>JANVCC010000130.1:10135330-10624659 GCA_025345505.1 Todiramphus chloris collaris | reverse complement strand
CCGCAGGCGGCTCCGGTCCCGGCCCCCATCCCCAGGCCGGCGGCGGCGGTGCCGGTGCCGGTGCCGCCCCTCGGCCGCGCCCGCCCCCTGGCTGCCTCGGCGGCTCGGCGGCGCGGCAGTGCCGGCGGGGCTATGGCTGCGGAGGAGGTGCTGCAGGGCGCGGACCATTACAAGAGCGAGATCGAGCGGCTGACCCGGGAGCTCTCCGAGACGACCCACGAGAAGATCCAGGCGGCGGAGTATGGGCTGGTGGTGCTGGAGGAGAAGCTCACCCTCAAGCAGCAGTACGACGAGCTGGAGGCGGAGTATGATGGCCTCAAGCAGGAGCTGGAGCAGCTGAAGGAGGTGAGCGAGCCCGGGCTTTTGTCTCCCCCGCAGGGTCGCGCAGCCCCGCCGGGTGCGGGGAGGTGCGGGGAGCCCCACGCGTGTCCCTCCCGGGAGCCCCGGGCCAGCCCCCTGCAGGTGGGCGAGCAAAGATGCCCGGGCCCTGGAGTGGCAGCGAGGATTCGTGGCGTGGGGAGGAGGGGTATCCCAGGGCTGGAGGATCAGGCGGGACCGTGGAGCTTAAGGACGGATTACACAAGATTGCAACCCCCCTGCCCTGAGAAATTTCCCTGGAGCCGGGGTCGCGCTCCAGCCCCTGCCGCCGGGAGCCACAACTTTGGTAACAGGCGTTTGCGGCAGTGCAGGGTGCCTCCGGTCACCTGCATCGGCCAAGGCGATTTTTTTTAGGAAGAGGAAATTGAACAGTCCGTAGGACGAGAGCTGAGCAAACCTAGTCCATAAGGACTCGAGATCTGTGTAAACAGTCGTCTGCAGTGCGTGAGAAGAGAGACAATTCCTTTTGAAGTTATTTATAGACCTGCCTTATTCTGCCAGTGAGTGGAATCGCTGCCATTAAGGGGGGGGGGAGTGTGTGCGAAGTAGCCATACAGTAGTCTTGAGGTCCTCCCCCAGCAGTGGAAATTAAACTTCTGCATCATGTTGAAAGGATAAAATATTTGGCTGGAGACTTGTGTTTGGTTTATCTTTCAAATGTGTGTTTTTGTGTTGGGTTTTTTTTTTTTTTTTTGTAGCATCCAAAGTATAAAGTAGATGGATGCTACATCTTACCTTTCAGCTTTGCTAAACATGACTCTGAAAAATCATTGCTCTTCCTCTGCTTATCATTAAGGGAAGTAACTTGAGATTGATACAGTGCACATACACGGGAGCTGCAGAAGGGGTGTGTGCACACCTATACAGCACTTGTGTCTCTACATTTTATGGTATTTATATACTAAAATGTAATTAATTATGTAGTTGGTAAAGGGAAGATAATGTATCAAACATATTCTCCAAAATTTAAAAGGTATCTTTTTCTTCTACAAAAAATACATTGTTATATATAATGTGCAGAAATTCTGTTCAACTAGAAACCATTAATGTATTCCATATTAAGGGAAATCACTTAATAAACTTAGATTATGTATGAATGTATTCTTTACTATACTAACTGATGCACTTTTATAAGTATTTTTAACAAAATAAAGGTTTCATTTTGCTTGCAGGTAAATGAGTTATGCTACAGACTTGATTCAGTGTCCAGATGAGTTGAAAAAAATTATCTTTTCAATAAGAAGAATAAAGCTGTTTTTCAGAAAAAGCTATTGATCTCCTTAAACTTGATCTCTACCTCCCCACCCCCCTGAGCCTATGCAGCAGGTTCAGGACTTTGAAACCAGTAATCACAGGTTGAGGGATAGAGATACGTAACTTGCGCTGGCATGCAGGCAGTGCTATCTGAAATGACCTGGCAGTAATAGAGGAGCAGAGTTAAGGGAAAAAGCTGCAATGAATTTTTTAAAGGGGGGCAAGAAAGAAGAAAAAAGAGAGATAAGCAGAGCTGCAGCTTGCTGTTAGCCCATGCAGAAGAAGACTGATCAGAAACCAAGAAAACACAGGGTGCACAAGGCCACAGATAGAAGGCACAGTGCAAACAACTGAATTGAAATTGTTAAATTAGAGGGACTGGTCAACATGCTTAACTGAAAGAAAAGATTAATAAAAGACAAATTCTTGTCCTGTTTACCTCCCCTTGAAGTCAGTGGGATTGCAGGCTCTGCAGCCCAGAATGTCTCCCATGGGACAGTGCCTTCATGCTGTGCCAACCACAGTATGGACACTGAGAGAGGAAAAGAAGAAATCCTGTAGCTTGCCTGATGCCAAGCAAGAGTGGAGCTTCTCCAGGTTCCAGTCCAGGCTCGGGCCTCTCAATTTCAGAGCTCCCTGTAGTTGCAGGTAGGGCATTTCTATCCCCCACCTAGGCTCCAAGAGTTTTTTTCTTGCTTATAACTTTTATAGGAGAAAGCACACTGAGTCTTACTGCACATCCATCCCTGCAAAGGAGAATTTGCTCATATCCCTTCCTATTGCTCTCGTCTGTTTTCTAGCTTCTCTGTTGCCACCTCCATTGTGACTGTTCCCTGGGTGTAGATCAGACCCATAACTGTGAGACATAAGCGAACAGCACGTCTGACAACGCTAGTGAGGCAGAGTTCAGGTGGTTTGGGCAGACTGTCTTATGGAGACTCAGGTGCATAGATTTTGGGGCTGCAGTGTTCTGTTTGAGAGGGGCAAAAGAAGTCTGAAGATTTTTTTTTTTTTTAATTTAGGCTCTGTCCAAAATGTGTGGAGGAGTGTCTTTGTGTACCTTCTCCAGCAAATGCTGTGCTGAATAATGGCCTGGGTGTGGTCTTCATGGCTGGACATCAACATGCCATGACTGACTAATGGGAGCTAGGAGGAATCCCAGTATATCAGTGGGGATCTGTACCTCTGCTCTTAGCTCACTACATCTGCAGCCTTGAGTCCTACTGGAGTATCGAAACTAGGCCTCAGGTTTGTGCTGAAACAGTTTGTGGATATTCATGAAGAACAGTAGTTGCAAGAGTGTGGGCAGGATTATGCTTAGGACTGTTACCTCTCCTGTGGACCTTCTCCAAACAGATTCAATTACTGGAGTTGAATTTTATTGAGGCAAGTTTGCATTTTTTAACTTGTTATTAAGTTTCTGTGCTCTGATGTTAGGAGCTTATTGTATTTATTGCTCAGAAGACAGCTGCCCCTCTTTAACTACTCTGTCATGGCTTAGCAGTTTAGGGATCTGAAGTCTTCTCCTGTGCTACTTGGCAACTCAAGACTCCAGTGAGCAGGGTCTTTTCCATATAGATTGCAATACAGAATGATAATTTCCATAGTTGGAGAGTGAGATGAGAAAGTAAGGCTATTATAGGATGTTGAAGTAAAAGCAAATTGCAATACTTTGCATTAAATATTAATACTTGTATACAGGATATACGCTATCCACCATGCAGTATGAATTGTTTTACTAACCTCTGATGCTTCTTGTGCTGTATTCAGAGGTCTCTGCTTTAGCCTAAGACTTTGATATTTTGGGCCATGACATTGATTTACGTTACAAAAAGTGCAGTTTTAATCAGTGACCTAATAAGGACTTCTTCCAAGTTAGAGCAGTTATTGCATATGTAAGTTTTACAGGAAAGATTTGAGACATCTATCAGTGACCAACCTTATGTTTTCAAAAATGAACTGAATGACAGGAATGTGAAAAGGTATGCTCTGTTGTGTTGGCTCTAAGAGCTTTCAGTGTTATGAGATGAAGTACTTGTGGTCCTGATGCTAGGCAAGATTGTAGCGTTAAACAAACATTATTATTTTATTATTTTACAAACTTTATTAAATTTCATACTTTTGTTTGTTTTGTCTTGTTTTTTTAATCAGTCTGTAAATGATGTTTCTGTGCCTCACTCAATTGCATCTCAAACTAGTGGAATTTTGGGTCATGGGTAAAAACACTGTAGGTTTCGGGCCCTTGTTCAGCAAGTTATTTTAGCAGATGTGCCTTTTAACCTGCAGTCCACAGGAATGCAGAGACTAAGACTTATTGCTATTAGTCATGCGATTGAAGGTAGCCTGTTTTCACTGTCCTGCAGAGTTGGGAGTTTAATTACCAGTGTATTTTATGGAAAACATTTTCCAGTGGTTTTAGTATCTGTGGTCTTACATGTCCACATAGTATTTGCTGTAAGGTTAATGTTCATTGTTAGTTTTCATTCTTTTAATGAAGTGTAAAATGGCTTCTTATTGATCTTCTTGCCTGGGCTGTCTGCTGTGTCTGTCCCTGTTTGTGAAGGGGGAATGCGTGAGATGATCTCAGTAGGTCCTTTCCAACCTCAACTATTCTGTGACTCTCTGATTAATTACTATACATTGATGGCCTGTAATGTTTTTAAAGGGGACAAAAGTCAGTCACATCCAGCCATGATAAAATGGGGATGGAAGGCAGCTATGGTGTCCAACTCTGCAAGACATTTAGGCCTGGGAAATCCTAATCAGAGATTTCTTTGTGGGAATCAAATCATTAACATAGTAGCTGAGCAGATCCTCAAGTCCCTCTCCTAATTTAGGCAATATCTCGCATGGCTTCTTGGCTTTTATTTCATTCTATGGAGACAAACTCTTGTACTGGATTACACATAGTTCTGGGTATCTGATTTACAGGTTGAAGATGCAGTTTGGTGTTTGCTTTACTTTAAATCCAATTATAATTTGTAAATTAGTGGAAACCAGGCTATTGGTGAGCAGCCCTATCCTTGGCAGGTCAAAAATTCTTGTATTCTTTTCTTCACAGAGTTGTTCCATCAATGTGCTTAGTCAGTTTACTAACAGAGCTTCCACAAACAATTCTTGGTCTGACTTGGTGACTGAGAAGGGTTTTTGAGGTATAGAGCTGAAGGTCTGCACCTTCTTTCCTGTTCTACTTTTTCCTGAACTACTTCAATGCAGGTGACTCAAGCTCCACCTCCCATCTTTTCTGATACAGTGCTGCTGCTCCAGCTCCCCAGCTGTTCCCAGAAGCCTCTCATATACCTGCTGCTGGAGTCAGGTCTGCCTCTTCCAATTTTGATGTGTACAGTTGGTGAGACTTCTCTGAATCCAAAAAGGGTGGAAGAGGGGGAGCCTGTTAAATGGGGATTGCTCTCCACACCTGTCTACATCACAGGACACTTAGAAAAGTGTGAAGGCTCATAAATTCCCAATGAGATGTTCTGAATTCTCCCCAGAGACAAATTTATCCCAGATATATAACTTGGGAGCTGTGAACTGATGACATCTCAGTATATCTTAACACTCCTTCCAATGACAGTATCTGTGGGCATGTGCCAGATGAGGGTGAACATTTTCAGCATCTCATCCTGATCTCAACACTTTGTCCTTGGTGTCTGTTCACACTGTGTCACCCAGCAAGGCTGCACTGCCCAGCACACAGCTCAAAGATGAGGACAGGGCAAAGGTGAGTGAGCTTCAGACCTGGAGGGACAATACGTGGGTTTCCTCTGCAGTGCTGCCTCCTCCAGAGCCCAGCCAACGTGACCTCTGTCTCTAAGGCATACACTGCTAATGGCAGAGCAGTTCATTTTGGGAGGTGTGCTTATAAGGATTGCCTTGGCAAAATCAAGCAGCAGCTTGCAAAGCTTTCACGCAGTTATTACAGGCTGGGAACTGACTGGCTGGGGGTCAGGTCTGTGGCAAAGGATTTGGGGATCCTGGAGGACAGCAAGCTGCATGTGGGCCAGCAGTGTGCCCTAACACTGAAAAGGCTAACAGGATCCTGGACTGTGTTAGCAGAAGCATATCTGGTGGGTTGAGAGAAGTGATTGTTACTTTCAAATTGGCACTTGTTAGACACCATCCAGAAAACAGCATCCAGTTTTGGGCTCCCCTAGTAGAAGAAAGAGGTGGATAAACCAGACTGGGTTTAGCAGAGCACCACCTCTGAAGCTGAAGGATTTGCCCTGGGAGGAGAGGCTGAGGAAGGTGAGCTTGTTCAGCCTGGAAAAGAGCAGGCTGTGAGGTACCCAGCAGCATCATGACTATGCCTACAAGGAGGTTATTGAGAGGACAGCCAAGCTTTTCACAGCAGAAGTAGGAAAAGGTGGGAAGACAAGAGACAGTGAGAGAAATAAATTGAAACTAGAGAGTTTCAGATGGGATTTAAGGTAGAACTGTTTTCCCATGAGGACAGGCAGTGCCACAGGTTGCTCTGCAAGGTTGTGCAGTCTTTCCATGGGGCTTTTCAAGCCCCAGCTGGATACAGCCCTAAGGAACCCAGTCTGAGCTCAGAGCTGACTCTGCTGTGAGGAGGAGGTTGAACTGGAGAAGAAAGGATATAGTAAGGGACCTTGAACAATGCAGGGTCTCTGAGGATGCCCACTGTGCTCAGTTAAATTCCAGTAGCAGCTTGCTGTGAGTTACCCAATACATAGCAGCATGCTGCCTGGAAACAGTGACCATTAGCAATGACTTAGCCTTGCTTCATGCTTGAATTTCATTTTCTCTTGCTTGTCATTAAGACTTCATTGACCTGGGGCTATGAAAGTTGTAGTTTGATGTGCTCATCTCTCAGACAGACAGCCCTGCATCTCCCTTTGTCATTCCTGCCCCTGTTTTGGCTCTCAGTTGTGCAACTGTTTATAGTCACACCAGGGTAGAAAACTGACCTCATTTAAAAATAAACTGAGGAGGGGGTGTATGCTGTCTGTAACCCAGATCGGTTACATGATCTGGTTCACAATACATTCCCATGCACTGTTTTACCTGTATGGCCAAAAGGTCAGCACAAGGATAGGAATGAATGTAGAAGTAATAGAGGGACAGGATGAACTGCTTAAACAGGTACTGATGTTAAGAGCTGCTCATCAAAGTACAGCAGGATTGCTTTCTCTAAGAGGAAACGAATCCTGTGCATTAGCTTACAGAAAACATAAGCAGCTGAAATCATCTTAGGGGAAATGAAGGCTATTGTTGCAGCTTTGGCAACACGCAAAGAAAAATGTACATGAACCTTTTTTTTTTTTCCCAGGAACCTGTATCACCAGTTGCTCCCAGTAATTGTATTGTATCCTTATGAACCAGTACAGATCAATATTTTTGTTTCAGTCCTCTTACGGTAGCTGCCCTTAAGCAATGATAGTCACCTTTAAACACTGGGGGCTCACATACTCCTAAAGTAAATATAAAGAGAGTTCAATTTTTTTTTTACCAATAGTTTAAATTATTTTCATCTAAAGAATCTAAGAAAACCCTTCTTCATCTCAGGGATCCTGAGTGAATCAGTTATCTGGGTTGAACTCAGGGATAACTGGAATTTGCAACTGGATTTCATCATAGAAAAGTTAATTTTCCATAGATTTTCTAGAAAATAATGGATTATTATGAAATCTGAAATGACTGATTGAGGTGTAAATGGGTGAGCCAGGCATTATTATTGTGAAGTACTTCCTCTCTAAGGCTTGAGAATGTAACACTAGGGCTCACGGAAGAGATTTTAATCTAAAGGTCCACATCTGTTTGCAATTAGGCCTTCTGTAATGGATGAAAAAAAATTTGCTATCATCTTTTCACCTTCCTTTAGCTGACATATTTTTCCTTCCCTTATGTATCGTGTTGTGGATTTTTTTCCTAAGGGGTGAGTGTGCAGTCTGTATGCACAACAGCAGTCAGATTGAACACCTGGATTTACTGAAAGTGCAGTTAGGGGAAAAACAATGGTGGAGAAAATAAGATTTAGCATAAAACAGTAATTGGTGAACATTCATCATGGTAAAATGAGGAATGTTCTCAAAGTCAGATGGATAGAGTCAATTTGCACCTGGGCAACTTTTATATACCCTATGCAAGCAGAGGGAAAATACATGCAAGATCATATGTTTTTCTGGCTGTATTGAGGGCTTTTAGAAAAAGAGCTTTCTTCCTGAACAGCCCCTCAGTTTTTCAAATAAGTCTGTTCTTCAGCACCTCTTCTTCTCATGTTTTTGCAGTGGTATGTTGTTTAGCATATGGACAACGGGGATAAAATCTGATTCACTGCTTGTTCCTGCATCCCTCATGACTCTGCTACTTTGTAGGGCTTTGCTGCACAGTTGTCTTTGCAATGGATTTCCCTTCCATATTTGCCTGATACCTGAGGGGGTAATGTTTAATTCAATACAGTTCTGTACTGTACATTTTTAATTTGCTATTGTAAATGAAAATCATCCAGGGTTCTGACAGGCATGCATTCTTGTCTGCTGAACTGCCTTATGTTTGTGGCGTGACTTTCATAGGTCTCTTCTTTCCTCATTTCCTTGTGAACTCAACAGCATTCTATTTTATGGGGGAGGAGAGAGGGTGTTTTTGTAGTTTAGAGGAATTGCTGTGTCATGTAGAGACATGAATCTACCCTTTGTCCCTTTACCCACTTGTATCACTAGCATCAGATGATTATGAGGAGAAATGAGCAATTTTTCATACTGTACTGTGAAAGCAGTCCATGAATACAGACCAGCTACAGATGGAAGGAGTTAGGACTAGGCAGAAGGTGAAAAATGCATCTCAGCAAGGACAGGTGCCTGAAGTAAGCAGGAAGAAATGAAGCTATGTTACAGATTAGTGTTTTAATGGGGACTCTGCTTCTCTGTTGAGACCAGTATTAAAAATAATTTCAGGATTATAGTATCTGTGTTTCTGAACTTCTTTCACTATTGATGTTTAATCAACGTAAAAGAAGGCCACTGGCCTAAATCTGTGGTTTTGGGACATACCTATGAAAGCTATTAACACCAAAACACTTTCACTAAGACTGAAATTGGTCCACTCCCATTTTCTGCATCTCTCTTGTGGTTCCTCCCGCTCTGTCTGCAGTCTGTCATTCTCTGCCTCTCATTCTTGTACAGCATTCGTCCATGATGGTCTATGTAGAATCATAGAATCATAGATTCATGTACTTTTTAACCTTCTTTTTTAAAGTGTTTGCCCTGCATCTTAATTTGTGTTGATTGCTCTGTAAGACATGAAGCTGAATTTTTTTTTTTTTTATCAAAGACTATTTTTGTCATTATGTGAATGTAAGAAATCTGACCATTTGTGGCAGACTGGAGGATTTGTCAGTTCTGCTTTGTAGCAGCCTCACTACTAAAATGATGCTTGGAAAGATCACTTTTAAGGCAACTTTAAAATTGGGTTGGCTGTGCATCTGCCCAGGAAGAAGATACCTTTTCATAAGGCTTTGCAGAAATCAGCCCTTCTTTTTAAATTATTGTATGGTTTCTGGGGTTGTTCATTTATTTAAGCCCAGACAGGAAAACTGATGCCCAGTGAGGTTAGATAATGCACTCAGTCCTTGTGATCAGTTCTGGGAGTGTGGCCCATGACCCACACAGTTGTGCTGTACCCTCTCCATCGCCCCTGCTCCCCTGAATCACACCCATTTTGCCTCTGTGCTGTAAAGCTGTGTTAAATCCATCTAAGTAATAAATACAACCCTAGGCTTAACCAAGAAGCATAAAAGAAATCCTCAGATACCAGAGTTAGTGACTGAACTTTCACTTCTTGGAGCATTTCAGCTAAATTATATAAACATCTTTCTTTCCTATTCTTTTTCATCGTTGTTTGTTTATTTTAATATTGTGATCTCTCTGAGCTCACAGATGACACACAGCAGGGGCAATGCCATGCATTCAGCATTCACTCTGGGGAGTTTATCCACACCAGCTAGCCTTTTCTTGGTTCTCCTAGTCCCTCTGGATGGATTTAAATGTCAGTGTATTAAGACTGAACTGTAAAGTGCTGTTTGTCATCATGGACTAGTGGCTACATCCATGGAGGGAACCTGGAAGTTGTTAGCAGTTGCAGTTTAAATTTATGTTTTGGATACTTAAAAATCCAGCTCCTAGTAGTTGTAAACCTCAGATAGGAAAGTGGAAAAAGATCAGCAAGCCTCTAAGTATAAAAATAGGAACTTGAGTCAGTCAGAGGTAACAGGTGGCTTAGTGAAATAAGTCATTTATAAAAGTTTGGCTGTTGGCCAAATGTGAACACAGCATGATTTGGATTTAGTCTTGTTCAGGACTGGAGTCTTGTCTACTCACATCCACAAGGCAAGATGCAGGATGCCAAATCGCACTGAAACCTGGCCTCGTATTTACAGCAAGACAGAGCTCTTAACCTCTTGGTGTTTTGAGTTTTAAAGAGAGATAGAACATTTGGTATGGGGAACATGGGGAGTTCATAATTGTGTTAGTCTGTGTAGACATAGCCTCTGGTTCTGAATTTAATGACTAATCCAGGATACTTAACAACTATTGCCCAACTTGAATCTACAATTCCTCTTACTAAATATGTGCCATCAATAGCTTGTAGTTCATATACTTCATAGTATTAATTAAGACAAGTTTTTTTTTGTAGGTGGGTGGGAGAAGTTTTTCTTGTACCTTGAATTGTTCACAGAGTTTTTACAAAGCATTAAAAGGTTGCACTATTCTGGATAATTCCAGGTGTCTGCACAGCAATGACAAACACACAGAGCTTGTCTGAGTTTAGTTGAGAGGAACATTTGCATTCAGCCCTTTCTTTCTTTGATAACTGCATGTGAGTCACACCTATAAACAGTTAGGAAAGGTTTTATTTAAGCATTTAATGTGAAGAATGGTATCCCTAACAATAAACCTTATATTTGTGCATCGTGGTCATTTATAGCAGTTATGACTTGAAGACCAACATGGAAGTCCTGGCTACAGGGGTATGTCAAAGATAGAATGGGACAATGATTTAATTGTTGAGTCTCTGCACACTGCCTGCTGGCAAACAGGACTGCCATCAAGAAATAAGCAATAAAATGTGTTACAAACTGATAATTCATATTTCTTCCCCCCAGAGAAGGGAGCACTGGCATAACTAATTATTTGGTCTCAAACATGTGATGTTACTCCTGCAGCTTCACGAATTGTCATAATTCTGCTGAGCTTCAGTAACTGATGACGTGTATGCAGTTGACTAGCCCCAAATGTGTAAGAGCAAGGTAAAAAAAACCACACAAACAAACACAAACCCCAGCAGAAATGTGAAGGAAAGAGTTTTCATCTGGCATGTATCTTCCATCTATGGTAAGCTAAAAATGTGCACTATATCAATTACTAATCCATAAAATCTCAGTCACAAATCTAGGTCCTTGTTGAAAAATTTCTAAGTAGATGTAAGGATATGATAACAAGGACTTCTCTGTGAAATAAAGTGTATGATACATAACTATATATGAGAGACAGTAGTTAGACAGAATGTAATATCTGCGTATACCAATATGGGATGTGGAGGCATGTGATGTCTGTTAGGAGTGTAGTACTTTGGACATTAGGCAATTCCATTTCTTGGGCATTAGGTAAGCTTTTATTTTTTCTTCCAGTTGAGGGATGATGGTTGCCATCTGATAATAACAAAACTTTTACTTAAGATGCTGTAAGTCCAGCTGTGTAAAAATAGTAGCAAATCTGGAACAATGCAGTTGACTGATAACAGGTCTTTTTCCGAATGTGCTGAAGTTACAATGATGCTGTATATTTTAAAATACTAAGATAAGATCCATATTGAAGTGATAAATGGAATTACCAGATTTAGATACCTGGAAATTTGGACTCTAAAGCCTGTATTTTAGTTTTCATGGAAAACATTAGGTTTGCTTTATTAAGCAGGCAGATCAACCTTGTATTGAAACCTATATGACTTCTTTTTGCCCGTATACTTTGAAATTACAGATCACAGTTGTCTGGGCAACTATATGTAGATTTTGGGGTATACATTTAGACTCTTGTCTGTAAGCATTTTTGCTCTCATCTTTTTAACACTGCTTCATGATTTGTGATTTCAAGCATTTCTAGTCTTCTTGCTTCTGGAGACATATTTATTCAAGAACAGAATAGGCAGTGATGCCTTGAGTATAGCTTTAGCACTTGGTGTTTTAAAATTACTTTACTCACTGTTCTTTGGGCTGAGAGAGACATTCAGAGTCATACCTATGTTTTATGGCTCTTGCCTTTCGTTTTGTAGCAGATTAGACTGATGATAAGCCACTTCAAACTAAAATGAGCATATAAGACTTGTTTGGGTATTAATATCCCTTTCCCTGGTTATAACAGGAAGATTTGCAGTTAAAGACCACGCTGTGTACACTTTTTATTCTGTGAAGATCTCTTATTTGCAAGATTCTTCTTGAATTGTGGCCCCTGGTTTCTTTACTGGTGAGAACTTGAGTTAGGTACCCACAGCTGAAGCTGGGCTGGGCGCTGACAGCTGCTGCTTTCTTGCTGTTATACAAGGATCTGCTTGTTAACTATTCCATTCTGAAGAAGTGAGTTTGGAAAAGGGTCCCAAATTCTGCTCCAAAACCCTGTGGCAGATAGTCTTCTCCTGACAGGTTCCTCATCATGTCTGTTCCCTTAGGAAAGCTCTCTGGTTTAGAGTGAGAGGCCTCTATTTCAAGTCTTCTATCACTTATTTTTTAGCAGAAGGTAATCTACCACTTGAAAAGGAGTCCAAAATCTGATAAGCAACATTTGTAGGAGCTTGCAATCCAATGCTTTGTGCTGTCTGTAGAGAAAGGATTTGCAGCTTTGTAAGTGACAGTCAAGAACTTGCCCAACCACTGGCACTGGATGGATGTGGGGGAAAAGTCAGAGGGAGTGAGTCAGCATGACCTTGGCTGCTGCCAGAGGGGTGGGTACTGCATCCAGCCTCAATTGTCATTGACACTGGTCAGGGTCTTTAGTGGGAAGAGCCTCTGGAAAAATAAAATTCACTACAGTAACCACTGCTGGTATGCCTCTGATAGGTGTCACATGTACATAGTAGTAATGAAAGCATCAGCACAGAACAGTTTGTAGTTAGTAAACAGGTCTAATTCTTTGTTACCCTGTGAAAGAATAGACCACACTCGGTTAAAGCGGAAACATTCTGAAAAATCAAAATACTTCTTGTTTCATGAGCTGCTGTTTTGCCCACTAGATCTCAGCAGGGTAGGATAAATTACTGCATGACAGTAGTACCTGGGGATTCTGCGATGCCTGGTACAATATGTTTCAGGCATATATGTAAAAGGTTAGTGGTTTTACTGTGGAAATAGACAACCTTGTCAGGGATTTGCTGTTAATGAATAATAAGAGAAATTTACAGATGAGTAATGGAAGCCTAGAAGCTGTGGAGGAATAGGCTGTACAGCCATAATTTCATAGGAAATCTGTGGTTAAATGTCAAAGAAAACACAATTTTTTCTCAGATCCAGTCCAATCATTTATCTTCCAAATAAGTCAACCAGAAAGCCAAAGCAGTCATCTGCCCTGTACTCACTGACCAGTGTGTGCACTGGTAGTACTCCCACTGGTGCCAGTGTGACCAGTAAGGCCATTTAGGAATGGTGTTACTGGTAGTTTTGCTACTGTAACACAATAAAAACTTAAGGAAAAATGAGGATGAAAAACTTACAGAAACCTCTTTGGTTTCTTAATTCATTAATTTGCCAGTGTTTCTGTGACGAAGCCCTTTATATTAGAGACCATCAGTAGCTCTTTGCCTGCATCCTGCCCCCTGTGGAACTGCCCCCTTCTCCTTACCATCCTTTTGTGGTTCCTCTCTTACATACCTTGGTGATCCTAGAGCATGTGGAAAGTACCTGGGATCCCATCACCTCTCACCCCAGCTGCCCTGTCTGCTTTGCCCTCTCCTCCTCTGGGAGCTGACCACTCCTGGCTGACATCCCTCTTCCTTCCCACTTACACCTTTCCAAACCATGATTCTTCTCTGCTGTGACTGAGATTTTCACATTAGCATTTACTAATTCCTAGATCTGGTTGAAACACTTCATTTTTCTTTGCTTTTCCCCACATCTCATTGTTCATTGTGGGGGTAGACCAAATTCCATCCATCTCTCTTCTCTCTCGCCATCTCTGGGTAGCCTCACCCCACAGAGTATCTCTTGCTCCTGTCGCTGCCTGAGGAAAAGTTAAAGACTTGCTTTAACTGTAGTGAGTTTCAGCATGTGGGTTGCCCTTTGTAATGAGAATATGTGGGAAATCTTCATTTCAATCTGTGAGGTGTGACTTCTGCAGTTCTTTGAGAGGTTTACTTGTAGAGCTGGCAATGGTTAATGTCAGGCTTGGACTGGGAGTTTGTAGAGTGAGCTCTGTGGGGCAAGGCTTGCCCTTGCTCTCCTGTTTGTATTGAATGTAACACAGTGAGCCTCTATTCTTGGCTGGGACAATTAGGTTCTATGGCAATATGAGTAATTAATAATAATAATGGGGCCTCTTCTGTGGATGGGCTGTTAGAAATAATTTCCTTCTGCCAGTTGCTTCTCTAGAATGCGGTTTTGAACTTTGAGATCCTGAAAGAGATAATCAAAAAACAAGCAGCTGTCACAAACCTTTAGCTTTGTTTGTGTAGGCAGTGGTGGAAATTCCCAAAACTAAATGATCAGATGGCTTACTGGTTTGTGCATCTTTTGTTGCAGCATCGAGCTCTTATGCAATGGACCCTTGTTTTATTAAAGACTCTTCTCACTAAGAGTGGGTTTCAGCTGTCACTATTTTTAATAAGGAGAAAGAAGCAAAATCATGCAAAGCAAACCATGCACTGATCCCCTGTTGCTCTGCACCCACTTCACATACGGAGCACGTGGAATTAGCTGTTCTGTGCACTGCCAAGGCACTGCTTGTCTGGGTGACCCAGCTGCTGCAGCTGCAAGAGGTAGGCTCATGTTTCCAGATGTGGTTTATAAGAGTGTAATGACTCTGAATCCTGCTTTTACTTACGTGGCAGCTTGGGCCTAAAGACAGGATGAATCATTTGGTTGCTTTGGCATGTTACAGTCCGTTGGCATGAACAGCTGTTCTTCATCCCCTTTGCAAGAGGGACAGTATCTGGCCTGTAGGTTTCCAGTTAGATAAGACTAATGTTCCTACCATGTAAGGAACAATGTAACATGAGTCCTCCTGTCCACACGGTTTGTTGAGGTTTGAAGGCTCCTTCTGTCCATCTTCTTCCCTGTATATAAGGGAAGCTGAACTTTAGAGGCCTTCAGAGACCTCTTCCACAACCTTCTTTGTAGCCTTTGTCAGAAGTCTGCAAAAAAAGGCATTAATGACTCTGAAATTTAAAGTTAGGTATGCAAAAAATCATAGAATCATAGAATCATTATGGTTGGAAAGGACCTCCAGGGTCATCAAGTACTACTAATAAAAACTTTATTCCTTCAGTGAACGCAAACCTGACTTTTCCAGGAAGCTGACAGCTGGTGACATGATGGTGAAGATGAGTATGACTGAGAATGTCACATTGTAATTCAGGGGTTTAGAGTACTGGACTCCTAGTAAGAAGTACAAGAATGCAAGTGCCCTCAGTGATTGTTGCTAATGAGGAGGATGGTGATTTCTGAAATAATTTTTTTTCAATCCCTGTTCCATTTCTATTGAGGTAACCATAGTAATTACACTACAGCTTTCTGGTTTTAACTTGTCCATAACCAAAACCTCTTCTGGTGACCTGTTTATTATTATAAAGATCATGCTGTGGCCTGCAGCCAAAGGCACTGATACTAATACAGAATGTGGTTTTTATCTGTTCTCATACAGTTTGCAGAGCCAAGTACACCAAGTATCGTTTTCATAATTTTTGAAAAATAAAAATATTGGGCTCCATGACAGCACTGTGAATTATGATCTGAACTCTGCTGTTGCATCTCTCCTGAAATCAACAAAATCATGCTAGCAAAGAATCTGGTCCTTTGTACTGTTAAGTCACACAACTCTAATAGCAACTGTCATGATGACGTTCCCAGAACTGTAAGATGTTTTGATGGGAGGACTTGGCAGCAAACTAGAAGCACTGGTGGCTCAGTGCACAGTGCTCTGCCTTCTGAGCCAGAAATGAACTGGTGCCCCAGCAGTACAGTTTGTAGTTCGGTTTTTGTGTTGTTCTTACGAGATGTGAACCCATCTGTTTTCATAAAACTATTGCATATTACTTTTTCAAAAGGAAAATTAGTATTCTTGCTACTTTTTTGTAGATTTAATATCAAGATAGTTACCCCTGGTTATCTGTTTTTACAGAACTGGTAGGAGAGATTTATCACCTTTCCAGTCTTTATCCTTCAGTCAGATTTGTTTGTAATTAATCAAAATGGGTTATTAGAAAAGCTGAGACTGTAAGAGCTGACAGGAAATAGGCTAAGACTTGCTGCTTGTTGTTTGCCCTGGATAGTTAGGTCTAAATTTGTGTTACCAAACTTTGGTCATCTTCTATGCTGAAATGCATCCTAATGAGGCTTGAAGCCAAATTCCTTTCTCATTTTCAGGTTTGGAATCTGTTTGCAGAAAAGAGATTTTCTCCTATGATAGCTGTGAGAAGGCTTTTGCCTCAGTGCAGTGTCGCATGAAAAGGGCGGCAGTACAAGCATCAGCTTTGACAAACCAGGCATCTTCTTACACTGGAACACACAAGAGCAGAATCTGGTCCTGGTGGCTAATCTAGGAGTTGTGCCTTTTTTCAAATATTAGCTGAAATATTTAGATAATATATTTTAAAACTTCCTCCAAGTGAAGAAATGGTCTGACAGCCAAATTCCTAAATCTGAGGTAAGAATGAAATGTGGGCACTTTAGTCCCCAAGTTAATCATTTGTTGGTATGTCCCGATACAGCTTTCAGAATCTGTTCAACATAACTTGAACTAAGGGACTGCCATGATCATTGCATAGCTAGTCTTTTTCTCCAATACCTATATTGAGGATTATTATTATGAAAATATTAAAGAAGTCTAATTTTAGGTTTTGCAAGTGGAGAACAGGGAGCTAAGGGACTTCTTTGTTATGTAGTTCATCAGAGATTATTTTGTTTATGTCTGAAATCCACTGACTAGAAGCAAGCAGGGATAAAATGTGCACTTCAGAGATCCCCTTTACCCACAAAAGTTGCAAATAGGTAAGGCTCCTTTAAGAGTTTTGTAGAAGAAAGGTCTTTTAAAGCAACATTAAATTTGAAAAAAAGTGTATGGTTTTGGGCAAAGAGCTTTAGGTGGCCATACTTAAGCAGGGGTTTGGACCAGATGGCCTCCAGAGGTCACTTCCCCTTAATCAAGCTGTGAGTCTAAGTAAAGCAGTTCATAAAACTGGCTTCAGAACTCCAGGTGTACATGTGACATCCATGGTGGATCTTTGGTTCTCCAATTGGATTCCCTTATCACTTTCATAAAGAAGTAATAAAGGAAAGTAAAGCAAGAGATAGATTCATAAAAGGAGCATCTCACCAGAGAAGGTTGCACACTGTATTGTCTCCAACAGAATTAGCTTTAAAAACCAGTGGATGACCTCCTGAACTATCTGGAGCTGCAATATAGGTGTTAGATAAGCACAGCACATGAACTTGATTTTGTTTATATGATCTCATTGCTAAAGATTTGTTTAACCATATCTTTGATGAAGTGTGCTGGGATTGTTATTTTTCCTCTTAACTTTATCTGGTAATAAGTGTAATCTAAATAGGAAACTTCTATGTGTACAGGCCTCTGATTCCACAGGAACAGACAACATTAAGAGGGTATATAGTTACACATGGAACAGCAGGACCCCTAAAATGTACATCCTCTCCACTGAGCTGCACAGGGTTGTATCTGCCATATCTGTAAACTAAGATCTTCTGCAGGGTCTGTGAGCCACAACTGCCAGGAACAAAGGGAGAGAAAATGAAGAGCGTTGGTTCTGTTTCCCTCAACTGCAAACAAAAACAAATGAACAGCAACTCCTCTGTTTTCTCTGTCTCCACATACAGTGATTTATTTAAGTACGTAAACATCAGCAAATATTGGAATGAGATGGTATCTTGAATGTAAAAATCCTACTGTTTGCAGCAATCACTGCTATATTTGTGATCACAATAATTTTGGCTGTAATGTAGAAGTTAAACTTGCATGTAGAGCTGACTGAAATGGAACAGTTTCTAAATTAAGATTAAAATAATTTAAAACAAGTTGCAGTATTTCCTTTAAATTCCAATGGAAGCTTTTTTTTTAATTTCTCAGTCTGTCTCAATTTTTTCTACATATCTGTGTAATTCAGAGTTGGCATTTTTTTACCTTCTTTGTAGCAAAGGTACAAAGTAGTTTGAGAGAGCACAGCAGGGCAAAAAAGTTGCAGTAATTGTTCATTTCAAATTAAAATATGATCTGTATCTTCTGCAACAGCTTTTTGTTTGCTTTGGCCATAATTTCCTGATTTTGGCCATAATCACATAAAATATTTCTAAAATAGTGCTGTCTGTAAATACTTTTAGTGACTTGTGAATAAAAGTGAACTGCATTGCAAGATTTAATTTTTTATGATAGTCTTCATATGATGTAGAGGTAATAATCAGGCTCTGTAATGTATGCAGCACAGGATGAGAAAGCTGTAATTTACAGTTGGTAAATTGGACAGCCTCTGTCAACATAAAAAATAAAGCTGTGTTGTTTTGTATCTGCTGAAGTTCTCGGCCAAAATAAACTAATCAGTTATTGTAGGCTTTATAATATTGACATCTTAGTAAGGCATTTCTATGTAAATACTACATTGCTGCATAGAAATGCAGAATCTGTATACCTGTAGTAATTACCCTGGCTTAAAGAAGTCCTGTTCATAATTTATGAATGACACACATTCTCACAAGTTCTGAATGTTAAAGTCTTTGATCATAGGTATACACAGTCACAAAGAAGCTCATTTTAAATTCATATGGATTCGGTTTTGCATAAAGTGACAGTTTTTAGTGCCAAACACGCAAAGAGATGATCAGGGGAATATGCCTATGTGCATACATGAAATCTGGTGGTGGCTACTCGTGCAACATAAAGTCATTCACGTGCTGTGAAGACCAGGTCTCCCATCTGCTGGAGGAAGCAATATCTAAAGAGACATCGAATTTTGACAGTGATTTTTCTAGAGAGAGCACCTCAGGATAAGAGGCTGGTTCGATGCATTTGAAGAAAACCAGGCTGACCCAGTTTTTCTGCACGATTGGGGTTTACAGGAATGAATTTACAGAAGGCTAAAGAGACCAGGTATTCTCACTCTCCCTGAAATCCACATCATGAGAGCACAGGGATAACTAAACGTGCAGTCATACACATTATTCCTGCTGTTGTTTTACCAGAATAAGGGATTACTGTCTTTAGCTATTGGTCTTCCCTTCTTCATATCTCACTGCCCACTACTGATTGCCTGATTGCTCCCTAATATAATTCTGGAAATAAAATGTGAAAATGCAAGTCTGCTGTCCTCAATCGATGAGTTTTAGTAATATTTTATGGAAAAAGAGAAATGTAGGTTATTCCTTTTTTTTTTTATGGGCTTGGCATCACAATAGGATCAGGTGAGAAATAAAATAGATTGTGAAGGAGAAGGGAAAGGTGGTAGGTCTCAAGGGGTAGGGAAGTCCTGCGGTTACAACAGAGGAAGCATGTGGCTCTTCATTAAAAAGGTATAGACTGATCCTAAGCAGTGCTCTTATTTCCCTTGTCTTAGCTTTCACACCAGAATTGGTAACTGCTGCTTTGATCTGTATGTTTCCAGTGCTATGTAAAGTAAAGGGCAGCTGGTTTTGAAAGCTTCAGGCAGGCTGTCTGTCTCCGCTCTGTGTCCCTCAAGGCTAGGCCAGCTCAATACAGGCTAGCTGACAGCACAGGAGCTGTGATTAAGGGTGTGCTTTGGCTCAGGGTCTGTTATGTTTACTCTGGAGGTATTTAATGCTTCAGGGAGGTTACAACAAATAAACAAACAATCTTGCCATGTTTTCAGTAAAGAAACGCGATAGACCAACTCCCAGCTGTCTGCTCTTCTGCTGGACTTTAACCTCTCCATGCTGAAGTGATGCTGCAGTGGCAGGGAGCGTTACCTCCTATTGCAGGTGAAAATGGGTTTACACTAATGCAGTAGGTTGTAAATTTTGCTGTCCCTTACAAAGAAGGCTGTAGGGGCTGTCTGCTTTTTAGTGCTGGGCTTCTGGAGCCTTTAAGAAGGTTGTGCTCCATTATTATGTGGAACTAGGAAGACATGTTCTTCTGTGAGAGAAGGACTGGGGGTACCCATGGAGGGTGGGGGCTTGGACTTTGCTTGCAGATGGGTAAGTGATAGAGCCATAGGGGTTAGCTGGGTGGGATGGCTGCTGAATATTTTCAGGGCTATGGCTACTGCTCACCTTGGGATAAAATTTTGCATTTTTATCAGTATGTATTTACCTGGCTCTGTATCATTTCACACATGGTCAGAAATACTACATGTGCAGGCTGCAGGACTGTGGGAGCTGCTTCCTTGTGAATAGCACTCTCTTTGCTGTGTGTCTGTCTTGGCTGTATAAAATGTATTGCTTCTGCTGATATGTCCTGAAAAACATCAAAATCTCAGCTGTGTTTGAGTAAATCAGGTCTTAAGTAATGCGTTTTTTTCAGTTCTATAATTTTAGTAGCTGAACTGTGGAAATAAAACTGAGATGGTAACAGCTTCTGGAATCCTTTTTTTTCTGAGTGTGTGTGGGAAGCAGTGAACTCAGTGTGACTTTCATGTCTCTGTTGGCAAGTAGTTGGGAATGACATGTAGAAAAGTTTTAATTTTTTTTTCTTTTAAACTGGTAGCTTTACCGTGAAATTTTGAGTACAGGTTCCTAAAATGTCACTTATTTTGTTGTCTTTTCTAAGAGGAGGAACAGTGTCAGTGGAAGAGAAGAGGTGGTAATTCAGCACAACACTGCACCTTTATTTTGGCTGCAGTCTTGGTAGATTACAAGGGATTTACCAAGTGTCAGACATGCGGTAGAGCTAGAGAGAGACTGGCTTTCCTGCTTCTTAACTGGTAATTTAGTGATGTTTCTCTGTCAGATGATGCTGTAATTTGAACTTTCACAGCCCATTCCACAAGACTGAGTGTATGCAACTAAGTATCTTAGTGGATCAGTGTTTTCTTTTCACTTTCCTGCCTGTGTTTTTCTCCCTTAGTCTGAAAGATGAGGCTTCTATATTCCGTCAGTTGCTACATGAGTTTGTGAAAGAGACTTGAGTTTAATGTTTGGTGTTAGGGGTTTAGGATTATGTACCTGTCCTTGGCTGAAGACTGAGCTGGATGCAGCTTTCAGTCCATCATGAATGGTCTTCAGAAAGACTTCAGCTGATAGTTCAGGACAAAGTCTGTTGCATCCACAAAGTAGTCTTGTTTCTAGGCTTCAGTTTTTTATATTATGTGTGGCATTATTTCATTTGTTTTTGCCTACCTGTATGCATTGCATATGTAAGGCTCACGTTAAGGGCAGCAAAAGCTATTGGATTCATGGTGGTTTCTATGAAAGAAAATAGTTGTGAATGCTTACAAATACTAAAAGTTATTACCCTTCTGCAAACCTCTGTGCTAGTGGCTCTGATTAAATGGAAAATATGGTGAAAAACTGTTTTCTGCAATCATATCAACACCTATTTTTAGTAAAAAAAAAAAAATTGTTGATAAGACAGGGTATTCTTCATAGAAATGAAATTACCAGGTTATGGCTTTGTCTCATTTTCCATTAATTAATCCTGTGTTTTACACTAGTCTATAGCAAAGCTCAAAACTTTAGTCCTGTCCTTATTACTTCACACACAGAAATGTAAAATGCAATTGTTCTTCTAATTTACTGGTTAGATTAAAATGTCAGTGGGCACTATGAAGACCTGTAATACTGGAGGTACGATTTAAATACAAATTCATCTTGTTACCATTTTTATTATAGCAGGTTTTGCTAAACATCAGTTAGAAGGTAATTTTCCTTAGTGTTTCAACATTATTTAACATATTGTCTGATATAAATAAAATGGTTTTGGTCCATTTTTCCTGATGTGTTACTTAAGTCTCTTAATTTCTTGTTCTTCAGGGGCTCTGTCCAATTTTTCCAATTACTAGGCTTTTCTCTCTTAAGTGTTTGGAGTAGATTTCTGTAAAACTGCATCATGCACAGCTGTCTAGACTTTCCAAAATACTGCTTTGGCTTGTGTCCAGAGACTTGAATTATATGTCTGTCTGGAAATCTGGGTTCTGGTGATAGTCTATCAGAAAATGAGCTGTCACCTTGCAACATTACTATAGGCTACTGCTGCAAATCTTCTTTGTGAGGAAGCACAACTGTTTAACTGTACTCTGCTACACATGCTAAATATTTAAATTTGTCATTGAAAACAAAATTCAAATTACATGATGAAGTGTATTTTTTGCTTTAATGGGTAATTCTTTGTAAGGTGAATTTCCCTTTGCATGTTTGGGAGCGATGCTCTTTTTACTCGGGTAATTAGGGATAGACCCAGAGGGAATGGCCTAAAGCTGAAACAAGGTAGGTTTAGACTGGACATTAGGAAAAAATTCTTCATGGAAAGAGTGGTAAGATATTGGAATGGGCTGCCCAGGGAGGTGGTTGAGTCACCATCCCTGGATGTGTTTAAACATCGCTTGGATGTGGTGTTGGGGAATATGGTCTGGGGGTGAACTTGTAGAGTAGGGCTAATGGTTGGACATGATGATCCCCAGGGTCTTTTCCAACCTGAGTGATTCTGTGAGTCTCTGAGGAATCTCATTGTCTTCCATTCATTTTTTTTCACAGAACATGTCTTTGGAGTAACTCTGGTGCTGTTTGATGAATACCCTGTCTAACTCATAAGCCATCAGTTCTGACACTGTCTGGTTGTTTGCCTTTGCTCCCCAACACTCCCATGTAGCTCTCTGATAGTTCTTGTTTTGGACTCTGAACACCTCTGAACAGGGGTCTGCTTTTCTATTCCAAGGAACACCCAGCCCTGTTGGATCCCGGGCATTGACTAAAGACTAGTAGGTGTGACTGTCATACACGTAGTTCACAGTAGGGACATAAGTCCTAAAGTCACTGAGGTCCAAGCCAGACCTCCCCTTGTTTTAAGCCAGGCTGAGATTTCATTCCCAGCATCTTAACCTTTCAAATAGCAGCATGAAAAATACTGATTTTTTTTATCTTCCTTCTGCCTTACTGCATAGCTGCAGATAATGTTTTTTCTTTTTTTGTGCTTTTGTCTTTTTTAACAGTGTTACAAACTGTCACAAAAATTTGGATTCATCTTGTTGACCTCTGTCACTAAAATGTTAAATGTGTAGCTTTTGGGGCTCCCTCCTTAACTAATGGAGGGAGAGGGATGGACAGACTAATGGTTAGACTGCAAGAGGTGGTTTCTGGAAGTGCCTCTGCTGTGAGGGGCTAGTGGCTTGTTTAGCATGGACAGCAAACTTTTGGATGACTTGATGTTAGGGGATGTAAATCCCATCTGAAGTGCTTACAGCTACACCTTGCAGATTTGGTCTTGGCTGGATGAACAAATTCATAGAGTTTAAGGGTAAAAAGTGCTGTGCTTACAGTTTGCATACTCTGACCTGGGCAGTTAAGAGCTGTAACGTAACCCTCCTATTAGCCCTGTGCTGAACCCCATGGTTTGCATTTGACCTGTGGGCACCTTCTGAAACGGCATCCAGTCTGGATGTGAAGCCGATAAAAGGCAGACTCTACCATTTGCTTAGCAATTAATTTTAGTAGTTAACTCCCTCTGTGTTTAAAAAAGGTCTGTACCTAGTTTCAAATTTCAATGTGTTTGGTTTTAAACTCCAGAGGGAAGTTCTTTTTATGCTTTTTCTCTGTTAGAAGAAAAAGCTCTAAGAACACAGAAATTTCTGCTGTGGTGACTTTTACTTTATTTTAATTTTAGATGTCATAGTCAAGTCACCTGGCCACCTCCCTTCATGTGCTAAACAGTGAGCTCCTTGCCCTCACTGCTGAGTTTTCATATAACCTTGAGACAGTATGGTAATTCTGGGCATCATGTCTAAGTTTTTGGTGTCCTTTAAAAGAAACTGGTTATTTGAACTCTCAGTTAATCCTGTGTCTGTGTAGCTAATACCTTACTTGGGGAGAAAAAATGTATTCTCGCTTCCTAATTCCTTTCTGTACATCTGAGGATTGCATTTGCTCTTTTCTTACATAGAATCATATTGAGATTTGTGCTGAATTGCTCATCCTCGACCACATCTCATTTCTCTTCAGAGCTTTTGTAGCTGCCAGCATTATTCAAAAAAAAAAAATAATAGTGTCAGACCTGGACTTTGTTGATTAGAAACAGTTGCTGCAGCCTCTGCTCTTCAGTAGAAAATGGTGGCGAAAGTTTAATGAAAAAGCATATTTCACCCTGTGTTTTATCTCTTGTATATCATATCTGTCTGCAGTTATGCAATTTTATCTGGATAATACTGTAAAAGTAAGAAAATATAATTTTTAATTGCCCTTCAAAAGAATGAATTTTGAAAAAATTAAGTGCTGCTTATCTTTGAGATATAATGGGATGAATCTGGTAGTGAAACCTTTCAAATAGCAGCATAAAAAAATACTGATTTTTATCTTCCTTCTGCCTTACTGCATAGCTGCAGATAGTATTTTTTCTTTTTTTATTTTTTTAGTTTTGCAAAAGAGCAGTATGTTGTAGAGAATTCCAGTGTTACAGGGTTTCTTTTATAAAGGTACACAATAAGTATTTAAAACAAACAAATCTAAATCTATAAAACAGCAGTATATTTATTTTCACAATCCTGTCAGTGAAGCTCTAAGTCTCTTAACTAGGGAGGGAAATGGCTTCTTTGCCACTCATGTACTTTTTAACCAAATCTGCTTTAAGATGGTGGTGATGGTATGTCTCTGTATGTGCAAGTCTGTGTTTTGTGTAATGTATTTGGATGTCAATCAGAAATATTCAGCAGCAGTTAACTAGGGCTCTTTGGAAGGAAGAAATCTGTTTTGTGAATATTCTATCTTGAATCGGAGCAAATCTGAGTTTTCTGAGCAATTAAATTTATTGGGGGGGGGGGGGGGGGGAGAGAGAATTGTTGAGCTAATACTGTAATGGTTACAGTACTCCCCGGTGATCTGAAATGTCTGGAGTCAAATACTTCAAAATTAAGCAAAGTGCCAGCCTGAAAAAAGGTCTCCACAAGCCTGTGAGTGGCTTGGCTGGGTAACTGCTTCAGGGTGAGCCCTCTGCTCTTTTCCTTTTTGGGTGGGAATCGTTGTTTTCTGAGGAGGAGCTGGGGTGAATGTCAAAAACAGTTCTGAAAGCTCTTAAATGAGCACATTTGTTCACAACAGACGTCCATCAGTACTCATAAGATGAAAAATAATTTTTTTGTTGGAACTGTATCTGTTTCAATCCAAGTCTGCCAAACTTGAAAATTATGGTAATTGAATGTGCAATGTCTTAAGCAGCCATTTTCTGTTCTGAGAAGAATTGAGTGGGAGCAGGATTTGCATTATATTTGCACTGAAATCAGCATGAAGCGTCAGCATTTGTCTCTTAGTGTTTTAGAGATGTGCTCTGTGGCCTTTCCCCTTCCTGAAGGACCTCAATCTGACCAAACTGGGGTAAAAAGGGTAAAAAGCTTGTGGCCATCACTAGCCAAGGCATAAGTGTACCTAGGCAAGTGGACAACAAGCTTGCTCAGGCTTTAGGACATTCTCTTTTGGATATATGGAAGGGATAACAGATGCATTGTTCTTTCTGTCAAGAGACTGCACAGGAGGAAAGAATTATTAGCCCAGCCACTGTTTGGCTCGAGGGGAATTTCTCTGTAAGAGGC
The DNA here is from genome assembly GCA_025345505.1 of Todiramphus chloris collaris. Lineage (NCBI taxonomy): Eukaryota > Metazoa > Chordata > Aves > Coraciiformes > Alcedinidae > Todiramphus > Todiramphus chloris. The sequence goes on along the minus strand of JANVCC010000130.1, from coordinate 10,599,111 downwards.
CTGGGATAGAACAATTAATTGGGACGTGCTAAGAGTCCTTTGGGAAGATCTTTTCTAAGTGACTGTTTGCATGGGAGCAATTGCTTCCCTGCCTGAGATGCAGAATGGTGTGGAAGCAGAAATAAATATGTATAGTTTATGAACCTATGATTGTTATTTATCCCTTTGTATACTGGTAGTTATATAATGGGATAGTTCAGGGTAGGAGTCTGGCTGGCAGCTAGCTAAGTTTTGCCCCATTGCATCTTTCATTTGTAAGGCAATGTACTCAATGTAATGGTCTGTGGTGTCCTACCAATCCACTGGGAATTAGAATCCACTAAAAGCAAGTGCTTTTGGTGTGTGTGGGGATGGCTACCACCGTGCTTCACTCAGTGAATGGCAAGGCATGCATCATTCTCCCTGAAGCTCAGCCTGCCTTTACTGAGTTGATCTGACTAGGCTCCAGAGTGGCTAACCTTGCTGTTAAAACGCTGAATTTAATTCCAGTATCACTTTTTTTGCTGGTGTTTTGCTGTTTGGTTGGTGGGTTTTGCGTGTGTGGTGATGGGTTTTTTGTTTGTTTGGTGGTTTGTTTCTCTTTTTTTCTCTTTTAAAAACAAAATCAAACCGAAGTCATTAAAGATGCTATACACTGGATTTGTAAGTAGTTGCAGTTTAGCTTAGGAGTCTTAAAAGAGAATCACCTGATTTGCTACTAACATTTCCATGTTGTATATGTTTTGACCTCTGTAGCTAAGGAAGTTTGTGATCAGACCATAGCAGTTTAAATTACACATATATGATGCTTTGTGGATATTTTCTTTGGTTGTATTTTTTTGTAATCTGACATTCAAATCTGTCACTGAATTTCACAGAATCACAGAACTACAATGCCTCTTAAACATGTTCTTAATGGTTATTTCTGCTAAAACAAGATAAACTATTACAGGCATTTTGCTTCAGAAAGGATGTAAACAGTTTAATTGGAAACTAATTAGGTGTTGGTTTCTAGCGTCATGTGCCACTGATCAGTTAGAAATCTAAGTGCTGCTGTTTCTCTGCATTTCGGTTTAATTCCTTGATGTTTAGGGTAGGTGACCCAGAATACACATTTTCACACTAGTAATTCGGTCCCTTTTCCCCAGAATGCTCCACCATTTTCAAAATGTTTTTTACAGATGACCACTGTGTGCATGTAATTATATTTTAGAAAATTTTAATATTGAATGAAAAAATAAACTCTTCCTGTGTGTGCATGTTTGTGAAGCAGTTTGATGTATAACAGCACTTCAAAGGGTCTCACTGGCAATACAAACAGAGGAGACCTATTGATATGGGTGTAGCTCTTTCCTTTGGGCAAACAGGATGTGTGCTAATTTCATAAATTGAGATTTATCTCAGATGGAAGTAGCACCCTTCCTCTTCCAGTCTGGCTCACCTGCAGTGAAAGTGGGTTTCATCTTGGCTGGTTCTAAATTTCAGAATGTTCTGATTCAGTTTTGATTTTTGGGAGGTATAGTGGTTCCCCAGTACTAACAAGAACCGTTCTGTAGTGGTCTTAATAATATGGTTATTTCAATGATTAATAGCTTTGCACAGTGTATTACAGTGATAACACAGGGCAGTGTGACTTTTTTTCCCTTTGCAATTTCAGTATATTTCTTTTTAAATCCTTTTTTACTCAAATGATACTCTTGTTGCTAAGAAATCAATTGTGCTGATTATAGAATTCTTTTTGAAAGAATGTTTCATACAAATCATTGTGTAAATGCAGGAGTAATCTGTGTCTGATCTGCATAGATGTTCACTACGTTTCACCTATATCATGAAGTGATTGACTGCATGGGTAAGATGCACACCATCCAAGACTCCTCCAGAACAACTGATACTTTCTTACCAAAAACAACCTCAAAACCAATAATAAAAAAATACACACACAGACAGCCCCCCCCCCCCCCAAAAAAAAAAAACCCCAAACCAACCACAAGGGCAACAAAATCAACCAAACAACGAACAAAAACAAACCAAAGAAACCACATCCACACAAAACAACTGTTCTCTGTAGCTAAGTAAATTTAGGACATCCAGTTTTTGTGGTCTAGAAGAGAGTAGGAAACAAAGGCTACCCAGGGGAAAAAATTAATTCTAAAGACCTGTTTAGAGATACCAAGTTGGAGGGAGGAAACCTATATGAGCTTGTTATAGTTGAGTTGAAACCAACTGAATCCAAAAGGGATTTTATCAAATATTTATTAAAAAAAAAAAAAAATAGGAAAGCAAAAGCAGCGCTGGGTGGCCGGGGAGTCGCAGCTCCACCAATGGCTTGTAAATTCAAACAAGCTAAGCAGCCCCTTTTATCTTCGCTGGGACATCTTCGGTATGCCCCTCTGCTTCTTCCATGGTCATGGTTTCTTCATGTCCAGACTTGTTTCAGGTAGTCCCGATAAGACGTCTGTTGTGAAATCAGCTTTAGGCAACCCACCCTTACATTGTTGATTAGCACAAAGGTTAAAAAAAACCCTACATGTTGTCATAGTAACATTGCAGTTTAGCATTAGCTTAAGATAGTACATTCCAATACCATTGTGGTTAAGCTTCTCAACATTCACACAGGATGTTCTCCTGTAAGACCATTCCTCTTGCTTAACTCATTTGATTAGCAAATTACTCTTAGTTACATATTACAAGCTTTTTGTGAAGTTTTTCCTCTCCTGAGCACAAACTTTCTCCCATGATGAGGAACAAATAACAGATTGGTACCTTGAAGACATAATGCTGCTGCTGAAAAACCCATCTGTGCAAGGTTCAGTGCCCCTTCTGAATTTGGCTTGGTGACTACAGTGACAGTTCATCTCTGGTGTGGTCACTGTGATGCTCCTGGAAACTGTCATTATCAATTGTGTGGCCCATGTATTTTTTTCTTGGAAGTGTTACATGTATAAGCAAGTTATTATTTTCATTGGTGTTTGCAGCCTTTTCTTTGGCTGAGGTAAAGCTCCCTACTCAGGAGAACAGAAACTAGCAGAAAACTTGCATTTTGAACAGGTTGGAGTCCTGGTGGGTAAGATCATAGCTTCCAGTCCATCCTCTCTACCTTGCTCTGATGGCTGGCCCTCTAGGTTACTACTCCTAGGCTGTTCTAAGTAATGTTAAGGTCTAACTTGAATGGAGAATGAAGTAGTCAAACCAGTTGGTTTTAATGTGCCAATGTCCTGTTCCCAATAACAATTAGTAGGCAGAGCAGCCAGGGCTCAGACGGACTTGAGGAGCATGAATCAAACAGCCCAGACTGTGCTGAGATGCTTGGCTAGCAGGCTGACCAAGAACAAAATGGAAGTAGGCACCTGAAAATATAGCTGCAAACATGCTTGCTTGAAGAGAGAATGTTTTTCTCTAGGCCTTACTGTCTGAATTAAGATGTACTTGGTTATGTATTGCAAGTGGAATTAGTGTAAATAGTATCATCAATATTTTAGTTATTGCCTCAGACACGTCAGTCCTGCAGCTATGATCGTAATAGATTCTTTATAGTTTGGGAAGAGTGATTTGACTGGATCTTTATACCTGAATTTCTAGATTGTCAGTGCAGCTAAAGACAAAGGAGGTACAAAGCATACTGCTTCCACAAGCAATAATGAATTCCTTTCCAGTGATTCATGGATATTTATTCCATACGATGTGCAGTCATTGATTTTCTGCATTTACTGTCCCATCAGTTTAATGATTGAAGTCAGGGAGAGACAGGTGACAACGAAAAATATTATTGCTTCATGAAGCGAGTCCAATTATTTTTTCTTTTACGGAAACACATTTTGCTTATTAATTGATCCAATATGCTATTAAGAACAGAACTTGGTTATTTACCAGGTTTTCATCACCATGGCTGATGTTACTAATACTTATTAAACAAAACTACTGTGAGCTTAATCTTGCTACCCTGCTGTGACAAAATGCATCGCCAAAATGTCCATGTAGAACTGCAAGCTGTTGCGGTAAATTCTGTTGGGACTATTTATCTGCTTAAAGCTTAGGTGTTTATTTAAATTGGCAATGAATATACTTGAGGCAGAATATAAAGAGCTATGGAAATAAAGCAGTAAAGCAATTGCATGCAAAAGTGTATACTATAAATTACTATGAGGAGACTGCAGGGCAAAGGAAGACTTTCCTATTGTGCAACAATGAATTGCAAAAGGAACCATATGTAGGTGTGGTGGTGACGGCAGGATCTGTATTAGTAGGTTTATATGTAGCTCCAGACCTTCTTCCTTCAGGCTTCAGTCAAAACCAACCTTTTTAGCCCTTAAGGACTGTGTGCTGTTGTCATCATCACTCAGGTGGGAGAAGTTGTCAGTATTAGGAAAGATGTGCTCTGTGAGGCTGGGCAGTGAGTCCATTTTGAATGGGGATAAGAATCAAGTCAAGTGGGAGATAACAGGAGTGAATGGTCAATACTTTAACTAGTTTACATATTTGTCCTTAATCAGGGTAGATCATAAAGATGTTAATTTTCCTTTTTTTGGTGATAACGGATCATTCCTGTGATCGAAGTTCCTGTGCATCTGTGCAGAGGAAATGGCTTGTAATGTGTACATCTCCAGTCAGGCACTGGTTTAATGGGATATAACAGGTATCTGAGCGCTTCAGATTTGTTGTAGAGAAGGCAGAATCTGTAACAGCTATTCTTTGAAATACAACTTCTCCTTCCACCAAGATATGAAAAAGATAGAGGAAAAAAGTATAAACACTGTCAGTTAAATCCCATCTGTTGTCATAGTTTAATTCTACATTGAGCACCTTTGAAAATGTGGATGCTTTATTTCTCCAAATAATCTGAACAGGACAATTCCTCTTGGATCACACTGTGCAGTTTTAGTTAACTGGTAAGGTGATAATTGCTCTGCCTGCAGAAATCCCACTCCTAAGAGGTGGAACATGACACCCTCAGGGGTCCTGTTCCTGGTTGAGGGTGGAGGGATTCGATCTCCCTTTCAGATGAACGGTTTGCTGTGCTTCTAGTGATGGAGCTGAGTAAACTTTCTGGTTCTGCCCAGCTTCCTGTTTGCCTGGGGAGACCCCAACACCTCTGCTGGCTATGTGCTTGGGCATTGTGGAGGAGGTGGTTCCTCTCCCTGGAAGCAGTAGTGCACACCTCACAGTGCTGGCTAGAAATCCACACCTGGGTATAGTGTGGTATTTGCCAGACCCTGAGGTTCCACAATGCTCTTCCACTGGTGATGCCTCTCAGTTCAGAGGTCCTGCTTTCCCTATGCTCCTCTAAAAGGTTGCTGCTTCCACCAGCAGGTCTGTTCAACTGTTTGCATGGCTGTGCTTTCAGGTAGGGTTTGCACAAAGATCTGTTTCAGAGATGTTTCTCAGGAAGGTGTTTTTTCTGAGCTGGGTTAAGACATAGGTCACTGAACAGCCATAACAATGCTGGTAGTGGTAAAGAGGTGGGCTGGAAGGGCACAGCTGCAAGCTCATCTCCACTTTTCCATTTGCTCCCCAAGACTGTTTCTCACTTCATCAGGAGGAACCCTGTCTGCTAGATGAAGTCCACACTTGATCCATTACTTCTGTGGAAGTGTATCCATCTCTATCTATGGCTGTGCAAATGATACTGGAGGGATAAATCAGAAGAAAAGCCTGAATTCATGAGAAATGGGAACAAATGTGCTTACAGCTCTCTCCATGAAGCTGCATATAGTTGTGCTGATGCCTGAGCTAGTGGTTTTGTGTATTTGCATGGGGCTATGGAAATGGAGGAAGGTAAAGCAATCACGTCAGCCTACCCTGTCTGTAGGCTTTCTATTTCTGTATTTCCTGGATCATTGCCTAGCCCTGCCTGGATCTCTTTGCTCATCATCCAAACAGCTGATTTCCTGAAAACGGTTCCTGTTTGATTCCAACCACCTCCATCTCTCTGGCTTGGGTGTTTCTGGAGAGGAGACCTGCCCTCAGTAAGCACTTAAGGATTAACCAAAGTGATGGTGGCTTCCTGCTGGCACTGGAGCCTTGAGTAATGACTCCTCTCTTCCCACATCTTCAAGCAAAGTTTTGCTTATTTTTACCGGACAAAGGGCTGGCTCTAACACCATGCAAACCAGATCCAAATCTTCAGTCTGGGATAGCCCAGTTACTCTTGTCTTGTTATGCCACCTGAGAGTGGTCACGGGATTATACGCAGAAATAAGGCAGCTTCTGTTTCATAGCAACAGCTTGTTTCATGTAGTGTGTGCCTCCCCTTTCTTTTGAAGGCTGGCTTTATGGAAAGGAGAATTCAGTGATAGCCTTCTTGTTTCAAGCATTAACAAAGTATTCATGTATCTGGTTATTTAAGCCATTTAGGAACAATCTAGTGAGTGAACTGTTTAAAGGAGGATGATTAATGTATGTTAACCACATTGTTCAGCTGAAATTTGTTTACCACACTAAAATGTCAATATTATTATCTGTTATTATCTTGAAGTGGTAGTATTTCAGTCTTCAGACAATGCAGCATTGCTTGAATACTGAGGAGGCAGAGGACTTCTGAAGCTCGTAACTCCTTATATAAATCCATGTGTAATAATTACCTCATACCTATTATTTTTGTGAGATAATGAATGAGGTTTTGGTGCATGTTTCTCTACATACTTGACTTCTTCACAATTTCAAGTGTCTTTATCCACATAAGCAGGAAAAGAAAAGCATGGAACTTGAAAATAGTTCTTATGTCATAGATACTAAGATGTGATCTACAGGTGGGAAAAGAATCCATTTGCTTAAAATTATGGACAATACTTTAAAAAAAAACCATCAAAAAACCCAACCCCAAAACAAACAAATCTAAAACAAAACCCCTAAAACCAACCAAACAAACCAAAAACCCACACCACTTTAGACCATAAATACTTGATTATTTTTAAATTCAGTCTTTACCTTGGTTTTATTGACAAAGTGCTACCCGGATTCTAAATCCTAAGCCATGAATATATAGTCAGGAAAACAACTGGACAAATACTTGTTTGCAGCAATGAAGTGGGTACTTGTAGATATCTTAAGGGCTCAGTCATTTAAAGATCAGCCCCTGGTTGACCTGTCAACACTTTAAAACTCTGACCTGAAATAGTTAAACTGTTGAATGTTTGATCAAGAAGGATGACCGTGAAATCCCAGTATGCATCAAGGCAGCTGCTACAGTTGTGACAAACCTATCTATCTTTGTGGAAGCAGGAGGAGGCAGAGGGAGGCAAGACAGAGTCTCCATTGGGATCAGCCAACTGTCACATCCTAGGAGGAGATGTGCAGGCTGAGACAGACACCTCACAAGCCCAGAGGATGAGGGTGGCTCTGAGCAAAGTTTGTGTGCTGCTTCATAGCCTGGGTCTCTGCACTGATATGTTTGGCAAGAAATTTGCCTGAAAAAGTGGAGTGGTTTTTTTTGACTTGCCAGCTTTTACTTGGGAAAAAACCGCACAACCTTGTGAAGATGTATTTGTGGAGGATGGGTGCTTCCTGACTGAGCACTGCTCATCACTGAATGACATAGGCCAAGAGGCAAATATGCAGAGTCTTTATTGGATGGATCCTTTGTGTCCTCATGTTGTCTATGAGCACCTTGAACTTATTTGAAATAGTATTTCTGGAGATCAGTGGGTTTTGGGGAGATTGAACGGGAAGGGGAGGGTAGAGAAGAGGAAGTGTCTGAATTAGTTTGGGTTTTTTTGTTGCTTTCTGTTCAGTAGCTTTGTCTGTTCCACAGTGCTGGATAATTTTCCAAGACCATCTCTTGTAGTAAGGGGTTCTGTACTGTGTAGTATTTTAGGAGACTTTTAAACAATACTGGAAATTAATGGGAGATATAAATGGCACATCATCATTACTGATTTATATTATCTATAAAAGCCTCTTATACTAGATATTTGGAATCCTGGCTACCCTCTAATATGTTTTATTGCATATCTGATCTGAAGGATAGATAACCACAGGCACAAATAACTGATATTATTGCATGTATATCTCCCAGCCTGATCTGGAGGTGAGAATAAAAGTCGTTTGGATGTAACACCTGGTTGCTGTGGGAGCTTTGTGGCAACAAATTTTGCAAAAGAAAACCAAATTTAATATCTGAAGGTTGAGCTGAGAATTTGCACCCAGCCTTATCTAACAGCGTAATTTTAAAATTTCTGAGACTTGTTTACCAGAATTGCTAGCTCTGTTGCAAAAGGCTGTGCAGAGCTTTTGGGTGTTGAGCTTCCACTTCCATGTCCTGTACTAGGGCTGTGAGTGTGAACCCTCTGCCAGTTGGTAATAACAAACATCTCCAAATTAAGAGAATGTTAAAGAAAATGCCAGCCCTCAAAACCCCACAGTGTGGCTCCTAAACTGTGTGGAAACCTCTAGATGTTTCTATCGCATAATCTCGTCCTGAACTGAGGTTTGTTTCTTTGTGTGTGGTGCATGAGATGAGACTGCTGCTGGGGAGGAGATGCTTGAGTGCAAACCAAGATGTTGAAGTGTTTGAATTGCACAGCTGCTCCTGCAGCCCTCTTCAGTTCAGCGTGCTCCTTAGCAATCGCTCTGAGGTGCTGAAATATGCTCTGCAGCCTCTGCTGAATCACTTGCAGACAAATTCTGCGGTTTTAAAGCCTCCAAGAATCTCTTGTAATGCTTGATAGATGTAGGGGTGTGGGGTAGGTGTTGATTGCTTACTGCTTTAGTTCCTTTGTGTTGTTATCCCACAAACCTAACTGAGATGACAGAGAAGGGATAATGAGACCTTATTGCTCTCTACAACTATTTGAAAGGATGTTGTAGAGAGGTAAGAGCTGGTCTCTTCTCACAAGTAACTAGTGACAGAACAAGGGGGAATGGCCTCAAGCTGTGCCAGGGGAGGTTTAAACTGGACATCAGGAAAAATTTTTTCACTGAAATGGTTGTCAGGCATTGGAACAGGCTGCCGAGGAAGATGGTTGAGTCATCATGCCTGGATGTGTTTAAAAGCCATATAGATGTGGTGCTTGGGGATATGGCTTAGTGGTGGACTTGGTAGAGTAGGGTTAATGTTTGAACTTGATGATCTTAAAGGTCTTTTCCAACCTTGATGATTCTATGATTCCATATAGCTTAGTCAGAGAATTAATTTTAGAAAACGCACATTTCAGAATGCTAGCTGTCAGTGAAATCTTTGCCTTTGGGAAATATTTCTTTGCCATCTTCCGGAATTGAACTTCAAAGTATTTCCAAGGTTTCCACTCTAATTTTGTTCTACCCATTGTTAAACATGAGTTCCTGCAAGACAGTAGGTTGCTTTTAGGTGCTTCCATGGTCACATTAGACAAGAATCAATGTGTTTGAAATCAGATGCCACTGTATGCAGTGAAGAGAATTGTGGGCATAAGTAGTAAGAAAACATCTTTGGTCTCAACATGAAGATTTAAAGATCCTCCTTATCATAGAACAGTTTCAGCTAGAAGAGATCTTCAAGATCATCAAGTCCAACCTTATTCCTAGCCCTGTCAAAAACCACTAAACCATGTCCCTAAGTACAACATCCACCTGCCTCTTAAACACTTCCAGGGATGGTGACTCCACCACCTCCCTGGGCAGGTCATTCCAATGCCTGACAACCCTTTCTGGAAAGAAATGCTTCCTAATATCCAGCCTGAACCTCCCCTGGTTCAACTTCAGGCCATTTCCTCTTGTTCTGCCACTTGTCACCAAGGAGAACAGACCAACTCCCACCTTCCTACAACTTCCCTTCAGGTAGTTATAGAGAGCAATAAGGTCTCCCCTCAGCCTTCTTTTCTCAAGGCTAAACAACCCCAGATCCCTCAGTGCCTCCTCATAATAGACATGCTCCAAACCCTTTACTAGCTTTGTATCCTGCCTCTGTACCCTCTCCAGCGCCTCTGCATCCTTCTTGTAGAGAGGGGCCCAAAACTGGACACAGTATTTAAGGTGCAGCACCGTATTTGAGCTGTGGCATGAAGTACTGTTCTTGCTTTAATCTCTGCCTGTATCTACCTTTTGATAATTTATGATTAAACATGGAACTGATGCAGCGGAAAAACTCAGTAGCCTAAGTTATTAAGCAGGCATTCTTTATTTTGCAGCGCCAGACGCACAGGGGATCACTCCTCCAAATGTGCGTACTCATGCAAGCTAGGCATGTAGTTTATATGCAGGCTAAACATACATATTCATTACATCTCTTAGAAAGGACAGTCTTATGCTAATGGGTTCCTGGAATTCATTTACATAGTCTGAGCATGCATAATAAAATTAGGGTTAGGGTCTTTTCTCCCCTCGGTGGCCTTCCGTGACCTCTGATGGACATTTACTTCATCTTCTCTTCTTCATCACCGTGTTCTTTTAGTGACCTAAGCCTAAAATCCTTATTCTTGCCAGTTCTTGTCTGTTCAGCATGCTCAGGTGCCTCGAGGTGTCATCTTGTCCTGTTCCTGGAGATAAACGCTATCTACAACTTTATGAATTTCACTGTATGTCCCTACTATATGACTACCCATTTATTGTTATTGCTTGTTCAAAGCTTAGTGAAACTCCACCAGACATCCCGTCTCCTGCCTTCAGAACAATCTGTAGTTTTTTATTTCTAAATGGCATCTAGTGATGTGCGAAACAAAGTTTACAACCCTTACAAAGTGATGCAACAGGAATCACTCCTCCTAGCTTGCACACCGAAGTGTCAAGCAAGCAGGTATTTGTTACACTAAATCATACATATTTAACAGAGTTAACTACTTATTCATTATATGGGGCTGGATTATTATAATCAGTTCCGGGAACTCGTTACCATAGGTCTTCTCCCATTGACACTTGTGCACTGCCGTCTGGTGGTTGTGGGCCAGGGTCTTCTGGAGGAAGGCCGCCAGTCTTCCTCGCAGTGTACTTTTCACCTTTGGTTCAAACTGCTGACATTTCTCAGGCTACTAACCACAGAACTGGTACAGTCTGGCTTATCTCTGATAGCCTTTCTTTGTTAGCAATGAGTTACTGCTTTGTTTAGAGTTAGTTTCTCTTATCTGCAAGGACCAAGGCCATACAAGACAAGGCCTATAAAGCTGTCAAGCCATAAGACATGAAACAGATACCAGTTAGTTTTATCATTCACTATCACCAAGTAAAAGTTTATTTCTGTTATAATGGTCCAGCTAGCAGCAATTAATATCTTAATCTTTCTTCCTGCTCCCTCCTCCAAATGCCCTGAGATGTTGAGGCTTTTAAAAACTAGCATTTATGTCTCCTCCTTCCATTATTATTCATATAATATGCCTTTGCAACTAGTGGTTTATTTTTGTTGTTGGGTCCATAGAAAAAGATATTAAAACATTTTTTTTTGGTAGTCTGCTCTGTATGATCTGCATTTTACTCTTCTTGGGTAAGAGATTGCTTTGGTGAACTGAAATATGTAATACCTGCCTATAAAAAGAGCAAACAACCAAAAAAGCCAGAAGTCTTAGCAATAGTGACACAATGGGATTTAGTTTGCTGGCTGCAACATTTGGGAGTTTGGTTTTTTAAGGTTTGATATATACTGGTATTTTAAACTAAAAGACAGAAAATGTTACAGGGAATTAAGAGGGAATATTCTAATTATATGTTAAATCTGAAGCATACTGGTGTGACTAATCCATTTGAGATGTGCATATTTGGATTAGTGCAGTGTGACATTTTGGGCATTCAAAGGGCAATGAATATTTTAAAAAATAAAGCTTTACATTGTAATTTGACACACCTAATATACTTGTAGTTGTGCATTGACTATTCCATTAGTCCCTTCTGTGTCATAAAGCAAAAAACCCGCCCCTTTCATTGTAAAACGTTCTCTACTTCATCTTCCATGTTACGTTGAAGATGGGTTTTTTTAATTACTTATATTGGGTAATTCTGTGTCAATGGTTAAGGGTGTCCTCCAAAGTACTTAAGGTCTGATGGTTTTCATTGAATGCAACTGGGTGTGGTCAACCCAAATGCTTGTTTGGTGAATGTATGGTAACTTGCATCAGGGGATATGGTCTCTTTGTGTATGCATTCAATTATTTCTTTAAGAGTTGTAATAAGCCAAATGAAACTTTTTAAAAATTCCTGTAATTTTCAGGAAGTATTGCAAAGAAATTGCTACTATGAAACTAAAATTCATAAGCAGTCTCAGGGATGGAGGGAAGGGAGGGTAGTGGTGGAATCCCACAAAAAGTAATGCTTATGCTTGTGGGATTAGCCAGGTATGCATTTTCTTCAAGTGTGGAAAAGTGTAGGTTCAGCTATAGTACGATTGTTTCATGGGTGCAGACTGTGCTTTCATGTTTTAGTAGGTTGAGCAGAAGACCCTTGGAAAATGTGGTTCAGTCCTTTTATAGCCATTGTGTTTAACACATCATGTTAAATGTATTTGTGACTGTCTGTATGGCAGTGACAAATGGCTTATTGGATCAGAGTTCTGGGGTAAATCAGTAAAGAAACTTCTCCAGCAGTATCCATGTATCTACTGATACCCAAAGGGACATTACTGGATATCAGAGATGAAGGAAAGAACCCTCTAACAACTGGAAAGCTGCTGTTTTTATCAGATAGGCAGACAAGAATCTTGGAGAAATTAAAAAAAAAAATAAAATCCAAGAAACTTAGATATAAAATAGATTAGTAATCAATTCATGTAATATCTAGCAGAGAGTAAGACCTCTTGCATATTTCTAAAGGCAGAAGTTTGGTGCAGCTAGCGGAAAGATTCTTAAACAAGCTTTTACCTGTGACAGCATCATCTTCTGCTCTCAGTGAAAGGAATAATTTAGTTCTTTGGTAACATCAGTAAGAACTGTTTAAAAGACTTTCTTTACGTTAACTTTCTGGTTTTTGTTTAAAAGACTTTCTTTACGTTAACTTTCTGGTCTTTGTAAATGGGCTTTCCCTTGCATCCCAATTTTACATACATAGAGCTGAAATCCTTCCTTAATGAGGGCATCGTTGCAGAGAAAGAAGCACAGTGGTGGTGAAATGAAGTCCAGCTCCCATACCTGTTCTCTGAAATGATGATGCTAGTGGAGGGACTATGGCTTCTCTCACAGTAGCTTGGCTTTTTCTGTACATCACCACTCTGCATTGCTTGTGGAAGATGTATTGCTGTATACTTTTAGTGTGGTTTTACATTGTTCACAGTGATGGAATGCCATTATAATTTTTGTGAAAGATTCAGCATATAGGGTGTCATTGGGGGTTTAGGACTATCAGCTGCCAGGCAAAAAGTAGGGATATTTAATCTCTTTCATATTAATGCTTTCCAGCTTAACTGAAACAGTAAGAAATCTTCCCTAAGTATACTTATCAGGGTAAAACACTGTTGCTAAAGTCGTGTGTCTTGGTTCAGGAAGGGGAGAGGAGGAGGGGTGTGGGGAAGAGGAGCTTTGTATTACGGGATGAGAAGCTTGTTCAAATTTGAGTCAGGGGATATTGCTTAAGGGAACAAACATGGTGGCAATCAATCTTTCCACAGTCCCAAACCTTTATATAAACTGTGTATCTACATTGTAATTTTCCGGCTGTAGGTAATGTGATGCCTATCTCTAGCAGGGTTGTTTTATTAAGCAAAGCTAAGTAACCTGTGGATATACTGTCAGTTCAGCTATGTTCGATACCCTCCTTCCCAGTGTATGAGGTTCAGGTAGTTCTGCATCTCGGAGACATAACCCAACTAGAAAGACAGTTGAATCCAGATATGCTACATGGTTGGGTGCTGGTAAGTTCTCACTCCCCAGCATTGTCAACAAAACACAAAAAATGTGCTTAAAAGGATCATGTAGATGCTAACTGAACTAAATAAAATGCAGGCAGATAGGCCATCAAGGAAGAAATAGGTTCTTGATTTCCTGCTCTGAACTTTCAAGACATGGTTTATCTTTGCCTCTGATAATATCTTAGGGCTTTTGTAGCCAAAGCTCTTCTGAGTCAAGGGTGGCTAAAGTGAAGGAAAGTGGGAGAATGGAGGGGTTTTCTGACACTGCTGTTACAGGGCAGGTTCACTTTTAACTGAAAAATGCTGATGCTGCTGAGGGAAGGGGAAATGAGGCAGAGAAGCAAATTGCAGAGAATGTCAGGGCTTAAAGATGGCAGTCCCACCTCTAAAGTAGCAGCCTCAGTCTAATAGCAGAAGGGCAGTGATATTATGGTAAGGAAATTGAGTGTAATAATAAATCCTTCTCCTTGTAACATGTCCCATTGCACTGCAAATGTTGTCCCAGGCCTTTCAAAATAGGAGGAAATATTAAATATATTAGATATATTAAAAGGAGGTTCTTCTATTCAAGGAAGGACTACTTGGTAACTTGCTTGTTGCGGGGGGGGGGGGGGGGGGGGCGTGAGGGCATCACAAGGTGTTTGGACAGATTCCTAGGAAGGGGAGGAGACACCCACTATTAAAGGCCCATGTCCTTGGCACAGTGAATCCAGAGGTTTGGGAAGCAAAACTTAGTCAGGAACTCCTGCCATGCTTGCTGGAAGTCCTCTTTTGTCCCTTAGCAGTAATTCGGTAGGAAATCTAAGAGAAGAGTGGAACCAAATGAAGTTCTACTTAATTGCAGAGAGGAAAATATATGCATTTCTGCAATAATACCAGAAACCCAAGTAGTAAAATGCAGAACTAAATCTGTGCTTTTAAAGAGGATATTGACATAATATGCACCTTAAATATGGTAGGAGGATGATAAATGATGGTTTAAAGTACAGAGAAAGACAGAGTAGGCTGATCTGACAAGGGAACTGTGCTGTATACTAAAGCTTAAAGTCAAGTCAAATCAACAGCCTGCCGTAAGTAACATAAAATCCCAGTGAGTTTAGGCATAGAAAAGAAAAATACAGTGGTAAGACTGTATTATTGGCTTCAGTGTGGTTATATCAATAGTCCTACAGAGGAAGATGGGAGAGACCATAGAGGAATGAGGTCCAACAGCTGTGTTGTACCTCATCCTGTGTACCTTTAACTTCTGTCTGGATTGGGGATACCTTTCATACTGGGATGGGATACCGAAACTAAGCTTTAAAACACTGTCCATGGTAGCTATGAAGCCAACTAGTGAGGGAATTCGTAAATGGACAAGCAACATCTGATTCCTGAACATGAAGAGCAGTTTCAAAAGGTCACAGTCCAAAAGCTACCCTATGGAATTAACTACAGCATTTGTAAATTCAGCATCTCTGCAGGGTTGACAAAAGCCAGTAGACTGCTTCTCAGAAGCTTGTGTGGTTTTGTTTGTGTTTGTGTTGCTGGTGGTTTGTTTTGTTTTTAATCTTATCTGTTTGTTTTGTTGCTTTGTTTTTTTCTTTTAACAGTGAAAGGTGTAGTTAATGGTCAAACTTTTATAGCTGTTTAAAGACATTGTATTGGAAACTCCAGGGAAAAGAGTATATTCTGCTAGGAAATAAAGTAAAGCAAAAGTGAAAACATGGTGATTATATAGCAAGAAAAAAAAGAGTATGGTAACAAAAAAACCCTCAGATGGCACCTCACACTCCTACCTCCCCCCCCCCAACACCCCCCCAACATCAAAAACCCCAATAGAACAAAACTAACCTCAAAGACTCTTTGAAAAATGGAAGTTGGATACAAATGAGGAATATAACAAGTACAGAAGCCTAGTGGGTTAGTTGTAAACTTGCAAAAAGTATAAATAAATACACAACATTTTCTTTGCAAATACGTTGGAAGGAGGACTACTGTCGCTGACTCCCCTGCTTCCCTTGCCATGGCAAACAGACCACTGTAGAGTGTTTGTTTGTGTCTTCTTTTTTTTACTTTAAAAGAAATGTACAAGAGAAGATGGTCACACCAGTAAAATCAAGTTTGGTTTTTGTTTTTGTTTTGTTTGTTTTACTTTTGTCTTCCTAGTGGAGAATGTTGGAGATTTATGTGCCACAATCCTCCTCTAGGAGGGAGGGAGGTACCAAAGGATTTGTCTCACTGTCTATAAATGTGACTGGAGGTACAAATAAGTAAAATAGATGATAACAAGTCATCTCTATGATATGGTATGCATCGAAGAATGAAAGAGCTACTTGAAGAGCTACTGCTCACTTCTAACATGATTCTGCACCAGAACACTGAAAGGATGGTAAAAGTCAGGGAGGAGGCAGTTTCCGGGGACAACCAGAAAGTCCATTATCTGTATTCAGGAGATTAATTGAGGTTACTTTCAAGAATAGCATTAACCTTGAGCTAAACATGATGTATAGCAGAACAGTTAGTATGGCTTCTGCAACAACAGGTTTTGACACATAGGTTTGTTGGAGTTCTTTGAAGCACACGGTGGAATATAAAGAAAGATGATTCCCAGATGATGTGACGTGCTTGGATTTTTCATTTGTCAAAATCCCTCACCACTCTTCATTTAAACAATTAAAAAATAAAAAAATTTCAACACTGCAATGGACCAGAAAGGTAAGTCTTCATATGGATTAATAATGGATGAAAAGTTATAAAGTGCAGTATCAATAAAATGGGAAAATTTCATGGTGAGGATAAAGCACCAGTTAACTATTGCAGAAGTCTCTGCTGGAGCCTTTGCTGCTCAATATATTGAATAACTTGGAAAAGACAGTGAAGTGATCAAGTTGCTGATGATACTTAGATATTCAGGATAGTCAATCTGAGACCTGACTGAAAAATTGCAGCTAGGCTTTATGAGTTTGAGCAGCTGGGCAGTAGAAGGGCAAATGAAAATCCATGTATTGATCTGAGCTGCCAGTTTCCCTTCGGAAGTGATGTCTTCAGGTTAAAAAAGACATTCTTATGAAAACAGTCTCTCGGTAATCATCAAGAAAACCCCACCTCAAAACACAAATCAAATAGTAAGAGTTCTTAGGGAAAGAATGGAGAACTGGCAGAAAACTTCAGTGGTCCTATGTAGGGCAGTGATGAGCTCTTGTCTTGAATACTGTGTGTGGTTCTTGCCTCCCTTTCCCATGTTCTGCTATTTCTAAAATGATACAGTCTAACTGGAGTAGATACAGACAAGGGTGATTAGAGGTACAGAATGATTTCTGAAAGTAGAATGATGGACTACGATATGATTCTTCAGGCTGGAAAAGAGCTACAGTGGCAGGGATGGAGGTCTGATAACTGGTAAGCTACAGGTTGAAAGCACATGAAAGAAATCCTTTTCTGCGCTTTTTAGGTTGGCTGTGGAGCTTGTCATGTGGCACTTTGCATTGGGTCACAAAATGACAGAACAGGTTTCAGAAATATCTACTGAAGGCTGTTAGATAGAAAGATGGTATTTCTGGCTCAGGAAGTCCCAGATGCACAGGCTAGTGTATATTGTGAGGATGTCTTGGTGCCTGCTTTATTTCCTTATGAGCAGCTTCCCTAGGTGTCTGCTATCACTGGCTATTGGAGAGTATAGATGGGCTCTTGTCTGGCTTGTGAAGCCCTTCATACCTTGCTGAAAATAGGAAACAAATGTATATATGGACAAATACCTGTAAATGACACTAATATTCTGTAGACTTTGTGGTTTTTAATAGCATTTACAAATAAATCCTCTCGTCTTCATCCCTTATATTTCTAGGGCTGCTTTTATAGCTGCTGCCTTGAAAGAAGCAGGTGAAGGGTCTGCTTTGCTGTAGGTAAAGCAGGTGGGACTCTATATCATGCCTGTTGACCTAGAACAAGCTCGACAAAGAGTAAACGGGAACATTGTTGACTGAAAAGGTGAATTAAATGCTGTTTCATTTGGGGTTTATTCTGGAGTTGTTTGTTTTGGCTTTTTGTATCCCCTGATGTGGCAGTCAGCAGAGTTGTGTACAACCCTGTGCTGATGGGATTGTGAAAGTGTGGTCAGGAGGAGGACCAGGGAAGGATGTTCATGGAAGCAGACCACAGTCTAGCTTAGATCATCGAGCTGTACACCTTGGTCTGCTCATGGAAGGCATGTGCACTAATCTTTCTGTGGAAGTTGCATTTATCCAATTAAAATCGCTTTGCTTTTGGGAACAGGTATAAAACCACAGGTAGATTTTCATATGTGGTTCTGTTACCCAATAGATTAGCCTATATTAGTAAATAATATCTTTAGTTATGGTTAGCAATATTTTAACTTATAATTAATGCCATAAATTTCAAAGAAGTTTTACAATAGGAATTAAGAAAAATAGTAATGTGTAGGTTAGGCTGCAGATATTTTCGTGTCTGTATTGCCACAGGGCTCTAACCTCAGGAAGGCTTCTTTGGAAATCATTCGCAATCTTCCACTGAGAATGTGACCCAGCAACCATTTAAAGAGCTGAACTCTAAGCGATTTCTATTTTAGGTATTTTCAGAGTAGAACAGAAGAATAAGGCTGGCATCAGGAAATATAGGAAGAGACAGGCCATTCACTACCTACAAAATAGGTCAACGTTCCCCACTGCCCAGGCTAAGCCCTCGGGCCCCTCCAGCATTCACATCAGCTGCAGATAGGATGGGGCGGTGTAAGCTGTGCATGGCCCTCTTGGCCAAAGAAGTGAAGAGGCTGAGAAGCAGAGAGCCTTGTCCAAGGTTGAGTAGTGGGTGATAGGAATTTACTCGTTGCCTTCAAGAAAAGTTCTGTGACATGCTGAATCTTAACTCAGCACAGACTTTAACCACTATAACAGTTCATGTGAGAAGCCACTTTAAATAATGAAAATATTGCCAGCAGCTAGTTAGGGATGGCAATCTATGAAGTTGTGTGTTTTATAGAAAAGTATTTTCCAGTACAGCCTTGAAAAGCATACTGTCTTCCTTCAAATATGTGATAAAAGTCTCTTCCTCTTAGTAGATCTTCCTCTTTCTTTTCTGGTCTGTATGAATGCCTTTGATTTCTTTTGATCTCTTCATGTGGCACATGGGAGTTGGTGTTTGCAGTCCCTGATGATTTGACCTGTACAGGGTATGTATGTTCAAAATTGGCAACTTAATCCTATTTTTGAGCATATCTAATCAACGTAATATCTTTTTAAAGGAAAATAATTTAAAATAATACGTATTTCTTAAAAAAGCAGAAGTAATTTAAGGTATTGTAAAAAATGCTCTCAATTTTTACTTAAAGGTGATATGTAATGATGAAGACCTACAGAATAAAATATTAATTGTCCAGATTTAAAACAAGAATTGTAGTAATTAATAACTTGAATATTCTTAGTAGCTGATGCTTAACATATAATCAGCTTTGTAGTGTTTTTCACTAAGTCTCCTAGTCTAATTTTGTGTATATTTAATTGAGCTAGCATGGCTAATTCAAGTTCTCTTATCAACTCTACCTATGGCAAAGGTTTGTGAAACTATTTACATAGTTGAGCTGGAATTTGAGGGAGACCCTTTCTTCTCCATAAACCAATCGGTTCCTTTAATGCTGCAGGGTGCCCTGAAACAAGTATGTGTCACAAGTACATCTTGATTGAATTACAATACATCCATTTCTGTCTATGCAAGCTCTTTTGTTCCCTTTCAGCTGTCCTGTGAAATGACTAGAAAAGTTTTCAGGTTTTGCTTTTTGTTTCCCCTTCAATTTCTCTTTTTTTTTTTTTTTTTTTTTAATGTTGTAAAAGGGGGGGGGGTGGGGGGGGGTGGGGGGGCTGGAATTAATCTAAGGACTGTGTAGCAGAAGCTGCCCAATTCCTGTTAAGCTTCTTCACATGACAGATGGAAATATTCCTCATCTGTTCTGGACATGACCACAGTTCGGTGAAGCTCACTGTCCATGTAGCACCTGGATGTTAGCACTGAAATCCTTGATCCCTGGACTGTACTCCCTGGGCTTTAGAGTTTCCTGCCTGCTTGCTTAGGTTCTGTAGCATCATTACAATTCATGGAGAGGATGGGAGGGATTTGTTTCTTTTTCCGTGTAATGTAATCTTGAAAGGTGCCAGGAAGGCTGGATATGATGAAAGCTCTGATGAATTTAGAGCAAGAGTAAAGACTCATACTAATTAGATGGATTTTATTTAATTTTTTAATTACATTTAAACTTCCTTTACTATAGAACCACTCTGACTTAGATTCATAAATCATGAAGGATAGAAACTGTTTAGAGAATCTTCTTGAATAAAGATTCTTGTTTTATGATGAGTGAATTCATTTCCCTAAAGGTGTTCTGGCTCAGCGATGACACAGAATAAATACTTCAATTATTCTTCTTTTCCTCATTTCAGTGAAAAAGGAATGGACTCTTTGAAACACTTGAGTTGTGATGCAAAACAGGAAAAAAAATCTGACTGACTTAACTGAAATGCAGAGGTAGACTGCATCTGAGGATTCCCTCCTAGTATCTCCTATGTAGGTGTGGAAAAAACCCCAACTCAAACTAAAGCACTAAATTGTTTTAAGATCACCTCAGATTTTAAGTACTTGGAATCAGAGATGTCACTTTATGAGTTTTAGTGTGTGCTTTTGATGTGGGTTTTTTTCTGAGAAAGATAATTGCACATAAACTAATGAGAAAAATGGTTCAATAATTTATTTTTTCTTCTTTTTTTTCTAAACATCACAAAAAGATCTGTGGTTGTCATATATAGGATTGCAAGTCTTATGAAGCATGGACCTTTATTATATGAATTTTCCCTGTAGCATTGTCAGTTCAGTGATAACATAGCAATTTGGAGAGTGCTTAAACAGCAAAGCAGATTATTTTTTTTATCTCTTTCCTAAAGTGGGAAGTATCAATAAATTATTTTTCAGCATTAATATTTCTGAATAGGCTAGCTTATGAATGATATAGTTTACATCCATATAATTTTTAGTAGAGCTACATTGGCACAGTCAACTTCCCTCAGAGGTGATATGTATTTAACCCACCGCATCCTTCATTTTGGACACCTGGCAGAGGTTCCTTTACCAACAAATAATGATTACTGCCGCCCCTAGTCTTTTTTTACCTGTTTGAAGCTGGATAAAGTGCAAATAAAACAAAGCAATCCTTATTTATAGTGGGGCATCATCCAAAAATAGAGCATTCTGAGCCAGAGAACAAGGTAGGTTACTATTTTAGAAAAGATACAGGTTTGAAATGAGAGTTTTTATCTGAAGGGGAGTTGTATGGTTTCTATATAAAATCCCTGGCTTTGAGAATCTGACAGATGGGGGATGCAGTTTTTCAGGTTTCTGACTCATTCTAACTGTATGAAATGCCTCTCAAAAAATGTTGTAACTAATGTATTCACTGGCAGGAGTTTTCATAGCTGTGTCTGCAGGTTGAAGATTTTCCCTGCACTTCCAGGGGCAATGACTTCTTTAAGTGGGATCCAGCCCAGGGCCAACTCTGGATAAGGGGGGGGGGGGGGGCAGGCAGGGAACCAAATGTGCATTGTTATAGCTTTTCTCACAGTGTTAGCTTTCCAAACCTGCCAAGACCCCTGCTGTTTATGAAGGAAGTCAAGGAGAGGGGTAGCATGTTTCAAGCACTGGGGAAGGAAAGGGGGTATAGCCTTAAGGTGTATGAGGTGTATGAGATTATTCACTATGTTTTCTTCTTAATGATGTCATCTGCCCTCATGGTATAAATGGCAAACATGATGAGTAGCCACAAATGTTGCCATTTTCTCAACCTGGGCAAAAGACAGTTCAAAGACACTTCCTGGGGTTGTACACCTAGAAAAATGAAGGTGCTTGTTACTTCTCATTTCCATATCATAAACGTGAATTTATTAATCATGATGATATAAGAAAGTGTGAGATGGCAGATGGGAGCTGGCTGTGATTTGAGAGAGGGAAGGAGTGGGACTAGAGTTTACCATTGTTCTACAGGGAATGGGGGAGAAGAAAAGAGCAAGAAGTTTGGAGTTTGGTGAAGGCATGTAATATCGAATGAAATGAGTAGTAAATGTTTGCTTAGTGCTGCACCACCTTGTTCTGTGACTCTCGCAGCTCTACTAGCCTTGCCTGCTTGCATAGGACGTACCTGTTACATTGAAGTGTCTTTTCCCTGGAAAATACAATGCGCAATGACTGGTATTTGGCCTGACCTCTTTTCCTTTTAGTGCTAACAATGTGAGCAACTGCATTTGAATTCAGAATTTTAAATATCTTTTGTTGCTTAAAAAACAAAAATAAAACAAAACCAGCCTTGCATGATACTTGATATTGTACTGCATGACCCTGAGTGTAGTTTACTGTATAACAAAGAGGTATTTTGCTTTCAGATGACAGCATGGAGGAACATTAGCGCAATCAATATCACATTAAAGATTCAGGCTCCATTAGGTTGATTGACAGATTATTTTCTCTGAGTGCTGACATCATGCTTGGTTACGTCCATTCCTGGATCTTCATGAGGTAGCAATAGCACTGACTCAGCCTTGCTGAGAACTTCAGTCTCTCAGGAGATCCTCCATTGTGCCTTCTCCTGTGGTTCCACTCCTGCTGGTGTAGTCACCTGGTTACTGTACTTTATAGAGGATGCAGACAGTGCTGCAGTTGTCGGTATGTTTTAGCATGGCAGTCTACCCTGGGCTTGCTGCTGGCTGGAGTGCTCAAGGCAGCCCTTTCAGGTCTTGCCAGGTGGCAGAGATACCTGAAAGGGGAAGGGAGGTTGGAAGTGGTCTGTAGAAAGCCAGTAAGGAAGGGTGATGTTCAGGAGGTCAACAGGAGAGTGGATTTCTTCACTGTTCTTTCTGTAATGGTCTGCATGATGAGGTGTGTTGCAATAGCAGAGTATTGCAGTGGGATTGAAGAGCCTCTGCTGTGCTCCTTAGTTATGTCTCTGGCTCACTTTGTGGCCTTAAGCGCTTTGCTTTCAACTTTTCTCATAGGCAAATCAAGAAACAATGCTTATTTATCTTTCTGTAGTACTCGGAGATGCCCCATGGAAAGGTGGTAAGTATTATTCATAGATTGCTTCTTTCCCTCCAGTTCTCTTACAAATATCTGTCCATTAAAGTTAAATATTTCCATCTTTTATTCTGGAAAGATTTAATTTCTCACTTAAAGATGATGATGTTTCATGCTTGCCAAATTACTGCTTTAATGACAATTACGCCAGTGTGCTGTTGAAGAGGCTACATCAAAGGGAAATGACAAAATGGTTTGCATTTTAAAGGCACAATGTTTACTGTGTTGTGCACAGTGCCTGATAGGAAGGGACTTCCCTGATTGAGTATTCAACTGTGTTTCTAGGAAACTGTTGGACTCCATTAACACAGTTCCTTCAGATCCCAGGAGTAAAAATTTGCAAAGTCATTTATGCAATTAAAGAGTTTTGATAGTTATGCTGGCAGGTCACATAAAGCTTTATCAAGTAGGGAAGGTAATACGACAGGTTGTACAATCAGCTGCATGACTTGTTCATCTACAGATAAGATCAGTAATTTAAATCTGTAACTATAGATTTAGATGATTTTTTTTTTTTGTACTTGGTATTTAATTTGGGCATGCCTTTAGAAAACTTCACTTTAAAATATGGTTTTTAAAATGTCTAATCAGCTATTCCTCCTTCAATTTGATGCTCCATCAATGTGGAATTATATCTTCCCCTTGATAATGAAGTAGATAAATCAATGCAAATGACTTGCAGTCATAAAGTCTAATGAGTTATAATTT
This sequence comes from Todiramphus chloris collaris, assembly GCA_025345505.1. Taxonomy (NCBI): domain Eukaryota; kingdom Metazoa; phylum Chordata; class Aves; order Coraciiformes; family Alcedinidae; genus Todiramphus; species Todiramphus chloris. The sequence continues at coordinate 10,575,587 of JANVCC010000130.1, read as the reverse complement.
TATGCAATGCCATGAAGTCCACAAATGCATCTTTAGTGCCTCAGCTCTAGTTTATGAAGCAGCAAGTTGGTGGGGGAGGTGATAAGGCTGCAGGAAGATCACCAAGGCAAAATTTCCCTTCTGGAATGGTCCGTTTTGGACTCTTTGTTTGGAACATGCTCTATGAGCTTCCCAGCATCTCCCGTCTTCCTCCATCAGGAAGCGCATGAACTGAGGCTCTCAGGTCAGGTGGTGGTATCTGTGAGGACTCCCCTGTGCTTCAGGCCTCTGCTCCTGCTGCTCAGGTCCTGAAATGCTGGCAGTGCTGGGAAGTGGGATCAGTGTCATTGCTTCTTTCCTCTTCTTCTTTTGGACTTTTCCATCACTTTCTACTTCTGGTACCCTCAGTATTTTTTCCTTTTGAAAAAGGATTCCTTCTTTAGAGAAGGGAATTTAACAGGTGTGATGAAGCAAGTGGCCAGTCACCTTGACATACTATAAAATAAATATGTATATATGTGAATTTTATGTTATAATCTCTAATTGCATAAATATTGTATCTTATATGTGTAAAACATGAGTATGGAGTGTGTATATATATGTGTGTTTATATGTCTATATACACCCATAAATACATGCACCATATGTATGTATATAAATAAATAAAAGGTTTCAATCCTGTACAGAAGAGGTTTAAAAACAGTTCAGATAAAGATGTGTTCTGAATTTGATATAACTTGTCACTTTATTAGGAGTGATGTGTTTATCTATTATTGGAGCCTAGAGGCTCTATGGAAGATTATGGCACTGTATAAAATACATAGTAATATCTTAGTGACAGGAACTGAATAGACAAGGTCAGCTAAAGGTAGAAGACAAGCAGGCATGGAAGAGATACCGGGACTCTGCTGGCCTTTGCTTTTACTTACACATTTGTGTAAGTAAAAGCATTAGCTTCCCAAAATCAAGACATACCATAATTATATATTGTTATGACATAACAGGTGATGTTATGACCTAATGTTTAGTGATCTTTAGTTGATTGATTTTACTTTTGTTACATTTTTTAGCTTTATTAAAATTTAACAACTTTTTTTAAATTATATTTTTTTAATTCATATTGTCAGTAAAGGAAAAACTGATGTTGCAGTTTTGGAGAGCAGTGTGTTGCTTTATTGAGACTTCTGGATTTAAATATTAAATCAATAGGAGTTCTACAGTACCCTGGGGAACTTATAGGTAGCAGTGAATAAGCACAGACTTAAAACGTCCCCAAGCATTTGAACACCTGTATAAGGAGGTGCTAGAGCTGGAGCTCGGTAGCATGGTTGTGGAAGTACATACTTGGTCTGCCAATTGTTCGTCAGCTGATGGATTTCAACTTATCTCTAGGTTGGATCAGCAGCCGATCTGTCAAGGAAACTGAATTTTCAATTTCATTGAAGCTTCAGCTTGATGAATAATAGGAATCATTGGGAGCTCAGTTTGTCTCAATGTGTTATGATTCAAAAAATTGTTTAATAGACCTGTCGGAAGGAAATTTCTCATTGCATTTAGTATGAAGTGTGCCTAGCAGAGCTTTTGCTGTGATTGCTGAGCTGGAGCCCTATTCAGTCTGTCTGCCCATGAGATGATGCCTCCTGTAATTTAAATTACAGATTTTGTTTCCTAAAATGGATGTTCCCTGAATTTCTACCGTGTGGCTCTGTTTATGAAGGAGTTGGTAAGAGATGCTTATGTTTCACTGCCCTTTGAGGTTCTTTCACAGTGCAACCCAGTTTGCAATACAGACAGTTGTTTCCATGGCCTTTTATACCCTGCCAGGAAAAAAAAAATCAAAATACAAATCGGAAATAAAAGCTGATTTACTGAACCTTGAACAGGAAGAGGAAGACAAGTAAGTGACATAAAGGCAATCACTCGACCACCTCCCACCAGGAGATCAATGGCAAACAATGGCAACCTTGGGCAGACTGATGATCAGACTCCAGTTTGATGTTATGGGGTCTAGGATACCCCTTTGTCCAGTTGGGGTCACCTATCCCCACTGTGGTCCCACCCCACTTGCTGTGAAGGGTCAGAATGGGAAATAGGAGGCCTTGGCACTGTGCAAGCACTGCTCAGCAATGCCTAAAATGTGGGTGAGTTATCAGTACTAGTTTAGCCATGAATCCAAAACCCAGCATGATATGGGCTGCTGTGAAGAAAGTTAACTCTGTCCCAGATGCACCCAGTGCATCATGATATGGTGAATTTCAAGATACAAATTACTTCATCTGTAGGGTAATACTTAATTGAAGGCAATTTTTCGCATTATCAATCTTTCATTTAACTTACTGTAACTCTGTAGTAGGCAGAGAATAAATACTTGGTTTCTTTTCTATTTCTCTCTTAAAAAAAGAATTGGGACAGATAAGGAATATAAAGAAGAAATTCTTCCTTTTAGAAATTCTTCCCTTTAGCTTTCTCCTTGTCTTTTGCCAACCATCCAACTTTAATAGCTGGAACATTTTTCCATTCATGCTATCTTAGATACAAGCTGTTCATTGCTACAACTGAAATGACCATATGCAATGTATCTAACAGACAGATGTAATTCCGTTGTCTTTGTAAATGAATTTTATGTGGAAATGTTCAGGTGAAAGAGCCATGTAACATCTTCTTTAACACCATATTAACTCACCGGGATGCGATTGTGCCACATCTGTGCACGTGTAAACTGAAACTCTCTTTCTTGAGGTATGCTGCAATGATGGTAACACCTAATATATTGTGTTTCAGTGACAGCTTTAGAGGGACTCTGTTTTCACTCCTCAGTTCTCTGGCTGTGGATATTGCAGCTCTATGCCTGCTTTAATCAGGAAGTTACACTGAAGCAGATCAAGCTTCATTGGTTAGACGATGAATAAGGATTAAATTGGTGTTTACTGATGTGGAGAATATACTGCTGTGTTCAGCAGCTGGATAAACATCTATTTGGAGAATTGGAAGACAATATTTTCTGCAAGATGCCAATATCTTTTTCTCACTCCTGTTCTCCTCGCTTCTATTGCGATAGTAAAGGGAATTTGCATAAGGTTTAAAAAAATATAATATCAGTTCAGCATTTGTAAGGTGAAAGCAGAGTGTAAAGTTTACTGGCTCTTGCAGATTTAATGTTGTTTTCAATCTGTCCTTCTATAGAAATTCTTAAATGCATCAAGTGCTGTGTCAAAGGAAACAGATGACTTCTGCTCCTTCTCTTATTCATGCATTCTTTTGTTTCTGTTTAGCCATATCTTAGGCTGCACTAAGGTGAATGGATAATTTTATCTGAGGAGAATAAAAAAAAAAAAAGCTTGTACTTTCTTTTAAGCATTACGAGAGTAGGATCTTACCTGGGGAAGCAAGAGAGGAGGTAGTTGAAAGGAAAAAGGAGGAGGTGTTTTTGACTTTTCTCCCAGGAATTCACAGAGCAGGCTGGATGTGTGAGAACCTGTTCTGCATATCTATTCCTGCCTCATCCCTCCCTGTGTTATTCCTCTTACATGGATTTCTCTTTAGGCAGTGGAGACACCTTCACATGACTCCCATCCCTTCTTGGGAAGATCATTTGGATGATATAACAGCTGTCTTGGGCACTGCAGGGTCCTCAAGAAGAGTTCTGGGGCGGGTTCTTCAATATAAATTTTGGTAAATTTGTACCTTAGTGGCTGACCCCACAGGTGACTGAGGCAGAGAATCTATAGTTGAGTAGTCTATCATTTAGCAGACTTTCTACCACTTCCCCTGTTGAAATAGTACAGAATAGAAATGACACAGGAAATAAAACATTAATCTAATAATTTTAATCAACAGAAGTAGTAACATATTGCAAGATGAGGAGAAGCAGATGCAGGGCTGTTGGAGATCTGGTTTACCATTCTAATGTCTTGGGAAAGTACACTATGTATGCTTACATTCTTCTAGATGGTACTGCAAATCATTTAAGAAATATTGGTCAACTTTTTTTTTACCATGTCTGTAATTGGCTTAGTATAAGGATGCAAGAGATTCATTAAAATAGGGACTAGTCCTGCATCTACGAAAGCAAATGGAGAAAGAATCTCATAACCAAAATCTCCCCTTATTTGCATCTTCTTCACTTTCATTGGTAATTGATTTTGACAAATGTATGCAAGAAGCAATTAATGATGAAATCAATGCCTTGACATATTGTCAAACTGTCTGTGATATATCCAGGTTTCTTAAACTAGTGTATGAGTCCTGTGGAAAGATGGGAAAGTATACTCGCACAATTCATGGGTGAGGTAGAATGAGAAATTTAACCTAAGTATTTGCACAAGTCTCACTGGTGAGATGTAACTTCTTGTTTCTCTGCCATCTATGTGATAATTACTTCATTGTACCATGTGGTTGGTGGAGGTCTGTTTTCCATTTTGATTCTATGAAGAGGTCCCATGTTACCTCAGATCTGGTATCATCCATTAAACGTGAGGAGCTATTCTTTCGGCAATTGCAAACTTTTATAATGTTATTCTTTCATCTTTTTTTCTTGTTTCTTCTCTGGTCAAATTCGTTGCAATGAATTTTTGGCAACAGTTATATTAGCAAGCTCAATGTATACTATTAAATCAAGGTCTGTTTCTGCTAGGAATTAAAGCTGCAGTGGTAAATAATAAATTGGAAGTAATTCCTTTTAAATGAAGATGTATGGTAGACTTGCTTGGATTTATACCAAGTGTGGAATGATTTATCTTTTGGGACAGACAATATTTCATTTTATCATGTAAATTTGAGGTGGTCAGGTAAGGAAATATAAAGAAAAGTCCTGCCTGCCTTCCTTTCTGAAAGCCATGGGAGTAGTAGACTGGACTTGAGTAACCCACCATCCTTCCACCCCCTTAGTGTCTGTACCTCTGAGGACCGATTCAAATGACATGACAGAGATAAAGTCTGCCTTTTTGTCTTTTGTAGTTTGGCATTTATTTTAGTCTTAAAGTACAAATTTGGCTCTCGACTTTTTTTCTTATGTATGTGACAATGTTCTCATGCTGAAAAGACATAAGCTAGTCTTTGATCTTGGACATTAAGACAGATGGAAATTATTCCTTCAGGGGAAGATGGAAAATACAGGAGACTAACTTTAGGTGAGTGTGTATATTACAGGTGGTTATTCTTTAAACATAGTAAATTCCTCTAGAGAGATCAATTTTCAATGTATTTTGAAGAAAGATTTTATTTATTTACTTATTTTTCCTTTAAAAATCTGTCATGTGATATCCAGAACTCTCTACTTCATGTTCACCTGGTGGCTGGGGCCAGCAAGTGGGGACATTGGCAAACAAGGACAGTATGGAGGCCTGAGTCAAGACCCTTTGTGGATGCCCCTTGATGGATTTCAATCTCTTGATCAGGGTGTATGCAAGTGGTGGTGATACATGATGTATTCCAGACTGAGGTGAAAACAGTGTTTTTGGTGAGTTAGGTGGCATTCTGGACTATACCTTATTCTGGATGGCTGAAGTTTAGTTTTTGGTGTGTCTGTGTATACATGTACACAGATACTGTTGCACATCTCAATACCATTTAAACTGAACTATCTGTGACTGTTTAAAATGTTTTTAAGTTGAATGGGCAAATTCTATAGCTCAGCCTCTGATTCAGACTTCAGTAGCAGGTTCCAAATGGTTAAAATGAAGAGGAAACATTGCTGTGGCCTTGAAGGGAAAAAGTGAATCTCTTAATCAAAAGCAAACAGATTATCATCAAAATCCTGGTATTCAGCTGAAGTAGACTTGAGTGAGCACAAAGAGCTGATTTTCATCTCTCCTGCTTTTTCTAATCAAAATTATTTTTGCGTGAGTTGTCACAGACATGTCTACCAAGGGCAGGACAAAGTGTCAGGCTGAGACTACTGTAGGAAGCAATAGCTGAAACAAAAGAAGCACTTGAGGTGTCCTTGTGACAAGAGAGAAGTCCCGAGGGCTGATAAGCATGAAGGGCAGGGTTTAAACACAGGCACAAGCTAAATGCAGATTTGCAGACAGTGCAAACAAGAAAATTGGCAGCTGCAGGAAGGGTAAAGGTGAGGAAAGCCCTGAGTAGTGTGTGACTAGAAGGACCCGAGGGATGCTTGTGTCCTCTCCAGGGTTGTTTGGAGCAGCGGAGCTAACATTACCCAGGGCTGCCAGCTCAGATTTATAAATGTACAATGCCTTGAAAACATACCATGCCTGGATTACCTTGTCAGAAGCCATCACTGCAGAGCATCAGGAACTAAAATTGGATTGGCATTTTGTCTTTAGTGATATTGTAAGGTTGCATTGGTCATGTATGTGTGGATGTCTGCTGTTTCAGGTATAGAGAATGGTCCAGAGGACTGTTGCTCTGGTGGGGGGAACCCAAAAAAACCAAACAAAAACCAAAAGAAACCAACACCACACTCACACAAAAACAATAACTAAAAAACCCACCACACACACACACACAAAAAAAAAACCCCACAACACAAAAAAAAACCCCAACAAACCCCAAAACCAAAGTCCACTCCTTAAATGATGAAATGGCTGAAGTTTAGACTGGGCTTCAAGATGGTTTTCCATGATAATGTTAGCAGCTAATTAACCTTGTTAGCTGAGGGATCAGCAAAGAGCCAGGTGGAAGCCTGCCCATGTCATTGAACAAGGCATTTTGACTTTCCTTAGTCTGAATTTTTTTTTTTTTTTTTTTAAATATGCTGCTGAGAGAAGGATTGCCAGGCCAGTAAGAATTTAAGAGAAGGAAGAAGTGATTTAAAAAAAAAAAAAGTCCTCTAAGTGCAAAGACTTTCATCTATTTTATTAGTATGTCATTTGCTGTGTTTATTGAAAACTCCAGTCATGGTGGGAGCTATCCATCTGATATGATGCATGTGCTGTGACTGTTTCTCCTAAAAATTTTATTTTAGCATCTCTGTTTACAATATGGAAAATTGTGCGACTTATGCTAAAGCCTTTGCTTAGAAAGAATGTCACAGTGAAGGTGTATTTCCAGTGTATACTGGAAATATAAGTTCTGAGAAGATCTTAAGGATGAAAACGAATTAGAAATTTTGTTCTCTGAGTGAGAGGAAAACCAAATCATGTAGCTGCAGCTAGTATAAGTCCATGCATTTCTGTCAGATAAAGTAACGGGGAGAGAGAAAACACAAGAGGGCAACAGTAAGGGCTCCATCTTCAAAGACAAACTGGAAACACATTAATAGCACAGTGGAAAGGATTAGTTTAAGAAAGCAACAATTTAGGGGTAAGTTCAGGTATACTCCATCGCCATGAACCCCTGAAATGTGTAGCAGAAGAAGGGAGAATGAAATACCCAGCTCCTCAGCCTTAAATTAATTGAAATAAAAGAGAAATTTGTGAATGATTTTTGTGCAAGAAAATCCAAGCATTATGTTTGGAAGTTTTTTTTATTTTGCTTTTTTTTCCATCTATGTTACTCCAAGCTTAAGTATTCAAGTACAGTCTTTCAACTACAAGACAAATTTGTCTGCAACCTACTTAGGGCAAAAGTTTATTCAAGACAGTATGTGTAAGATTAGCCTGTCAGCGCTATAATTACAGAAGTAAATTGCCTATTGATTGCCAACCCACCAGCCACTGCAGATCTGTCCCCTGGACAGACACTGCAGGGCTTCTTCCTTGTGCACTCAGTATTGTGCTAGTTCAGGATAACCCAAGGATCTTCACTTGTGCTGCATAACCCTCACTGCCCTGCTTCCCTCTTGTTCACTGTCTGTGGGTTTGTTGGGAGTGTTTACGTTTGTTAGACCAGGCAATAGCTGTAGCAATCTAACCTTCAAAACCTGGGTAATAGAAACATTATTCAGTGTTTTATCTCCTCTTCCAAGCCAGAACAACTTCCTATGAATTCCTCACTTCATGTTTTTGTACTTTTCCTGTTGGATCTTTACATCTTCCTCTTATACCAATTAAGTCAATGTTTATGCCTATGTCTGTTAACAGAGCTTTGGATTTTGTCAACAAAAACTTTTTCTTTGTGAGAATTAATTTTGTTTTCATCCTTATTTACATTAGTGCTCAAACTCATCACAGGAAAAAAAACCTGACAGGTGGAGGGCATTTGGTTTTGTTTTGTTTTGGTGTTTTTTTTCCTTCTCCAGGGGAGCAGCAAGGTTAATTAAAGAAGTTAGCTGCTGCTAACTTCTGGATGTGCACCATCCAGCACAAGTTTTGTTTCTCATAGGATTTATAGCATGTTTCCATGACATGCTTTTTTTCTACAAGCTTTGAGGACCAGTTTAGATACTAGTACTGGGTCAGTAGCAAGAAATCTCCCTTGAGAGCTGTAAATAAGAGTCTGATTAGTGTCAGCTAGTTGAAGCATTTATTCTCATAGGTGCACCCCACGAAGCTAGTGCTGTGGGCTGTGAGAGATGCCATTGTTTTAGCCACTAATTTCTCTCAATATTTTAACCTGCTCAAATCCTTTTATTTTGTTTTGAGTTTCTTTAGTTGTCCTGGATCATCAATGTGATTGTCAAGCAAAGCATTTTTTGAGAGATGTTTTCAGGTTAGCCGGGGATTCACATATCTGAAGAAACTTTCCGGTGACAGAAGTCACAATTCTTGGCTTTGTCGACTGAAACACCTTCTGGAAAGGGCCATCACCTGTATAGTGCTGCATATGAGCAGTCTTGTAAGGGCATGAATCCAACCAGATACAGGTTATGAAGCCACTTGCAGTTACACCGAACATTTAAGTAGACTTGAAAATTCTTAGAATTAGGTCAGTAAAATGGACTTACGACTGACTTTTCTCAGTTTTGGCAAGCTGAATTTGGACAAGTGGAAGGTCTGATATTTGCACAGCTAGCGTGTGTGTTGGGACCAAAGTAGCCTCAGGGTGCTTTGGGAGTATTCTTGTTTCTTAGCAAAGCAAGAAGTCTTCATGGCTTTGGACAGCTACAAAGTATCTGATGGTTCAGCAGCCACAGCAGATCTGTTGTGTATGTCCTGTCACATACGCAGTATGTCCTGTCACAAATTTGTGCCTCTTCAGGTAGCTCAGTGTTAACTTCATCACATCTCTCAACCTGAATACAGGGACACCAAAGTATGTATGAATACTTCGGCAATGTTGGAAGAATCTTTTCAGGCTTTAAGATTAGCAGGAAGATTATATGCTCAGTTGAAAGATGCAGAAATTCTGTAGTCTCCTCAGTTCAGCTGGGTAGGTGTTTTGGTCTGGATAGTAATCTGAAGATTTTTTATTTTTTTTTCCCCACAGCATTTTGCTGGAGAAGCTGGCAGCTCATGGCTTAGACAGATGGAATCTTCATTGGGTTAAAAACTGGTTGGATGGCCAAGCCCAGAGAATTGTGGTGAATGGGGTTAAATCCAGTTGGCAGCCAGTCACAAGGCTCAGTTTAGGGACCAGTCTTGTTTAATATCTTTATCAATGACCTGGATGAGGGGATTGAATGCACCCTCAGTAAATTTTCAGATGACACAAAATGAAGTGGGAGTGTCGAACTGCTTGAGGGTCTGCAGAGGGATTTGGACAGGTTGAAGCAATGGGCTGAGGTAAACTGTATGAGGTTTAACAAGACCAAGTGTCGGGTCATGCGCTTCAGTCACGACAACCCCATGCACTGCTACAGGCTTGAAGAAGAGTGGCTGGAAAGCTGTTTGGTGGAAAAGGACCTGGGGATGTTGGTTGACAGCTGACTGAACATGAGCCAGCAGTGTGCCCAGGTGGCCAAGAAGGCCAATGGCATCCTGGCCTGTATCAAAAATGGTGTGACCAGCAGGAGTAGGGAGATGATCATGCCCCTGTACTCAGCACTGGTGAGATCACACCATGAGTACTGTGTCCAGTTTTGGGCACCACAGGATAAGAAGGACATTGAGGTGCTGGAGCAGGTCCAGAGAAGGGCAGTGAGGCTGGTGAGAGGTCTGGAAAACATGTTGTATGAAGAGTGTCTGAGGGAACTGGGGTTGTCTAGTCTAGAGAAGAGGAGACTGAGCAGAGACCTTATTGCTCTCTACAGCTACGTAAAAGGAGGCTGGTGTCAGTCTCTTCTCCCAGATTGTTAATGATAGGACAAAAGAAAATGGCCTCAAGTTGAATGAGGGGAGGTTTAGACTGGATATTAGAAATTCTTTACTGAGACAGTGGTTGGGCACTGGAACAGGCTGTCCAGGGAGGTGGTGGAGTCACCATCCCTGGAGGTGTTTAAAAACCCAAGTAGATGTAGCACTTGAGGCTATGGTCTAGTCGTTAGGGATATGTTGGGATGAAGGTTGGACTTGATGATCCTAGAGGTCCTTTCCAACCATAATAATTCTATGATTACTACTACTTTTTTTTTTTTTTGTCTGTGTGTGTTTTTAATTTATTTTTATTTTTTTCCTTCTTCTGGGGTATTATATTGCTTTGTAACTGTAGAAAAAAAATTCTGACAGAGGACAGTATATGTAGCAAGGATGAATGATGCTTGCTTAATGTTCTTGGTAGTTCCATTTTTTTCAGTTATAGGATCCAATAGGCTAGAAGTTGTTCTGAAAGCTTTTGGTCGGGGAAACTGAAGGAAATGCAGTGTAAGTTTGTGCTCATGTATGGCTACTATGTTTTTGGTAAATGTTTTTATATTGTTTATTCCTACTTCAGTTCTCTCTCCCAAGTGTTTGCTGCTGTTGTTTATGGCTGTAATTGAATTCTATCACTATAAAGTAACTGTGATGGAAAGGAATCTCTGTTCCTTGTGATTAACAGGGGCCATATTGAGTACATCTCACTCATGGTATTTTCACAAATAGAATGTAGTTACTGTTGATGTGTGTGTGTGTGTGGCTGGTTTTTGTTTTGTTGTTTTTGTTGTTTTTTTAATAATATCATGTTAGTAGCATCTTGCACAAAGTTAATCTTTGAAGTAAGTTTCTTTTGCTCCTTAAACTGACTGTTTTACAGACATAGGTCACTTCATGTACACAAGATTTTAGTTTTGTAATAGTGTATAAGACATTTGAGTTACATAAAAAAAAAACCAAAACAAAACAAAACCCAACCTTCTTTACCCTGGCACCCCCACCCCAAAAACCCAAACCTGACCAGTGCTACCGCAAACCAAAACAACAAACAAGCCAGTTCAATTCTATTTACTAGCAAAAGGTAAGATCTCAGTTACCCGCGTGTTCTCAAGAATGTCATCCTACAGTTTTTAGTTGTCAGTCCTGGGAACTAACCCAAAGACTTTGATGGAGCTGATTGACTGTAACCTTAGGTCAGAATTCAAAAAATGGTCTAAAAATAATCCAGTATAGGTTTTTATTCCTTTCTGCAAGCCACAGCAGCAATCCTAGATGAATATTTGTTATATTAATAATATTGAAATAAAACACTTGAAACAGCAATTTATCTGATTTCTGTGAATTGAAGTGGTGAAGCATACGACAAAATTTGAAATATGAGAGAATGAACTTGGAGAGTATGCTACATCTAAATGGGTGGAATATAATCATAGCCAGCAACTGCAACTTTAGACTTCTTAATTAAAGATGCAAAGTAATATGCACATGCCTCTTTGGAAATATTAAGGGAAAATGATTCAATAAGTGGTTTCTGAAAAGAAAGCTTTTCAGATTAGGCTGCTGTCAAATGCACTAATTATTTCTTGGAGGAATTTGCAAGAATTTGTTTTCACTTGTATGTTTTGTTGCTTTTTTAGTAAAGGAGGGAGAAGGGGAAATGCAGACATGTGCTGAAAGCGTGCAAGTTGAGTGAGACATTCTGCCATCTGACCAAAGGCTTTCTCTGATCCAGCTGAATGTGTATTAGTAAAATCAATGCAAATATTTCTCATGCAATTCTATCTCCTAGCCTCAAGTTCTGTAATTTAGCTGACTCTTAACACAAGAGAAACTGCAGTGGAATAAATTGGAAAAAAACCTCTCATCACAGGTAGGTGTTAGATGACTGAGAGGTGCAGTAGGAAGAATCCTTGGACTGTGATCTCCAGGCAGTGACTGTCCTTTATCCTCTCTCTGCACTTTTAATACCCATTATTGATTCATAGAGCTATTACATTTTCCACATTGCTCACTTTGAATCTGCTGTAGTTTGGCCTCTGTGAGAGGTAAATGGATGATTGTACCAAAAGGAGGAGATAGATACTATTTGGTATCTTATTACAGGAGAAGTGAAATTGCCATTTCAGGATACATACAGAAAACAGGAAGTTTCACTGAGATAAACAAGCTTGGATTACATTAGAAATATAAAATATTCATCAGCCATATTGATGCAGCTCTTATTCTAGGGGTTTATTCTACATCTGTTCAGTAAAGACGTGATGCACATATTAAGTGCTTTTCTTTTTAAAGATAATATGTTTGGAATTGTTTCTGTTAAATACAGTGATTCAAAATAGTTTTTTGCTTTATTAATCTATTTTATGAAAATATTTTCATATTTGGTTTGTCCTTGTCACTGGAGGAAACTAAAAAGGAACTCTTAAGCTGTTCTCTCAATTACTGAGAACAAAGTATAAAGTAACCTTTTATGTTGTTGAAGAGGCAAGCTGTTCTAGACCTTGATTAAAATCCAACACTCTTCAGGAAAAAAGATGCACTGTGAGGTTATTTTCCTGGATCAACAGTAAAAGAATGATGACAACCTGGAATCAGACCTAAGCAATGTGTAGTTATGAGTTATTCAGTGGAAGAGGGTGTGGCAACCCACCACACACTGCCAGCCCCAGTTCCTAATCTGAGGTGCTTTTGCCTGCCCTAATGCATCTGAATGCAATGTGTCAGATACGAGGGATGCTCTGTTGTGGGTTTCAGTCTGTTTCACTCTTATTTCCATCTTGCTTATCTACTTTTGGGTAGTTTGTGGAATAGGATTGCTTAGGACAGCTTTTTAGGACTGCTCAGAAGACTGAGGACCTCGAAATAGCGCTTGCCTGTGACTGTGATGGCATGGTAGAATAGATTAGGTAGAAATGTGAGTGCACGTTTTTCTCTGGGTTAAATGAATTCTAAATTTGCTGCTGTTGCTGAGGGAAAACAAGTTGTTTTGTTTTGAATGCTTATGTTTACATAACTGTAGCTTTTTCTTTCAGTTGAGATTTTTCTTTCAATTATGATTTTGATATTACTACAGGTGGTAAATAAAAATCAATTAGCCAAAAAATGTGCTGAAATCTTTTGAGATCATCTGTCACTTCAATGACAATATTAAGCTTGATTCTAGTGAACATTGCAGTAGCAGAACCACAAAAACCAGCTGAGGTTATCCGGCAAATGTGCACTTCTGAATATGTTGTTGCTGTGTGATGCTAACGATTCAGCACATCCTTAAAGAGGGGTGTGTTACTGGTAGAAGAGGTTGGGGAGGGGTTAAAAATCAGCCTTGGCAATGGATACGTGGCTGACTGGGACAGATTCCAGTGTTTGTGAGAAATAAATCTGTGGAGCAGAGATAGAGTTGTGATTCAGATTCCCATCAAAATGGGCAGGGCTGTCCACTTGGAAGGGTATTAATTTCCTTTCCCTGATTTACGAATAGCATGGAGTTTTGTTAAAAACAATGGTGTGCATTAATCTTTCTGTATTAAACCAAACACTAGCTCTCTCTGGGGTAAACAGACCAGGAAACTATTTCTTCTGTGAAATATTCAGTATGGTGTATTACTGTATCTAGAAGATGGAAGATTGTCTCCTTTGAAAGAAGTCAACAATTATCCAATCCTTCCAAAATACTGTTGAGAGTAAATATAATAAAAGTACCAGGAATTGTTACATCACCTTTTATTTAATCATAGAACCATAGAATGCCCTGGGTTGTAAGGAACCCCCAAAGATCGTCTAGTCCAACTCCCCTGCAGTGAGCAGGGACATCCTCAACAAAATCAGATTGCTCAGAGCCTCATCAAGCTTGACCTTGAATGTGTCCTGGGATGGGGCCTCCACCACCTCCCTGGGCAACCTGTTCCAGTCTTCCACCACCCTCATAGAAAAGGACTTCTTCCTAATGTCCAATCTAAATCTAACCTTCTTTAGTTTAAAACCATTGCCCCTCGTCCTATTGCTGCATGCCCTTGTAAACAGTTCCTCTCCAGCTTTCTTGTAGAGCCCCTTCAGGTACTAGAAGATCTCCCTGGAGCCTTCTCCAGGCTGAAGAGCCCCAGTTCCTTCAGTCTGTTCTCAGTGACTTTGAATGACTTTTTGAAAGGTTGGTTTTGGATGATACTGTATTACATTGCATATTTAGAGTTTGTCTCAGTTATTAAATTTTCAAGGAAACTTTCGTATTTTCAAGTTTAGGATTGTGAAATACACACAGGATAATATATTCATTGGTATATCTGGTAATTATTTCAGGTAATACTGAATACGTGTGTGAATATCCTAGACCTTATTCAGCCTGGAACAATAATCTGAGTAGCTGCAAGGAGGAAAATAAGGAGTTCTGTCCTAATCGAATAAGGCATCTTCTTTGTTATTAGTGCCATGGAAACCTGGAGGCCTATTTACGTGTAAGGTTATCACGTGTTCAAGTGTTTTCCTGGCTTGAGACCTCTTTTACATATTTATTGAAAATCTACTTGAACAACCAGATCAATCTTGCCTCCTAAACCAGGTTTTGTAGTGCTGCTGTTTTTCCTCTACTAATACTGAGTCTCTCTTGCACCACTTTTCTTCTTCTTTATGATTCAGAGTGAACTTGTTTCCTTTTTTTTTTTTTTTTTGCCCCTTTTGGGGTGAAATGTCTCCCTTCTATGTAAAGAACAATGATTTTAATGGTAGTCAGTGTGCGGGGAGCTTGGTAAGTGTTTTGTTTTTTAATGTTTACATTCATCTTGCATGCTGCATAAAGAGTAAATTACAAGCACTTCATATGACCACTAAGTTGGTATCTTTTATAAGCTAGAAGAACAAATCTGCATCTTAAAACATCTGCTGAGATGTATCAAACTTCCATCTGAGTTTGATAGAGTTGAATCTTCTAAAATCTGGCTTAATCCTGAGGATGAGATGCTTCAGTGTAGTTGATGTTCTCCAAACCCAGATTAAGATCAGTCATGTTTGATAGAAATATAAGCTATATTTAGGGTGGGAGAAGAAGGGAAGCAGGTGAAAAGGAAGAATGCTTAGGTTTTCTGAGATGCAAAGCAGTGTTCTGAAGAGGCAAAATTAATGCATACATACTTATTTTTGCGTCTTGAGCCACTAGGGACTTAAGCACTATGGAAATTCAAAGCATAAGTAGAGTTACCAGTCAAGATTTCTGAAAGTGTGTATGACCTTGCCTATGATTAGTGCTAGGCCTAAGCCAGTGGCATGAATCCAGCTCCCCCTAAAGATGTTGATTACCGTGTTTATTTGAGTATAGTAAGTGCTACATCTGACTTGCTTTTGAAATGAGGTCTTTGTATCCATAAAAAAGCTTTATCTGCCTATCATATCTATAAAGTGGGGTGGAGTAGCTGTTTCTGTAGTAAGAAGAGGAACATCTTTAATGCAAAGTTATCTCTTGGGAGGGTGTTTTTTGGTTGTGGTTGTGGTTTTTGGGGGGGGGGGGGGGGAGGAGTGTGAGTGTTCCCTCACTAGTAGATCATACCTCTGGAAAAGAATTAATCATGCCTTAAATTATGTCACCTGATCTTAGCAACTCCTCATAGTCAAACTTTATTTCATGACCTAAAAGAAAACAGCAAGATAAAATCTGTGCAGCCAAGCAACTTTTAAAAATTTGTGAAAGTTTCATGTGATCTAGCCCCCTAAATGAGAGCTTGTGAGTGGTTTTCGGTGCATGATCTGATCATGTCTAGCCGCTCTGAAGTGACTTCTCTTAAGGGGTGAATGAATAACTAACCTAAATGTGGACTTGATGTCAGTAGACTTAGATTCACTTTACAGCAAAGTTCTTTGGAGGGAAGTAAAGGTGGGAAATCAGTTACCTAGATTGGTTCTTGGGAATTTCCAAACCCTATTAATAAATCTCCTGTTCCAAGTCAGCAATAGGGGGGGGGGGGGGGTAGTGTGGTGTGTAAAAATAGTTTTGAATAAACAAGGAAGATATTTAAAACGTAAGCAGAAATTCTATTTTCTTGTGTTATCTAAAGTTCATATGACTTAGAAATCCATATTTTGGCAGCAATATTTTTTCATCTAGGGACATGCTTGGTTTAATTCTCAACTATCTTACCTTTCTGAAAGCATTTGGGAAAGATATGTTTTAAATACCATTAGAAATTACCTTTTCTTTCATTGACACTACATTCAGCTGCTCTGCAGCACCAGTTATTTCAGGTGGGCAGTTGCATTTCCTTTTCTGAGGTTAACCATCTCACAGTCTGTATGTCTCTTACCCTAAGCCCTGTAAGAATGCAGGCAGTACGTAGCACAAATTGTACAATTTATCATTCACTTAATGATGATGGACATGCTTTTGAATATCCTTGGGGGTTGCTTTCACACCTCAGTTGGAAGAGTTTGTCCATGTGGAACTTTAGGTGCATCTGCCCAGTGAAGTGGCATGTAGAGACATCCACATTGACTGCAAGATGGTTCCTGAAAGCAACATAGCACACTGGTGTGGCACTCCACCCAGCAGCTAACAAATAGTGGGTTCTGAGTAGACTGACCCAAGCTGTGCAGCATGCCAGCACTCTCACACACATCCTGGTGCCTGAGCTAGTTCTTTCATGGCTGACTGGGTGCATCTATATGCCACTGGATGGTGTTTTATTTCTCACTTTGTTTTGTGCTATCAGTGATGTTCCCATGAACTCCATCCTGCTGGTGGAGGCTGATATTCTGCCTCTTTCAGCTATAAGAAAGGCTTTTGTGCCATTCACAATATACCTTCTGAGGATCTGTTTTTGTTTGTGATAGTCTAAAAAATAAAAACCCCAAATCACCAAACAAAGAGAAAACCCTAATCAAACCAGAAAATACAAGCCTTATTTGCCCAGACTTCTTAGCAGAGATCCATACTTTGAGCCTATTTGTGTCACATGCCAGATTTTTATCTGTGGGTGGGAGTTCATGCATATTCTTTTCTTGGAACCTGAAGGATATTCCCGGTGTCTGTAGCTTTTCCCAGTGCAGTAGGGTCATTCAGTTTCTTCTTTTCTTGCTTGAGACCTGAACAGCTGAGCTAGTACCCTCTCATCTATCTATGTGCTTCTTAGTTCATCCATGGTCAAAGCACCAGCTGGGAAGCTGGGGGCTGGCAGATAGCATAGGCTGGCCTTCTTCCCACAGCAGAGATAAGGCAGACTAATTGCACAAAGATATGAAAAGTAGTTACTTGTAGCCTATTTGATTTCTTAAGCCCTGCAGAGCTCCATTTTATTGAACTATCTCATTTGCTAAAGTATAAGAGGTTGTCTTTTCCTCCTTATTTCTATAGCGTTTATCAGTAAGTAAAAGAATTTTCTTTCTTTCTTTTTTCTTTCCTGCAATGTAGTAGGTAGGGCATTCAGTCAGACTTTGCAGCTTTTTTTTCCCCCCCTCTCCTTGTTTCCCTGGAGATGGTCTGTGTTACTGAACAGAAGGCTGATAATTCCCTGCTGAATTTCCAGAACTGCTGAATGAATAAATTGTGTAGGGGAGTGAGTGGGAGGGGAAACACTTCTCTGTGGTAGTTTTTTATTTTTTTCCTCTTTAATGAAAAAATGTATTCTCTAAAATAGCAAAGCAAATCAATTATAAGTGAGTAGCACCAACTATAAAACTAGCCTGAAATGTGCAGGGTATAACTTCTGAGTGTGGTTGTACTACAGGTAAGCCATATGATTTTTTTGTTTGTTTCAAAAGAAGTTGAAAGCAATCCATCCTTAATATATGCATGGAAAATAATCTTTAGTATTTCTTTAGGCTACTTTGTATCATAGCCTGTCAACCTGGAAAAAATCCAAGCAAGAGGGGAGTTCTTATAAGCAGTCTTTCCCCCTGCTCCCCATCTCACTCTCCGAGCCCGGAGTACAAGATCTGACTACCTAAATGTGTTTGCACCCTCTCATTGCAGTAAAAATTCCTGTTCTTTATAATTACTACATATACATACATATCCACACGTATTAGTATTTAGAAATACTGAAAAATATTCCTTTACCCTTGTCATAAAGCAACCACTTGTGCTGTCGCAACATGGTTTTCCTAGGATGATGTTGATGTATATGGGGCCGGGGGGGACTAAACAATAAATCTCCAAACTACAGAATTCGATGCTGTCAATTTTATGCTTTGAAAATACAGGCTGTACAGGCATGAAACCTCCATGGAATAATAGGAGAGACATTCTGAAGTAATACACAGAAAAGATAGGTGATGGAAAACAGCTTGTTTTAGTCAGGGAAGATGCGTTCAGTTCCAGACTTTTATAGAAGATGTTGTAAATAAAACCAGAGGGTATCTGCAAAAAGAAATTGTTTTCTGGCTGATAGAGTGAGGTAGAGTAACTAGGTGTGAAAGTACACTTATCACACAGCAGCTTGAAAATACAATTGATGGGTCTCTCTAATTGGTTCATAGAAAGGAAAGAAGGTACAGTAAATGGAAAGCAAAATAATGGAAAGATTTTTTTTGGTGGAGGTTTTTTTTTTTTTAAGTTGTTGTTTTAGTGGTCAAAAGACAGATTACAGGCTCACCTGTCCACCATGCAGACACCGTTGACATATGTTCTGTTTAATGATTTTTCAGCTGACCCAGATATCAGATGAAGTTTTTAATGTAGGAGAATGATCATCTTTGTAGGAGGCTTTCATTTTACATAGCGTGCTGTGAGACTCCATATGTAGGTTTTAGCTACATATGAAGTCCATGACATGCAGGAGCTAATGGCTTTTCATAATCAAAAGCAGCAAATTAGTCTTCAATTGTTAGAAATGCACTTAGAATTACTGAGTGGTTATTTTTCCTCTCATATGTCTTCAGAAATGTAGTTCCTTCATTTTAGCCTATTGAGAGGAACTAAAACCTAACCTAACCAGCCTTGAAGCTGAATTTCCTTTTAGCTGTCTGTCAGTGCCTTAGGTGCTTATAAGAAGCTGCCTAGCTCCTCAGCTTTCTGAAGAGGCAAGGATTCTTTTGTGGATGAAGAAATGTGACTTACGAAATGTTTGAGCTTCACTCCTTATTCCACTTCAAAATGATCAGAAATCTATGCAAAGAAGGTTCTGGCATACTCAGCATTGGTTGAACTTATTTAAAAGAAGCAGTTCAGGATATTGTTTACAGATAGAGGTTTGGAATGGACAGCAGCTTTGTTCAATAAAATTGATCAAGGTGTTAAGATGCACAAATACGCTGCTGTCTCTGTCAGTAGATGAATTGCTGTTGTAGTGTAATGGTCTGTGGATTCTGTGTAAGCAGTTTGGTCTTGCTGCAAAATGGATGTTAGGTATGCTATCAGTGAGAAAATGGGGAATGCAAATATATGGCCTTTGTAAATTCAGTGAACCTTTTCTTCTGAAGTCAAAGCTTATTTGGGGTTTTTGCAGCACCATATGTCTTGTAAACTCCAAATTTAATACTATTCTTGGTCAGAAAAGCTGTTACAGCAGCAGGAAGGTTAAGGGTCTGAAAGGGTCTGTGTCTTGTGATACTAAAGTCCTTAATTTCTTCTCTTCCCTCCCATCTCCCATAGCATTTCCCACTTGCTTGTCTGTTGTCCTTCCTGCTGCTTGATATTACAACCAATGCAACTAGAACATTTCCAAGGGATCAGGAGATCAGGATTTTGTTGCCTTGGACACAGAAGCTGGAAAGAGATTTTGGCCAATGTTACTGATCCTTGGCTACAAAGAAATAGAAACCAACAGTAAAAATCTGTCTACTTAGATGGGTAGCCTGTTCTTAAAAGAAATCACTTATCCACAATCCTAGTGAAGAGAGGGGGAGATCTATAACTGGCACAGGTGGAAATCTGTTCTGCTAATGGGTTCAAGCTTTTGGAATTAACCTTTTTTTTTCTTTAGTTCCTGCTTCTATAAAAATACTTGTGTATGTGTGTGTGTATGTGTGTATATATTTGCATATGTTGTAGTAAAACTGTCTAGTTTTTAAACAAGTATGAATTTTTAGGCTCTAATTTTGTGACTGCTGAAAATATGGTAATGGCTTGCAATATAAGTATAAAATAGAATTTGGTTGGGTTTTTTCCCATTCTGCTTTCTTCATGGCTACTACCTATTTCTGAGTGAACCACTTGGAATGAAAATAAAGCAAGCTAATCCTAGAGAAACCTGGTGTCAAAAAGTCTGTATGTTACTTTACAGACTAATGCCCAGGGGTAAGTGATGGAAGCTCCACTAACTGGTAAGTGGAGAACTTCCCTAAAAACAAACAAACAAACCAAACAAAATGCAAAACAAACACAAAAACAAACAAAACCACAAAACAACAACAACAAAAACTAAACAAACAAAAAACCCACCTACATGGAGCATATAGCTCCTTGTACATTTTAATTTTAGCTAAATTTAGTCTTCCTTATATGCTTTCTGCATTAAAGACCTACTTGTGAATAATAGTTGAGTAAAAGGAGTTGAAATCACACTGAAAAAGCAGAAATAACATCTTTTTCTTTGTGGCCCCTTCCAACTCACGTTTGTTTTGGATTTCTATTTTTGTACCAGTTATTGATTGTGCTTGGACTTATCTTTATACAAGTTATGTAAGAGTCTGTGAAGCCTTGTAGCTTCAGCACTGTCCTTCACAATAAACCCCAGCTTGAATGTCACCAGTACTGACTTTCAGTGCACCATTGTCTGTTGATCTTTCAGTGGCCACTGTAAAGTGCTTTCAGATTGCACTAATGCGTCTTCTTTATTACAGGTAGTGTCTTATCTTAAAATGCTTCTAGTAATGTACTGTTATTAACATAACAGTTTCTTTCTGGTTCAGCAGAAAGAGTAGGGCAAGCAGCCAGGCCATCACTCACTGTCAGTGTTTTAACAGCTTAAAATCTAATTAATCTCAAAACTGCTGTTTATAATAGGGATTTGCCAATTTAAATTCTCTGTACAGAAATGCACTAACCCTTATGGTTTGAGTAATAGTCACAGTTGACATCTACAGTACTTCGGAGATAAAATGTGTCTATTTTATGCAAATTGGGAGACAATTTCAGCAGCATTAAAATTGGCAGCGTAATTTTGCTGTTATGATTTTTTGCCTACTTGGAACACAATTGTTTCAGCAGAGAATTGTGGTAGCATTTCTGTCCTTCCTGATATGTGATTTACCTTAAAATATCTATGTAGATTTTCTGAAGCATACTGACAAGTCAGAAAAAATACACAACTGCAGCATCAACTAGTGATTTCTACACACACAAACTACTTACAAAGTAAGTTGGCTTTTTTTTTGTAATTGGAGAGAAAAATGGAATGTAAAGTTTCTGGCTTTTTTTTTTTTTCCCCTTAGCTAAATGTTTTCTATCACCTTGCTTATAAAGAGCATATAACTGTTCTTTTAAAGTGTAAACATTTGTAATTTCCTGCCATTGCCATTAATAAAGCTTAGAGCATGTGTCTATTTAAAAATAGAGTGAAAACTTCTGTTCATTTCGAGACTGACCTTAACTAAAGTTCCATAGAAAATGAAAACAGTAACACCATCAGATCCAATTTGATACGTTAAACAACAAAATCAAAATATGATGGAGTATCCTCTATTTTTGGAAATAAGGAAATCTTTACACAGCCCTGGTTTGTCAACATAAATGTAGAGGAGGGATTTTGATTCTTGCCTTTTCTCAGATCCCAGACTCCTTGCTCTTCAAGATGAAAGGTTAGTATGTTTATCACACTTAAAAATTTGAAGTGTCCTATATATAGAGAAGGCTTTCTGCTCCATTTTTTGAGGGGAAATACTAACTAGAATTAATCTTTCCAGGAAGATTCCAAAACAACAACAGGAATAAATTGCTTATGAGTGCCCAGTTTGAAACTAGGTTACAAGGGACTTGATGTTTAGAAAGCACTGACCTCCCACCTTTTTAAGATTTGAAGGCCTTTGAGGTACATAAATATAGATCCTCGATACTCTTTGAAAAATGTCATATAGTGTCTTCACTTCGGTAGTGAAAAATGTTAACAAAATGATGTGATGATGTTTAAAGCCATCATCATTGTGGTATCTTAGTGTATAAATGAACATTGATCTAGCTCTGTCATCCTCCTGACCAAATGAATACCATATTCTTGTCGATATGCTATTATTTATTTATATTGAAGCAGTATCTATAAGCTCCACCTATCCAGGAGGAAAAATAATCTTTATTTGCTAATGAATAATTAACTTAGTCAAGAAGTGGAGAAGTGGGATGATCCACACAGAGTGATAATGTGAAATGAGTGTGGTTACATAGGAAGTTTGCCTGGGTTTACGATAATTTCTTAGTTGTTTTTTTTGGTTTATATTGTGTGTTTTGGGGTTGGTTTTTTTTTGTTTTTGTTTTTAATTTGTAACTCCTGTTTAACTTTTTAACTCTCTTTGGTGCAATCTGTTGATGTTATCTGATTTCTGCTAAGGAAGTATTCTTTGCTTATGAGTTATGTTAGTATCTAAGCTAAAAGGTAGACTTTTAATGATAACGACAGTCTCAGTATAATTATGATATTAAACCGCTGTAGTCAGCTCAGTAGTTACCAGCACAGGGTTTTCAATGTTAAATTTATGAAAAGAGAAATGATAATAAGCTTCTTTCAGATGTGTTTTAAAAAGGCCAAAAGAGTAAATCTGAAGGCCAGAAGAGACTATTATATTAATAATCTTAACTTGTTCTTAAATGCAGGCTATAAAATATCATAGTCATTTTTCTGTTAAGCCAAACAGTTTATGTTGGGATGAAACAAATGCATTAGTTAAACTTTAACACCAGTCTTCAAAGGCCTGGTGAACAGACTGACCAGGCAAACATAGCCCCAATACTATAGATATGTATCCCTTTCAATGGAAATAGGACTATACATACACATCAGAGAACTAGCATATCAGAGTGCTGACCATGTATCCAGTTCTGATGAAAAGGGGAGACTGAAGAGTGTTTCTGTAGTCTCAGATAGAAAATCTAGAGGTAGCTTTGCTGCTTCTGTCAAAGTGGCCAAGATATGATTTCTTGCTTTCTTTTTCTGGATTTTCAAGATAGTCATAATACCTTATTGATCATGTATTCATTTTGGGTTTCCAGATATTTTTAGTGTAGCTGGAAATTCATGTTACAGGAAAATTTACTTTATAATGTTGGTCGAATTATGTGCTCCTGGCCTCCACAGACTGGTTATAGTCACTGGCCTCTTGATAGGGCATTCAGTTTTGAATGCTATGGGCTTGCTGCAGAGAATATAGATCAACTGATTTTTCAGTGATGGGTTGCAAGTAGCTTGCTAAAATATACAAAAGTTTCCAAAAGCACCAAAACATTTATAGGAGAGGAAGTTGACATTTACTTGGAACCAATTTTAACTTTACTCACTTACAGATTCATGCCCCCTTTTCCACATGCACCAAGACAGATGTGTGTTCAATTGCTCTGTGAAGCTTTCTTGGTCATTCCAATAACTCAAAGGACAAGGGATGCCCACCCTCAAGTTCTCATTATGTCCTCAGGTTGATAATGTGCTGAGTTCTGATATGCATTTTGTATCTTTCAGGAGCTGTAGCTGTGAACTCCAGTCTATAAAATGTTAGGATTTCCATGCTGTGCTTTACATCACTATTTGTGTGTCCTGAGTTGTTGGCTCTACCTTTATCAAGCCATTAGGCTCAAATCCCTTGTCTTCCTGTGCTATAAGCCTAGAGAAGTGGCATTGAGAGATACTAGGATTTTGATGACCTGCTGTCAGCACATCTCTTTCTGTTGCCTTCCTTCATCTTGTGTATCTCCTACACACAGACATTACCATTTGTTCTCCTTTTGCACCAACCTTGTAATTTACATTACAGTTCTCTACAGGTATAGTTTATCAAGGTGGACATTTCTATATTTAATTGACTTAGTTTTGCTGTTTGTGATGTCAAAATACTTTATACTGTAAAATACTTTTCCTATCGCTCAACATACAGACTACATGATTTCCAAAGCATTTTTCTTGCTGTTTGAAGCTAATGAGGACCTAGCCCCTTCAAGGAGTAGCAGTTCTGCTTAGTTACATATTAAGACTTGAAACTTTTTTCCTTGACCTTGTAAGAGAGCTTTCAGCATGTGAAAACCTTTTCAACTCAGTGTTGATCACTTACTCCAAATGGAATTGAGATCTCTGATAGTTAATGGCTTGCTCACAACTCTCAAGCCTCCTGATGAAGAATATAGGTCTCTTCCTCTCCTTCCACTCCATTCAGTGAGACTGGAGTTGATTTGTATCAAACATAACTTCATACTCCAAATGTGAGACACTTCTTAACTCTCCATGGTGCTTTTGAGTATCTGTGTTCTTCCAGAAATGTATTCATCCTGCTAGAGTAATATTTAATTCTTATAACTTCATTGGACACTGAGGGCTTGTGGCTACCATGTAGTTTCACCCCAACTGTTGCCACCCTTTATGTACAAGGAAATAAAAGGTATTCTGGGACTTACTTGTTTTAGTACTCTGTCTTCAGTCTACTTGGAGGGCTTTTGCCATGTAACACCATAACTTCTGGTTTATTCCACAAACAGTGAACACTATTCCCCATCTGAGTCTTGATTTTTAGGTCAGAACTTACAAGGTACCTTTGCCAGTTCTTATGGTCCAGTTGTCCTTTTGATCTTTTTTTTTAGCCATCTATGAATATTGTGATCTGATATGCTGGGTGGGTATCACATTATAGCAGAGGGCTGCCATACAGTAATACACTCCACTTTTTGATCTAAACGATCACTGATGAACTGCAATCCATCTTCAGCCTCTGTTTGTTATGTGTACAGGCACTATGGGATTAGGGCTGGACTGGTAATAAGTACTTTTATATGATTATTCCCATGTCTGTTTTTTCTTCTGGGTTGGGCGCTATTATTGCCTCATATGGTGAACCATGAAAATCCAATCTCACCTCATTCATAGACATCCGTTAGCTGAATCAGCACCAAATTATTGTCCCTTAACAATAAGCTGCCTAGTATGGTCTGTTGTGCTCCTTTGGACCTGTCTTCAGTTGAACCTTTGTTTTTTGATTGGCTTTTTCTGTCAGCAGCTGTAACACAAGGCACTTCACATGTGCTCATAGTCTGCTTATAAACTACATCTCCTGTCTAGTTAGTCTCCTCTGATTTGTTTTTGCTACTCAACATGAAGGGGTGGTTCTGGATAGTGTTTGTTTAGTTTTCCTGCCTTCCCAAAATAACAATTACTGCTATCTTAATCTCATCATAAAGGGTTGTGGGCTTTTTTGCTATAACTGTAAGCTGGGGCACTTCATTATTTATTTATTCATTATTTTATTTGTTGTTTTTAACTGAGCCACTTTGCTAAATCACTGGTTTCTTATCTCAGCTATATCTTCTCCCCATCCCAATTCAGTTCCTTGGCTTTTGCACCACCTTGTATCCTTTAAAGGACATGGTCAGTCTTTTAATGCAGGTTACAAGCCATCCACTTCTTTTTACTTTAGTTTCTTTCTCATCCATTAATTTTGCTTGACAAGGCCTACATTGTAACAGATTTCCACTTAAATAGGCTCTTCTTCATCCTTATTAAAAAAGCATGTGAAAATTCATCTTAGTCTTCCTGGAAAATGTTTCAATCTTTCAGACATTCTCTACAAGCTATCTCAAGCTAGCTGCTGCTACTTGGTGGGGCAGTAATTGCCTTTAAGAGGTCAATTAATCCTTCATATACTGTGTGAAACTATCTTCACCATACTTACGTTCCCTCTTGTTCTTGAGCACAAATGCAGCTGCAGCTCCCAGTAGTTTATTCTTTGTGATTAGAAGCAAGAAATTGAGAGATCTGAGGGATGTGTAACATTAAGGTAATCTTGATAATATAGCAAAGCCTTTAAAGCACTGCAAGATTCATCAAGTCCATCATATTATCTCATTTTTAGTTACTGGATTAGCTTGCATCTCTGAATTGAGCACAACTGTCATATACTATTCTGGCTGCTTGAGAAATTTGATTTTGATCTATATTTTACCCTTCCATTGCAAATTACTCATGTCTCCCTGTTTAAATGGCTAATATAAATTTGGTATGGTTCTAACTTGACTGGCATCTAATTTCATTTCAGTAATAATTTGCTCATTTCTGCTTTGCTCATAATCATTGGCTCTGTGTTTAATAATGTGCTCTGTCAGAAACTGTTTGCATTTGGTTTATTTCTTTTTATAATGGTGTGTGGGTAGAGCAGGTACTGTGTTCTCCAAGACACTCAAAAGTCCTCCAAAATGTGATTTACGTTAGATGTTTCTGTTCCAGTTGTTTGAATTTTCCCCATCTTTTTTAGCTGCTGCTGTACGTGTTTCCCCTGATGATTTTCTGAAGCTGATATTTGTTTATTACCCAGTGTGTGATCAGCAGTCTCCTTATGATTCTTCTTCACATCCAGCATGACTTGAATGGCAGCCTGTGCTTCACTTATTTTACTTTGTTTTATATTTCATTCTTGTGTTCTCTCTTTAAAAAAGATAGCTAACCATTTTTCTGTTGAAACCTTCTTTTCCAGGCCATGTCTTAATGCAGTTGCTCTTCACAATCTTTCTGCTGTTGTATTACATTCCTTGGCTTTGCATTCCTCTACCTGCTGTTGCAACTTCTACAATGCCTGCTTTAGGGCTCTAGGGTTTTTTTTGTTTAAGTGCCATTTTCAGCTTCTATATTATTTTTCAGTTCCTATTTTTGTCTCCTTTTCTCATACACCACAGTGTCCAAAGATTCTAATGCTGTTCAGATTCTCCTAACTTAATTTTCCACTTTGTTTCCTTTAATGTTCTCAAAAAAATAATTCTGCATTTCGTAACTGCTATTAAAAAAAAATCCTCTACCCATGGATTGGGACCCCACTCAGAGCTACATGCTTCAAACGAAGAATTTATTTTGACATGTTTTTTGAGATGACAAGGCAAAGGATAGAGATCCCTTCAGTCCATCTTTCCTGGGTATTTCCTGAGTGTTACTGGTCAGGTCACCATCCCTTGGGTAATTAGCTCACAATCATATAGATTACTTGGACGTTTGAAATTGCCTTACAGCAAAGCAGTGAAAGCAAAACAACTTCCTTTCCATTAATCACTTAAGATGTTGATTCTGTTGCAAACTGACAGTGAGATGATGATGTTTTTCTCCTCCCCAGAGACTTTCATCAGTCTTTAATTGCTTAGACTGTCCACATGATCCATCGGTTGTTTTATCCAAGCTTTACAATATAGTCTTCAGAAGTAAAGGCCAGTTGTGAAGAGCAAACTTCAGATCAAATACTTTTTTTTTTTTTTTAATTTTAATGATAATAGGGCAATACTTCATAGAAGGTTGGAAGGAATCTCAAGGACCCATCTGGTCCAACCATTTGTGGCAAAAGCATGATATGGACAAGATGGTCCAAGGATCTTAAAAGTGTCCAGTGTTGGGGAATCCACCACTTTCCTGGGAAGGTTATTCCAATGGTTGATCATTCCCATTGTGCAAAATTTTCTTCTTGTTTCCAATTGGAATCTCTCCAGGAGTGACTTGTACTCATTGCTCCCTGTCTTTTCCATGTGACTTCTTCTAAAAAGGGAGCCTCCATCGGCTTTGTAGCCACTCTTTAAATACTGGAACATGATGATCAGGTCTCGCTGTAAGCCGTGTTTTCTCTGAACAAACCCAGTTTGTGTACTTCCAGGTATACTGATACAGACCAGAAACAATTCTGTTCAGACCCAGTTCTGAAAGAAAAGAACAGAGATGTGGTGTTTCTAGCAGTGTCTTATGGGTATTCTAAATGTGCCATCAGACTGGTTGATTTGCTTTGTTTTGGGGTCAGGTTTTTTTGTTTTCTTAAAGGTTCCTGTTTTCATCAGCTTATCTGTAGACAACCCATCATAGTGCAGGAATTTAGAGTAACAAAATGCAATGAGACACCCTATTGGAAGAAGAAGATGGTATTTATTTCACAAAATTAACCTAATTGGTTAAATAATTAATGCATTTGCATTAAGTGGGTAAGGAGTTTCCAGGTACTTTACTTAGCATTTTCCACAAGAAGAGATCAATGTTCCTAAAATCAGGATGTCTGTCATAGATGACCTTACTTTTTCCATGAAAAGCTTTTCATTAGAGATTAAGTTCTACATGCCACTATTTAAAATCTTTTCTGTAGGAAATGTTTCCAGCAATATAAGTTAAAGAAACAATCATTCAGGTTTAAGTAATTCTTACAATAACTTGGTAAATTCTTCTGGATAGTGCAGGACATATAAAACCTTGTTTTAACTTGAGCACATAGTCTTAGTTTGGCAAGTCTTATGATCTTTGTGTGTTTATTTTCAGTGTTTTTTGTCCTGGGAAGCTTAGTCCATTGGGGCTTTCAACAAATGTCATTATTCCTTTTTCTACAGAAAATATGTTGTCGTCTCACTCCAACCTTGCCAAAACCTCAGACTTTCCTCTGTGATATTTCACTAAAATTAAAAGCCAAAGTCCCTGCATTTGTTTCTAAATGTACCTATTCTTTGTCACCAAGGGTTGCTGTGTGCTGTCATTCTAATATTATTTGTATTCTGCACTGTATTGTCAAGGTCAGCAATGAAACATGATTATCTTGGGATCTAATGAAATAGTTTCCTGCCTCCTGTAATTCTCACAGTGGCTCAGACATTTAACCTTTTGACCCATTGGGACTAGCCTCCTAATAAATATACTGCTATGACAGCAGAGCTGTCTCAATTGTTTGCTGTATTTCCAAGAAGTCAAATATTTTAAATGTTTTAATATTTTTTTTTGTCCTTTTACTAGTCCTGCATCATGGTGTTTTTTTAACACAGCTCAATAAAGTTAGTATGTGTTGAATTTGAGTCTTGCATAGTATCTACTTGAATTTTATAGTAATAAATTACAGCATGCCAAATAATATCTGGAAGAACTTTTAAAGGCAATAATTCAAATGTTTTCAGTTATATAACTTTTTTTTTTTTTAATTTATTTATTTAAAATTTCCTTTATGGTCCTTCCTTTTTACCAGATAAAGTTTGTGGGTTTTGGGTTTTTTTTTTGTGCTTTGAACTCTGATTTCTTTTAAAAGATTTATCATTATAAATCTCTGGGCTCTGTACATCACCAGCCTTTTCTAATTTACACTGGGGCAAAGACATATGGTAGCATAATACTAGGAATTTACTAAAAATACTTGATTCCAGTCTCCTTTCCCTGATTTTTTGCTTCCAAATAGTACATTATGAAATCTTGCCACAGGTTCCTAGTGATGTGTTAGCAGTTCATGGAGATTTGCCATTCATCCTGTAAAGGGATAACAGTGCATGAGAAACCCTTGGAGGTGTCTTGGGTTCATTGAGTTGGACAGTCTTCTTTGCAAAAGGGGCCACTCCTGCCCATATGGGACCAGCTCAGAAACCAGTATTGTGGGGCAATGTGGTACAGAGATGGCTGTTTAGCTTTCTACAGAGGCAACTTGGGTTGGCTTGGCTAATGTTGAATTAGGTGGAGAAAATCCTGCTGGCTTTTGTGGAGTATGAGAGGCTAACAATAAATATAAACTGCTTATGATAACTTGTTCTGCACTGAGGAATTCCTATTTTTTGGGGGATCTCAGTAAGAAAGGCGCTCAATGTAAATCTGGTTAATCAAGTTACTCAATAAAGGATGGAAATTATAGAAAGAGTGGTAGCAATCTCCTGAAGCTGGGACCCCACCTGCGGGGGCATTGGTAAGCCCTGAGTGGCTTATGGCACACTGTCATTTCCATTCATGGCGAATGTCACTGGCTTTTCTGTTCACCTGGTACTCTTACAGGGTCATGACCATAATACCTATTCATCAATCACTGATAGTAGTCAAGTTTGGAAGGTGGACTTAGGTTTGAAAAAAAACATTGAATAATATGCTCCACAACCTTCTATCACTAAAATTATAGTTCTTGTACAGGTGCACAATATTTCAAGGAGAAGACAATGCTATAACCTACACACAATTTATATATACACATTGGTTATCTATGCATTGATTATGTGTGTACAGATTAATTATAGTATTGTGTAGCGCAGTCACACGGTATCTGTGATACAGAAGCAGGTGCTGGAGAAACAGTCATGCTTGGTACATGGTTGGTATCACAGGCTGCCCAATGCACAGCTGCATGCAGGAGAAGGAAACAAGGGTGTGGGTCACCAACTCCTTGTACCATAGTCTTCCAGCTGAAGGAAAACAATGACATTGAAGGATGAATAGAAACTTTTGAATTGTGATGAATGCCCTTCGGCATTAGACTCATCTGCCCAGTGAAGCCAGCATAGTTCAGGTAATATGAAGAAGTTTTGTAATGAGCCATTAATAGTGGAAAGGTATAGTGTTGGGTTGGGTTTTTTGTTTGTTTGGGGTTTGTCGTTTTTTGTTAGTTTGTTTGATTCTTTTTTTTTTTTTTTTTGTTACCGTCTTTAAAGTTAGACAAAATGTTAGTGCGTCTGGGGACCTTATGGAGGGGTGTCTTGGTTTAAAAGACAGGTGTCTGCCAAGGAAGGCTGGAGACCCCCTTGGAAGGGAAAAATGCACCCCCCTCCCCTCCGAATGCTTATAATTTTGAAATTAAGGGGCTTTCAGGCAAAGATGAGGAATAGGAATAACAGTTCTTTACTATATATATATATAAAATAAGGCAAACAAACAACACTAACTATGGTAGTGAAGTGAGGGGGGACAGTGTTCTGCTTAAAAGATAATGAAGCAAGCTGAGCATCCCTTGTTATCCTGGGGCCTCCTGAGATAAACAGGAGCCAGGACCTTGAGGCTTGACAGCTTTACGGCCCTTAGCTCATCTTGCATGGCTTGTAGATAAGGGAAACTGACTCCAAGACAGGGAGGAATAAAGAAGAGCCTCCCACCAGTCCTGTGATCTCCGATTCATCACAACCTGCATTTTGAGACAAAAGGTGAAAAGTACACTGTGGGAAAGACTGGCAGCCTTCCTCCCAAAGACCCCTGAAGACCCCGACCCCAACAAGGGGATAAGTGATACTCGTTTGAGACAATTCAAGCTGCCTGACTTCTACCTATCTGTGCTCATTCTGTTATTTCTTTCACTGACACTATCACACACACATACTTTAAAGAACCAAGGCATGTATGTGTGCTCAAGTAGTCAAGTCAATCATTTGTGTGACATGGGACAGGGGACATCAGGTACTCATCACGTGTCTTATTGACTGGTAATCACAGAATGTCAGGGAGTGGAAGGGATCTAGTCCAATCCCCCTGCTGGAGCAGGATCACCTAGATCAGGTCACATCAGGTACATTTTGAATGCCTCCAGAGAACGAGATCCCACAACCTCTCTGGGCAGCCCATTCCAGTGTTCTGTTACCCTCACCGTGAAGAAGTTTTTTTCTCGTATTTATGTGGAACCTCCTGTGTTCCAGCTTGCACCCATTGCCTATCCTTGGATGACACTGAGAAAAGCCTGGCTCCATCCTCTTGACATTCATCCATATTTATAAACATTAATGAGCTCACCCCTCAGATTCTCTTCTCCAAGCTGAAGAGACCCAGCTCCCTCAGCCTTTTCCCATAAGGGAGATGTTTCACTCCCTTAATCGTCTTTGTGGCTCTGTGTTGGACTCTTTCAAGTTCCCCGTCCTTCTTGAACTGAGGGGCCCAGAACTGCACGCAATATTCCAGATGAAGTCTCCCCAGGGCAGAGTAGAGGGGGAGAAGAACATCTCTCAACCTACTAACCACACCCCTTCTAATACACCCCAGGATGCCAGTGGGCTTCCTGGCCACGAGGGCACATTGCTGTCTCATGGTCATCCTGCCCAGGACCCCCAGGTCCCTTTCCCCTATGCTGCTCTCCAACAGGTCAGTCCCCAGCTTATACTGTTGTATACTGTCTTGCCCAGGAGCAAGACTCTACACCTGCCCTTGTTATATTTAATTAAATTTCTCCCCACCCAATGCTCCAGCCCATCTAGGTCTTGCTGAATGGCATCACGGACTTCTGGCGTGTCAACACTCCTCCCAGTTTTGTGTCACCAGCAAACTTGCTGACAGTGCACTCTGTTCCCTTGAATATATTCATTATTCATATATTGAATAGTACTGGTCCCAGTACCAACCCTTGAGGGACTCTACTCTATGCAGGTTCCAACTAGACTCTGTCCCATTGACCAGAACTCTCTGGCTTCTTTCCTTCAGCTAGTTCACAATCCACCTTGCTACCCAATCATCCGGACCACACTTCCTCAATTTATCTGTGAAGATGCTGTGGGAGATGGTGTCAAATGCTTTACTGAAGATAGACCACATTCACTGCTCTACCATCACCTATCCACCTGGTTATGTCCTCATAAAAGGCTTAGTGAAGCCATGTTGGCTGCCCCCAATGACCCTCTTATCCTTGATACGCCTACAGACAGCACCAAGGATAAGTTGTTCTATCACCTTTCCAGGGATGGAGGTGAGGCTGACTGGTCTGTAGTTTCCCGGGTCCTCCTTCTTGTCCTTTTTGAAAACTGGAGTGACAATTGCTTTCCTCCAGTCTTCAGGCACTTCTGTTCCCCATGACTTACCACAGGTGATGGACAGTAGCCTGGCAATAACTTTTGCCAGCTCCCTCAGCACTCGCAGGTGCATCCTATCAGGACCCATGGATTTATGGATGTCCAAATTGCTTAATTGGTCCCTAACACAGTCCTAATCAACCAAGGCAAGCTCCTTCTTTTTCCTGACTTCCTCTGGGGCCTCAGGTGTCTGGGGCTCCTCAGGACAGCCTCCAGCAGTATAGACTGAGACAAAGAAGGCATTCAGTAACTCTACCTTCTTTTTATCCTCTGTCACCAGGGCACCCACCTCATTAGTCAGTGCGACTACAGTGTTAGTTTTGTCTGCAGTGTATTTGAAGAAGCCCTTTCTGTTGTCCTTGACTATTCTTGAAAAGTTTAATTTCAAGGAGGCCTTAGCTTTCCTAGTTGCCTCCCTACGTCCTCTGACAACAGCCTTATATTCCTCCCAAGTGGCCAGCCCCTCCTTCCATGCTCTGTAGACTACTTCTTCCACTTTAGTTTGCCCAGCAGTTCCCTGTTAATGACAAACTACTTTTTGACTGTATGCATTAGGAGTGGATGGTGGTTTTTATTTTGTGCCTCATACTTTGTTTTATTCCTCCACAAAAACTGGGTATTTCAGCGTTCTTTGTTTCCTTATCTGGATATTTTATGGCTTTAGACCGGTTCTTCATTATCTGGATACCTTATCTTTTCACCTCATCCTTTTCTTTTACGTGAAGTCAAATACATGGCACTCTAGCAAATAGCTGCTAACTTCTTTTTAACCCCTGTTCTACTCTTTCTTATGTGCATGTGAGCACATGCCCACCTTTTGTTTTGTACTTTATTCATACTGATCTTAATGCTTTCTCTTTAAGTCTCTTCTGAAGAGCAGGAAATCATTCACCTTAACCATTTGTGGAAGACATTGATAATTGTATTCTGATGTTGCAACTCTGAAGGTGGCCATCTCACTCATACTGGAATACATTTCTTCTCAGTTTGCTAAGTATCAAGTTCAAAAAGCTTACTTTCTGGAAAAGGAAAGCTCCAGCACCCGGTGTCATGACAGATTTAGCTTGCTAGCTAAGCACTCCCTTGCTGGCTGCTGACTAGTGTGTTCTCCTGTCTGTGTTGCTGATCCTCTGCTCTGTGGGACCATGGGCATTGCTCCCACTGACGGGCATCAAGGGAGGAAAGAAGACCTTCCATTCCATGAAAATGGCTGTTCTGAGAAGGAAGACTCTAAAGGGAAAATTCTTATGAGGCTGGTGAAGTAGTTTGAAAGCCTCTGTGAAAATAAAACTGCCTCTGAAAGAACTGAGATTGAGAGGTTGCGATAATTTTTCAAAAGGGTTTTTTTTTTTTTTAATTGTTTGTAAATTGCTTGCAATTTCTGTATGAGCAAATATAGTGAACCAGGAGCCAGAATATAGGATATAATCCAGAAATAAATACTCAGGGGTATATCTGGGATCTACTGAGGCCAATGAAAGCTCTAGTTTCTTTCTCAGTAGAACTAGATAAGGTGTGGATGCTTAATTTGCATATGCTTCTGTAATTATTTTACAATCTGAAAGACAGGTCACGCTGAGACAAAGCTGCTGACAAAGCAAAAGCATCTTACCCTCTTAAACTTGTTATCCTTTGCAAATTGCATAGTGGGAGACAACCTGTTTCATAAATTGGAGTTGTCATCAGACAGTACTGTAAACTTAATACTCTGTCAGAGAATGAGTCTGAGAACTACTTAAGATTCTGGCTGAGGCAAGATGGCCCCATCCTATAAATGTGCCTGCAATCCTGGATGCTGCTTTCTGACTCTTAATCTTACTCGCTGGCATGTGGTTTTTAAACCCCATCCTTGCTGCACCCACCTTGCCCTGTGTTCGTGCAGTAAAAGTAGCACTAGGGACAGCTGAGTCCTTAGGCAGAAGCACCAGGAGACCTATGCCTGGACAAATGGCTTAGATTGCAGGTTTTCTCCTTATAAAACTAAACCTTGGCTGAACTACTTGCCTTTTACTTATGTTGGGGTGACACATGGAAGACTAATCAATCACCTGCTGTTCAAGTAGGTGTATAAATGTATAGCATGGTGCATGGTCTGCTGCCTTCAGTTTGCCACCAGGTTGGTTTTAGACAGATGTGTTTGCTGTGAATGAGTAGTGCCAGGCTGTCTACCTTCGTGTACAGCCACATATGTCAGACAGGTCCTTCCCGTAATTCGTAGATTTGCTGGTCATCAGCATACACCCAACTCCTTTCCTCACTGTCTTTACCTTGGTTGAATAAATGACCAATTTTTGTTGTTGTTGTTGTTGTTGTTGTTGTTGTTGTTGTTTTTAGTATTTTAGGTTTGGGTTTGTTTGGTTGGTTTTGGGTTTTTTGTTTGTTCATTTGTTTGTTTTCCTGGGGTTGTTTTTTTGTTGTTGGTTGGTTTGAATTTTTTTTTTTTTTCCTTTTAGCCTATACAAAATAAATTAAAGCTCCCTAAGGATTACAGGATGGTCAATTTATGGCAATCCCATTCTTTAAGTCTCACTTCATTTTTTTTATTTTTTTTTTCTTGTATTAAGTCAGCAAGCTGTTGTTGCTGTAACATGATTATTAGTACCACCACATGCCTTAAAATCTAACTTGATCTGGAGACATGAGATTATACAGCCCTTGCAGTAAGCACTCAGCTATAATAGCAATGTGTGAAACAGGCATGTGTGTCACACTGATCAAGGCTAATGGAAGCATAAAGTTCCCCATGGTAAATGTGTGGCTGTCAGCATTCTAATTAAACCTTCCTTTGAAAATAAATGAGAGATCTGTTATTTTGGTCTCTTGTTCTGAAGAGTATACTTCTATTTAGAGATTTTTTCCAACTTAAATTTTCAGGAGGCTTTATAAGTGCTTGAAGCAGCAGAAATCTGTGAATTGTCTTTTTTCCTCCCTTTCTTTTTAAACCTTTGATTTAGGTATTATTTTTCTAAAAGCTAATTTGTGACCCCCCTCCAGAAACTTAAATACTCCAGCTCTAGGAACTGGAATGTGGAGCTTTTTCCTTGCACTCTATTGTCCAAGCTACTTGTGCTAAGCCGAGCTCTGGTCGCCATATGCTGACACTAAGTATATCGTGTGTGGTCACAAGGAGAGAGTCTATTTTTATTAATCACCTATGGAGTAGTCAGAACTGATGTGCTGACAATTCACAGAAAGAACTGCAGAGAATAGGAATATAAGTTAAATACAGTTAAAACCACAATTGTCTTGCTTTTGATTGTCTTAAGTTTTAGACTGGTGTTGAAGATACCTAAGAAGATGGTCAACAATGAGTCATAGCTCTTTCAACTGTATGGTCCATGAGCAGTGTAATGTGTACTAGTCCTTCCAGCATATGAAGTTGTTCCCTTAATCATAACGTAGTTTAGTTTGGAAGAGGTTCCTGATGGTGATCTTGTCCATCCCTTACTTGAAGCTCAAAGTTAGGTGTTGCTCAGGGTCTTGTCCTAGACAAGTTTTGAGTCTCCAAGAATGGAGATTACCTAGCTCTTCTGGGCACGTATTTTGGTGCTCTGCCACTCTCAGGGTGAATTTTCCTTTGTCTTGTGAGAATTTTCTCAGCTTCAGATTGTGACTCCTCTCTTTTTCCTGTGCTTCTCCAAGAAGGGTCTGACTCTGTCTTTTCTATTCCCCTTCAGGCAACAGAAGAATGCAAGTAGGTCTTCCTTTCTTTTTTTCTACTTGTGCTGAACAAGCCCAGTTCCTTCAGTCTCTCCTTGTATGCCATGTGCTCCAGGTCCCCAAACACCTTCACCTTTGACGTACCTTAATACAGGCAGTAAAGCATATACTTCAGCATTAAAACTCCTAGACTCCAAGCATCGGTGACCACTGGGATTAATCCAAAGTCAGTTCTCTCTCAAGCAGAGGTCAGTTGTAGACATACAGAGGTTTCTTCTCTTGGACACCTTTCAGGCAACCCCAGCAGTGAAACTCACTTTGCCTTCCTGACTGTTGCTCTTCCTGTGCTGCTTGTTTCAAAGAGCAATTTCCAATAAGCCTTAAACAGAGCCCACTGCTGTGCCTGTAGGTTTCGGTCTGCTCCTTCTATTCCCATGAATCGCTTTACATTTAGTAACCAGCTTTTAATTTACTGTGTGATCACCCAAGGCTGCAAAAGCCTTCTGCAACTCTCTACAGTCAGCTTTGGCTCCTGCATTGCTGAATAGCATGCTTCTGGATGGCTCTGTAATGTGAACCATTGTGCATGCTGGGAGTGGATCTCCTGAGAAGCCCACCAGAATGCAGTTCACTCTGTAGGTCTGTGCTTTGGTCATATTACAAGCAGGATAGTAAAAAACTAGTCACAGACAGTTTGGCATTTTCCAAATGGAGCGGTTATTTTCAGCCTTTCTGGAAGATGCTTCTTTTGACAGACAAGTAACTTCCCTCTTTCATCCCACTTTATTTACAAAAACTATAGAAATCCATCTCTTAAGAGATTCATGAAAAGGTTCAAGGAGAATTGCAAATCGTTGGATAAAATAGCATTTATGAGGATTGGGATGTTGGTGTTCACATCTCTACGCATGCTGACTGTAGTCAGCTCTCTTTTTCCCATGTATTTGGGGTCCCCATCTAGCTGGTGCCTCACTGAAATGGACAAGTCTTGAGGGCGTGTTTTGAAAGAGTCTGAGAAACAGAGAACAGGTCTTTATGCTTGTTGCTAAATGTCACTTCAAGCATATGGTACTTCTGCTTTGATCACCTGAGGCTTTCCTATGGGTCCAAAAAATACCTTGCATGAGATAAGGGATTTTTCCTTCCCAGTGAAAATGTGGAGAGTGGAAATGGCCTATTTTCACTTCTAATTTCTTTTCTTTGTATGACAAAGAGTATTCTGCACATAAAGACATGTGCCTGAGGGTGACATTTTACAGTGCTTTGAAGCCAAGATTGTACCTGTATTACTTGGGTTTTTAATCAAGAAGAGGAATTTGCTGTCCTTAGAGAAGAAAATCCCTCATTTTGTTGCTCTGCAACAATGCTACCACTTACCGTGTACTCAGAATACATAGTTTTATATCCCTGCTATTTTTAATTGAAAGAAAATAGTACAAAACATTAAAAGAAGAGAATCTAAATAAAATAATAGTTCTGTTGCTTCCAGGAAATATGTAAACACAGCTAAGGTTTGCAGAAGAAGAATATGCCTTTCTTTTGTTGTAGTTTATGTCCACCCAGCCAGCAGCAAAGCACGACGCAGCTGCTCACTCACTCCTGCATCCCCCACAGTGGGATGGAGAGGAGAAAATACAACAAAAGACTCCAGAGTCAAGACCAAGGATGGGGGAGGGACTCACTCGCCAATTATGGTTACAGGCAAAAGATAAACTCGACTTGGGGCAAGAAAATCACTTTAATTTAAAGAAAACTACCACTAATTTAACAGTTGAATCAGAGCAGGATAGCGAGAAATACAACCAGATCTTAAAAATGCCTTCCCCCAGCCCTCCCTTCTTCCTGGGCCCGGCTCTGCTTCTGATTCTTTACTTAGTCCCCTGCTAGCAGTGTAGGGGGATCGGGAATGGGTCAGTTTATCACACCTTGTCCCTGCCATTCCTTCCTGCTCAGGGGAAGGACTCCTCACAGTCCTCCCTTTCTGCAATGTGGCATCCCTCCTATGGGAGACAGTCCTCCATAAACTTCTCCAGGATGCATGGGTCTCTTCCATGGGCTGTAGTCCTCCCAACGATGGACTGCTCTAGTGTGGGCTTACCTCAGACTGGTGGCTGCCTTTGGGCACAGCCACCTGCTCTAGCACAGTCATCCATGGGCTGCAGGTGGGATTCTGCCCCACCATTAATCCTGATGGGCTGCAAGGGGCCAGCCTGCCATCTCACCATGGAGTTTAGCTAAGTCTCTGCTCTCATGGTGCCTTCTGTACTCCTTCCTTACCGCCCTCTGTATCCGTATAGTTGTCTCTCTCCAGTCCTACTCCTCTCCAGAACAAAAGAACTCACACAACAGGTTTTCCCCCCTCTTAAATACTTTACTGCAGAGGCACGAAATATGTTACCACCTCACTAATTGTTTCAGCCTTGGTCAGAGGTGGGTCTGACTTAGAGCTGGGGGGAGCTTCCCAAAGCTTCTTACAGGAATCATGCTCATAACCCCCTCGCCTGATATCAAAACACAGGCAGACGCGAACCCAACACACCTTCTAAATTTGAGACCAAACCTCAGAATCTCTCCTACAGTGAGACCCTTCTAGTTGAATCCTTTCCAGTGATTCATTAAGTGGGTAACTTACAAGTGTGTAAGTATTTCTATTCTTTAGGGATAGTATGGGAAAATTACAAGTAGTTATTTTTTAAATTGCATGGATGTACTTGAAAATTAGCACAAACCTAATATTATGACAGTAAAATTGCAATTTTCTACTCATCATTTTTTCCTCTCTGTGTTGAAGCATACCCCTTACATATACAACACACACTGATGGATTTCACATTGCTTTCTTTTACTCTAATGTACAAAGAGCATTATCTTCTAAGAATAAGCTTTCTATTTCCTTGCTCTATCCAACTTCACTGTTTCGTATGTATTTGTGTCTAGGACGTTGTGTTCCTACTCCTTATATTTCCTTTCTCTTGTAGAAGAGGTATTCTGAGCTTGCAGGCTCTGTTTCCTTATATGCTGCTCTGGGATAGTCCTCATTTGTTAAGAGTCCCTCTCTTTCTTCTCCCTCTCCTCCTTCTTCTCCTTTGTTGTGCCTTTGCAACTGGAAATAATCTTTCCCTATACAATAGTACCATTGAAACTTCTCTTTAGCAGAAAACTATAGCAGAAGTAGTAGCAGCAATGTAGAATGCAGTTGGTTTAATTCATGAGTTGTTTTTCTTGTTCACTAGCAACATGACTTTGCTTAGACTACTCCTAAAATGCACTATAAATGTGTTTTCACTATGGAATGTGAGTTTGCATATGGGGAATTAATGTGAAATAATTAGACTGTCCCGGCAGGCTGACAGCTCTTAAGAACTGGATTTTTGCGCACATTCTTTGCAGCTTTATTCAAGCAAGTACAGGAGAAGGAATTGTGATTATTACTGACATTTCATAATTAGAAAAACAGAAACAAAGAAAAGCAATCAAAGCAGCAAACCCAAAATAATCAAGGTTTAGTTAAACATGGGGTTTTGCTGGTTGCTGTAAAGGCAATAGAGCCTTCATGGAAGGCAGGTTTCATCTCAGACTTGAGACATGAGACACGTTTTGTTAAAAACAAAAATACTATTGATAGTCTTCCATGTTTGGCAATTTTTCTACTGGTTAATTGGAATTTTGTAATGGCTGGAGGTAGGCCTGATAATAGTATGAGCACCAATATAGACATTGTTGCAAATTTTTAAGCTACCTTATGTTTCATTAATAATGTGCAAATTATTTTGTTTATAGAAATAATTTAATTATTGGCCATATTAATTTTGAACAGAGCTGATTTAAAATTACCAGCAAAGAACCTAATTGTGTTGTAGATAAGTGGTGCTCTTTGTTACAAGCTTCCCCTTTCTTGTGTTTTCTGTGCCTGGAGGGAGTGCTCAGGGGGGAATTTAAATCATCATCTGGAATGCTGTTAAAATCAATTAAATGGAAGTTCTTGTTCGCACTCCCCCTTTTACTGGGTTGCTGATGAACAATGAATGTTAGGATTGAATGTTCATTTTCATGGTACTGCTTTCTTCCCCTTGTCTATAAATATTTCCTAATCATCACGTTTAGGACTATTTCTGTTCCTTACTTATAAAAAAGCAGCATGATTGCCAAAGGCCTCACACGGTGGCGTATTGATGGAAATCAGCACAATATGTACGGGGACTGCAGAAGCGTGGCCATATCTGTAGCTGAGTTGAATGTAAATGCTCATTTTCTCCCGTACTTTCAGAAGGCTTTGTTGATTAGCATCTGATATTTGAATTTCAACAGGCTTGTAGACACTGTAGGGATCTACTGACAACAAACAGAAGAGATCCACGTTGTGCACACTTTTATCCAAAGCTTCCCTGGGGAAAAGACTACTTTTTTTTGACATTTGTCCTACTGCTCTGCATCTGTAAACAGTCTCGGTATTACTTATGTTTTCCATGTATTTGATATCCTCAGCATTTCTGGCATAGATAAAACCTCCAGCACATTGGTTTGCAAGTCATGTTTGCAAGTTAAATATCTCATGCAGATATTAACTCACATGACTTTATCATTGTACCAGCACTTGCTGTTATTATTGGTTTGAGTTGATTAAGCAAGCTGGTATTTGGGAGTAAAGTTAAATGGTTTTTTGCCTTTAGGAGGTAATAAAATAGCTTCTTCAAGTAACATTTATGGATTTGTCATAGTTACCTATACTGTGCTCATAACTATAGTATATTATATCTCAGATTGTATCATAACAGTCCTTTTCACTGCGTAGCAGATACTGTCCTTTAAGTTTTTTGATACGGAAGGTGAGAAACAGTTTCCTTAAGGTCATATCAAGTGTCTGTAGCAAAACATGAGTTGAAAACAACTGTCCTTTAGACTTTAAACTTTCAACTTTTTCAGAAGGCAGACCAATCTAATATGTGCAGAAACGGAAACCACAGCTAATTGGCTTGCTTCAGAGTGGATTTTCTTTTTTCCGAGATGGGGCGTATGAAGTACAAGGCATGTTGTTACATTGAAAAAGTCCAAACACGCAAAATACCTGTTCATGTTGTGTGGCATAGCAGCTTAAAACTGATCATCCTGAGTTTGCGAATTATGAAATGACCAATGCTTACACAGCTGCTTGGGTACAACTGAATTTTGTTCAGTTGTCTCATTTTCCTCTTGACTGGGGAACTAGTTAAGTCTAGGAACCTTGATTGCTCTTCTGATCTGAAAAAGGAATGAGTGGTGAAATTGAGCATCTTCCTATCTTCTGCCTCTGCGGGAGACTTCAGCATCCTACTTTCTTGAACACAGGAGGAATCAGACAAATGGAACACTTCTGTAACTGTAAAACAAACTGCTTTCATCTAGCCTGTCAATCCAAAAGTTGGTCACATTTTCTTGCCTGTATATATGCCCATGCTGATTCAGGCTGTGTCCTCAATCTGGTTTTGAGTTTTCAGTTCTTCCCTGCATGGGTTGTCCATTTCACATGCACTATCCACATAATACTTACTAATTTTTGCCTTCTGTCATCATTAAGCATGCATCTGTCTGTGCTTTGATTGCAATATGCCTCCGATTTGCATTTGAAGACTTCAATCATTTCAGAATTGGATTCCAAAAGGAAACCTCTTGACCGCTCTCAGCCATCTTAAATGAATGTCAGGAGGTCATGTCAACTACATAAAGATTGAGTCTAAATTATGCATAAATTTTAGAGGCACAGAACTTTTTCACTTATTAAGAAAACAAATATAATACAATTGGAGCCCATCAGTCACTTCTGCAGGGGCACTGTTTTTTTGCCATTGAACTGTGGAATGCTGCCAAGAAAAACAAGTTAGGTTTCTATTCAGTGCTACCTCCCATGTTCTTCAAGAATAAGACACAGTCCTTGTCCAAGACCCTGGACAATCTGTGTACCTGATGTGTGGAGGAGGAGGGAATGGCAAGCACCCAAGGGATTGAAACTGAGCATAGACCTGTATGAAAGCTCATGAAGAGAGAGATTCCCAGTTAGGCTGAATGCTGGCTTGGATTTACTA
Organism: Todiramphus chloris collaris; assembly: GCA_025345505.1. NCBI lineage: Eukaryota > Metazoa > Chordata > Aves > Coraciiformes > Alcedinidae > Todiramphus > Todiramphus chloris. The sequence continues at coordinate 10,533,204 of JANVCC010000130.1, read as the reverse complement.
GCAGAAACTGTTATGCACAGGTTGGTTTCATCAGTGTTCAGGTGAACAGGGTGTAAAATGCTGGAAGTAAGTCGAGGATATAATGTGTCTAAATGGAGCCACATCACATCTCGGAGAAGGAGCAGTTTTGTACTGGCTGGTTTTGAGAGAAGGTTTAGAGCCTGCCCAGCTACTCGCTTCCCTGCCCAGCTTTGCCTGCAGGGGATTTATTTCCTCACAGACCTATGTCTGCCACTGATTGCACCTTAGCAGAAAAATGACAAAGAACCCTGGGCTTTGGTTAATGAGTTGTGAAGAAAGGGGGAGGGGGAAGTAAGAAGAAGAAGAAAAAAAAGAGCTTTAAAAAAATAAATCTCTTGACTCAAAGATTTGAGACACAGAATTGCAAGTGACCAAGTGAGTATTCATGAATACTGGGCATTTGAGTTGTGCCACAAGTAAGGCCTGTCCCTGACATTAAACCCCAGTTAGACATCTATAGCAAAGATTTCTGTCTGTGGTGCCATACTGACATGTGCCTAGGAATTATGCTATCCTCTTGGATAATCCCAAACTGTTTTTTTCCCCTGCTTTTGTGTTAGGACTGCGGAGGTAATGAATACATAATACATTCTGCTTTGCAGCAGGTTAGCAGCTGAAATAAGTAATTATTTGAACAAGTTTGACGTTGTTGCATTATGCATCACAAAAACTGCATCAAGTGTCGAAGCCATAAAGGTAGGCTTCCTGCTCATCCTGATAGCAGTCAGGTCATGTTTTATTGCTTATTAATCATCTCAGACTAGAAGAATGAATTTCTATGTGAACACTCTGTAATTCCTGCCCCGGGAGCTGTCTAGTAAAAATAAAACTGCCACTCAGAAATAGCATCGTTCATTACCTGCTAGTGGTTTTAGCTGATCTTTTGCATATGTGCTGCTTTCTACACCTAAATTAGACATCTAGCTTATCTTTCTTATTTTCTTTCGAGTGCTAAATAAAATTTTCGTTTTACAGATATCTTTTTATATCAGTCACTGTACATTAGCTTTCTATTGACGTTTATATTTGTCATACGAGTATTCTTACATATGTTGTTTGGAACAGTAATGTTTTTCTACTGCTCTTTTACATATCTCTGCCCATTTTATTCATTACATTATTTCTTTCATGTTAGTTTGCTGCTGACACAGGGATTTCCTTCTGGAGTTATTTAGAGTTCAATGGCAAATGGCCTTTTCCTCAAAGGTTACACCTTTCTCCATGATCAGATCAACCTCTTACTGTGTGTGTCTGCTGTTGCCAGCCTTTATCATGTTCTCAAACCCTGATTGTTATTTTATCATTCTCAAAGTTCAAATTTTAAGGTAGCCCTAAAAAGTCATGATACTGTTATACAATGCTCACGTCTCAGATATATATACCGTGTTTAATGGCATCTTGTTACTCAGCTTTTATGACCAACTTACAGAAACTGTATCTCCTAACGTAGTCAAGAGCAATCTTTCAAGCAAAGTCTTGAGAGAAGTGAGCTTCATCTGCTTCTGCTTCCTTCTGTACCTGATGCCAATGCCAGCTGCATCCAGTTCTCACATATGAACGCTTCTGTTTGTGCCAAATGCTCCTCCAGTTCATGCCTCATCAATTACTGGCTTTCACTAGTACAGGTTTCCCAGGTCCTGGGGACCTTTTGACTCTTTACTGTCCAACATATTCAGGAGGTAATTGTTAAGGCCACAGTGGGTTGTTCCAGCTCCCCCATGCTGCAGCCTGCTCATGCTGTTGGCTGAGCATGGTGTTCGTGTGAAGCAGGGATGTGAGGTGCAGTGTCACATTCAGGCCTAGAAAATTCTAGTCGTTGGAAGACAACTTGTTGTGCCTGTTAAAAGGTTAGTTGATCTGAAAAGTTTTTCAGGTGGCTAACTTCTCCCACTATAGGGATGACTTCAGTGAAATAAGTGAGCATAGTTAATTGAAATATTTATATCATAGCAAGGTTTATAAGGTTTTAAAATAAGTAAACATATTAAGCAAATTATTAAAACATAAAATCAGAATAGAAGAAATACTTGGCTACCAGCTGAAGAATATCAATGTATTGCTTAATTCAAAAGTGTACAATCTCATGGAATGCCTTAGCTGTGTATATCTAGAAAAATGCAAACTTTTTTCCTTTCTATACAGGCCTGAAATACAGACACAGGACATTTTGCTTGCTTTTTAATTAAAAGACATCTTGTGTTCCTCTCCTTGTTGCATGGATCTGTATAATTTCCATCAATATGGAAAGAGAGCTATGCTTCCTTTCTCTCCTTCCCCTGATTTTTAACATATTCATAGCATTTTAATAAAGACATTTAATAGTGTAACATACCATAGTGCTCAAATTTGATTTAATAATAATTAAAAAAAAGTTAAAATTATTTTCTTTCAAACTTTCTGTAGTCATGGATACAAGGAAATGTGAAATGCACAGTAGTTTTCTGTCATGCCAAGCACCCTTGCCAGAATCTGTATTCATGGACATTCTCAAACATCACGCATGCTAAAATGCACCTCAAATGTACATTTGAGGAGAATACAGTATGTACCTGGAAGGCCATCATCACTGTGCAGTGGTATTTGCCCATAGTGCTTTAACTATAGTTCTGTGGTAAAGGGGGAATCAGCTCCTGTCTCTTCATGAGTTTCTCCAGCCCCATCAGTCCTACCTACTGTTCTGCTGTGTTTTGAATTTTTTTTTTTCTCCCCCTTTCCCTGTATACATGGCCTTTACATTTGTTTTGTAGGGTCTTTCTTAGACTGCTGCTTTTTGCTCATTCTAAATTAGGAACAGTGAGCCATTGAATATAAGGATGTAGAGTAAGATATAATTTATTAGCAGAGTTCCTGAAATGGTCGCCTTAGCTTCACATATACAGTGACCGAATCAGTGCTTAACAGTTTCATTAAATTGAATTCCTTGTTATTTGGAAAGTCCTGTTCAGCAAGTTGCTGATGCTTGCTATTTCAGTAACTCGCAGTCTTTTGAGAAGACAGCTGAGTTAATACATTATTGAATATTTTTAGAATCCTTTAATGCTGACTTCACAGGATTCTCTAAGTCAAGTAGACTTAAAAGCTAAAAAGTTTTCTAACAGGGTTTTGCTTTGAAGTTTCTAAGGGGCTGTTTCAGTTCTAGTGCCAGTAAAACTTAGAACGTGTTCTGAAAGTGTACAAATAGCAGCAGTAAAACAATGAATTTCATTTGTCAAGGAGTTCTTATCGATGGGAAGGCAAAGGAGGCCACTGCTTGCAGTGGGTACAAATGTGTATAGTCTGCTTTGGGGTTTCGTAGAACTCGGTAGAAATTAGGCTGCTGGGGAGAAATTCCCATGGAAGGAACATGTGTTACCATGGCTTATATCTTTCTCTTATATATTAAGGGAAAAAAATTGAAATCCTGGTCTTTCAAACACCCTCTCTTTGAATTAAGACATGTGACAAAGATCACCTGTGTTAGGCTAAGTATTCATAACATTAGAGGCTTTCTTTGGCATTTTCCTGAATTAGGCCATGTTGTTTTCAAACAAATGTCTGTTTTCCAAGGTAATACAAACAAAACAGGTTTTGCTTTTATTTTACTTTTATTAATTTATTACTCTTTATTTTATTTGTATATACATATTATTTTATGGTATTACATTTATTTTTTATGCTATTATAGTATTGCAGGGTTTTCCCCTCTGTATTTCCTAGCTAAATGATATCTCCGTCACTGATACTATTGTGGCTTGTACTTCTGCTTACCTCCAGGTTACTTCAGAGCTGTGCAAAATATCATCACGTTGTCGCTGAGAAATACCATCTTATTAAACTGATCACTCTAAGCTAGTAACAAGAGGAAGAGAAGTGCTGAAAATTACCTATAATTATTTAGAAACTTCTTGAATAGTGGAAAGTTGTTTCTTTTCAGCAGAAGAAGAAAACACTTGAGTACAAATACTTCATTTGTAAGGGACTGTCAAGCTCCGTATTCAGCTTACCATCAGTATAGATAGCCATTGCTTGATACTCGGCTCGTTTATCTTTCCTTTCAAGTTACGGGATCTCTTTCCTATACAATGAAGTCAGCTCCTATAATAAAAGAATGTTGAAAATGGAAAGCAATTTAGAAAGATTTGTCAGCTATTTATGCTCTTTGAAATAAAACAAACCACACGTTTATTTTGCAGAACTAGAGAAGAAAGGAATTGACAAATTATCAGCTGGCCTCATGCAGGAGAGTTAAACACTGGCACTAATTAATGGCTAGTTAGCAGAGCACCATCTTGATCTCAGTGGAGGTCGCCTGGACAGGGGCCATAAATCCATACTGCAAATGAGAACAGATTCAAGATGCTTCATTTCATCTAAATGAGATGGTGGCCCTCAGCTGCTAGGAAGCTGCTAAGGCAGTATTTATTAGGTCAGAGTTTGGGACTCTCAGATCTATTTCATTCCTGCTGGCTATGCAGCTGCTTGCTATAATTTTTCTGGGGCTGCAGTAGCCAGAATAATGCTGAATACCTAAACCAATACTGTGCATTATTTTTTTATCTTGCAGGCATTTGGGCAGTCCTTCTCAATTCACCGCAAAGTGGCTGAAGATGGTGAAACGCGTGAAGAGACTCTTCTCCAAGAGTCTGCATCAAAAGAAGCTTATTACCTTGGGAAGATCTTGGAGATGCAGAACGAGCTGAAGCAGAGCAGGGCAGTGGTCACCAATGTTCAGGCAGAGAATGAGAGACTCACAGCTATTGTCCAAGACTTGAAAGAGGTAAATGGGGGTTGTGTAGGGAGCAAGGGGCTTAATTTTCTTGGAGTATTATGGATGGCATGAGTCTGAGTCATAAATATACTACAACAAGTAAAAATGCTCAACTTAACAGTCTGTGAACATACCAGAAATCATCTGGCCTGAGACGGCTATAACTGAGAAAGAAAAAACTGTAATTTTTAGTTATTATTAATCAACTACATAAAAATCCTACAAATGTAATAAAACTCAGTTCAGGAAGCTATACTTTCCATAGGACTCGTAGCATTTTGTGTTGTATTTTATAATGTATAAGTCAGCACATTTTCTGCACATTTCTGATATTCATGCAATTCCTCTCTTTCTCAACATTCACATAATTTCTCTGGCATTCTGCAATGGCTAGAATTAGAATCATAAAAATGTCTAGATCGGAAAAGACCTGTATGATCATCTAGTCCTATTATCAAGCTAACACTACCAAGTCTTCCAAGTGTCTGAGAAGTTGCACATGAATCTGCTATGATCTTGATGGTCTGTTCATTGAGGTGTCTTCAATGCACACTTTTATTCCTCTGCCATTTCTTCCAGTGCTTTCACACACACGTTCATATCACTGTTACTGTTTCTCTCACAAACGTCTACAGATTCAGTTTTATAAGCAGAAGCAGCTACATGCAGGGGAAGGCAGCACTTGGAAGTATCCCTAATTCTTCCCTCGTTTCCCCAGGAATGCTCAAACACAGGGATTTTCCCCACTCTCTAGCTGCTGGAAGAGATCTTTCTTAGGTGATTCTGGAAAGTGATTCTTTCATGTGAATTAAAAATTAACAGAGATCGTCATATTTTCTATAGCTGAGTCGAGTGGTATCCTTTTAATCTACAGAAACTCTGTGACAGAATTTCCCTGGGACTGGGTCCTTTACTCCCATTGAATGTTCCTTTTTAATGGTTCCACTAAACTTGCCCAAAATACAAATCAGGTTTCAGTGAGAATTAAATATATGCTATTTATTCACAACTTCCAATTAAAATATATGATTGTAATTGCTGTTACGATGGTTAACAGAAAAATAAAATCAAGTTTATATCTTCTAATTGTAAAATCATATCCTAAAATCTTTTAGTAGCAGGCAGCAAGCTACTGACACACCTACCTAACCATTTGTTTCAAGCTCACAGATCTTGATGATGGGGGTTCAGTCACAAATGAACAACTGAGTTAGAGAAAATACATGTTTGTGTTTGTACTCGATTCCTTCCTCTGGGGTCTCCTTGGGATTCCTTCAAATGCAAATCTTCCTTCCATTTTCCATCATGATTATTGATCTGTAAGTTATTCAGCAGGCAATTTCAGTACCTGTCTTCCCTAGAATATTGATTGTCCTCCTTTCTTCAGAGATAGTAGTAACCCCTAGTGTGAGACCAGCTGCATCTCTTTTCTGTTCTGATGCTAAATTGAAACAAGCCCTAGTAGTTAATTAATATGCAAGAAAACAATTAACTTGAATAAAAATAAGTCTGATAAACTGATTGTTATTATTAAGATGTTGTTGGACACTGAGTATGAAGTCCTTGGTTATGTTGAACTTTTATTTTGTGGAACTACAATTAGTGTATTTAAACATAAATGGGATTAGTGCAGTCAGTTCATTATCAAGTTTACACCACACACTATTATCATTAATTACTTGAGTATAATAAAAGATAGAGGGAGATTGACACCTACCTCAGGCTCTTAGGGATCTTAAGTGCCTGCAGGAATAAGATGCCCTTCTCCTCTGTTTATGGCCTTGGCAGACTTAGCTTACTCCAAATCGTGACAACCACAAAGGTGGGGGGGTGGGGAATAATAAAAAAAATAAAATAAAAAAATAAAAAAAAAAAAAGAGAGAGAGAAGTTAGAAATTAGAAGTTGCCACGGCAGATTGCTACAGTGTGAAAGTAATATGTCTCTTTAACCATATTTGAGAATCTATTTAGAGAAAAAAATGGAAGAAAAAAAGGACAGTCTTTGTGAGCAACTGTACTGAGTGATGTAAAGATGATATTCTAGATGTAAGTTATCTGTCTATATGCTGTTTCTTCCCAACTGTGCCCAGTATTCTCCACCCCTCAAGGGAATACACTTTATAGGTTTTTTTTTAAAACCTTACTAAGACATTTTATAATCTAAACAAAAAAATAATCACTCCTTTCACTTTCACACTTAATATAAGAGGTTTGAAAAACTGCTGTGTTCTGGAAGTGGCATTTTTGTACAGATGACAGAAGCTTATGGTACTTTATCCATGAATTCAGCCCCTTATGATACTAAAGAATGATAGGTTTTCAAACAGTGACCCCTGTTACTGGTTTCACATCCCTAAATGACACAGTCAGTGCTTCTCTAGTCTGTTGTGTGAATTCTCTTCCAAATACATTCTGCTTTCTGACTTTTCACAGAAATCTGTAGTCATATGAATGTGTATGAGCATTTCTTCTGTGTATGAGCATACACTTCCATGAATTCTGATGGCTTTTAGGAATCTTGGGAATTCCATAGCCCCAAGGTTTAAAAATTCATGCCTTTTTGAAACTGTCGAATAGTCACAGCTGATGTCTGTAGGGCAGCTTGACCTGGATCCCATCTGCTATAAAAAGAAACATATCAGGCTCAGGTCTCTGGAGATAATGCATCTCAGTCTGGGAAAGCAAATAAACTGATTTCAGTGCTTGTCACTAAAAAGTAAAGTAATATTTTTGAAGAACATGAGCATTTGTTTAACCCTGATGGTGAAGGATGAACCATGAATCTCTGTACACAAATGGTTTTCTACATTCATGATAAAATGTTCAAAAGAGTAAAACACCTACAGCATTATTTTTGATATAAAATAATTATTAAATGTTATTTGATTACAATTATTATTTAAATTATTATTAAAAATAAAAAAAGTCTTGTATAGGAATATTAGTATCTATCACCTAACTATATAAAAATGTACATTTTGGAAAGTAGGTAGGCCTTTTCATTCTCCCACCAAGATGTCACACGGGGGATACAGAATGTTATTTGGAGATTCTTAAAACTGCTGTGATCTGAAAAAAAAAAACCCAAAACACTGACTTTAAAACTAAGGCCAAGAGATCAGCATTCAGAGACTAGATTTACAAAACCTTTGTTATGCATCACACAGTTGATGATAGATGACCTTTCTGTGTAGAGATATGTATTCTTATTCTTAAGTATATGTTATTAGCTCATTTAACCTTTATTAACTGTGTACCAATTGCCTGCCTTTATAATAATGTTAAACAGTTTTAAAGCGTGTTTTAAAAATACAATCTTTTATCATTTTCTAATTCTTTGTCTTTGTTTTGTTTCCTATTTATAAACACTTTGCTTACTTATAGTTGGGAGATGAGTTATTGCTTCTTCCATTTGTGCCACTGAAAAAATCTTTCCTTGTGGTAACCATAAGCACTTTAGAGATGGATGAAGATTAAATCACTACCTTGAGAAGTTGATAACTGATAGAGATGGTTGTGCAAGCACAGATGACCCAGCTCAGAAGTTTGAGCAGAAAGGATGAGATCATACTCCTTTTTTATGAGGAGGCTTGAAAGCCTTGGAGCTGGGCATCTGACTCAAAGCAGATGGCAACTGGAGGGGAAAGAGTATGAAGCAAAGAGGAAAATCAGATGAAACTATAAAATTGAGATAAAAGATGTTGCTACAGTTTGAGTTTTTTTAGGTGTTATGAGACTAGGTTTAGGAGTTGTGTGAGATGGGTAGACGAATGCTTTTGTGTTTGAAGAGGATGGCAGGTATGGGCCAGCTCTCTCTTCCCAACAAAAGTGAAAATCAGGAGGAATAATATAAAGTCAGGAAGCAAAAGGTTAAAACTTATAATCTGTGCTACTAAATGTCACTGCAGCAACTGATGGGATTGCAGAAAGAAACTGGTACCTGCAGTCCAGGAGAGATGAACAGGGATGTTTATGTGATGGCACTGTTACTGTGCCATGGCAAAAGCACACACCTGGGCTTCTGGAGTTTACCAATGAGGAGCAGCAATGAGGGCATTGGGAAGATAGGTGGGAAGTAAAATACTAATTGGTGAGACTGTGTTGAAGCCAGGTAAAAAAAAAAAAAAAAAAGATGAATTTTTGCAGCCCCGCTGCCCTTGAAATCATTAAAGTTTTATTCACTTCAGCAGTACAAAGATCTTACACTTCACACTAATCAGGAAATGTATGGTTGTGATAGCGTGGACTTTTTCTGAGGGGAACCTGTGTATGATGCCCGAGTGCTGGGTAAATAATTATGAGAAGTTTTTTAGCTAGCTATGGCCATTTCAGAAATGTAACCTTACGCTAATCAGCCACATCTGCGTTCTGAAAATACATGAGAAATGGAAAAAATTTAGAGACATTATATTCAAGCTGACTTCTATCTAAAAAAATTAATAAAGAACTGGTATTTCTTTACTAAATATACCTTCAAAAATTCCTAATTGTCTATATCATATTTAGGAATTATAATTTTGCAGTCTGAAGAGTTAGGATTTTTTTCTCATTTTTGACAATTCAGAGTAAAGCCTTAAAACTGTAAAAGTGAATGCGTATCTAGTTAATACCCAAACCAATTTCAGCTTCTTGTTTTGTCACTGTAGGGTTAGACTGTAATAGGATTTGGGTACATAGTGCTTCCTATTTAATGTAGGATGTAGTTAGGTCCAAAACTCATATTCTTAATACGTTCAGTTGTTATCTATTCCTGGAGCCTCCTACAGTCATTAGGTGCCCATGTAAAGGTCTATTTCCAGATGCAGACTCAGGCTCAGATGGAGGTCTATTAGTCTGTACATTGAGCACTGCTGTAGGTGCTACTGTGATCCTCCAAGGAGATGTTTCTCTAGCTGACCTCATCACCTAGTAATGTTCTTCCACACTCTGGTTCTGTGATTGTGACAAGTTTTGGGTCTCCGATTTCTTCTCTGCTTGAGGGATTATGAATCTACTTCTCATTCTGAAGAAAGTGCCCAAGAGGTTTGTTGGCAGGCTCTTCATTTCTTCAGATGAAGCTGTTCTGCTTTGTTGAGGGATAGTTAGTATTTTGTGGGTCAGGGAGAGCAAGAGTGAGCAAGCTCATAAGAATGACTGTAGCCTAAAGGCTAAGCCACTCAAACGGGAATAGGGAACTAGTTCTACTCCCTATTTCAATTAATGTTTAATAAGAAATACTTGAATATTAATTGGGGCAGAGACCAGAGCCTCAGCCTCTCCTCTGTAAGGTGACAGCCCTCAGCAAAGGCTGTCTCCATCCCTCAAGGCATGGTCTTTGTCCTGGATCTCCTGTGGCTAAGTGGTTGATTAGTGAGCTCTTGGAGGGAGGTAGCTATGGTGAGGTAACTTTCTCCAGCTCTGTATGAAGATGGAAAAGATAAGAATGAATGAGGAATCATGGTTAGGGACCATGTACTGTAGGAAACACCTTTTAGCGCCCTGGCCATAGTCACAAAGCTCTCTTAGAGTAGTGAACTCTCTTCAACATTATTAGCTTGCTTTCCCTCACAGTTGTCTGATTTTCTTCAAGCACAGAATAGGGAACCTGCGATTGCGCTTTGATGATTATCCTAGACGGTGAAGTGATTTAAGTGACTATGGTGTTGACTGTGACAATGCTTGCAGCATCCTTCCATGATTGTGCCTGCTCCCTCATGGTGTTTTCCTGTGCTTCCCAGTGGCTGCCTCAACAGACTTGTCCCACTCCATCTACTGAAAAATGAAAGTTCTTTTGGCATTGATATTGATTAAACGAAGCCTGCATTATAAATATATTTATATTTTTACTAATATTATGCTGGTACTTTCAGTAATGGCTTCATTTCTAGAGAATGAGTAAGGAAAAGTGGTGAAGAATTCATTGTGCCCATGGGTAATGGTGTCTTCATCTTAATGTACCTTCATGCAGGCACTGATTTTTGAAAAAAAGCTGTAGGAACGTGATGCCAGAGCAGCCCACAGAGATGACTCTGGGGATCAGAGCTGCCTAACAAACAAGGTGCAGCTGAGATGTGATAGTGAGTTGGCAGAACTGTTCCTCCTATCAGGAGAGCTCTCTGGTCGCACTTTAGGGTACTGCATGCGTAGCCAGTCTAATTGACTATATTTACATTCCTTTGTTTTGGAAGTTTCCTTCATCTGGCTACAACCAGCTCTAAATTAGGCTTAGAATATAAATTTGTTAATTTGCCCGCTGTGAGGTGTTTTTCTTTTATCTCCTGTATTTAGAAAAGCCTGCTGAAAGATTTTCCAGCTTGCTGGTGCCTAGCCACCTCATAATTTTTTTCTCTCTACATCACTGACAGTGCTTATGGGTGGGGTTTTTTTTCTTGAGGGGCTGAAATGTTTGCTAAAAACATATTGTTTCCTTCTGCTTTCAGGAAAAAATTTCAGATTTACCTTAATCCTAATAATTGTATAATAACATCATGTTCTGTAACATGGGAAGCTCTATTAGATGTTGCTGACCTGCTTCAAATCAATTTCCAGTATATACTTGTGTCTTATCTGGACCTCTTGAAAAATATGTTAACAGTTTCTGTAAGCAGTCGGGTGTTAATGCTTTTCCTCTGAGGGCCACTTACTTGTCTGGGCTCTGTCTAGACTGGAGAGAGCTGCAGGAACTCTGGGGGCTTTAGGCTGAACAGACTGAAGAGTGACCCTGTTCTTGCTCTGAATTCTTGTCCTCTTGACACGGTCTCTTCAAAATCAGCAGTGCATGTTTGTAAGTGACAGCCACCTGTAGGCCATCATTGGATTGACTGCTATCACTGTCAAGCTGTTCCTTTAACCTTTGTTCTGTTCTTTTCTTTCTGACACTGGCACACACATTTCATACTGTGTCTATCTCAGTCTCACTGTTTCTTGTACAAGTGTCTGCATCTGCTCACTTCACCCTGATATGGACCAAGGTCCACTGCAGAGTCTCTCCTACCAGGCAGTAAAGTTAGTGTGCAGATGGGTTTGGTGACTGTTGTCACCACTAGCTTGCAATGGGAAAAGATAGCAGCAGACCACACTGAAGTAAAGTGTAAAACCTGGCTTTGCATCATGAGGCAGTCTGGAAGGTACAAAACTGTGGAGGTCATCATCAATGGTATTTGCTGACAAAGATTTTTTTACAAATTTTCACATAGTTTGTACAGCAGTTTTGTGAGGGTATTATTTTGTAGTTAGATACTAATGCTTGTTAAATGGTTTTCTCTGCCCTGTGCACTTGCTTTCCGTGTTCACAGAACTTCACCTCTGAAAAGAAACAAAATGGCTTTCTTTAAGTCTTGAAGACAGAAAAAATAAAGCAAGCTGTGACTTGTAGTCCTACCGATCTCATCATGTAGTGAAAGGGATAGATATACTAGTAGCTGATACTGTCAGTCAGTCAAAGAAAGACTTTGGAGTTGAGGCAGCAAGACCTGTCCAGCGTAGACTGCTTCTGAGTGCCCTTATTAACAGATAAAGGTTTAATTATAAATCTGTCATTCAACTGCATCTACTAGTTAGGTACCAGCAAACATTTTCTTGTGGTTCTTGTTTCACATGTTGATCAACAAACCACTTGCTCCTGCAGGCAAAACTAAAAGCGGCCGTGTAAGATACACCCTTTTATTTCCTGAAATACGTTTTATAATCCTAAATTGCTCTAATCCTATAATTGTAAAAGCTGATGGCAGAAATAAGCACATGCTCCTCATAAGCAACAACTATAATAGAATGGGGATATCAACAATACGGGGTTAACACTTTCTGTTGTGGTGCTGTTTTCTCCGGTAATCTCCATCTCCTTGTTCTGCTGTTCTTGCCTTTGAATATTACCTGTAAACTACCAAAAGCAGCTTTGCTTGGTTGTGTTTCCTGTTAATGATGCTATAACAAAGACTTGGGATGCAAACTTGTGATCTGACACATGCATGACACTGTTTTCTTTGGCAAGGTTCAGACATTTAGCTCTGCTGTGAATAACAGAGTCAAACAATGGACACTAGGAAGGTCAAAAAAAGGCCAGGCAGGATAATGGAGCATAACCAAGGGACTGTTGCATAAGTAGGTTTCATGGTTTAACCCCAGCCAGCAGTTAAGCACCACACAGCCACTTGCTTACTCCCCTCCCTGCTGGGATGGGGAAGAAATTCAGAAGGGTAAAAGCGATATGTGTTGAGACAAAGACAGTTTAACAGGTAAAGCAAAAGCTCCATGAGCAAGCAAAGGAAAACAAGGATTTCATTCACCATTCCCAATGAGCAGGCAGGTGTTCAGCCATCTCCAGAAAAGCCGGGCTCTGTCACGCACAGTGGTTACTTGGGAAGACAAACTCCATCACTCTGAACATCCTTCTTCCCCCTGCTTTATATGCTGAGCATGATGTCATATGGTCTGGAATATCCCCTTGGTCAGTTGGGGTCAGCTGTCCCAGATTTGTCCCCTCCTAACTCCTCACGCATCCCCAGCCTACTGGCTGGTGAGGTGGGGTGAGGGGCAGAAAAGGCTTTGACTCTGTGTATGAAACAAAATTCAGAGCTTCCAAACCTCCTTGCTTTCTAATGCTCCTCACCAAGGTGGGAGGCCAGGTGTGGCTGGGTAAGGATTCAGAGATAAATACCCAAGAGTTCATATTAACCAGGCATTCCTTATGGCAGCTCTGGGCAGCACTAGGGATTGCTCCACCACAAGTGCTCCAACGAATTAGCAAAACACACCATCTCATATCCAGAAAAAACATACATATTCATCAGACTTTCTGGAAAGGGCAGTCTTATGCTAATGGATTGCAAGAATTAGTTTATATAGTCCAAGCACACATAGTAAAATTAGGGTTAGGGTCTTTTCCCTTTCTGGTGGTCGTTCATGGTCTTCCTCACTCTGTCCACTAGTTGAACTTTGGGTTTCCTTTACCCATAAATGGTCATGGAGTTAGCTCATCCACCCTTTGGCCCTGGAATGCTTCAAAAAGGTAATTTTAAATTAGTTTCCAGGTGCTTATCTTAACACTGGCATCCTCTTCTTGAGTCCCTGTTATCATGAATACTTGGAAAGCCATTTCAAGGCCAGGCAAGAAGTTGCATGTTTTGAAACATCTCATTATCAACTCTACTGAATGGATGACTAAACTATACAAGTGAGGCTAAGAAAAGAATACAAGTAAGGCTACTATATAACACAATAAAAACATATGAGTAAAAAGATAAACTAGTAAAATTTCAGTGTATCAACCAGGGAACAACCAGAGATATCAATCCTTTTATGTAAGCAGTGTTCAGCAGTAACTAGAACATCTCTGTGCTGTCAATACTGTTTCCAGCAAAAATCCAAAACATAACCCCATAACAGCTACTATGAAGAAAATTAACTCTATCCCAGCTAAAACCAGCACAATACAAATTTTCAGAATCTCATTCTGCTTCTTCAGAAAGGGTCTTTTTCAGGGCTTTAAATAGAAAGCAAAGAGGGTGTACTTTCAACGTGCTCTGAAATCTCTAGGTGCTAATTAATCAAATCAGTATCTGACAGTGCTTGTTCTTACAGAAGATCTATGAAATAATGTACCCTTTTTAATGCTGAGGTAGCATTTCAAAGCCCTTTATGTATACCCCTGTACAAGGTATTGTGTGAGTACTTGCTGAGAGGACAGCTGTGGTGGCTAGAGGTACACATGAGTTTAAGAGGAGTGAGATAGATTTCATGGAAGATGGAGCCATCAGTGCTGCTTATACCTGAAGATCCAGACTCAGCGCCCAGCTCAAAGTTCTCAGGCCCTTGATACGGGGGGCTCGAGGGGATTCTGGGCAAACTGTCATATAACTTCCCCGTTTCCCTGGTGTTACCCATTTATGAGTGGCTGCTGCCGGAGGCAGGGTATTGGACTAACAGTTCTCTGAACTGATAAAATGTTAGTTTTGTACAGTCTCTACTTTAAAAATAACAAAAAAACCCAACTTTGCTGACTTGTTTTTGTTTCTAGATGAGGAAGGCCTCATAAGAACTGATTGTGCTGACTCACTCTTTTCAGTATTAATTTGCTGGTTAAGAATAACTTGGGCTTTTGTCTATTCAAGTGGTGTGTTGTAAGATGGTTTTTGGCAGTGCTAGGATTAGCTCCATTGCCAATTTTTACAGAATCCTTGCAATGTGATCTGGACTTTCAGGAGCAGAAGCTCAGGGGCTGTGCTGGCTTGTACTTTGTGATTACATTAATTTGCCTGGAATTAAGTGTGAAGGGAAGAACACCCTGGGTGCCAGACTTTCTGGAGCTTGAGTCCAAAAGTTAAGCAATCTTCTAGATAATGTAAAGGTATAACAAGGAGAAGAAGAAATTTTTTCTGTAAGTCCTCACCGTGAGTGCATAAGCAAATAGAGCCTAAGTTTCAGTGACATGCGAACACTGATAAAGAATATTAAACAAAGAATGCAAATAAGCTTATTGTCCTGGTTCCAATTAATTTGATTTGATTTTTGAAAATATCTTGAGAAGTTTTCAATATTAAAAAAAAAAAAAAAAAAGGAAGAAAGCTAGAGGTTCTCTGAGAGACTGATGTTGTTCTTGACAGTCATTCAGTATTAGAGTGTGCCTGGAAATTGTTGAATGTTTTATGCCTTCAGAAGTTATTTGGGTTACAGAACAGTAATCTTGATGCATTCCTACTCATATGTACACAAGTGGTGCAGTTGTATTTCTCTTTTCCCAGGAGTCCTTGTGTGCATTTTAGTTCTGTCTTACTTTACCTTCTGCTATTGACTTTCTCCTCTGCGTTTGGATGCATCACTGACTGTTTTCCTAACCTGCTTCCCCCTCAACTTTTGACATTGCTTATGATTAAGCAGTGCAGAACTGATGACACTGAAGAGTCATTGGTTCAGAGATGAGTTCTACCAAAGAAAACTGAAAAACTTAATGATCTGTTCTGGTGCTCTGATTAATACTTGGACCTTGAGAAAAACTCTTGTGTACTGATCACATGTGGACAATAATTACCAGCCAAAGTACTTGAGCTTCCACATCTGCTCTCATTTGTTCAAAACCAGAATTTATTTTTAGTGTACTTTTTCTTGTCCTTTGATCAATACTGATTTATTTGTTAGGGTTTCTTTTGGGATTTAATAGGTAATTTTGGGAAATGAGATTTACCTTTTCCTAGGGATAGAAACCAGGGCACAGAGCATTGCTGGTGACCTGACCCCTGAGGTGGAAGATTTATGAGGTTCAATCGTAGTGAGGCTGTGCATGACACATCCAATACTTTTGGATAGCTAAGAACTAAAAAAATGTCCTTTGCAAAAATCCCACTGAACAAGATCGGAACAATAACAAAAAAAGAAACGACATAGAAACAAAAACTATGAAACCTTGAAAAATATGAGAAAAGCAAGCATCTTTGGGCTTTATATTTTTGTGCTTTATGTGTTTGTATCTTCTCATTTGGACTTGTTCATCTTACAACTTACAAAACTGTAGTCTGCTCTGTCTTACAATGTGTTGCCATACTTAAGTATAGTCATCTGTGGAGTTAGGTTCTCCTGTTCAATTCCCTCTTCTGCCTCAAAACCTGAAATTCATTACCAGTTTGGCACTGGTATGAAATCATTAATAAGTTCTTGGCTCACATCATCTATGCTAATTGTGCTTTCTGCAAGAGACTTCATTCTCAAGGGGAAAAATTTAAGATGAAGATGACAAGAGGGTGAACAGCAAGAAATTCAAATATGCCACCTCTTTTTCTCCTCTTGCCCTTGTTACAATATATGAGACAAGCTGGTTATTTTTAGTTATTCTCAACAGTCAGTACCAGTCAGCATCCAGGAGGAGGGCAGCAAGTCAGGCAGAGGTCAGACAGTGTTATCACCCTTTCATTGTGATGGTCAAATCCACTTTTAAGCTTCAGGATTGAGAGAAATGCACTTTTGCTGGCAAATGTTTTAGATGTGTACGTGCAGATGCTCATACATAATCAGAGCTTGTCTGCTTCTGTGATGTTATTGTTCCAAAAATCCCATCAAATAGGTAGGACTAGATATGAATGCAGTTTTTGTCTTCAGTGCTCATTCATTCTGCCTGTGTAACCTTTCCTCTCCTTCTGGTTCTTTCAGCCAAATGTGCCTTGAAGGCATCATCATAGATATGTGATTTTCACTTCAGTTAAATGATCAAGATGTCTGTTCTGCTACTGGATGTAAAATATATGTGAAGAATGGGTGTGGTTTACAGTGTCAGCTTCAGAGCAAAGTGGGTTAAAATTGGGCCATTTCCCATCAGTCCTGCACACCTAGTCATGAAAATGGGATGTAAAGGCAATACTGTTTGCAAATGCAGTACTGTGAGCTTTGGCTCATGATACAGGGTATTTTACATTTGTTGCTTATATTCCCTTCTCTTATTTTTCCAAAGGAAGTGTTAACTCAACAGCAGTGAGAAGATACCAGATCCTGGTTCTGTGCATAGTAGCTGTACGTGATTAAAATGGCAAGGGTAAAAATCTCGTCCATATGGAGAAAGGGAAGTGATTTTTTCCAAATAGATTCTCTCAAGTGGTATTTCATGTATGGTGACTGTCTACCCCTCTCAAATGAGGCATGCAGAGAGCTTAAGACAGGGAAGAAAAGCAGGTAAGAAAAAGTAAAAAATCTAAATAGATATAGACAGGGGTTGGTTGTCAAGCAATTAGGAACATATTAAAAGGAAATATTTTAGCCTATATCAAGTCAGCAACAAGGTTTCATAAACTCACTGTGCTCTGGCTTGCTTCAAAAGTCTGAGAAGAAAAGCATGGCCTTGGTTTGTTATCTAAGACTTGGGGGAGCGGGTGCACAGGAGGGCAACGAAGCTGGTCAAGGGCCTGGAGAATAGATCATGTGAGGATCGCTTGAAGGAGCTGGGCCTGTTTAATTTGAGGAAGAGGAGGCTGAGGGGAGACCTCATCACTCTCTACAACTACCTGAAAGGACATTGTAGAGAGGCTGGTGCTGGTCTCTTCTCTCAGGTAATTAGTGACAGAACCAGAGGGAATGGCCTAAAGCTGAAACAAGGTAGGTTTGGACTGGACATTAGGAAAAAATTCACAGAAAGAGTGGTGAGATACTGGAATGGGCTGCCCAGGGAGGTGGTTAAGTCACCATCCCTGGATGTGTTTAAGCCTCACTTAGATGTGGTGTTGGGGAATATGGTCTAGGGGTGAACTTGTAGAGTAGGGCTAATGGTCAGACACGATGATCCTGAGGGTCTTTTTCAACCTAAATGATTCTGTGATTCTGTGAAACGCAATGAGCAAGGAGGTCTGAATCTGCAGAGCCCTTTACAAGATGTCAGAAAAGAAGTCCCAATTCACAAAGACATCTAAGCATGTTTTGAAGCAGAGCATAAGAGGTATCTAAGAAAGCCTATGAATAGGCTTATTGATGATACTTTCAGACATGTACATAGGCACTTTGTAGAACTGGTGCTCACCTTGTTTTGACAGCAATTCTTAAAAACATTTTGTTGCACAGTAAATTTTTAAGCAGGTAAGAAATGGTTATGGATTTTTTAATCGTCACCAGAATATTTTTCTTTTGGAGGATAGGAGGTACAGCTGGTTTTTTTCTACAACTTGGTTTGCCCATGCTCTATAAATGTCAGTAGTGATTTGAAGTCAGTCCCTTGACAGCTTTCATGTATTAGATTTTTACATTGGTTTATGTTTTTGTCTATTGCAAGTGCTTTTAAATAGCCAGTTATGAGTTTTTCAATGCCAGTTTTCTTTCCCTGTAGAAGTTATGAGTGATTCTTCCTCCTAACCTGACTACTTAATGTCTTCTCACCAAATTTTTTGAGATGGAATTACATACCAGAGCTGTAATTCTGTTATAAAATAAATCGCTTTATGGGCTATAAGTGAAATTGAACTTTAAATTGCTAATAGAGATCTAAAATACTACTATATTGTTAGTCCACTTGAAATTGTATTAACATTTTCAAGGGAAAGAAATAAAGGTAATGCATGTTCTGAAGTTTAAAAAGTGAAAAAGCTTTAGAGCAAAAAAAAAAACTTTGTGGGTCTAGAAACTTAAAATAAGAAAAGTACAATCCTGCTCCTTTTAGCGTATTACCAATAGTAATAAACATTTCTTGTATGGCCAGCCCCAGCTGCAGGACCTGCTTCCTCCTGAATTCTCCTGGGTGAGATAAGGACCAGTTTGCAGGAATTCAGCGAATACCATTATCTATCTTCTTACTGCAGCAATTAGAAAGGCAAGGTGAACCAACTACCAGCTCAGTTTCAGCAACATTTAAGTAGATTTATCACTCTTTTATACCCATTTACTATGAGGAACCACATTTCCTTTTCAGACCCAATAAACGTTCATGTTACAAACTGAAACTCTTAAGTTCCCCTAACACAGGCTACATTTTTGTTCTTAGCCGAACTCAGAAATATCAGAGATATTGATTCTTTGCATAGTCAGAATAACCAGTGCTACAGCTTCTATAACTTCTATGATCATCTGTTTAAAGGCAGGATAGTTAGCAAAAATTTTGTTCTTTGACTAAAACTGGAAAGCTCCTTGCTTCCAAAGGTTGCAAATTTTCTGGAGATTGTTTTCAGCCCTGTTGTCATTTCATTTAAAACCATGAGAATAACACAGGGTGAATTGGAACAATAATCTTTCTTTCCATCAAGAACCAAATATGAACACTGGATTATCACTATGTTTTTCATATCATATTGCATTGACCTTTTCCCTGGAGGCTGTAAGTAACCCCAGGACATTAAAAACAAAACAGCCAGCTTTCTTCTTTGTTATTACATGCCACTACTTAAGGAAATTTGGCCATGACTATTTCTTTCCTGTCAGCTATTGCAGTAAAATTCTGGTATGAGCTGCACCATCTCGCTATGTTTGAAATAGCAAAGCTTATCTTATTACTGAAACCTAAAATCACAGTCAGTTTTTGTTAAATGTATTTAAGCATTTTTGTTTAATAGGCTTTTTCTGTGCTGCACTTCATAAGGAAACTCTTTCTCTTAGTTGTGCCTTGAAGTAGTGGAGGCAGCTCTAAGCACCATTCCCATCTGAGGTCTGAAAGGTCAAGTTATTTTCAAAGCTATTGCTGCAGCTGAAAAACAGTTCAGGCCCTATAATGTTGTGGTTATGTGGGTTGTGAAAACAACAGTAAAGTAAAATAAACACGTGTCATTTCCTCCACTGAAGCACATAACTCAGAGGCTGTTGGGGTGTGAACCCATGTGCCTTCTCCTCCTCTGGCTTTCTGCTTTCCATCTCCTGTTTGTAGTCCATTAGAAACTTTCATTATCACAGCATGATTTGGGTTAACTTGTAAGCCTGATTTATTTCTGCTTCCTCTCATGAATACATAGATGGAACCTGTGTTTTCAGCTATGCTGTTCTCTAGTTAGATTCAGATTTTTTTTTTCTTGCTGTAACTTTCACTTTATAGGGTGGGGGTTTATTGGACAGCCTTGATAGACTATTTATTGTTCAACCAAGAGTGAAATAGAATAATTTGGTCTGAGAGAGATAGTATGTGATGTAAACATTTTATTTTCAGTTGTTTTGGGAATAGATTTTTAAAAATTTATTTACTATTTTCCTAGAGTTTTCACTACTTTTCTTTAAGAAAAGAACACAAGCACTTAAGCATTTAAAGAATTTTTTTTTATGTTAAGCAGAATAGATGAAGAACAGGCAAATTCTTTTAATAGCAGAGATAGTTTACCAAAGGTGAACATTTTTCTGTATTTATGTACTTCACTTTTTTCAAAAGAGGCCTCAGACTTTCTTTAAAACAAATTATTTCTCCCATATTATTGTCACACACTTCAAGCCATGTGCTACCCCTTCTCTTAAATCCAGACAAATTTAAGATGTAGTTCTACTTGGAGGTTTAAAAGTGATGATGGAGATGTGTCTGTGTGTGTGCTGAGCTTCCTTGTGCATGGCTGGGCTTTCAGAGGGCACCGACTGCAATAAATGTGGTCCTAATGGAGGTATCCCCATGCTTCTGGGTGGCTGGCTGGCAGCTAGAGATAGCACTTGAGGCTTATGTGAAGAGGATTTTTCTCCCAGAGGAGACAGATGGATTACCTGTGGTTCCAGCATGGCTTTTCTGGGAGTGGATAAGCAGGAGAGCAGTCAAGGTATGAGGGGGCATGGATAGGAAAGAACAACCAAAACACTAATAGAGCATCTTCCCTGCTTAAGATAATGAATATTAAGGAGTTGTGTCTGGGCCTGAAGAAGTGTTCTTTTCTCTGGATTGATGGCTTGCTAGGCTTTTGGGTTTTTTGCCAAGTTGACTACTGTGTAAGGTAAGTAGGATTGGTGTTTGTATTTTAAAAAGAGCTACTAAGGAAGAAATCATTCAGAGCTGGTACAACTAAGTTATATGTTTTTTCATCCAGGAAATGGCTTTTGCAGATCTCACTGTCATGTCGAAGTAAAGGGAGAACTGCATCTATGTGTTCTCTTGTGTACTCAAATATCTTTTCCGTGCATCACCTCCCAGGAGGACTGTATTTCTTTCTTACCTATACATCACTGTTATAAATGAGACCAAAATCGTCTTTAAATAAAAAAATAGAAATTTATTAGTGATGGGGAATGAGCAAGCAGCGCTGGGTGCACGGGGAGTCTGCGCTCCACCAACACACACACAAGATGTCAAGCAAGCAGGCATTTATTACACTAAATCATGCACATCCAACAGCGTTAACTACATATTCATTCTGTGGGGTTGGATTATTATAATCAGGTCCAGGAACTCCTTATCATAGGTCTCCTCCCTTTGGCACTTGTGCACTGCTCTCTGGTGGTCGTGGGCGAGGTCTTCAGGAGGAAGGCCCCCAGTCTTCCTCACAATGCACTTTTCACCTTTTTGTCTCAAAATGATGAGTCAGGAATCAGAGGGTTGGTGTGATCTGGCTTATCTGCAGGGAGGCTCTCCTGTCTCCTATCTTCCTATCTGGGAGTTAGTTCCCTTATCTACAAAGACCAAAACTACACGGGACAGGCTACAGGATTTAGGAGAACCTTGATAACTTTCAAGACTATGTGAGACAAAACACAACTTACAACTATGTAAGACAAGACACAGTTTACGGCTATGTAAAACAAGCTGCAATTACAAGGCTACTAAACTAAAATTTATGATGACATCTACAACTCAGTCTCCGGCCAGGCCTGTATCCGGTGGGAGCAGGGATGGTGTCCTGGGGGGCCGAGTCCCCAGTAGGGCAGAATACATTTGGTACCTTTCCATACCTTATTTGGTGCTTTTATTAGAGCAAACCAGCTGAAGCAATTGGTACAAAGTTTGATGAACAAACAATTCACAGTTTATCACATCACTGCCTTTCAGTGTATTTTGTAGCTGTAATAATTTTGTGCCTTACTCAGGCCAGACAAGTGCATTTCAACGCTCTTCAGTGTAAAAATAGCCTGAAGGCAAAATCAGGCATGTATTACATCTTCACCTAAGCTGAGAAATCCTGTATAAGATTCTGGGAATGCAGCACAAAACTCACCATCCCTCAGCTTTTGCACTTGCCCTGATTCAAGGACATTAAACCTCATAGTAACTGTGAAAAAATGAATGCAGGATTTGCACTGGAATAAAGTTCTGCAACACAAATAACATTTCTAACCTTCTTACACTGCAAAAGTTACCCTGGGAGGCGTTTTATCTGTAAGGTGCAGACAGCTGGCTAGAAGAAGCATGTTACTTGGTGCCAGATCAGATTTTAGAAGCTCTGTTACAGGCTGTGGCCTAATTTGACTTGCTCTTTTCAAGTGCTTATGTGAGGGACAAGTTTCTGAGACCTTGAGTACTGTGCTGATTTTTTGGAGCTTCCCCCCCCCCCCCCCCGAAACTGGTCTTAACTAGGTATCAGGAGGCATCAAAGACCTCTTTGTCTGCATAGTATGTTTTTAGACCTTGGCCAGAGTTAATCCCTAATGCATCATTGTTGGATCTCAGATGAACTATATCTAGGATAGATTTGCCTCACTAGCAAATTGCTACTAAAATTTGCTAAATGTTGCTGCATAACCATTTGCATACTGGCATGCTATGTCAAAGGGAGAAAACCCCAGACAAACCCTAAACACAGACTCCAGCTGCTCTCTTCCATTTAGTAAAATAGAGCTAATTTCCTTGGCTTCAGTGTGCAATGCTGCCCTTAACAACTCATTCTCTAGCTGTTAGTGGGAACAGTGATAAAACCAATTCTTTTTCTGAAAAGGCTTTCCTCTCTAAGCAAGAAAGTACTTTACTAACTCCTCTAATTAAGTCCTTTCTCCTTTGCTTTGGAACATACGGCACAATGGGATAAATAAGGAGGAAGAAGGCAGTCGTCTTTCCTCACTGTGATCAAGGTATTTTTTTTGCCTCTGTTTCTTGACTGTATAAATTCAGGTATCCAAAACTAACCATGATTTGCCTGCTGTGGGTAAGGGATTGCCTCCCTATAAATGCTGTCATGCACGTTTTGTCTGGACATACTAACTGTGCCCTAAACCAATCTTCTTTATAGGCAAGATTAAGAGGTATGTTCAGTTTAAGATAATCTTATACGAAAAAGCCTCTGCCTACAAAGAAACAAAATAACCCAAGGCAGCTACCAGAAGACTTCACGCAGTTCATGTATATTATGAATAAATGTCCTCTATGAAATAAGTGGTCTTTAAAAAAGAAAGCCTACAAATTAGTAGAAATTGAGTATATCTGTGATTTCCTTTTAGAACTACTAACAGTATAATGCTGATATCTAGTCAGTCCATAGTCTTCCATTCCAGGGGCGGAAAAAAAGGCAATTTTCTGCTTCATCCTCAGAACATTGTATATCATAGGTGAGTAATTTTCTAATGCTATGGAAATGATAAAGATGATCTGGATAAGCGTGGACTAGCGATTCCTGTTGCTACCTCAGTGGTTCAGCCATCTGTTCAGCTCCCTGCATACTTGGTGAGATAATTTAACCAGTCTGTTCTTACAGCACACAGTAATCTTATTCATTTGAGAGATAAAATACTATGGAAAACATTGCTGTTTGCAATAAGATTCCCCCCCCCCTTTTTTTTTTTTTTAATAAAAAAGCCAAGAAATGCTCTACAAATTTTCTACCACTTTATATAAATGCATGTAGTATTTCACCTGGTAATCAAGTTTTTGCACTGTGTTCTAACTGTGCTCTAAGCTCTTAAGGTGTACAATTTGTACAAATTTCCTATAATTAGATCTTTTTTTTTTTTCCCTAATGGGGAAATAGAGGCACAGAGGCTGAGATCCTGATTTTCAATAACAGGTTACCCTCTTGCATTCATTGATTCCTCTGACACTTGGTGGTCTATGTGAAATGATGGAGGAAATTTGTGTTGCATCCTGAAGCTTAGATATTCCTGAGATTCGCATATCCACAACACTAACTGAAATCCCACTCAAGGTTCAAATGTTGCAATCTTTTTTTTCTAGTGCTTTTGATATTCAAGAGCTTTTAACAGTGTTACAGTGAATCAACAGGGGGGTTCTTTATATCCTCCACAAGAAGACCCAGATGCTAACATGTAGCAGCTGTCTTTCACACCTATTTTGTGTGCTTAAACACAGAAAATACTATCAATGTTTTGCATTTTCTCTGATAGAATATTTAAAGAACTTACCATCCTTTTTGGTTTGCTGTTAATTATAAGAGTATATACTGGCTTTCTCTGTAAAGAAAGGGTTTTTTTCACTTTCAGAAATCCCTTCTTCTGGATCAACTCTTCTTTCCCATTTCCCAGTTACTTTCAAAGCTGTGTACTGGTGTTAAGTCCAAGTTTCTAATTGAGATTCTAAGCAGGAGTAATTGCATCATTGGTTTTTGTTCTCCCATGAAAGCCCATATTAATAGAGACCGCCTTATATAAAGCAGTCTCCTTTCACCTTTGAGAACAAAGAGGAGTTCCTGTCTGAAACAAGTGCTGGGGCATTTCAATGTTTTCAAAGTGCTGTACTAAGCCAGGAGATGCTTTATCCAGAACGTTGATTGTCCTTCTTATCAGTGCAGTGCACAATCAGCACCAGTAATGATGTGATTAAATACACGGTACAGTTAGAAGGAGCTTTCCCAGGGCTGGGAGAAGGGGAGAGCCTTTGGTCTTTGCTCAGAGCCTGATAGAGAGAGGTGCTTGACCTTAAGGCCACTGCAAGAAAACAATTGTGCCAAGGCTGGTGTATGCTTTGTGACTTGCTACAGTCTTACCTACCCCTTCCAGTCCCACACTTGCCAGAAATGAGGGATCCTATTCAAAGCTCATTAAACCATTTGAATTTTCCTATTCAGATTCTTCCCCTGACTTGGATCAGACTTAGGAATCCTGTAGAAGAACAAGGAGCTGATGCTCAGGCTTGTGGCATGGGACATCTCTTACTGCAGTCTGTTACACCTAAGTAAAATGTGTGAAGGTAATTCTGTAGTAGGAAAAAAATAATCCTAAGTTGCTACCCATTATTTCAAGCAAACATTCAGGGACTTCTCAAGCATAAAAGAAAGAAAGGCTTATTTTTTCCAAGTATTATCTGATAAATGTTAAAATCTTCATGCTAACAAATTACGTTTGTAACACCTGATGAGGCTGAACTCAGCCAAGTAGCATGCAAGGATATTATGACTGATTTTTGCCATTGTATTCTTTTATTATAGGCTATTTAATTGACACACACTAGTTAATATATGTTAAAATATGCATTTTCGACAAGGGGGGTATGCAGTGTGGAGACAAAAATTCATGTCCACAGTGGTTCCCCAGCTTCTCCTTCTGCCAAGCTAAGAGACAAGAATATCTCAACTGGTTTACTGATAGTTGAGGTTTGTTTTGTCAAAATGATTATTTCATTTCGATTTTGTTTTCCTTAATTAGGTTTTCCCCATGAACATGAGAATATGATCTTAAAGTGAAGGGAGAACTTGTGAGGAAAACAAACAAAAAAATCAAAAAACAACCAAACAAAGCTTTGATTGACAGAAGGTATCCTCAGGTTCATAAAGCTTTAGGGGAAAACAGGTTTAGAGACCAGCCTGTTCCTCTGTCCACAAGACAGATAGCACAGTGGCATAGTCTGATGCAGTTGGTTTCTGTTTCTGATTTTTGTTGTTGCAGTGGGATACTTCTTTTGTAGCAAATAAAAGAACAGCTTAAAACTTTTGTCATTACTAGAGTACTAGTGCATTTCATTAATGAAGTTTGGCAAGCTAACAGCCTGCAAGATTAGCAATCTTATTTTATTGCCACTTTTAATTTTTTTAGTGTATGTCGCATTTGTATGTCTCTCATCAGTGCTTGTTTAACCCAAGAAAATGACAGATATTTGAGAGAAATTAGTATTTGTTATAATTTCAGCACTCTCACGTCTCTTAACAAAAAAATATGGAATACGAAATAAGGATTGGGAGGGCAGAAGAAACAAATATTTTGACAGACTTCACTGGGGAGGAAAAAGGACCACAGATTGTAGAGGAGAGTAAAAATTGAGTTGTTGGTGTTATTAGGTAGGGTGGGATGTTTTTGTGGCTGAGCTTAGAACAAGTCAGAGCAGGAAAAGCTTTCAGTACAATGTTTACATTTAAGGAACATGGTTGGAAAAGATTCACCAGGCTTTCTCTGGATCACACAAACACTTCCCCAAGGGAATGAGAAGAAGGAAAATGAAAGTCTGTTTGGAATGGGAATGGTTATTTTTTCATGTAGTTTGTCTCCATTAGGAAACTACCATGCCTACTCTGAAGTATATAGTTTACTGGGTAAAGTGAACCTAAATAAGGTATCATCTCCTTCAGGGTCAGCCAGCAGCCTGTAAGGACAGTGCTAAAGCAGCTCCAGTCCCTTAATGAGACACGTGTAATTATAAGAGCAGGTGAAAAAATGCAATTGTTATACCCACTGTGGAGGTGATGAGGCACTGCAACAAGTTGTCCAGAGAAGTTGTGGATGCCCGATCCCTGGAATTGTTCAAGGCCAGACTAGATGTGTCTTTGAGCAACCTGCCCTAGTGCGAGGTGTCCCTGTCCATGGCAGGGGGGTTGGAACTATATGATTTTTAAGGTCCCTGCCAACCCAAACCATTGTGTGATTCTATGATATCATAGTGTGCTGGGCTAAAACCAGAATACATCTGAATTCAGTGTAGATGCTTTTGAAACTCAATTAACATGATCTCTGAGGGACACGGAAGAATGGGAAAAAAACATTTAGGATTCAGAGACTGATGTCTTATTCATCCTTTTGTTGCTATGTGAGAGCTGTCTCCAAAAGTTTCCCATTTAGTGATGATAGCTGGTAACGTCCACAGGGAAAGTGGTGGTTCCTGCTTTCTCAGGACTAAGGCCAGAAATGGATTTTTAACTTGAGGCTCTGAATTGCACATAGAAAGAATCCATACTTTATGGAAACCCAGGGATTTTGTTTTAGTACCTCCCACACAATTAATGTCTCTGATTCGTAATGGGAATGTTTTTTTTCCTAATGTGGCTTAGCTCTCTTCCCTGTACTTGCTGCATCTACTCCACTTCTGCAGCAGACACCAAACTGCTGCAAAGTAATGCCTGACATACTCTGGAACACCAGAATGGATAGCACTTTAGTTTCCTATACTGGGGCAGTTGGACCACCGGACTATAAGGAGCCTGCATTGATCAAGGCAGGATGAGGACAAAGGACAGACAGACACAGCTGCAGGGTTATTTTGTTCTGCTTGTGATTTCAGTCTTTCACAAGAGGTACTTGCACTCTATAGAAACTGAAGAAAAATTTCCTGTGCCACAGAATCTTCCATGTTTTCAAAAGCAGAAGCTACTAAACAAGTCTCTGACAGGCGTAATGCATTGTCAAAAGTTGTGATGACACCAGTTCTCTTTGGGATATTTTCCCCATTCTGCCCTTGCATTTGGCAATATACTTCATTACGCTGCACAAAGAGAGTGGTGCAAGTGTGTAGGTGTGATGCATATCCAAGTAGGATATTCTCTGTTTGAGATGCTAGGCAAACTCAGCTCAGTATGATAATTAAGAGCCCAAGGAATTGTTAGCGGCCTGGTCATCTTCCCTATAGATTAAAAACCCTGAAAATGGTCCACATCTGTGTAGATATGATGTAGAATATATCGATCAATTAACAAATGGGAGTTCATAAATCTCATCTTATTCCTGTTGCTTGTCTGAGTTCTGACCTAGTTCAAGTGTCATGTTGTGTTCCTCCCTAAGGATGGCTGTTGTTTTACTAAATTGATTATTCTGCTGCACTGCTTTTTTGCAGTGTATAACTGAATTCTGAGTTGTGCTGTATCAAGCCACTGGGCATACAACAGAATAAGAACTGAAAAAGTTGCATTTAAATAGTTATTTGCTGAAACTGATGTTGGATTTCACTACTAGTGATGTTACATCAAGGTTTTAGTTGAGTACTTTAAAAACTCAGAGGAAATATACAGGCACTTTAATGAGCTTGGAGCCATCCTCTAGTGTTATATTTTATATTAAAAATCAGTCAGAAAAAAACAAAAGGAGCATGAACTATCAATCAATTGTGGCCTGCTGGGATGTTAGAAACCAGGGGGAGCAATTAAGACTTTGGACTGTAATCTTTCACTGCCACAGAAGTTTCTTAACAGTAGCTGGAGATGTACAGTCTAGCAGTCCAGTGTTATACATGGGTGCCCTTGCACCTCGGGGGGACTGCTGCCAAGGCTGCAATGCTGCTGGCATCTCCTCTGAATGGCCAGGCCTGCCAGGACTGAGAAAGGTGGCCAGTCTGGCACCCCCATTTTGTCCCGCTGTCCCTGACAGGCTTGAAGGGTTGAATGAAGGCTGAGTTCAGAATTTGGAATCACTGATACTGAGATAGATAAGGCTTAAATGAACGTGTCTTTGAATAAGATGTTTTCTCCTCTACCTCTCACATGGGCATGTTTTTCTCAATTTCCATAAATCTGGAGAAAGAGTAGTTCTTTGTTTATCAAGGTCCTTGAGCACAACTTCAGCAAGGACAAAGAAACTGCTTCCTTTTCTTGCTGAACTTGGGACTTCAAAGCCCGACTCCCAGAGCTGCTGAGTCCCTTTATTCACACGTGCTTTACAGAGACTGTTTGGTATTTGCCATGAGAGACTGTCCTCATCATGCCACAAAGTGTTTATAGAAAATTATTAGTGCTTTAGTGAATTTTATCTTCAGGTAAGTAACAGGTTGATTTAAGTTTTTTTGTGGGCATTCCCAGCTCAGTTCTTTTAATGTATCTTATTAATAATCAGTAATCCGTTTCAACAGAATGTTGCTGTTATCAGGCCAACATGAATGATAAGCTGGATGAAAGTCCAGTGGAAACAAATGTTGAAAGAAAAACAGTAATATTTTTAAAAGGGAATACAAAAAAATAGGAAAAAAAAATAGATTTAAGCATCATTTTAATATGCGAAGTTGAATAATCCCAGAACTTGACGAATACTTTACTCCCTGAGTAAATATGGCACTTAATGTCATTTTAGTCTGTTTTAATACATTGCAGGTAGTGAATAATATTCAGTGTTGATTCAATTTCCAAAAGAATAATTTAATTCTAAGGTTGTGCTGCCATGAGCAAGAAGCTTGAGTAACTCTCCCAGAGATTATGGCATTAGTAGTCAGCTCTTGCACTGTGTTCTTATTGTATGTATTACATTTGTATTTGTGCCCTGCATACTGAGCAATGAGAATCTTAGACTTTTAAGGACAAGACAGAAAACTGTCAACATAAAGACTACTACTGTTGATTCTAACGTACATATATATATATATAAATCTGTAAAATAAATCAAGGAAAAGGCAACTTATAAAAGCCAAGATCAGGTTCCAAATCAATTCATATTGAACAGTCAAGGGCACTACAATGTTAGAGACACTTTCTAAGTGCAAGTATTTTCACTGTCCATATCAATAAATTCAAGTATCCTTAAGTGTAGTTAACTTTATCAAATCTGCTATGTAGGCTTTGGTATCCATGAATCACCACGTGTGCTGTAATGAATAAAAATTCTGTATAAAATTCAGTCCTAAAGGATGAATTTTACAGACAGATGAGGTACTTCTCTTTTGCTCTATTTTCACTTAAGTTACTGAAATATCTAAAATAAAAATGCTAAGCCTTTGAGAGAAAAAAAAGAAGGCTTTCAGCATCAAGCCATTTTCATCTTTTTAATATTAATCAATTCCACTTTTTGAATTGATGTTTCTGCTCATGCCACAGAAGAATAGGTGGGGGTGGGTGGGTTTTCTTCACACAAGGTCAAATAAGCTGCAGAAAGCTGTGCTTGTTTTTGCAGCAGATGGATAATGTTACATGGGTTTTAATTATTGAAATTAGTCCTGACTTTGAGGAAATTCTCTTAATAATGACAGAATTGGCCACATAACATTTGCATTTTGTGGCACAGATGTGTTTATTTAAATATGCCTTGTTTCTGTCCTTCTGGAGAAGGAGGATTACTGAAGTTTAACTTCCTTGTTGTGCCTCCTTTTGTAGCAACCTTTTATACTGTATTGATATTTTTCAAGGGGAACTTGAAATAATCTGTTGTCATTGGGAGGGAGGTGGGTGCAGACTCACAAGGAGCTTTTAAACTCCTCTGCAGCTGGCAATTTGCAAGAATAATTTTGACATGGTAAGCTGTGTTATGAGCATGGGTTTATGGAGCTGCTGTGATGCTGAGCTCTCGCTGCTTCTCTGTAGCACAGTAGGGAATGTCCCATCAGATGACTACTTGAAATAGATTTGTACCTGTGAATAGTTTCTTTGTATCCTTCAGCTATTTATTCTTTCTAAAAAATATTGATGGTTTCTTCTTTGTTCCTTTCAATGTGTTTCTTCTTTCCCAATCCACTGTGAGGAACAGGGTACTAGAGGGAATGTGAAGTGTTAATTGGGGTCTCCTTTTTCCCCTGACATCTAGTTACCATGGTCATCGCTCATCTCCCTACATTTCTGCTTGTGGTGGTTTGACCTTGGCTGGACACCAGGTGCCTACCAAGCCACTCTATCACTTCACCCCCTCCTCTCAGCTGTGCTAGCGGGAAGAAAAGAAGATGAAATTTGTGGGCTACGACAAAAGCAGTTTAATGAAGAAGCAAAGCAATGCTGCACACAAAAGCAAAAGAAAACAAAGATTTATTCTCTACTTCCCATCAGCAGATGATGTCTATCCCTTTTTGGGAAGCAGGGCTCCAAACATAGTGGTTGCTCTGAAGGACAAGCCGATGCCCTACCCCTCTCCTCCTCCTTTCCTAGCTTCTGTCATTCAGCTGATATCAGATGGTATGGAATATCCCTTTGGTCAGTTTGAGTCAGCTGTCCCAGTTGTGTCCCCTCTCAAGATCTTATCCACCCCATCCCACTGCAGGGAGAATGTTGAACAAGCAGCCTTGGTGCTGTGCGAGCCCTGCCCAGCAGCAGCCACAGCACGGGTGTGTTATCAGCACCTTTCCAGATCTCAGTGGCCATCAGCACAGCACTGGGAGGGCTGCTGTGGGGAAAATTCACTTCCACTCAGTCAGACACATTACACTGCTATATGTCACGCAAGGACATCTAACGAGTTTTCTCTGTGGTAGGAGCTATCTGGGATCCTCACTCCTCATATGCTCCTCTGTTTGTAGAGGAGAGTGGTGGCTGAAGATGGGTATGGTGGGTAAATGGAAGACTCCTGCAGAGGTGAACAGATGGGTTTGTTTTCCTGTCTTTTATGAGTAGGAAAAGAATTACTTTTTTCCACTTGCAGTGTGAAAGTCTCAGGTTCAAATTAGTCATTCAAAAGAGGTTTCTGACAAAGGCAAAAGTGAAGTCAGGAAACAGTTTTCTGGGAAAGGTGATGGGATCTGTCATTGAAGTGTTTAAATAGAGATTAGACAGATACCAGAAATGACATAGATGTAGTTACTCCTATCCTGGGAAAGACAAATGGACTATATGCTGCCATGGGGCCTCTTTGAGATCCATTTTCCTATTATTTTTATAGTCATTTTTGAGCTGAGCATGGGGATTAATGGCATGTCTGAATAATTTGAACTCAACCCCCCTAATAATTTTATCTTCACTGTCCTGAGGACCAGATTTATTAGTACTGCTGCCCAAACCTGTGTCTGTATGTCGACATTCTCTCAGCTTTCTCAGCTTTGACACAACACTGCAGCACAGTCTTCCCACTGCAGGAGAAGGCAGAGGCACTTGCTCACAGACATCAGTACGGCAGCTTGTAGCTGGTGTGTACAAGACCAAATATTGTCTCAGGGTGCAAATGGAATAGCCAGAGGTTGGATAGCATTGTAACACAGTGCAGGATGGTGAACCTGAGCCTGATGGTGAACTCCTGGCCTGGCAGGTGCATCCCTTGACAGCATGGCTTGATTACTGCTATAAGGAATGTGGGACTTAGAGAGCAGCAATCTGTAATTAAAATATCTCTGAGTCTTAAGCAGGAGAGGCAGTTGCCATGGGGAATGGAAAACTTACAAGGAGCATAGCTCTGTGCCTGAAACATGGTAGAATGGGGTCGCTGCCCAGCACACTCAGAGACGGGTTACCACAGGGAGCTCTGAAACCCTACTGACATCAAATTTAGAGTAAGACAGTAGACAGCAATGCAAAAGCAAACAGTAAATAAACAGGGAGATATTTTTCCATTCCAACCAATCATAATGGTTCCTAAAAACGTCAAGCTCACCCCTCTTATTTAGGAGCTTTGATGTCTTTTCTCTTTCCTACTTTTCATCTTTAGGAAATCATTTTATGGCTCCCTGCTCCTTAACATTTCAGTGCATACAGTGAAATCTTAGTCCTCCTGGAGGATGTATAAATATTACAATTTGCATTGATGGGTCTGGGTTTCCACCTCTGGAACTTGGAATAGATCATATAGTTACTGCTAAGCAGCAAGCATATACAAAATAGAAATGGCATGTTTTCCTATTCCCTACCTCCTGCTAGCACCAGTGTCTGTGAGTATAAATACCATTAAAGCTAACTCTTTGTTTGTTTGTTTTCTGGAGTGGCTTACTGCCCCTGATCTGGCTGATGATGTGAAAGCTAGTGCTGTCCCAAGGGAGGGTCAGGACCCGGGAGCAGCAGCTGTGGGACTGCTGAGCTTAAACCGATCACAGATACACACCCTGTTAGCACAATTTCTCTTTTGTTGGTTAGTCGGTGCCCTTTTGGGTCTAGAAAGAAATTTGGCGTTCTACACCTGACAGATGGCCTCTCAAATTGATATGTATAACTGGCAGATGCCTCTCCCAAGTGATCAGTTGGGCTTTAAAACCAGCTTTTGCTTTCTTGATGAGCTTGAAAAGGCTTGTGTGGATACTCCATCAAAAGGCCTGCCTTGAGGCATTGTCATGTAGAATCACTGCTGTTGGCTTCTTAAATTGTGATTAGAAAGTGGCAATCTTCATAGGAAAGGTTGTAATTTGAGGGGAGGAGGGAGCATAAGTTGCTGTTCAGTCCAATACACTCCAGAGCACTGGCCTCTCTCTTTTTTTTGTTTTTCTTTTTTTTTTTTTTTTTTTTTTTTGTTTTTATTTTTCTTTCCTGAGCTAATCTGGGAAGAACAATTCGTGTTTGGTGTCTTTATAGCAGTACCTAGTCAGCCACAGGATAAATGGTGATGTAGAGGCTGCAGTCTTAAGTGTTTGTTACTCAGGTTCTATTCAGTGCGGTGTGAATAATGAGGATGTGGCAAAATAATTCAGCTGAAGTGTGCTGTTAAGAGGTAGTGCCCTGTCTGTGACTGGCTGCATGCTCCTGCCCCATGCTCTTCACCCTGACCCGAATGTGGGGGTCCCAGGGAGCCCATCCTGCTCCTGTAGCAGTGACTTTCAGTAGATGGCAGCAACAACATGGCATGGAGGAATTTGGTGCAAGGTCTAGAGAACAAGTCTTATAAGGAGGGAACTGGGGCTGTTTAGCTTGGAAAAAAAAAGAGGCTCAAGGGAGACTTTATCACTCTCTACAACTACCTGAAAAGACGTTATAGCAAGGTGAGTATCCATCTCTTCTCCCAAGTAACAAGTGATAGGACAAGAGAAAATGGCCTCAAGTTGTGCCAGGGGTGGTTTAGATTGGACATTAGGAAGAATTTCTTCACCAAAAGGGTTGTCAAGCACAGGAAAAGGCTGCCCAGGGAATTACACCACCATCCCTGGAGGTATTTAGGACACACATAGATGTGGTGCTTAGGGCCATGGTTTAGTGGTGGATTTAGCAGTGTTAGGGTTATGGTTGGACTTGATGATCTCAAGGTTCTTTTCCAACCTTGATGATTCTATGATTCTCTAAGTGGGAGCAGGAATGGCCTTTGGGCTATGGGTAGCCCCTAGATGGACAGGGTTTTGTCCATTCACACCTTGAGACATTTGAAGGCCTGTATAGGGCTGAATGGGCTATGGGAAGGCTCTTCATGGAGAGCACTGCATTTGCAGGATGCTGTTATCAGCCTGCTTCAAGGCACAGATGTGTCATCATCTTTCTTTTACCCAGTGTGATATTTAGAAATAAATCCTACCACTTAGAAATATTTAATGCCACTAGAGCTGCAAGAGACAAGTGCCAAAACGGAGGTTTAAGTTTAAACAAAATAACCTCCACAATGTCCTTCTCATGGTAAAACCTTTTCCATCTAATTGATATTTTGCTATTTACAATGATCATATGTTAATGTATTATGTCATTCTGCAAATATGCAGAAGGATCATATTAATGGAACTGTGCTATAAACATAGAGTCTGAATTTTATGGTGTTTTAATAGAGTTTACTTTGGTAAAGTTTCTGTTCCTTTGAAGGAATTAGTGAGGAATATTACAGCAGTGTTTGTTACAGGGTGATAATATTAATTATAATTAATTATGATTAATATATTAATATATAATTGGTATATAAATAATGCTCTAATTGCTATAAATGCAGTCAAATTAAAACATTATTTTTCAGATAAATATTAGGGATTTGTAGTTTACTAACTTCTGTATAGACTGATATAAAGTATTATGTGCCCATGATACTCACCAGGAAAATTAAATACCTAAACAACCAGAATATTCCTTAGTTCTATCTTTTTTTATACATCTATGTTAAAGTTAATAAAAAATATTTTGCATTTATGTGTAGCAGGATTTACAAGTATTATGTGTTTCAAACTCTGTGATAACTACATAAATGAACCATTTAATTGCCCTTGATAGCTATTCACCTTTAGATTTAGTGATTCCAAATAAATGCACTGAGGATTTCAGATGATTAAATTATTAGATGTTTTGTACATTATTTAAGAACTACTGCTGGTAAACAAACTCAAAACGTACATTATCTTGATATGGTTTCTAGTCAATACGTTATAGCTAATATATGGCTTTTTTCGTCCTTGTCTTTGATAGTGCTTTTGGGGAGACCGTACTCTGGCCTTCCAGTATCTGAAGGGGGCCTATGAGAAAGCTGGAGAGGGGCTTTTTACGAGGGCTTACAGTGATATGACAAGGAGTAATGGCTTCAGACTGGAGGAGGATAGATTTATGTTAAAAATTAGGAAAAAGTTTTTCATTATGAGGGTGGTGAGACACTGGAAGAGGTCACCCAGGGAAGCTCTGGATGCTCTATCACTGGATGTGTTCAAGACCAGGCTGGTTGGGGCTCTGAGCAACTTGGTCTAGTGGGAGGTGTCCCTGCCCATGGCAGGGGGTTGGAACTAGATGATCTTTAAGGTCCCTTCCAACCCAAACCATTCTATTATTCTATGCAGACTTTTAACAATGAGGATAAAGAATCTTTGAAATGTTTTTTTTTTGGGGGGGGGGGGTGAATATAGAGATATCTTTGTATTGAAAGGGAAGCAAAAATGGTTCTGTAAGAGATACTCCATCCCTGCTTAGCTAGGGTGTCTACATCTATGAATCAGGGGAATCAGGCTGCAAATTCTGCCCAAGTGTCAGATCAGGTCATACTAGGTCATCCACAAAATCCCATTAAGTTTTAAAATATATCTGTAAACATAGAAAATATAATTCTTTCAGTTCAAGGTGAGTATTTCCGTATATGAGAGAAGGAAAATTTAAGGCCAGTCTAGAGGACCTTCTTTGGGGACCTAAAAGAGTTGATGGCAAAAAACACGAAATGGTCCTTGCTCTTCTATTCCCCCTTTCATCCTTTCTTCTCTCAACCTCCTTTATCCCTTTGGAATGAAAAATCAGAACGTGCCAGGTCAGTCTGGGTATCTCTGCAGACCAGCTGGTACTCCCTGGCTGCCTCTTCCCTGCTGTGGCAAGTCTCTTTCTGGGTCTTGTACTATTTTCCTGTCCAGATTCTTCCATCAGTAGAAAGGAGGAGAGTGTGTCCAGTGGTGTGCTACATTGAGCTGGTGAGAACAAGTCTATGTATGATACAAAATTTGATTTTCCATTGTTTACAGAAAATAAAAAAGTACCCGTTTAGAGGTTTGTAAAGAGGAGTTATAATTTGGCTTTAAATTTTTTTTGTCTCTATATGTATATTCTAAAAGTAATGAATCAAAGATACTTTAGGGTTTGGTTGTTTTTCATCATTTTCTCTTGAGTTTATTTATACTTGCATGTTTCCAAGGAGATGCAATATCACAGAATGGTAGGGGTCGGAAGGGACCTCTGGAGATCATCTAGTCCAATCCCCCTGCTAAAGCAGGTTCCCCTAGAGCAAGTTGCACAGAACCATGTCCATGAAGGTTTTGAATATCTCTAGAGAAGGAGACTCCACAACCTCTCTGGACAGCTTGTTCCAGTGCTCAGTCACCCTCCCACTAAAGAAGATTTTCCTCATGAATAGGTTCATAATAATAATAAGTTAAATTCATTTATACATGGGGTTAATTTTGTGACTGAATGATCCTGAAGGAGTCCCAAACCTGTTTGTGGCCAAAGTCATGCTGCTAATACTTCCTCATGGGAAGTTAGCATGCTTATAATTAAATTTGAACCTCAGTTAAATTGTATTTTCTATTGTTCTTCATAAAAAAAATACACCTTTTGTTTTCCTCTGCAGAGTAAAGTAAACATGATGTACAAATTTACAGTGAGACTTCTGAACAAACACATGAGATCGTGGATATTAGTCTGAGCCTAAACTTTCTATTACATTCAGTTTACTGCTAGTTCAATAAAACTGTCAATAAAACTGTCATCAGATTGCATGGGATTTTATACTGCATCAGCTGTAATACAATGCCATTAAATTGGAAGTATATAAATTTTCCATTGTTCTCTTGCTTATGAATTATGAAAACCAGAAAGTTACACACAGAATCATGCTATGGTTTGCATATTGCAACAGATAAGCAGTGAGTTAGTCAGAGTAGTTTGGTGCATATAATTAATTTCGGATTACAAGGCTGTTTTGCAGTGTGAACAGTAGTACATTGTACTGCAGTAAGGACCTGAAATCTTTTAATGAAAATTTGTATGAAAAAAATGTAGGGAAAAAGACCAAACAATAGTTCCCCAATTTTGTTTGTGACAAAAAATAATAGACAAAAAAAACCAAAACAAAACGAAAACCAAACCAAACAACAAAAACCAAACCAGAAAAAAAGTCCGTTATATATTCCACGTAGGGGAGAAACGAAAATAGTTAATAAACTGGATTCACACTATAAGAAAGCTTCAAAACACCGCCGGTTTTCACAAAGTTCAGTTTATGTGTTTACAGTAGAGGAAATCAAGAGCCACCACAACTCACTTGCTCATCCTGGAGATGAGAATACCCACCTTCAGGTCACTGTCCCTTGCCCAGTTTGCT
The DNA here is from genome assembly GCA_025345505.1 of Todiramphus chloris collaris. Lineage (NCBI taxonomy): Eukaryota > Metazoa > Chordata > Aves > Coraciiformes > Alcedinidae > Todiramphus > Todiramphus chloris. The sequence goes on along the minus strand of JANVCC010000130.1, from coordinate 10,495,598 downwards.
TTTGTCAGGTGTATTAGTAGGACACAGGACTGGAACAAGTAGCTTCCTCAGACAACACTGGGGGTGTTCTGACAGAAAAATGAGTGAGGAAATCATGTGTTTTCACATCATTTTCAAAATCGGTCATTTCCATTCTTTCATTCTAAATCACCTCACTTGCAATTATTTGATATTACACAATGTATTACAATGCATCTATACACACAATTAATACAATGTGCTCTGTATTATGGAATACAGCATTTTAAAACTCTGTGCTGAATCAAAAATTAACAAAGTATTAATATTGCATTTAGCTTTGTTAAGAACAACAAAGGTTCATTATTTAATATTGATATTGTACTGATTCTTGGAGACCTGTCAGGATTGAAGTGATGGTTGTACTTTACAGACACGGTTCTTTTCCCTGTAAAACTTAGAGGTGTCTTTCACTTTCACTGACATTATCTCAACCAAGCCTTCTTTTTTTCATCCCTCATGGTCTGTTCTGTTACATGTAGGTTCATTAGACATGCTATGTGACTGACATCTTCCACAATTAGTGCTCATGTATAATTAGATGCAATGCTGACAAGGACTCTCTTGTTTTCTATAGTTTCACAGAAAGGCCTTTTCCTTCTTCTTTGGCAGTGATCCATTAAAACTGTTGCACCATGTTCATCTGGTGACTGGGATTGAAAATAGTGTACAGCTATTAAAATACTGCTTGTGTATCATTAGCTCCACCTCTTGGATTAATTTGGTTTTTACAGATCCAGTAGCTGGTAGGGGAATCCTCTCTGGAAATACAGAAAGTCCTGAGGCAATGCCCTAGTAAAAGCATCTGGCTCAATTGCTCTATCCTGCAAGTTTAATGTTCAGCACATGATTACCAGTGAAGTTTAATTACAAATTATTTCACTAGTAATTTGGATTGCATTGTCCTCTAGTGGCTCATATAGATAATTGCCCTGATGCCACACTCCTTTGCCTTGTGTTTTAAATCCTTTCATAGTGCTCTCATACAAGCCCAAGTCACCTCGGAAGTGGACTGATGCAATGGCCAAATAAAAAATTTGCATATTACTGGCCCTGTATCTGTACAGCACAATCCATCCTCTGTAACTGTGAATTGTCTGCTTAAGAAATACATATTGAAAATAGTTAGAGATGACAATAGAGTTGAGAGAAGATCCTGGTTTTAATCAGAGCATTTGATGGAAACAAATATATTCTACTTAATGACAGTAAGAAATAATAAACTCAGAATGAGTTTAATAGGTTGGAAACTGGTTCAATTCCACAAAATGCATAAGTGATCTCATCTGAAGGCAAGTAGAACAGCCCACCAGCTTGTCCTGTGGCCACTCGCTCATAAACCTCAATAACATCAGGTTTTTGCCCTGTACAGTGGCAGCATTACCTTTCATGGAAGCAGTGAAAGCTCTAGAGCACTTTGCAGCTGGATGTTTGCCAGCGTCATGCAGATGTTCGCAAATAGTAGGAGGGATCTGGGACCAGGGAGAGATTGCTCTCTCAGGGTGTTTACAGTGACAAAACACACATCTGATGTCACTTTGAAAAGGTGATGCCATATTCTCTAAGGATCGGAGTTTGTTTTGCTGCTGTGGCAGAGCAGTAGGATTGCTTCAGGTGGAGGCCTTGGTCCTGCTGATGGGAAACCCAGCAGGCAGAGCTGTGGCAGGCATGGCAGGTGGGATACTGACTGGAGAGTCTTCCCTTTTCATATTGTTTCTTCCTTGACCAAATGCCATGAGTAATGGGGAGTAGACATTACTCTGCAGAGGTAGTTTCTGCACATGTAAGAGGTGGAAGAGAAGTGCTATAAATGCTTCTGTTTATAGCTCTGAGATTATGTAGGAGAAGGAGCAGTTGTAAGTGGTGAAGGAATGTGGTTTCTGTCTTCTTAAAAAAATGGTGGTGCAATCCAGAAAGATGGTAGCTCAGGTTTTCTTTTGCTGCTTGCAGTAATAGGAAAGCCAAAGGAGTACTCTGTCCTTACAGAGTGAGTATGAGAGGCTTTTTCAAAGTAGCATGCCTTGTACTCTTTCGGAGAAATGATATATCAGGATTCAGTAAAAATTCTTTGCTCAGATGCTCCATCTCTGACTACCTTTTATTCTTTCTCCCTTTTTGAAAAGGCATTCCTTTCAACCAGAGCATGGCTGTGTGCATCAGATGGATGTCAGCCCCATCGCTATTCATGCCCTGGGCTGATCATCCTCCAAACAGTGGGAGAATTGCAGGGTAACTTAATTATACTTGACACAGCAAAGTTGTGCATTTGGTGTTGTCCATGTACTGCCTCAGACTCACAAGAATACTCACACCTAGCAAACATCAGTAACCACATCATCTGAGAATGTCCTGACATAAACAAAACGTGTAAAAGCAGCCCTGAGGTATAAAATGCCTTCACCTGCAGTGCCATTCTTGCTGTTCACTGAGAGTTTTATTAGGCAGTGATGGATGCAGGAGTATTTGCAGAGAGTTAATTTTATCTAGTGCTCTGTGATTCTTCTGCTGTTGTGTTTTTTTTTTTAAAGCAAAGATTAAGAAGTTACCTAGGGTCTTTATTTCTTCTTAATTAGCTGCCAGGAGGGGGAAGGCGATGATTTTTGTTGTTCTTTAATGAAAAGGCTTCATTTTGAAAAGTGCTTTTGTAACTCTTGCAACAATTTTTTTTTTCCATGCTTTGTAATGTTATTTTCCAGGGGGGTTTAACTGTTTAACGTTGGTGCAAAGCAAAGTTCTATTTACCCTCAATTCAGATTGTGTGGTCTTACTCTTTTTATCCTAGCGAGTGAGTTGTACAGATGGATCTATTTAGAGCTCGACAACTACAATTTCTGCTGTAACAATTTTTTTAAGCATTTGGCTTTCCCAGGTAGCTATCAGGCCAGTGATTGCCCTCCCTCCACGCTGGAGTCTTTTACAGAAACCCATTACTGCTTCATAGGTGTGCTCTTACTGATATCCCAGCAGGAGGAGGCTCTGCCCCATCAGTAAGTTTGCAGTAGTGCCTTGCTCCACCAGCTGCTGCAGCAATGTTCAGGTCTCTCCTGCAGGCAAGGAGGAAGTGTGACAGATTACTCCTATTCCTATTTATCAGGAAAACGCAGGCTTTTCTGCAAAGCAGAGGGGGAGGTTGCTCCTACATTCTCTTCCATCTCTGTGTTAACTTCATCTTCCTGTAGTGCTTTTTACACTGGGGATACATGAGCAGAGTCTTTCCAGCATAACCTGATCCTTGATGTCAAACTCAGGCAGAGCTGTAATCCAAGGGAAGCAATTTTTGGTGAAACTGATCCCTTTTGACCCGTCTCATAAGACTGTCTGGGAACTGTATGTGCTAATGGGAAAATAAAAGTATTGACCTTATGTATTCCCAGACTGCTGGGTGTAATCTGGCTCAGCGCAGCAGTGCATTTGTCCCATTTTTGACTAGCCTGGCAGGTCCCCCCCCACCTACCTGTGTGCCTCTAATGCCTGCAGATACAAACATGAGAGTGCTCCATAAATGATGTCTTTACAGAACAGATGCTGTTACTCATTGCTTTTCTGTATGGATTCTACATCTACAAGCATGGTTTTGTGGAAAATGGGTGGTAATTTTATTTAAATCCAACTGTACTGTAGAACAGTAAAAATAATGAGATGATAAACCCTTGACAGGTTTTCCATTTCAATAAACATATAATCTTGAAACTGTTTTAATCAGGCTTCTTTATCAGATGTTCTCATTTCTGCCTTACCAGCACACACCTGGAATTACCACATGGCCTCAGATTAAAAGCCAATGCTGTTTGATTTGCACTGTTAAATCATTTCTATTTGAGGAATAACTCTTTCGTTTGGCCTTTGCTAAAGGCAGTGTTCGTCATTAAAGTGCCTGTGCATAAATGGTAACATTCTTGCATTTTCTTTCATCAGAATAACGAAATGGTGGAACTACAGAGGATACGAATGAAAGATGAAATTCGAGAATACAAGTTTCGAGAGGCGAGACTCCTACAAGACTACACTGAGCTTGAAGAAGAAAATATCACTTTACAGAAATTGGTGTCCACATTGAAACAGAATCAAGTAAGCATCAAAGGATTTTAGACATTATGCTGAAAATAGACACTATTTTCTCAAATTTCCATCACTTCAATAACAGTTTCTTTATATGTTTTTTTGTTCAGTTGCGTTTTTTCTGAGCGCTTATCCTGAAACGATGTTATTGGCCGTTTTTTACATATGGGGAGGCCCTTACCTCAGTTTTAGGAAAATCCCAATGGAATATTTTTTTACAGAACTTTGTAATAGCAGAATAGTTATCAAAAGAGATAGAATTGCATCTTTTTGCTTCCTGCTTTTCCTCTTCTCCCTCCCTGCATACTGAACTCAGTGCCCGGTGACAGAGTTCAGCCCTCTGTTTCCTCTCAGTTTGTTCCCTGCACTTTCTTTCCTCTTCTGAAATAGAGAAAAGAGGAAATAATCTTTTCCCCATTCTCTCTTTTTTTTTTCTTTTTTTTTCTTTTTTTTTTTTTCCTCTCTGCTCTTGGGGTTTTGTTGTGCTGGTGTTGCTTTCTTCTCAGCCATGCTAACCTGCAAGTTTGGCAAGCTTCAAAAATAGTCAGAGGGATGTCAGACATTCATGGTTTTTCTTTTGTTTTCCTCCTTACAGCAATTTGCAGCTGACAGCAAATCAACACACTGTAATTCTCACTGCAGTGCTGAAGGCACTCTGAGGAACCACCCCATTGCATCTAGATGTTAGCAGTCAGGGGGTTTGTTCTCTCCCCCTTACAAAAGCACAGCTTCCTTTGCTGCTTGATGTGTGTGTGTGTGTATACACATACCACTGAGGAATCAATCAAGAAACACAGTTGTCCTTTAAACTGAACAAAAGAGACTAGTCACGTCAGAAGAGTTAACCTTGCTGTGATCAATATTTAAGTATCCAAGTTGGATGGTGTAACAGTTTCTTCCTTTTAGACACTGCCCAGACCAGTGTAAGGTGGAACTCCATCACACCATTTCCTTAACTGCTAGCATATGGTAGCAGCACTGTGATACAGCCCCTCTTGTATGTTCTAACCTACTGCCTGGTCACAGTTACTGCTTTTATCTAATAGCCAAAACTGTCACAGTTTCTAATGGCAGCTTGTTAACAAAGCTGCCTTATTGCTGCGGGAATATGCAGTACTTTTTCTGTTGTATTTTACTGCTGTTTTACAGCTCTAGCACAAATGCATTTGAAACATTTAAAACAAAAGAGCCCCGCAGCAGGGAATATGCTAGTAATAGAAATGGTTATGTTGTTTCCTTATTTATGGACATATCTAGACTTTCACACTGCTGAAACTGAATTGACAGCACATCATCTTTGTGTCAGTTATTTACCAAGCCAGCAGATTCCTCCTTTGAGGCATGGATTTTTTTTTTCATCACCAACCACATAGGAGGCATTTTTACACTAACATGAAATTAAAGACCTCTTTATGGACTGTCCTAGCTTCCCCCAGAAGAAAATATGTTCGTGAGTGTTTAGATTTGTCGTAATATTTCATTCTTAATGAAACTGAATGCCAGCAGTCTGAGGAGAGAAAAAGCATTGCATCACATTTTGAATGCCTTTAGAAATCAGTCATTTTGCATTATATATCCATGCACTTCTGATTCCTGAAATAATTTTGACCTACAAGATAAGATTTCAAGAACATTTTGTACTTTAATTTACAAAGCCATATGTTATAAGTCTTAGTATTAAACTGTCTTTTTCTCGGTTGTTTTTTGTTGTTTGGTTTTTTTTCTTGTAGCTTTTGTAAGCAAGAATCTATGAGATACTAACTATATAGATGATACAGATGTCTGGTTTTCATATGAATTTAAAATTGAAAAAGTGTTGTTTGGGGATTTTTTTATGTCCGTAAGTTATAAACATAGATAGTTGATTGGATTTCATAATTTTTCAGATGGATCTGTGCTTCCAGTGACTAAAGATATCAAATTCCCAAATGTAGATCTGAAAACATAATGGATTTTCCTTTTGTATTTAAGAATTCACAGTATGACTTTGGAACTTTGTTGTTTGATATGTTTCCATTTTCTGGGTTTGAAGATTTAGTAGTTTTTAAGCTTGCCTTTCCAAAGGTTTATGAGTACAAAACTTTTGACAGATTGGTAACTATTCCGCTTCAATAGGAATGGTGTATATTTCTATTTTGACCAAATCCTTATTATAATTTGTTTAAGTATCTATATATGTCAAATAAAAAAATATTCTAGTCAATGCCTTAAAATTGCAAATAGTAATGCAGAGTAATGCATTTGAATTATAAAAACCTCAACAGCAAAAAGTTGTGGGGTTTTTTTTCATGGAATCATAAAAATTTAGTATTTCTTTTTCTCTTTCACCAAACTATTGAATTATTTCAGCTGATATCCAGATTTTTTTGCATTTAGAAAAGATAGATGAGTAACATGATTAGAATTAAATTAAAAAATCTAAGTGTGCTCATTTTTACCAGGAGAGTTGGCCAAGCATGAACACAAACCTTTATAACTAAAGCTTTTCCTTTTCATTGCTGTGGGATTTTCCATCAATGAAAAGGAAGATGAGGATGGCCAGCAAGGGAAGGCCTTCTACAGTGGGGAGCTGCTGCACCATAGATATTTCTGAGCAGCTGGTTTTGAGCTACACTGGGTTTTTCTAGGCTTTGCCTCTTGTTGGGTGCAATAAAGAGGAATGCATAAATGCAGAGGCTGCCTTTAAAGAAGAGAGAAGATGTTGTTTTCCTCAGCCTTCAGTGCCCATAAATACCTACACCTCAGTGTGGGGCAGCTGCTCTCTGAGAAGGAAAAAGACCAGTGAGTCCCTCCAAGCCTGGCAAGGCTGCACCAGGTCGCTGGGGGACACTTCAGACAGCTCTGTCAGAGCAACAGGTTGCCAGGTGCTACAAAACAGCATTCCCAAAACACAGTTCCAAGGATTGTGTGGCTGGATAAGCTGTTGACTACATTTTTCTGGTAGTTTAAAAATCCCTAAGAATTTGTAGCATCTTAGAGATTAATCTGATTGTATGAATACTTTGTTGTTTAATTTATAAAATTTAATGCTTCTTGAATAACAGAGAGGCTTGTGTAACACACAGAAGAGAAATTAAGCTCTTCTATAGTTTTTGTCCTTGAACACTACAGTTTCTGTGCCTGAGTGACTTTACATCTGGTGAGATTTTAGTTACGAAGCCATCTTCAAAATACTTGCAATTAATAAATCAGACCATATTAATCTGCAATCTTGACATACCATGATATACCAACATTGCTTATGGCAATTCATAAATCTGTGGCTACCACAACACCCGCTACTAAACAGCCTTCTTTCCATGAAACACATTGTTTATCCTCACAGAAAAAGGTGTTCTATTTCTTGATTCTCGCATACTGAAAAAGTGATTGGGGAAGTATTTAAGAGAGCGAGCTCCACTTGCATTTTCTGTGCAGCCAGTCTGGTATTTCAAGCTGTAGTTTCTCTAACACCTTTTTCTATAAGGCTGATAAATGGCAGGTTTTCATGACTCAAGTTTTAGTATTATGAATGTTCTTTGTCTTGTCTAATTCAGGTTGAATATGAAGGCTTAAAGCATGAGATTAAACGATTTGAGGAGGAGACAGTGTTGCTTAATAGTCAGCTAGAAGATGCCATCCGGCTGAAGGAGATTGCTGAACATCAGCTGGAGGAAGCCCTGGAAACTTTAAAAAATGAAAGGGAGCAAAAGAACAATCTGAGAAAGGAACTTTCCCAGTACATCAACCTCAATGATAGTATGTATAATAACCATATTAATATATCAGTAGATGGATTGAAGTTTGCAGAGGACGGGGGCGAGCCTAACAATGATGACAAAATGAATGGACATATCCACGGACCTCTTGTGAAACTCAATGGCGACTACCGAACACCCACGAGTAGGAAAGGAGAATCACTGCACCCTGTCTCTGACCTCTTCAGTGAGCTCAACATATCAGAAATACAGAAACTGAAGCAGCAACTCATGCAGGTAAGAACTGAATTTATCTCACACGGTGTTTAGACAGACAACCTATGGACCCTGGTGCGGGTTTTTGCAGTGATTTCCCCTGGTGATGTTCTTGACCTCATATGTCTTGTTCTCAGGCTTCTGCTTCCTTCATATCTAGATTTTGCTAGAAATGCCCCTAGAAAACAGAGTATATGTCTGTGAAAAGTCAGTATGATTCTGAGCATATGTTTAGAAGGAAGAGGAGGAAGGGAGCTAGTTGCTGTGGCTGCAGATGGATAGATTCTTTCTTCCTGGTTTGATGATGGTAAATGTCCCTGAGTCTGCAAGTGGAATAAAGTACTCTTCATTATGACTAAAGCTATCTGGAAAAAGCCCCACTAAAACAGAGAATGATTTGATTATGCTTCTTTGCAAGTCAGAGGGAGTTTCTGCCATTAAATTCAGTTTGAAGAACATTTGGCATACCGTCAAGAGGGGACAAAAGAAGAGGAGCACTCCTCTTAATAACCGTGCACTCGGAGAGCATGTGGCGTGTGAGTGCCCTTGTCCACGCTGGCAGTCTCGGCGGATGCGCAGGCTGCAGGGGGTGCCTTGGGCACCGTACAGTGAACATTTGTTCTCTGGTCATCCAAGCCCAGCCCAGGCATAACCAGAATAGGAGCCTGGGATGCAAGCCAGATAAAAAATCAGGCTGCCAGCCTCATTGCTGACATCATCTTAGAAGGGGTACAGTGCCATACAGAGCAAGGGTCCTGTTGCCCAAGCTGTTGAGCATCTTCTCCCGCCATAAGAGCCTGAAAGGTTTTTGGCACCATCAAGTAAACATCCAGCATTTTCCAGTTGCCAGCTTCCAAAAAGTGCCTTTTCTAAAGAGAGCAAATGTAAATCCTTTACCGCTTAAAATGTAAAAGGCGATTTGGAAGTAGAGCAAACCCAATTTTCAGTGCTTGCTAGAGAACAGTAAGTCCCTATGTCATCTGTCCTATATTTGCTGAAGAGTTAATTGTTTTATTTACTTCATTGCCAAACTCAACTGTGGGTAGTTTTGATCTGAGATGCAACATGACAAACACCAATAACACCTAGTGCTGTGCACAGACAACTTTCAAGCAAGACATATATAATTTAAGTGAGAAAGCTTGAAAATTATAATTTTATGTATGTGAAAAATTCTGTCAAACTTTTCCAGTATTAAAATGTAAACAGTATATGTATATATAGGAATATGCATGTCTATGTACAGAAACATTTATGTACATAATATATGCACAGATACATTATATGCAGCTTTTGATGTCATTCAGCAATACAATGTTAAAAATGTTAAAAATTAAAAAAACACAGCTTGAAAAGAAATGCTTTGAAATGTTCATGTTTTAGAATACAGTATTTTCAATCATAATTTCAATCATAATTTACAGTGAAGTTTCAGCAATACAAATTTGGAGTGAAAACTGCTTGGAAATGAAAAGAATATTGTTTTGGATATGGTTTGTCTTGATTTTATCAAAATTGAGCTTGATGAATCAGCAAACTTCTACTTGAAAGATACTACAATTGCTTTTAACGTATCTGACTTAAAATTGTAATTCATTTTACACCTTTGAAACAAAGGGTAGCCTTCTGACAGTCACTAGCTGCATACTTAGGACCCTAGAAGGAACCTATAAAATATATATAACCCTTTTTGGTTACAACATTTTTCAGTGCTGGGCCCCAGCAGCACCCTCATGACAATAGTAGCCACCATTGCTCAAAATTCTAATCCTGTTAAAAGATTTACAGTTTAAAAAGAAAGACTAGACCTAGCTGGAAACCTGATTTCTTTAGGTTCTGAAAAGGCTTACTGCAAAATGCTGATGTGTACTCTTTATAAAGTGATTATCTTCTCTGTCGAGTTGCCTCAGCTCAGCTTGGGTCACACAAATTAAATGTGAAAGACTCCTGCAAAATTTTTCATCCTAGTAGATGTGAGATTTAATTGAATTTCAGATGACAAAAGATAATTCTTCAGTAAAATTGGATTTTTTTTTCTTCTCTATGGTGTCTTTGCCATGTAGTGTTCATTCAGCAATATCTCAGTACTTGGTATGTGTTCCTCTTGTTTTCTTTGAAGAGGCTGTATTATGACAGAGTTCTTGAAGGAACTGACCCTCTCTTGGGAACTATTTTTAGAGGCTATAGGACAGCAGGCTCTTTCATTTTTTTTTGAGAGAGAAGCAAACTTCAGATTTGTCATTTTGTACATGTGTGGAATATTTTTTTCACCCCATCTCAAAAAGAAGCCTTCACTAAAAGTCAGTATGACAAATACTTCTGCAGATTCCTTCTTCAGCTTTAGGATGCTGCTGCTCCATGATCTGTGTTGGTCCCTAGGAGAGATTTAATTGTAAGCGTTCCCTTTCCATCTTTTAAATCTACTAGGTAGCTAATGTCTTGCTGAAAAATCTCATATTCTGAGATTTTCTTGGAAAAGCTCAAGGCTTTCAGCTCTTCCTTTGTATTTGTTGTCCAGTGGAAGGAATTGTCTATCTCATATTTAAACCTAGGACTCCTGTCTGTCTTCCATGGTGATGCTTTCCCTATTCTTGAGGCCAACATCATACCTGAAAAACTTAGCTGAAGTTCTCTTTAAAAAATGAGTGGAAAAAATGTCATGCAGCTCAGTTTCTGACACTCTTCTCCAGCTGCCTGGTACTCTCTGACAAATACAACAGAGCTGCGATTCAGGGTTCTTCAGCTAACTTTTCCTGTAAATTTGTTCCAGTCTCCACTAAGAATTGTTCACTGATATTCTGATATTATTAAGAAAAAAGCAATAAATTACAATGGCAAAATTGGTTTCCATAATTGCAAACTTTAGAGCAAATTGGAAAGGAAATCTCAAACTGAAAACTTTGAAGGGAAGGATGCGTCATAAAATAGGTATAGATGCTTTTGAAGTAGATAAAGATCCTTATTGCAGATACTAATTTCAATTAAAAAAAAAAAGACAAACAACAAACACCAACTGTATTAAAAAATAACTGCAATTCCCTAAAGTTTGCTGTGGGTGGAAATAAGAGTATGGTATTGTCTAGAACAAGAAATATAATTACCATACTTGGAAACAGCAGAGGCAATATGCGGAACGTGTGCTCAGGGCTGAGTTGGGGCTTTGGGATTTTTTTCACTTGGAAGTAGGAGCATGTATTTATAGCTATGAGTGAAAGCAGATTAACTTAATCCACAATTACTGGACCAGAATGAGTAAAATTTAGTAGCTCTATGTATTTCATTTTACCTACTGTCCAAGTTGGTTTGTGGGTTTTAAAAGTTGCAAGTTTTCTCTGAAAAGAATCCTTTCTGTTTGGACAAAGTATTTGTTTTCAGAACACATTTATGTTCAGAAGAGAAATTCCGAACATAAAGATCCCAATTAACTCTCGTAGTTTTTCTTCATGATGGAGCATGATAGCTGAGATCAGTAATCTGGCAGGATCAATTCTGTCTGATTAATTTAAGCAGACACTGAAAGACTGTGCTACTTTAACACTGAGTTGTTTTCCTGAAGGAAAGGCTCTCTGACTAAAAGTTCTTTTACACTAGTGCGATCTACATCCAGTGGCCTACTTTGGTGTGAACACACTCACAGTGGACCCATATACCTTAAAAACTCCCTTTGGTCTGTAACATATGGATCTTTATTATCCATACAGTATATTATCTCACAGTAAGGTGAAACAGTCCTTTAACCAAAACTCAGATTTTGCATGCATATGTATAGCTCACCAACCTTCATTACCTGATGAGGGACACCTAAACCTGCTGTATCAGGTGGTAAGAACTGGAGTTCAGCTGAAAGTTTCTGGAGAGAGCAGACCTGGGGCAGACTGCCTGATGGAAAAAATAGAGGGAAGCTAGTGAAGAAGCTTGTGCTGGATTTCTCTCTGAGGCTTTCCAGAACAGGTCTGACCAAGATACCTGCGCAAAGCAGTCAACTTTTAAGAGAATGCTCTTGGCAAAGGGGAAGGTTGCCCTGTTTTTCATTTTCTCAACAAGAGAGGGCTTGGTGAGCAGTAAGGAGGATGACTGGCAGACTGAGGCATCAGTGAGGGAATGCTGTCAAATGGCGAAAGGTACCACTAAACTCATGGTACTTGGCTGTCCTCTTCTGCACACACTATGTAGTGCCTACAGTGGAGTGCTGCATATATAAGGAGACAGACTCTTCCTGGATCATAAAATAATGATGAAATTTGTCCCTGTTAAGCCATCAGTCACCTGTGCACAAGAAAACGAGGTTGATTTTTTTTTTTTACTGTTTTTTTTTTTTTTTTTTTTGGTTGTTTTTAACATGGCTTCTACTTTTATTCTCACAGTTTTTGCCAGCATTTGATTGCAGGCTCTAATAGAGGCCATGTTTTGAAAACGTCTCTGTAAAACCAGGGGATCATCATATACTTCAGTGCCTTAATACTTCTGAGCAGCAGCCACTGCTCAAAAGCCTCATCATGAAAAAATAGGAGTCTGAAGCACATCTTTGAATATTTGGTGAGGTGGAATGAGTACGTTCTTGGTTTCTAAAGGGCTTTCTTTTCCTTCAGAAAGATTCACAGAGGCTGCTTTGGCTCTCTTCCAAATACTACCTGGGGAAATACCGATAGGGAAAGAAAGGGGTTTTTAAAGGGTTTTTCAGACTTGTCAGCTTTGAATTCTTTGAATTAGGAATTCAACCGCTCATAAAGGGAATGTGGAGCGTGCTGTTTTTACTTCATATGTAAACACAGGGCTGAGATACAGCAGCTGTGGGAGAGGAAGAGCAGCAAACCTGGTAGGCTCAGGATCCCTTTGCAAAAGCCATAAAAGCAAGAAGGTTCCCATCTCTTTGTGCCTTTCTCTGCTTCCCAATTCACAAGTCAGAACAGGACAAAGGCATAGGAAAAAAAAAAAAGTTGGAGCATTACACTTAAAGCTTGAAATAGAAGTCTTTCAGGGGTGTTAGCATGAGTAGCAAATACCCAAGCAGATCAAACTTTAGGATTGTCTTGTTCACTTGCTTTAAGATGCTGTGCATTAAAACTTCTAGAGTCCTCCTCCGTGACCTCTTCTGCTGCTCAATAGCCAATCTTTTTCTGTGGATATTCTGAAAGGAACTTACTAGGTCAGAACCAGTGGTTTGTTATTTATACCACAAATCCCTCTTTTTCTGCTTTGTCCTTAAAAGGATGGATTTTGCTTATAGTTAAGTACTGGGGGTGAGGAGTTGCAAGAGTTGCGCATGCTCAATCCCGTGTTATGTTTCCACACAGTGGGGTTTTTAATCTGTGGAAATGTACACAGCCATTTGTTTACTCTGTTTGCATTCAGTAATCAGGCCTTAATGAAAGTTTGTAACAGTCCAAAGTTATAAATAAATATTGTGAAGATTTGCCAGAGCTATTAATGTGAAATGTAAATTCAAACTCCATTGAGAAATGTGTATGTACCAGTGGAATGGCTTATAGTTGACAGCGATGCTGTTCATATGTTCTGAGAACATATGTCTTAATAAATCCCATATCATCATTCTAGATAATTAGGCACTTGCTGCTTGGGTACTGAGTAATTTTTTGGTGGGCAACATGTAATATCATGACCTAGTGATATTGCAGATTATAACAGAGGCTGGGAGTTCATAACCCTCTGAGAGTTACAGAAGTCTCTCTCTGACTTAATTTTATGGTTTAAGCATATATGGTTAAAATATCTTGGAAGCCCTCAAATTGCATAAGCAGTGTGGAGGAGTGGAAGAGATGAAAGTGTTTGCAGAGTTTGTTGTTCGGCATGGGTAGGACGAGACCTTGGTTTTCTTACTGTGACTCTGTTGCAGGTGGAGAGAGAGAAAGCCATTCTCCTGGCCAACCTGCAGGAGTCTCAGACACAGCTGGAGCACACCAAGGGAGCCCTGACTGAGCAACATGAGCGAGTTCACAGGCTCACAGAGCATGTCAATGCCATGAGGGGGCTGCAGAGCAACAAGGAGCTGAAATCTGAGCTTGACTGTGAGAAGGGCCGAGATCCCAGTGAGGAAGCACACGACTATGAAGTGGACATCAATGGCTTGGAGATCCTAGAATGTAAATACAAAGTAGCTGTTACTGAAGTCATAGACCTTAAAGCAGAAATCAAAGCCTTAAAGGAGAAATATAATAAGTATGTGGAAAACTACACTGAAGAGAAGGCCAAGTATGAGAGCAGAATTCAGACATATGACGAACAGGTGACGAGCCTGGAAAAGTCAACAAAGGAAAGCCAGGAAAAAATGGTCCACATGGAAAAGGAATTGCAAAGGATGACAAGCATAGCAAATGAAAACCACAATACCCTGAACACCGCCCAGGATGAGCTGGTGACTTTTAGTGAGGAGCTGGCTCAGCTCTACCATCACGTCTGCCTGTGCAACAACGAGACACCAAACAGGGTCATGTTGGACTATTACAGGCAAAGCAGAGTCACTCGCAGCGGGAGCCTGAAAGGACCAGATGACCCTCGAGGTCTTCTTTCCCCACGCCTTGCTAGGCGGGGGGTGGCATCACCTGTAGAAGCCAGGACCCCAACTGAGCAGGTGACAAAAGAGGCCACGGAGCCTGGCAAGGATCAGAGCCCAACAAAAACACCTACCGTTTCTCCTGTCATAACAGCCCCTCCTTCCTCCCCTGTCTCCGACACCAGTGACATCCGCAAAGAGCCGATGAACATCTACAACCTCAATGCCATAATAAGGGACCAAATCAAGCACTTGCAGAAGGCTGTGGATCGGTCGCTGCAGCTGTCGCGCCAGCGTGCCGCAGCTCGGGAGCTGGCGCCCATGATCGATAAAGACAAGGAGGCCTTAATGGAAGAGATACTGAAACTGAAATCACTCCTGAGTACGAAGCGGGAGCAGATCGCAACCCTGAGAGCAGTGCTGAAAGCCAACAAGCAGGTAAGATGCTAGTAAAGCAGTCAGTCGGCAAGGTCTGTTATTTATACGGGTCACTTACAAGCTTTCCCAGGAGTATTTCAGAGGAGAGATTTTACTCACAGGTTATTTAGCCTCTCACTCAATCACGGCAAGGGCAGACCTGTCTTCCCTCCCTCCCTGCTTCCTCTTTAAGCTCTTTAGCTCTGCTTTTCTCAGCACCCACCATTCATATAAATATTTTCTCCTGCCATTGTCATGTTTTTAATCCTTTATGAAATAAAATCAAAGTTTTCTACTTTTTTAAGAAAAAGGACAATTTCACTACATGATAAAGCTGACTGGAACAGTAATTGCAAATTTTTATTTTGAAAAGAGTCCATTATAAAATTATATTTTAAGAGAAGAAAAAATTTCAAATTATTATTTTGAAAATTTTCACAGCTTAAAAAAAAAAAAAAAATCAGCTGCTTTATTGTTGATGTTTCACCAATGCAAATAGGCTGAGAATTACTGCATTTTGTATCATATGCCAAAAGAGGACCATGCAATGAGTGATGTGTTTTTCAAGAGTACTGTCAAATTTATTTTCTTTTTCCATAATATAGCCTCCCAAGCCCTTTGTAGCCATTAGATTCCAGGTCTGCAAACACTTAAAAAAAAAAAAAGTTAAATTTAAGCATGAAAATAGTTTTATTTACTTCTGTCTATCTCCTTGAGCCCAGAATTAAATCTGAGTGCAAGAGGCTGCAGCAGCAGAATCATCATTCCATATTTCCTTGGACTTTTCCCTTCTAAAACCAGCAGTGTAGTGATCACCACACGGGGGCATGAATCCTTGTTAACAGCTTGGGATGCTATTAGCTTATGACTGATGGGATTTCAGTGCTAAAATTCCCAGTAGTCAAGTAGTCTGAAATTACAGTTTCAAGTTTAATTGATTGTTGGATCTGTAACTGCATTTCTAGAGTACTGGGGCTTTTTAAATTGCAGCAATATTTCAATATACATTCAGTCTTATAGCATTTCCCCCCCTCTGATATAACACATGTTAAATATTAATTCAGGTAATTAAATACCATCTCTAGCTAAGCAGTAATAACTCTGAGCAATGATATGTGGATTTTCCATGTAATTAAAATATAATTAAGATGTTATGGTGGTATATGGATTTAGATTCCAAATTAAAGATTTTTTTTTTCCGTTAGCATAGAGGTATCATTTATTTTTTGATACTATCAGAGACTCTAGCTCAGTCTTGCTCTTTCATTGCTGTTAGAAATAAAGCATCATCCTAAAGCGTGCTCAATGAAATGGGAGAGATAGATTTGCAGAGTTAAGGAGGTGCTATTAACTAAACTTTCATTTTATTGGATAGCAGCATAGCTATTGGTACTACTGGGTATAGAATTTTTTTACACTGTTTGTGCAAACCAAATATCAGAATCCTTAAACTTTCAAATTAAAAGACATAAAGATACAAAAGGGAAGGAGAAATTTAAAGGTATGGAGAGGGGCTTTGAGTTTTATTATGCCCTAGCAGTACTGACAGCCTCACATGATGGATATATTCCAGGGCCCAAAGCATATCTCATGTTCAAAAAACAAGTCAAGATTCTTTTCCTTGAGTTCTTCCCTTCCAAAATTTTTAAGGAGCAAAAGGCTGGAGTGTGGGTTTCATGTTAGATAAACCTATAGCGGACATCTGCTTCAATTTTTCACATGTGCTCCAGAATCAAGACGCTAGAATTTGAATTTGTTAAAATCTTTCCCAGAGCCCTAACAAAGCTCACATTAATATGAAGCCATGTCTTTTCATCCCTTAGGTAGCACAGCAAGACACTGCTGGTGCTTAAAGTAATAAAGAGAGCTGCAGCAGAAGCCTGCAGCTGGCAGAGGGCTGGATGCCCTGACCTGTCCACCAGTGGGGCCACATCACATCTCTTTGTGCTTTGTGGCAATACACCTGTATTAGTGCTCCAAACAGAAGCTGCTTTAGGAGAAGCGTTTTTGGTTGAAGTAATATGGAAAAGCAAGATGAACATGACCAAAAGCACTGTAAGAATAGCAAGACTTGGCCTTCCTAGAGCACCTCACCTGTCAGATCCAGGGTCTGGTATTTCAGCTCTATTTCAGTAGTGAAGTCTCACCCTTAACCAGGGAAGCACGGGAGCTATCTAGTGACCACCAGAAGTATTGCAACATCAGATGAAATGAGAACTGTGGTATTCCTGGCAAAACACTTTGTCGCAGCGCACTGACCTCCTCAGTTGTCCAGGGACACAGGAGCAAATGGCTCAGTGGAAGAGAAAAAGAGCAAATGGACTTTCTGCTTCCAGACTTGAATTGTGTTTGCTTCTCTTCACAGTGACTTACCTGACTGCAGGGCAGCCTTGAAGAAGCCTCTGTTTCTGTCCCTCCCTGGTGGGCCTGGCACTCCAGCAGTGTGGCTGCACCTTTTAAATCTTTAACAGCAGTATATTTCTGTTTGAACCTGACAGGCTGTTGCCTAGCTTAAAGCATTCGTCGATATCTGGTGATACTTCGTTTTATTCTAGCCATATTTTCTTTAGTAGTATTTTCACAGAATGTCAGGAGTTGGAAGGGATCCAAAAGATCATCGAGTCCAATCCCCCTGCCAGAGCAGGATCACCTAGATTAGGTCATACATGAGCATGTCCGGGTGGGTTTTGAGTGTCTTCAGAGAAGGAGACCCCACAACCTCCCTGAGCAGCCTGTTCCAGTGCCACCCTCACCATGAAAAAGTTTCTCCTACGTTTACATGGAACCTCCTATGTTCCAGCTTGCACCCATTGCCCCTTGTCCTATTTTCAAATAAGCATTTTACTGTTAAGCTGACTTGCAAACCGACTATCCAAAACTCTGTAACACCAAAAAGAGAGTAAGATTTGCTCTAAGAAGCTGCAAGCCTAAGCTTGGGAAAATGAATTATTAAATCAATTGCTCAAGATAGCAGCACACATATATCTTGCTAGCTTGCTTGCTTGCTTAGTCTTGATTTACATATTCATTTACTCATAGCCATAATTACTGTGTCAGCACCAGTTCTGTGGAGCACACCCAAGTAGCCTTAACATTAACAAGTATCATAAATTGTAAAGTAAATTCAAATTGATATAATAACTTCTAGGATCAGCTCAGTAGTGGTTTTGATTTCTAGTAACAACAGAAAGCAAAGCTGCCTATGGGGGGATTTAATATCCTGAAGTTCTGACTGAAAAAATGATCAATTGTTCTCATAGGTAGATGCTTTGGAGTTGAGTCAGCAAGACCTTCACATCTGTATTGGCATTAACTATGGTGTCTTCAGATCCCCTAATGGAGATACCCATAAAAGTCCTTCATTAAATAAGAAACTTGTTAACCCTAGACATACAGTACCTTATCTATAAACAGATGACCTCATGTTATATGGACAGAATACAGTAAAATTTCATCTGAGACACTGAGTCTGGTTGGAAAAATACAGTACTATGTATGATTTTTATGATAAAATATCAGACCACTTTTCTGCTTTCTTGTGTGGAAAAAAATTAAAAGTACTTAACATTGTAGAACTAAATATTTTTTCAGCAATAATTTCTTTACTTGATTTGTTTCACACACTGATGAATATAAAGTAAATGAGATATGAAATCATCTTCGAATGTGAATATATAGAGAAAATGAGATTTGTTCATGCATTTCAGGATTAGGGTGGCAACCTTTAGGCAGCTGGATATGGGCAAACATCTCTTTGGTAAGGACAAAGAGTGGGATGAAAAGTATGTCATTAGGTCTGGTGGGTCTTGGGGCTCAGGTGTGTGCCCACCTCAGCCTGTGCAGCTCCATGGCTGGGTTTTGGAGAGTGGGGGAGCTGAGCTCGGTATGCCCCGGCTGCCTCTTCCTGAATAGTGTTTCACACTCTGCAGGAGCCCAGGCATTGGAGCTTTCTGCTCCCTCCTGTCATTTTTGTAAGGTAATGTCCTCCGGGCAGGACATGCTACATGCACTGCTAGTGATTAATCCTATGTCTCCATGTGGCTCACTGAGTGGCTGGTAGAATGTTCGCCCAGTTCCTCTGCATGACTGGTCCCCTGTCAGGAGTGTCATTAGCCCCTCTCCTGTCTTACTGCATTATTTACTTCACTGAAGAGTAGTCACACATTTTTCTGCATTTTCATCTTGTTCTTGTGCTCTCCATTTCCTTGTGTGTTGCTGAGAGGTTGCATTTTTATGTGGAGTAAGATTTCCCTGACACAGTTTTGTAGTTAAATACAGCTTAAAACCAAATGCTTCAAAAAGAGCTGTTAAAATTGTCCTGAACATCTGCTTCCTCTGGCACCCACTTCTTGGAGATGCAGACTTTTATTTGCCCTGTCCTTCCTTTCAGAGCACTCTCTGAATGCACCATTTCCCCCAGGCCTTTAATGTCTAGATTATCCCACATATATGGCTCAATGGGTACAATTGTGGAGACTGGCTGAGAGGGGGAACAAATAGAAATAATTTAGATTAGAGCTGGTGATAGAAGAAGAGTAACATGGAGCTATGGCTTCAGTTCATCTTGTCACTATTGCTCTTGGCACAGTCTTGGTACAGCTGAGGTGACATAGATACTCTGAAAGACATCAAGTTCCCCAGGTTCCCTCCTCAGCCCCACTTCCCATCACACATTCTGGCTTCAGGGTGTTTCAGGTGTCTCTTCAGGTTCACCAAAGAATATAGCATAGAAGAAAATGGCTAGGTGTGCAAAGGGTAGGTGTGGAGAAAGGCTAGGTAATTATTCTTTTGCTGGCAGCTGGCCAATATAGATTGACTTAGCTGCATTGTGAAATTGCAGCCTCTGAGCCAAGGAGTCTGACAGCAATTGGCTTCAGTCAGCATTCAGCTCCCAAACTGATGAGCCGTAGGTAACCTAAGCATCTTACAAGGACCTCTTGGGCATGTTGTGCCTCACACTAAAGTAATGCACTGCTGCTTTTCTGGCCTGGCTGCAGATTTCCAACAGAAGCTTCACCAGCTTGATTCCCCTTTCTTAAATGCACATTTTTGCCTCTTTAAAACAAATTTTTGTCCGCTTTATTTGCTTCTCTAGCAGAGTACGTGTGCCCATTCATTCTTCGCTTAGGAGACTTTCAGAAGGGAGAACTTTGACAGCCTACAAAGGGGTGTGTTCAAAAGCTTGTCAGGTGCATGGAGAGCCACCAGGCACTTTCAGTAGGTTTTGCAATTTATGCTTCATTCTTTATATGCTGTCTATGGAAAATGCTATTAGGAAAAAAAAAAAAAAGCTAGAAAAAGCTTTAAAGATTTGTAGAATCATAGAATAGAATCATAGTATATTTTGGGTTCAAAGGGACCTTATAAAAGTCATCTAGTCCAACTGCCCTGCACTGTGCAGGGAGATCTAAAGATCTAGATAGGTTGCTCAGAACTCTGTCAAACCTGACCTTGAATGTTTCCAGAGATGGAGCATCTACCAGCTCTCTGGGCAACCTGTGTCAGTGTTTCGTCACCCTCAGTATAAAAAATGTCTTCCTTATATCAATTCTAAATCCACCGTTTTTTAATTTAAAGCCATTACCCCTTTTCTTGACACAAAAGGCCCTGCTAAAAAGTTTATCCCCATTTGATACAGTACTTCCTCTGTTACTTTTATTCACCAGTTAAATTATATTTCTATGTTATTTTTCATCCCATACTATTACATTTCCATTTAACCTATCCTGACATCCAGACTAAAATGTAGGGATCATAATGATCTGTGAGATCGTTGTGCACAGTTTCATTGATGTGTAAATTGTTGGGTTTACGTGAAATATATCATCCCACTGCTGAAACAATGTACCCATTTTTTTTTTTTTTCAGAAAGTCTAGCATTAGGTGGCGCATATCTTTTAACACATTTTCATTCCTAAACTTCTCAAGACAATCTTTTACAGGAATTCTGTATTTGAAGATGAGGTATTGACAGCTCAAGGGATATGGGGGTGTATTTCTCTTACAGAGTAAAGATATCTAATTTCCTGCTTTAGGGGCAAAGCAGAACTCAGTTTGAGCTATAGAGTCTACCTGTGTTCTTATAAATCACTTCTCATTAGTGACCTGAAAGCTCTTAAATCTGATTTACTCATATCTGTTTAATAGTAATTTGTCTTCTGATGCAGTAGTTCCTACAGTTCCCTAAAAAAAAAAAAAAAAAAAAAAAAGTAGTTTTAATAAAAGTAGTTAATTCTTTTTCTGCATGTTAGTTCATGAGTGTACATTTTTGCTCATGGCTGAAAACAGAAAGCTGATGATTTCTGCTTTATCCTGCCAAGGCGTAGGATGTTGTCTACCAACCTACGTTATACCAAAGCATATGTCAGCAAGTCTGAGAAAAGCTGCTTTTATTTGAATAAATCCCTAAGTGGCTGATTTTTTTAACATGTATTGCTAATGGTTTCAAATTTGACATGGAAAAACCCCATCTATTTAAAATGACAGGTAGTTACTAGTGATTTTTAAAAATCTCTTCTTTCAATGTAAACTAGTGTAGAAAAAAACATTACTGGGGAGTTTACAATTTAAAAAGAAATAAATTATTTCAACACTGCCATTTCTAACTGTGCTATTTCCCCAGATATAAATGAAAAGAGATACTAATATGTCCTTTTGTTAAGAGACATTGTTAGTGGAAAATGTATTGAGCTTCAGAAAACTAAGTTTAAAATAGGTTTCCAACTGTTTGACCATAACCATCTTTTGTAATGTCCCCTTTCTGGTTGGTTTAAATTAATGTTCTTCTACACTTCTCTCCCCCGCTGATGGCTCAAAAACCCACAAGATCAACAGGGAAATTGATTGCCTATATGAAAAGCTGCAACTTACTATGCACTACATGAAGTGAAAAAACAACCCAAACCCCCTCTGAGTAAATGTAAAAGGAAACTTTTTTTTTCCTTCATCTCATTTAATGGCAATGATTTTGAATGTCTCATAGCAGCAGTAGTTATAAAGCCCCTCTATAAAACTATGGCTTCTTAATAACTTTGAAATTATACTAAACTTCAGAGGTAAAGCAGTTTTCAACTCTTGCAAAATTAAGACAAATGTAACTACTAAAAGCAGTAGGGCAGTAAATTAGAAACATCTAATAGATGAAATTAAAAAAAGAACGGAGAAGAAAAAAAAAGAGGGAATTGGATTACTACAAAACTTTGTGCTTTTTTTTTTTTTTTTTCTCTCCACCTTGGCTACAGAGGCTGAATCGCATGTACTGTCCATCCTGTTTGCAGCATGGTCAGGGGACACACCTGGTTGTTTATGACAGCTCAAATGGCATGGTACCAACTCCTCAAGCTGTAGTAACTCACTCACTTGCCCAAGTCCTCAACAAACAGCTGCACAGTTTTGCAGAGACATTTAAGGTGTCAAGTTGTTGCTAATGCATTGAAATTGTCTTCGTCCTTCACAACTGCTCTCTGCTTTCCTTGGTTTCATGTAGTACAACTTAAAAGAAGACATTAAAGGGTGCAGTACAATGAAGCTCAGGTCTAACTTCTTTTACTGTGTGAATGAAGAAGGAAAAAAAAATTAAAATCAAACATGGCATCTTAGCTGTTATTAGGTGTGTCTCATAAATATATCTCCTTGTTTGTGTTTTCAGACAGCTGAAGTGGCGCTAGCCAATTTAAAAAATAAATATGAAAATGAAAAAACAATGGTGACTGAAACCATGACCAAACTACGGAATGAATTAAAGGCTTTGAAGGAAGATGCAGCAACCTTCTCATCCTTGAGGGCAATGTTTGCAACCAGGTAAGGGAAATGTTTTCACTATCTGGCTCAGCACTGTAAAAGTAAATATTGTGTGCTGAGAAAAGACTTAGGCGTGTATCTTGGGCTCTTAGGAGAGACAGAAATTATGTTCTGCAAGGTCAGAGGTCTGCTGCCTGCACATAAATGAGTGCACACTGTGCAAAACCTCTACGCTTTCAAGTGCTACTGAGATGTGTGTCTTGGAAAATAAAGCTGGAGAATAAGAATAGCAATGTCAATACAACCTTGAGCAAAGTGTTATAAATGCCAATATATGCCTCCAGTATATTTGCATTTATAGGGCTTTTTAAAGTGAAAATCAAATAGCAGATTTATGTGGCTGATTTTCACATTCAGAAGTGTGCAGTGATTCTGTCATGTAAAGCTATCGTATGGTTAATGATGATCTTCAGAATCCCATGTTTTCATTATCGTGAGATTTATTACTTACCACTAGTAAAATCTATTTCATCAACCAGCCCATGCTGTAATCCAGCACTAATAACTGTGAGGCCACAGCAATTTCCCATTCCACTCCAGCATGAATTCTTATTTTCTCCCACTGTGATATTCAATTTATTATCTTCTCCTTCACAGGATAAAAGTTTCACTTATCTTCTGAAACATAGTTCCTCCTGGCAGGACAGTAATTAATCATCGCTCATCTTTCCTTCTCCCACACCCTCTTTGGAAGAGCTTTTTCTTTCACCTGCTTTTTAAAAGTTACCTATAAATTATTTTTATTTTAAGATCCAACACTTTCATCAATAAATTTTTAATTCCCAAATATGCAAGGAAATCATCAGGGAATTGTTATATCAAGGCTTTTTTTCCCCCCTTACGGCCAAGCACAATGCGGATTTCTTGCTTGTGCTTTAGTCCATGAATGATAAGACATCTTCATGCCTCATGCCAACACCTCTCCAGTGCTCCCTGCAGTAGGGGCCGTCTTACCTCTCCCAGCCTTCTAAGATTCTTAGTGACAGTGGTGGTAGCAGCTGGGAGAGGTGGGAAGGAAGGAAGGAAGGAGAAGGGACATTTACATGCCGTGACATTGGTGCTGTGTACAAATTCATCATAGGTTCATCGTCAGAAGAGTACGTGTAGTGCCATAATGGAGATGAAGAACCAACTCAGCAGGTGGTGTGAACCAAGGTAGCTCCATTGATTTCATTGGCATCTAAAGATTTTCTTCAAGGAAGGAAAGTTGTGTGTGTGTATTAGAAACGCAGGTTTTGATCTTTATTCGCAAGCTTATTAGTCTAGGAGCTATGTGAATGTACTAACTCTGTAAGACACCTGGAAGGCTACTCACTCCAGAGGAGAGGAGTGGCATCATGAGCATAAAGCAAACAAGGGTCTTGCGTGGGGCATAAATCGTCAACCTACAAGGTAAAATAAGTTGTCAAATATTTAGAAGTTTTACTTAAAGGGGATGTTAGGTTGTTAGTGTACTGAATGCTTTTTACCTTATTTAGATATCTTGAATGCACACTTCTGTTGGGTTTAAGGCATATCTTAAAGTTGGTGGGAGATAGCAGCTTCTCTTCTGTGAGAATTAGGCTTAAATGATGTTATTCATCTGTGTGCCTTTTCTAGGTGTCTTGTGTGTAGGGTGCAATGAAGCTTCTGTTTCTCTTCTGTGAATTAAAAAGAGCGTCTGGGTGCCTTGCTGAGTTACAGATTTCCACTTTGTAAATGCCTAATATTAACAAAGATAAACCCCGCCCAGAGCATCTACTGCGGTTCATAAATTGCCTGCATTAGTGATTAAATACTCAGTGCATGGCCTATGGAAAATATCCCTTCCCTCGAGGTCCTAAGTTTTGCTCAGTATTTTCTGAGCACGGTTATAAAAAGTAATTCACTGCAAGGTCTTGCACATCAGTGTGCTCCTGTAGATTTTTCTGCCATAAAATACTCCTTTTCCTTCCTTACACTGCAATATAATGGCCTTTATAATTAAATCAATCTTCCTAAATGTTCAAATCATTGACTCATTCTGAACAGTCCATTTGGAATAGCATTTGTTTAAGTCACTGAGAGCTGATACACTCTAGGTGTCTGTTGAATAAGAGAAATCTGTTTGAAAATACAACATTGTAAGATTCTCCATGCAATTACATTAGATGCAATAGCAACCTTCAGCATAAAAAAAAGGAATTGCTTAGTCTTCTCTTGAATAAAACAGTGGTTTCCATGGTTATCCTGCATCACATGGTCCTTCCTCCTAAATTTATACTGTGGGGAGTACAACCCTCTGATAGTAGAATTATATTACAGATCTGGAAAGGAATTCATATACTGTTTGGAAGAACGATATCCTTTCTCTTCCATAAACCATCCTTTCTGTTCATTTGGTCTGCAAATAGATGATCATTCTGGTGCTGAACTGTATGGTTTCTTCTTGAAATGCACTGGATAAAGGTCACACCACATTATAAGGAGAGCCCAGCACACCTGCTTCTGGTCTGAGCAGCAAAGGCAACCCTTTTGCTCAAAGCTCTCCTATGTAGAAATCAGGAGGCGTCCTTTTGCTGTGTTTTCCCCTGACACTTGTGCATCCTTCAATTCTTTAAGTTCTTTCTTCAATTCTTCTCTCCCTCAAAAGTCCTTCTGTCCTGCTTGTCCCTCTACTTTTGCTCTTTTTCCTTCTGGGACTGCTTTTTCCCAATCCAAAGTCTCTGTGGTTCTGATCTCTACAGCTTCCTCCTTCCTTCTTCATTAGCCTTGTGATCCCTTTCAGAATTTATTTCAAATCTGTCAAGAATACATCCTCAATACAGCTTAAACTCCCTTTTCCCTGAACAACTCTCTTAAGAGAAAAAGCAACTATGTATAAAACTTCCTTTTCTGTGGGATGCATGGGGTTGACAGAGAAGAGTCGAAGTTCCTATCTGATACCAGGATAATGTGCTGCTCATCAGATTTGCAGCTCCTGCCTTTAGTCTGAATATTTTGTCCTGAGCTAATTCTGGTAGTACCAGACCAGAGAAAATGTTGAAAGCATTTCCTGCCCCTCGTGTCATTTCTCCTCACTCCAACCCTGAGTCACTGACCCAGAGTTGGAGCAGTGGGAGTGTGAAGATGTCAGGCTGTTGGCCAGCACCCATCCAGAGGGCAAATGAAAAATAAATTCTTTAAAACATTAGCTTTCCAGTCTAGAGTAGGGGTTGCCCTGGAAGAGGAAAGGAAGGGAAGTCTTGTGCTGAAGAAGAGAAAGAACTAGTTTTAAAGCAGGATCCTAAAAAGGATTCAGAAAGCTAACTTTACTGAGTCCCTACACATGCTTGCTTTCTCAGCCTCAATAGAGATACTCAGAAGGAGAAAGCAAGAACTATTATTCATGATATTCCCATCATCCTGACACTGCATGCACTGATTTTATTCTTTATACATCAAGACATTTTCTTATGATTAACATTTAAAGAAAAGTGTGCTGAAGAGATGGACTAGGAAGTTCAGACAGGTCCTGGATGTATCCTAGATGAGAAAACATTTAAGACCAGAAGATAATTATATTTATATGGCTGGAGCAGGGACCTGTCACTGTCAGTGCTGCTGGGTTTTAGCTCAGTCTCTGATATGATTTATGTTACCTACATTATGCATAAGCCTGACTTGGCATTTGGTTTGCATTCTTAGGTGAGAAAGATGGATGAAACTAGAAATCCCTTAAACTTCTATATAATCTTCTTGGATCTGTTCTTACAAAATAAGTGTCTGTCTATTTCCTTTCTGAGACAAGGGAAATGAGAAATAGGTGAAATCTTGACTTTCACGCTGGCAAGAAGTAGACCAGCAGACAGCAAGATAACGGTGCTGTTCATTTAATAGTCACTTGCAGCTTGCACCTGTCCTGGGGCAAGGGAGAAACAGGGAAAGAGCTCTGACTCAAGAGGACATAACTTTTGTTATTCACTACTACTTAATTACCTTTGAAAGACCTGTCCTGGAGCCCTGCTCAGTCTGCAGTGTCATGCCAGAAGTCATCTCTCTTGGGAGCTCTTAACCTTTTTTCTTCCCTGGTATACTGTGAAACTTCATGACTGTTTATAAAATGTAGGGGCTAAAGGCAATATGGATGTGTGTCATGTTTTTCTTTTTTAATTGGAAACATTTCTCTTTTTATCCCACATTTGCACTTAGTGGGGAATATTTCAGTGAAGGGAAATGCCATGGCTGCAGGCAGTAGCTACCTTCCACTTCATGGAATAACCTTCAAGGAGATCTGAAGCTGTTGATTCAGCAGTTTCTAAAGTGAATTATGGCCTTTACTTGACTGATTTAAGTTTAACCTTTCTGAACACTTTTTCTCTAAAACAACAACAACAGCAACAAAAATGCTTGAGCAACCAAACACAGAGACAATGGATCATGTGTTTGTGAAAAATAATAGGAAACTTGGAGTCGTGGTGGAGGTCAGATGACTGGAACCACCCAAACACTGCAGTGAACTGCCAAGAATGCAGGGTTGCTGTTACAGAGAGACTTCTAGGCTGGGCATATAATTAATCAGAACAGTTGAAAAATGTTGTATTAAGAAGATTGGTTTTGTCTCAAATATGAGGCCAGCTAACAGAATCTAGTAGATCTAGGTTTCTAGGACCAGCTTGTTTTAGTTCATATCAGGTAACAAAAAGCAGCTTTGTCTAAGTCTGCTTTTGCAATATCCACTTTCATGGACCTTAGGTTTCTTAGCTGCTCAGTTGTACTGTTTTACAAAGCAGATGCCTAAATACATGGAACACATCCCAGGGCCTGAGGAAAAACAATCTTTTTCCAAAACCAAAGTTAACTTACTGGCATACTAAAGCAAGGGAGTTCATTCCTCTAGTGGCACTGTGCTATAGGTGTTGCTGCATCTGTTACTTTAAAATTTTCAACAGAAAAATGTATTTGGAAAAAAAAGATGTCTCTTAGACAAAGAGGGGAGCAGGAGAGAATAAAAGAGATGCATACAGGATCCATCTGGTTACAAGAATGAGTCTTTAAAACTTTGATAACACAGACATTATAATAATGCCTATTTCAAATTAATTGAATTTAATCTCCAGAATGTTGATTTCATTCTAATGTCTCTGACAAAGAAACTGGCTAAAGCATCAATAGACATTCTATGGCTTGGAGCAGAAATAGGTGTGCATGTTGGCTTTAAGCCAACCAGCATTTCGGAAGTATCTCTCTTCCTCAAGGCAGGAATAGAGACAGTCACGCTTCTTAAGGTGCTGTTGAAGAAAGATAATATTGAAACTATAGATGAAACTATGTCTGACTTAGTAATTTTGCTTCTAGTGCCTGAATTATTCAAGAGGAGAGCTCAATATATATGCAAGTGTTTGTGTGTGAAGAATAAGTATAAATTTTTGAGTGTATTTTATTTCTGTTTCCCAAGGAGAAGATTACAGTTTCAGAGAAATTAAGTTTCATCCATCAGTTTGCAATAATTCAGAAGTTTATAGGATCACGCATTTTGAGAAGGAAAACTAAAATTATTTTCTATACTTGGTTTCTGTGAGTGATACTGATAAAGTTAAATCCTTATCCAGTACACTGTTGTAATAATGCAGTAAAGCGATTTAGATTTATGCAGATCACGTGGGGAGGAAATTTGACAAAAGCTGCATCATTTAATGTGAAAAATTCTTGGATGTTGCCACAAATGTTTGATGGTCAGACAGTACTGCCTATCTGTGAATCATGGTATATATTTGTCACTCTTGGTTCTTACTGATTAGATGATCTATTGTTAACAAACTGATGCTAATGCCCTTCAAAAAGTGACTAAGACCATCCTGAAGTTCCTTGCCCTTCCTGTTAACTTTAGGAATCGTTGTTTAAAGCAAGACTAAATTTAATTCAGTCTTAAATACTAACAAAATAATGAGAAAGGTGGTTTTATTTCAAAATCTGTCTGAGAGATCTAAAGCAAATGAAAAAGATACATTTTTTCATGCAGACAAAAGAGGCTGAGGGTTAAAAAGGAGTAAGTGACCATAGCAATGGATACCTGAGCACACCTCCAGGAGACTTAACAGTAAATGTGAAATCACTTCCAGGTGTAGGTTCTCCTGAATAAAACCTCTTTAATCAGTTAACGATAGCAAACAACCGAGGGCTTCTCATTTCACAAAATCTGTTGCTGAAGTGGATATTACTGTATATGGAAAATAGTATTATCTGCTTAGTAAATATTGATATCCATGGTGAGTTACTAGCAGAACCAGAAGCCAGGAGAAATAATTATTTGTGATCTAACCTGGAGTTAATTCCAAACCTCCTCTCCAAATGCTTGTTACTTGCATTAGAAACATATTACATTGTCATAGGCTACTCTGATATTATAGATACAGGCTCTCCTGCCGAATGGGAAGTGCTGGCATTCAGATCCACGTCCAAATTTTTTCAAAGTAGGAACGGAAGGATTCAGGCTGTCTGCTTCCAGGATTAGGTTTTGCAAAAGCTTGACTCTAAATCTACCCCTTAACTACAGCACAGGGATGTGACCACCGGTAGGGTTGGTTCTTGGACCAGTTCCCCAGATTTCTGCCTTGTTTGTTTTCCCAGGTGTGATGAGTACGTCACGCAGCTGGATGAGATGCAGAGGCAGCTAGCAGCTGCAGAGGATGAGAAGAAGACCCTAAACTCTCTGTTGCGCATGGCTATCCAGCAAAAACTTGCCCTAACCCAGCGACTGGAGGATTTAGAGTTTGACCATGAGCAGTCCCGACGCAGCAAAGGCAAGCTTGGAAAGAGCAAGATCGGCAGCCCTAAAGTAAGTGAGGAGGCATCAGCCACCGTGCCAAGCATAGACACTTTCCTCCTGCATAGTCAGGGCCCACAGCAACCAAACTTACTGGTCAGCAGTGGCACTCAGAGGAAAAGGTATGCATGCAGTGATCTTTCCAGTACAGTGCAGTGGCCAGACTTTCATTAAAGTTGTTCACTGAATTGTAAACATGAGAATTCTTTATCTCTTTTTTTTTTCCTTTTAAAATTTTTTTTTATCTACTTTGGCTGGGGAGAAGGAGGTGGGGAAGATATGAATATGAAATTCAAAGCCTGGCAACTTGTGGTTCTGACCCACTTACTATGTTATTTCCTCCTCCTTAACACAGTGTTTTGAACTATATTCTGTCAGTGTCTCAGTTCATCTTGTATGTCTTTAATATTAGTGTGAATGTTATTTTTTTAACAAGTTTTCCTTAAGGTTTTCCGTAATGAGCATCTGAAAAAAAAAAAAAAAAAAAAAAGGATTGTGCTCTATGAACATTTCAGCGCTTAACACAAAAGAAACTGCATTTCTTTGTTAAGCTCTGGTGCTCACTTGATCCTCATCAATGCAAAAAAGAATCTGGATGGGTTCACTCAGATCAATTTTTCTACGTGGAATCAAGCAACCTTTTGAAGGGAGGTGGCTGCCATTCGTATCCTAATGCAAATATTTCACTATTCAAGCAGAGAGTTCTCATCTTGTGACTGCCCTTCCAAAGCTCTATAGGTGCAGGGATCTCCACAGTTCTGAAGATGAAGAGGACTCTCTGTTAGAGAAGTCCTAGATAATGATTCCCTTTTCTTGTATGCTCTAGTTGCAATGCAAAAGCAAGAGAATGTTCAAGGAGCTTTGTACATGTCAACTCCAGGATGCTGAGCTATAACTCAACCTTATCTCCTCCTCCCCTAATATGAACCAGGATTTCCACTGCAGGCAAGGTGCCCTGCTGTGGAAATGATGTGGGGTGGCAACACTAGTTGATTTTTACCTATTAAGCAAATTAACGTGATGTTGTCATTCATGAGGCTTTGAAAGGTAATTAAAGTAAAACTCTTTTGTTTCCATATGTATTTTTCTTGGATCTCCTGCAAGACTATTCTCACCTTCCCTTTGTGATCAGAGCCATCCCAGGACTTCAGGGACCTACCTCCAGAAATTATTAAGAGCCCCCCCTCATCCCGCCTCCACAGAATCATATCTTCTGAGGGGCCCCCCTTCCATGAGTGAATTCATCCATGGGCACCGTCTCAGCAAGGAAAAAAGGTTAACCGTGGCCACACCAGGTAAACATTTTTTCCTTGGGTGCATGTGGTGCTGAGTGGTTAGCAGAGCAGGAGACCCTCCCAGCACTGCAGATGCAATCTAATTTGGGCATCTTCTTGAGACCTGGAAAGCAAAATGTCTCCCCCTGTGTCACCTGTAGCAGGAGATGACATTCTGCCAGCAGTGGCCCAAACTGGTTCCAGATGCAGTGCGGAAAATCCTGCTGTGGTAGAGGTGGGTGTAGTCCTACTGGCATCCACAGAAGCGGCCACCCCTGTGCCTGGGTGGTGCCTAGTCTGATGGTTGTGTTGGTAGTCCCCATGGAAGACACAAACCCAACGGAGCAGAGGAGTCAGATTTCTGAGGACAAGTGAGGGAGTGATTGGCAGTGCACAAGGAGCTTACACAGCATCTGTCTTCTGCTCACCCTAGAGCATTTAATCAGGTTTTTCTGAAGGGTACTGTTAAACTCACAGAAGGTTTAGTTTATATAAATTGAGTCACAGAGTTTATCTTTGCAGGAAGCTTTTGCTCTTTGTTTCCTGCCAAAATGTAGTACCTGCTTTGAACAAGATGTAGAAAAGAACTGCGAACTGGAATGCCATTTCAAAGGTTGTGACATCTTTCTTCTTGTGACAAACAAGCTAAAAGTTGCTTTTCTTCTGCACCTGAGCAGAACATTTAGCCTTTAAATATGCACACTCTTGTCTGATAGTAAATTTTTTCATTCTTTGTTTTGAAATTTGTTATACACAAAAAGCATAAGTAGAAAATATATAAACTAAAACCCATAAAGTGGTTTCTGCTCAAGTAAATGTTTATTCTGGAAAGCTGAGCGATACCCTGTCGTATGTTATATCTCTCAGTGCCAGCAATATCACAGTCTTTGAGTAGTGCCATGCAAGTTACACCCACTCAGAGGACAAGTGTAAAACTGGAGAGTCTAAACAAGACATTTTCCTAAGGAGTGTTGCAGTAAATAAATCAAAGAGCTGGCTCCCGGGGAGAAAAAGGCAGAGAGAAGGAAAGAAGCAAAGGCTTTAAAACATATACAGTAAATGGTACTGATCTTTCAGTAATTTCTTTGTATTCTATTGGCAATGGAAGACCAGGTGCTCGTTTTCTACCCTGTCGATGGGAATCTGTTTCCTAAACACTGGCAGTGTCTCTTGTATTCTTTCCTCTTCATCCTACTACAGAATAAGGATGATTTTCTTTCTGATGGACAACTTACACCTCTTGAAAGAACTGGATTTTGCATTTTCTGTATAGCCAAATTCCCCAGTTTGGAAATGCAAGGATCTAGGCCCAAGAATAGCAATCTTCTAACATGCAATTTGCAATACTCTTCTAACTCTAATTGTACTTCCCATGTTCTATTTACAAGAGTGCCAGACCAAGGAGAACTAGATTTTAGTCCAAGGACCTTTGTGTGAAGAAATCTGACTGTATATTGTAAATGCAGTTTAGTGGTTGGAAGAAGTAATGACTTAAAAAAGCCCTATGGTCAACAGACAGGTAAATTCAAGTTACTGTATTGCAAAATTGTTAGTAAAATGGTAAATTACGTGATCTTTGAAGTAGGGTCTTTGGATCCTGACTGTCTTTGTGCATTAAATTTTTTTTTCACTATTTTCATGGACCAGCATCTGATCTCACAGGGCATCATAGTTGCATGGACCACAAATTAAGAAAACCTGACACAGTCTCTAACTTTTTTCCAGTAACAGTGGCCAAAGGATGAAGTAGCCTGAAAAGTAGAATTTTCCAGAAAATAATAATTGTCTGCAGTCATACCTGGTACTTCAGGCACTTCTCCACATATTCAGAGTACAAGGGTCTTGAGACAGTATTAGTGATTTATATGACAATTGTTCTTATGATTCTGCAATAGTCCCAGCTTTCTGAATGCATCTGTCAGAATTCTGTGTCATCACACGGTCTTAGTCTCAGACTGTGAGACTGACAAGTTCAAACCAGAGATTCTTCTGAGCACTCAGGTTCCAGTATTAGCAGGGCCCATGTTATTATCAGTTTGAGGATTAGGTAGGAAATTCTTCAGCATTGTTCTTACCAGTTTCTGGAAGATTTCTTATTGTTGTTAACAGATCAAAGGAGCGATGCACCAACTAGGACTTTTTTTGCCATCTGTCTCATTATCTGTTTCATGACAGTAAGGAACAGTGAAGAATATTATACTGCTGCTTTTATAGAGAATATTTAAAAGCCTTGTATCAGAAACAGTTTCTGTTCTCAGATATCTGTGCAGTCAAGCAAGCCAGCAAGAAATGTAGCAACCCACACCTCCATCTTTGTGTGAGGATGCAAAAGAACAGCATCCAAACTCAAATGTTATGGAGAAGAGTATGGCTTGGCTTGAAGTCATGTCCTCAGAAGTGGAGGAGCAATGAATCCTAAATTAAATGCAATCAGGTTTGAGCTTTTTTCTTTTAAATTTGTGAACTATTTCCCTCACCATGAGTATTTCACCCATGTGATGTGCAGGCTTCCCTATTCTTTCATTAACTCCCAGTGTTGTGGGATCTGGGAGCCTGTACCTGGGTATGTATTTGTTGGACACTATAAGCTGAAGTTGGTAGAGGGAGAAACTGGTCAGGGTCCCCTGCTCCATGCTTCCCAAGCAGTAGGCGAGCTGTGCCTGTCTTTCTCTTGCACCTTGTTCTGGACTCAGTGCTACCTTCATCATACTCTGGCCCCAGTTTTGACTGCTGCTGGCTACCTGGTAAAGGAAACATGGGATTACTTCTTGCTGCCTTCTTCAGAGGAAGACCCTGACATGAAGACTCACTAGTGAAAACCATCTGAATTAAAGAGCTCTCAAGAAAGAAATTGCTATTTCCTACTCGGTGTCCACTTGACTGCCCTCAACTTTAAATTAGCATACATGTCCCTCTGACTTAAAGCTATAGCAGTATAAATTTATGTCGGCTTTATAATTGAAGTAATGGCTCCTAAGCACTGTGGCTAACAATACCACTCAATTAATTTCCAAAGCGTCGTGTTCCATTTCCCTTGGGTCGTATGCTTTTACCTTTGCTGCACATTTCTTCTTTTCTTCTGCTGTTTTCCATCATTTTTACACTTTATTCTTCTGATAGATCCAGCCAGTATGTGCCCAACACAATTCCAGTCTGCTTTTGCATGTGGCTTTTTTCATGTGAAGAAGTCAGGGCATATAGAAAGGCTAAGGCTGTTTTTTTCACTGTGTAACACTGTATTAAAATGACCTTTCCTTTGCAGTTGTGTTCAAACTCCCTTCAATATAAAGTCACTTGATGTGTCTTAATATCCCACAGTCCCAAATCTGAATTATGCTTCTCTTGACTTCTTCAAGGAAAGAACAAGACAGAAGAAGTCTGCTGTGGTTGCTCTGGTACCACTTTTCTCTCTGTTGGTAATTTTAGCATGGAAATTCTAAAACTTAAATATGAAGTTCTGTAATTTTAGCTTAAGATTAAATCAGTCAAGATCCTTGTGTGGATGA
The DNA here is from genome assembly GCA_025345505.1 of Todiramphus chloris collaris. Classification (NCBI taxonomy): domain Eukaryota; kingdom Metazoa; phylum Chordata; class Aves; order Coraciiformes; family Alcedinidae; genus Todiramphus; species Todiramphus chloris. The sequence continues at coordinate 10,461,297 of JANVCC010000130.1, read as the reverse complement.
TGGACCACCTGAAGGAAAAGCTTTCCCAACAGGATTGTGAGATGGAGAGTAACTAATGGCTGCAGCACTGTCCCTTAAACAGGGGGCAGCTATGATCTGCCTCAAAGTCTCTCCTTCACTGAGTGCCCCCCAAACAAATGGTGGTAGATGTTCCTTTTCCATATTGTTTACACTTGTAGATACCACAAAGCAGATTTCATTATTTAGAATCCCTTTGAATAGTAAAGTATTTTAAAATTTCCTAGGAAATCAGATCATAAGAGCAAATCTTTTCCCTTCTCTACAGTCATATATTGTACTTTATTAAAATAGCAAAAGGGAAAGTAACCTTAAAATGTGACACATTTATCTCAAAGTCAAAGCCCAGCTGAGGTCAAATGCTTAATTGGCATAACCCAGGCCAGCCTCATGGGCTTCAACAGAACTAGCTAGTTTATTCCAATCCCAAGTTTCTGTTTTGTAGAATTTAGATTTTATTGGTTTTCATGTGCAAAAACATTGCAAAAATCAAGTTATTTTGTGGAGTTGCTCATTCCTGAAAGTACATTAAACCTGAAAGTTTGCTTGCTTTTCAGGTGTCTTTCAAGGCTGATTTACAGAATTGTATTTGATTCTTAAAAGAAGAGACTAACATTGAAGGTAAAGACAGCACAACGAATTCCATACAATAGTACAGCAACTGCTCAAACACTAAGCTCACCGCCTCATAAATAATAAAGAGTATATAGTATATACTCAATATAAAAATCATCCAATATTAGTTTCCTATAGCTCTGTGCTTACAGGCAAATCAAATACAAATAACAGTACAATACAGATAACTGGTTTTTGTTTGTTGGTTTGCATTCTTACCATTAAATTTAACTTAATATACAGAGAATCTATGTTGAAGGAAATTCCTATAGAGAGTTCCTAGTAGCATCTCTAAGAGCTAACTTACAGCATCTGTAGGCAGAAACTCTTTCTTAAAGCTAACAAGGAAAATTATACTAAACCCAGTCACCCAAATATGAAGGTCCTAGGAAGTCTTCTGATTAAGTCTTCAAGTTGGAACTCAAGGAGAATTGCTTAAGAGTTGTCTTTATACTGAAAGTTTCACCCGTGAAAAATAGATCAGAAATCTGGAAAGATATTGATCTCTTTGATGTAGCAGAAACACAGTTTAACACTACAAGAAGCAGAGGGTCTGCCAAGTAGGGTGGTCCTTTGCATTACAGGGAGTTAAGGACTTGGGACAGGCCGTGTGAGGTGTTGAGTAACCTCTCCTGGCACAAGGGATGAGGAATATGCTCTACTGCTACTTTAATTTTTTAGTTCTGGATTTTGAACTTTTTCAAAGTGCAGTGTTTAGGATATGATTTTCAGAATTATTCTGTAAAAGGTTGTTCTCTGTATAATCAGAAGCTTGTGTTCCTTCTTATGTATTTTCCTTAAAATATTGTTAAAATGGAATTTATCAAGCAGGGCAAGGTTCTTGGCTTTGGTTCCTGCTACTTGCTGCTTCATGTTGTTTAGGTAGCATGAAGATACGAGAAAGCATCTTCAAAAGCAATATTATGGGTAGAAGCCCTTGGTAGGAATTGAAGCTGTCTTTACCCTCCCCTTTTGATGAAGGGGCTGGGAAAATGACTGAGAGAGGCTCAGGCTGACACTATTCTCCACAGCTGAGGCTGTTAGCAGAAATGAGCCTGAGCACCTTACGCCATTGGAAAGGTAGGGAGAATTATTTTTTGATAGTGAGTTTGTGTCTTCTTTTGCCATGTCCTGAAAATGGTTTAAGTTCAAGGTCTTTAGCTGTGCATATTTTTTGTTTGTTTAGGGATATTTTGCCAAAAATAGTTCCAGCTTTTCTTTTGAGCGTAAGTACCAATGTCAGAAATCTGTGAGGAGATTTTTGAGGAACTTTGCTTTTTTATGCACTTCTCAATTTTCAAACAGTGGGATTGTTAGAAATCTGAACACAGAGGAAAGCACAGCTTCTTTTGATGAACACTGTCAGCTCTGTCCTGAATTTTGCTAGGAAGGTGCTTTGTAGATCTCGGGTCATCCAGTGGACAGTTTTTGTCATTTGTCCTTGGCGAAGGATTTTATAGATTAAAAAATCAACATTACTAGGACCTAGATATTTTTTTCTATTCTGATATTGTTTAAAGAGTTGTATTCTGAATTCCAGTTCATTAATAGTATGTATTTATCAGTATATTAAGAGAAAGAGTTTATTCTTGAAAAGCAGGGTAGGTTGTTAACCGAGTCACCACTAATAAACAAGATATGCAGCCATATACTATTTAATTGCTCTGAATTGTTCAGTCAGGTAAGTTGGATGTGCTTCACCCAAGCAATGCAAAGCTGCTGGAGCACAAAATTTCTTCAGAACTATTATTTCAAAAAACAAAACAAAATATGACTTTATTCTGACAACTTGCTTTACTGAGTGCAAATGGCCCTTTGTCTCATTAGAGATCCATGGATGATTCTTCTCAGTCTTTGGCTATGAATATGTTGTGTTTTTATCTACCAGGAATGTACTTGTGTTGATGGTGATCTTGAACCTGCAAGATGTCTTTGAGCTTGTTTAATGAGGCAGGCTACTGGCTACCACAAGACCCAGGTCTAATCTGTCTCTGCACTCCATGAAAAAATACATTTCATGTGTTTTTAACAGTTTGTTTTTTTCCTAAATCAGGTATATTTCTTTTTGTATTTAAACGTGATGCCCTTTACAAAAAGGGTAATTAAGTCATTATTAACTTATTACCTGTGTTTGCTTTTTTGTTCTGCATTGTTCTGTTTTCTGTGGGTTTTGTAAACATGCCATATTTGTGTATATATGTGTTCATTGTTTAATGAGTGGTATTGGTACATATATACAGATATATGTATATATCTTCCTGCTCTCGGGGCCATGTCCTGCATCTGATATGCTCATTTAACTAAGCTTAATGAGCATTGCATATTTATGCCATTTCAAGCATGGTACATTGTCCTTGTGGAGGCCGTTTTGAATTTGGAGAACAGTATCCTTGTCAAGGACATTAGTTGGCTGTAACTGATGAAGAAGTCAGCTGGCTAAATGTACTTTTACCTCTTGGTGCCACTGCAAACAGGACCTTTTCACTCTAAGCTTTTCCTCTCGCATTTAGCTTTCCAGTTATCACTGATGAGATCGAACCCATACATTCCATGCTGATCAATATAATTTAGCTACTTCAATATAATTTAGCTATTATGGCATGAATTCACTGAAGTTCTACAAGTTTCATTTAACCTCTTTTTGTATTTTTCACTATATAAAGAAAGCAGTTCTGAAATAGAACCTGTTTTTGATAGAATCCCCAAACTGTTAAATTTAAAAATAATTAAATAAATAACAAAGATTGCAGTGAAATCCATGCCTTATTGCTATATATTTTCATTAAAAGGTTATTGACATTTCTCTCTGTATATCTAAGTTCTGACATCATTGACAGATGGAATGATTAATATTAGCATCATTTGTTGAAGTTCTCCAGTAAAATTGTACTAGACTTTTGACTGTCTCTCACTAAGCAGGTATGCAGGTGACACATTGTATCTTTAAGGCATGTTCCAGGTATTGTTGCTTGCTCTGAAAGTTTTGGGCTTTGGAATCCAGCCTTATCAATTAAATGAAATAGCTATTGAAACATGCTGACAATTTTGGTAACAAAAGCCATCCATCTTTATCTTCGTTTGTGACAAGGTTTAATGTGTTTCCAGGACTTACTGATCTTTACTATCAAATACACAGGAATATTCAATACTGTGCTTGTCATCTTGTGAAACAGACAAAGCTGAAGTGAGACTTTCTTTAAAATTAGACATGTTGACATTTTAGCTCTCTAATAGAGCAGTTCCGTGTGATGTTGTGATGTATGGAGTAAGCTCACCAGCAATTCTTTAATCAAGTCTTATTTCCCTGATTGTAAGTATCTCCATGTCTGTATCTTTTAGGGCTATGAAACCTTAGAATTGAACCTTATGTTGTTTCTTCCAAAGCCTACTAAAGTTACTATTCCTACTGACTTCAACTTCTGGATCAAGCTTGTAAAATAGTGCAAATGTTTTTGGTTTGGATGTCTTTGTAGCCATACAAAATGTATCCTAGAAATGTTTCCATGAAAGATGGGTAACCAACAAGACAAAGTGTGATGATTTCTGTATTTTTAAGACTTTTCTTTTCCTCTTTAGAAATGTTTAAAATGTGTGTGTGTTCTAGTGAGCATTTCATGAATCATCAGACCTTTCTAAATGTGCTTTTTATGAACTATATATAAAAGAAAGGAACTGAATATATATTTTCAGCTTCTACCATTTCCATTTCTGCTGTTTTACTAACCCATTATTTAGCTTCTCAATAGATTTAATGAGGAATTATTTAAAATATTCACAGAAACCATTTGAGAAATAACATAAACATGTCATGATATAGAAAGTGTGAAAAAGCCTACAGAGCTGACAAGAAACCTTCTAATGTTCTTAGTCTGTAACCGGAGTAAAATGTATTTCACTAATTTTGTTAAGGACTAGATAGTAATTATTATTAAAAAAAAATAAATCTTAATATGAGCTACAAGAAAGGGCAGGGCTGAGATACAGCTTTATCACTGTGCTTAGAGCTAGCAGTCACATTACCACTGAAAGAAATGGACTAATGGGGGAACAGATCTCTCAGTTGGGGGTAATGCAGGTCTAAATAGAAAGTAGAAATCAAGTCATGTAGAATAAGGAAACAGGGGCAAAAACCATTCCATATATAATGTAGCTGTTGCACGGATGTGAGAACTCACTAGAACAGAGCCAAGAAACCTGACATGTTCTGGAAAACCACTGAATCAGTGACCTACTAAACCATGTTTGTCTGTGTTACGTGTCAGGTAGTGCGTGAAGTTCTTAGTGATTCTCCATGAGTTGGTTTGTGGAAATCACCAAGATAGCATTTCTCTAAATGCTTCTTACAAACTCTAAATGTTTTCTTACAAACAGCAATTAAATCCTCTACCTATTCTAATAAGCTCTGTCACCTGCTCTTACTCCAAGAAGCATTTAACAGAAGGCTCTCTGTTATGTTTACTCTGAGCTTGTCCTGAAGGTAAAGAGCTGAGAGGAGAAGGAGCAGAAGGGGGCCTGTGTCAGGATTTTGGAAGTGTAGAAACAGTGGGATCTTCCCAAGACACCTTTATAAGGAAAAGAATGGACAAACCAGGAGATCAGGATTTTAGATGTACCCTACTGCTGACCTATTGCATCTTAGTGCAATGTGTAGATATTGCTGATGCCTCCAGATATGTGTGTAAATGGAAGTTCAGCAGCATGCTCACATCTCTTTTAACCTTTATTTTTGAAATAATTTTTGAGAAGTAGTGGAAGAATTAATTGTTGAAACTTCTTCAACCAACAATAATCTAAAGCACCAAGTTTCTCTGAATAGCAAGCTTATTTTTTGCAAGACTTGACACAGAAATGTCATAGTAGATCAGCTTTACTGTGAAGTAAGCCAAAACTAATACTTGGTTGAAAAATTTGTCTATCACCACTCAACAATCTGATATTCAGTTTAATGGTAAAACTCAGATATTGGGAAAACTCAGAGAATCTGGGTACTAGAAAATGTCTGTGCAGGAGCTAACTTGCACCTGGTGAAGTTTATTAGGCTGCCTGTGTGCTGATTGTGCCAGAACAGGGCTGGGTCTCATGGAGTTGTACAATGACTCTGTACCATGTCTCAGTCTCCCTGTGCTGCTCATTTTCCTTCCAGGTCAGGAAATCCTCATTCAACCCTGCTCTGAGAGATGGGGGGTTAGTAAGGCTAGCCAGGCTCCATGTACAACCAGTGTGGTTGCCCCACGATAGTCCTCTCCTTCCAGGGAGAGCCCACAGAAACACAGAGCTGCACCCAGTTTGCTGCTAGTGAACTGACCAGCTGGGGCTATACATAAAGCAGAGGCAACTCTGTTATTTCCACACCCAAACTGACCCTGGAAGCAGGAGAAGGGAGAGACTCTTCTAATCTTTGACCTGTACTATTGTTTGTGCTTTTTTTTCCAAAGGTAAGCCACAGCTGTCCTCTCACCAGCTGTCCTTTGCGATAACCATTAGCACTTCAAGTTCCTCTTGGCCTTGAGAAAGGTCAAAGTTTTCTTGGCATCTATTACAAAAACAGAGATAAATTATAAGTGAAACCAGCTAGTGAAATAATAGTATAAACTTATGTCCCCGTCACCTCTAGATAAAAAGTTTGGGGACTTTTCTCATCCTGTTAGATTATAGTTTGAAATAATTTCTACAAATCTCAGCTCAGAAAGGGGGGCAAGTGTTTTAGTACCCTCTGCCTTGTTGTTCTTGACATCTCACATTTGCCTTTTGGGTTTGGAGATTTTCCTTGCTCCCCACCATTCAATAGAGAGGATTGGTTTATTGTCTTTGTAGGACTTGCTGTGTGATGCAACATGTTTCTGTCTCTGCACAACTAGAAAACTACTGATTTGTTCTTTGCCCAATACTTTTGAATCATTCTTTCCCATTAAATTGACATCTCAGGGAAAAAAAACAATTTGTTACCATATAAATTGAGACAACTTCTCTTTTTGAGTAAATTTTCAATAACATCTTCATAGGCATGTTAACAAATTCCTGAAGCTTCATGGAGCAAGCTCAACTGACATTGTGTAGCATGACACAAAGTGATATAGCTTGAAAAGTTTTATCTAGGAAGGAGGGACTTTCTGTTGGGCTGGAGTGGGCAACAGAATGCTAAGGAGAGTTTATTTTAAAAGACTGAAAAAGCCTCTATCTCACATTTTGTCATAACCATTTATTGACAGCTTTTCTTATATCAAGAACAGATTTTTCCCTATGTTTTTTGTATCATAAATAACAAATATATAATAGTGCCTATAAAAAGTATTTGATTAGTTTCTTATTTGCTTCTCAGTTTTACCCTTTCAGATAAGAGAGAAATGTTTTCCGTTGATTAACTGACCTAAATGCAGTTAAAAATATGATATGTATCAGTTACTCAATCACAGCATCCCCAATGCTTATCTTGGAATTCTTATTAGTCTCAGTCTTTGATAGCACTGTGTAGAGATCAGTAATTTACCAAGTGTCAAAATGTGCTGAAATGCTCCCTTGCAGTATGCTGGGTCTTGAGCAGGTGGGACTGAAAATGCTTGCGTATGTTTTTCACTGAGGACATTGCTGATGTCAACAGAAGGCATGCCCATCTCTAAGGCACTAATAACCCAGTTAAGCAGGCCTGGGTTGATTCAAGTCACTCATTTCACAGACTGAAGGGCAGAGCACACCTTGTGACATGAGGGAAATGTGTATGTGGCTGAGCCAAAGACAAGCACAGGAAAATACCCTTTGTTTTTTGGGGTTTTTTTGGTGAAATTTGCTCTCAGCAGATAATTTCTAGCAGCACATGCAGTCCTCATAGGAGCAGATGTAGCTTCTCTGAGCTTGGTATTTTTAATGCGCTTATATCAGGAGCTGATTAGCCTGATTAAGACTAGGCATTAGATTCCAAAGGAAAATCATCACTGGCTAATCCGCGAGAGAGGAAATCTCTAAGACCTTTACACCACCATTGCCAGCAAATAGCTAAAATATTAAGAACTGGAAAATTGGAACTGGCCTAACATGTAGCACAAGTCAAGCCTCAAAGCTCCAGCAGCTGCAGTGGTGAATATGGCCTGATACTGCCACAGCACTTTGTACAGACTCGTGTCTTGCTGAATCCAGTGAAAACTGGTATATGAATTTTTGTGTACAATAGCTCCTCTTTGCCTTTTGTGGTTGAAATAGTCACTGAATTTCATTTCTTCATTATAGGTGCATAGAATTGTAAAAGGACTCAAGAGATCAGCCAGCCCACCCCCTGCCCCAGCAGTTTATTTCCTCACAGCAACTGGAGATGATGGAGAAATAAGATAGCCTATATTTAATGACTTTATCATTTTGTTGGGGGTGGTCTCAGAAGACAGACCAAAAAGTATAATCTGTGTCTGTTCCCTAAGTGTCTTGTACACAAATGACAAGCTGTCCTTTCACTCTGTAGCTTGACTAACGCTCCCTGAGATTTGAAAAATCCTGAGAAGAGGCTTCTTCCAACTCAATTTTTTAGGGTTTGTTTTTTTGTTCTTTATTTTTTCTTAGTAAAAGACAGCATGTCTTTCTTACCTTGTCTTTATGGTGCCTGACATTGGCCACAGAATCAATAAAGATATCTTTGAAACTTTTAACCTTCAGCAGAGTATTTTTGAAAGAAACAAATATTTACTTGATAAAAGCAGGATTTCCTTAGTGGAAAGGATGTCTGCTAGTTTTCACCTTTAAACACAATGTAACACAAACTCATTTTATGATATTCATGACATTAGAGAATAGCATTATAAATCCTCCAAGATACTTAGAAGGATTAAATATAGAAGGAATAAAGTTAGCTCTGGCACAGTTACTTGGACATAAGTAGAGAAGAGCTCCTTTGAATTTGAAATGCCTCTATGTAAGCCATATGCATTCTGCTTAACTCTTTCCTAGCATAATTCACAAAAACTTCACTCCTGGAGGATGTAGGAGAACAATTCAGCCATTTTCAGTCATGTAGATCACTAGATTTCGTGCTGATGTGTGAGCCAGATTGCATGAGCATTGCTGACACCAGGTAGAACTGTTGTTTCATATGAAGCTGAGGGAGTTTGCTCACATTTAATAGTTATTATCCAGATTACATAGTGCTTGCAGAATCTGATTCTGTATTCACACATTCTGCCAAATCCAGCAGATGAAGAGGCATCATAAAATATTTGCAGGATGTTTGAGATATTAGGAAAGGATCATAAATCAGGCATTTGTGTTGTTCGGGAAAAGCCTGTCAGAACAATTTCTTCTGTATTTATGAAGCCTGTCCACACTTCTTTATCACACAGCATTCTGCTCTGTATTCCTTTTCTTACTTACTACATTCTGTTCGCTGTCAGGGATGACTTTGCTTTGGACTTCTGCAAACCAGTTCACTTAGAATAAGACATGACATTTATTTTTTTCATTCTACAATCATTTCTTATCTGCAGTTCACCTGCTCTTTCTGTTCCTTCAGGCACCTTTTCTTTAAACTGAGCTTTGTGCTGAAATGGCAGACTCTTCTACTTATGGCTCAAATACATTGCAAACTCTTGCACTCCTCTGCTAAAAGATGTATTGAGGACTATAGTGACCATTCTGGTAAATGAGTATGGCACAGTATCCTTTCCCATTCCATTTCCGCTTCCTGACACAGTGGTGCCAGCACTAACTGTGCATGTTTTTCTGATGTAGATACCTGTGCATTGAAAATAAGTCCAAAACACTCTCCTCTTGGCTAATACAGGAAGAAACTACTGATTTGGGTACATTTGCTTCCACCCACTGGAGGTCAGCACATATCTTCACAGTAAGTAGGGAGAAGCACTTTGGGCTTGTATGAAATGGAAGTGTTAGGATACTGGATACGATGCTCAGAGTTGCTAGGAAGGTGTGTTGCTCTGCATTGTACCTGATATCATCTCAAAACTCTTGACAGCAGATTACTTGCACATTCTTCCACTTGATTGGGACAAAGGATGGAAGTGGGTTTTGGAAAACATGCATTGTAAAGAGAAATGATTACTGGTGATGAGTTTTAAGTAGCAACCATTAAAAAAAAAAAAAAACCCAAATCAAATTATTTCCAAGTACATGAAAGTCGAGTGTCTCATTTTTAGGGTTCAGGGGAAAGTAACTCATTTCTACTGAAGAGTCATATTGAGAATCAGGTTGATTTTCATCAGTCATAGAGGATGATAGGTCTGCAAACCCTGCTGGAGACAAAAAATAATCTCCACTAGCTTTCCAGATGCTCAGAATTTCACCCATAGATTTTAATGTTCGAAAGGATCTTCATGACTCTCTTTGACAATCTGTATCACACAGCTATTAGAATGAAAGGACAGTCCACTGCAGGGAAAATGTGCAGATCTTGAGATCTGCAAATCTTGGTAGAAACTAGTGAGCTAGAATGCAGGGTTGTCTTATTCAACTACTTTCCTGAAGTCCCACAGATATTGAGTTTAAAGCTGCCTTCATATTCCAAATGTCATAGCAAAAATGCGGCAACAAAGGATTATGTGGCTTTACTGTTATTTAATAAATTAGGAACTAGAATACAGCTTTGCAAGTGACTAATTGATAAAATAATCTAGACCAAACAGTGAAAAACAACTGTGTCAAGTTCTTCCTTTTCTGTACAAGAAATAATCTCAGAAGCACTATTTATAAGTTGCAAAGACTTTCTTGCAAGTTTTTTTCTTTAAGGCCATAATGAGATGGCATCTGTAATTGTTATATGGATGTAAATTCTCTGGAGAAATTTAGGGTAGCTTTATTGACACTTTTTATATTAGATGTAAGCAGAGCTACTTCATCACTAGCAGAAGATTGAGAAGTATAAGGTTTAAGCTCAGATCCTGTGTCCAGGCCATTGTTGCTGTCTGTTTAAACAGAAATTTGCCAATGTTAAGGGAAGACAGACAAAAAAATTTCTCCATTGCTTCTTCTGAAAAAGAAAAAAAAAAAAAAGCAACATGGTTTACAGTTGGACTTAGTGATCTTAAAGGTCTTTTCCAACCTAAACTATTCTATTATTCTGTTATTCTCTAACTAATGTTATTGCTATCAGGACAAAAAAAAAAAAAAAAGGTGTTTCTGTCAGATAAGGAACACATTCCTCACTAAATCTCTCCATCAGACGCGTAGCCTGTGTACTACTGTTACTAACCCCTTGCTCTGTAATCTCTCTGTATATATGTCTAATTTATCAGTTTCTTGTAGATTGTCAGCAGCCTGCTGCCTCCATACCGCCACACGGCTCACAACTAGCCAGGGGGCCAGATTGCCAGACTGTCAGGTAAACTTAACTAACTCTCTTCTCTTTGCATATAGCTGCATGCATGTCTGCAACTCCCCTCCTGTGCCTTATAGAAAAGCTCTTCACTGCACTTCTTCGCTAATGGCAAAATTTTAATAACTTGAGGAACAGTGATAGTTTCTGTGGTGACAGTACAAACCTGAATCACAGCATTCACACACACATATCCATGTAAAAATATGGAAAAGAATCTCAAGTTGGATCTTGCAGTCTTCATTTGGTCTTTTTATGCAGTTTTTCAATGATGTCAAAATACTTATGGTTTTATTTTGTTGCTATATAAATTTACATAAATAGAGGAGTTTTAAATTTAAGGGTGTAGGCTTCTGCTTTTCTAAGATGGTGTTTTAAAGGCATTTTTGAGATTTTAGAAAACACTTTTCAGAACGATCTCCCTGACCTGGAAACTCAAACCCACCACAGTCAGTTCTTAATCTTGTTAATAGTGAACTTCTGGTGTCCGTGCTCATAGAAGGTGCAAAGGCTAAATCACACTTCTGAGGCGGTTGAGTTAATCAAGGCACAAAAGCTAAACAAAGCAAAAAGAGATTAGAACAGTGTTCATTATTTGTTCACATTAGATTTTGTGTATATACTCACTTATGCTTGTATTCTCATTTGAAATAGGCTACACTATCTTTAGACCTTAGCCTGATCTGTAGTGACTAAGTTGAACTATAGCCCCATATACAATGCAGTTATGGAGCACTGGACATGCAGCGATGCCCACTTGGGGAGCGGGTCTGGTACAGATTTCAGACTGCATGTGCAGCACCGCTGAGCACTAATTCTATGAGGTTTCTCAGTGGCCTTGGAGCAGCTGCTTTCTTTGTGCCTCTTTCTTATTGCATGGGATGGGGAAGTATTATTAACTTCCTTTCTATGTAAGGGTATTGCAAACATTTTACTGAGAAGTTGGTGGAAGCTCATTGTAACTGAGAAATACCATTTACTAGTTTTCAGGTTGGAATTTTATAGAACACTGAAAAAAGTTACTACTTCTATTTAAAATTCTTAAAATCCCTGCCAAGTGGTTTCTGATGTATTTTAGATGTTACAACAATTTAAGTATATCATTAGGTGCTTTGAATACATCAAAGTTTAGTCTTGTTTTAACCCTATTTAATTAACTCCCCCGGTGGAGAATATACTTTAATACCGTCCCTCTCTAAATGTTAACAAACAATTGCTCCTGCAATTTTAAACATTTTTTTTCCAGAATGAAGACCTACCTGATCTGCTATACATTTGTCTGCAAGCAGTACCTTGTTCTGCAGACAAACCCATAGAAAGGGATGAGGTCCAGAGGCAAGTCTCAGGGTTTTCTGGTTTGTCCCTAAATTTTTCCTCAGTTAGGAAGAAATTCTTAGCCACAACCAGACCTGGAAGTGTTGTTCAAGAGGCCTTTCTTGCCATGTTTCCAAATCAAAACCATGGTATGTGGAAATCAATAACGATAATTTAAAATGTGGTTAATATTTTTTAAAAATCAGTTCAGTCATTCCACAAACAACACACAACGGTATATTTAGCAGAACCACAGGACTTTCAAATGATCATAGTTTTTTTACCACTAGCTTGATCCTCTTCTGGTGAAGTGAAGGCAACACACTATTTTTTGAGTAGTAATACTGTTGCCTTGCTTGTCTCAGCTACTTAGCTGCACAGCCTCATAAAGCAGAGAAGCGTAACAACAGATTTAATGCAAGTCAGCATGATGGCATAAGTTGACAAGTGCTTTAACTAAAATAATTGAAATCTGAAGTAAAACTTGAAGGCATTTAAAGAACCAGTTAGCCTTACTGAAGTTCGGATTTTCCAAATCCAGCAGAGGAGGAAGACAGGAGCTTGTACTGCCCTTCCTTGTCCTCTGACGGTCCCTCCTGGTATGGCACATATGCTTTCAATCACATGGTGATGCCAAATGAGGCAGTTTAAAGCTCTGCCCAGCCTTGATATTGCCTAGTTTGAGAGAAGTATGCTTGTTTTTTAAGTCTCTAACATTACCCTTGCAGTACTAATGTGACCTCTCAGTGACATTTCACCCAGGATTAAACAATAGCTTGTTAAGACTTGTAACTCACCCGGATGTTTTCTGCATCCTGCAGTATATCCAGTCATGTTCAAAGTAGTTAATATGCCTGACTAAAAGTTCAGAGTGAATCTATCCGTGTTAAACATCAAATACAGATAGTTTTCCATTATCTATACTGAATGTTAAGTGGGACTTGAATAACTCTGGATTTTGTAGTAAATCCAGTTTGTGATTCCAGTGCATAGACTTTGGTGAACCTCACTGGCTAAGCTCTGAACAGATTCAAAACAAATGAAACTCCAAGACACACCTAGTCAAACTATTTAGCTCTACATCTATCTGTCTTTCTGATAAGTCTCCATATTTCAACTGGAACCTGATCTGGAGGTTCTGTGAGAACTTTTTGAAGTAAACTGATGCAACAGTTCGTTAATATTTCGCTCTGCCTTCCGTGCATTGCCTCAGTTTCTAGGTTCAGGAGTAAGAGGTACGCAATCAAAGGCCTACCTTGAAAATTACTGGGTTATTTTCACCCTTCCTAGCATCTGTAGCTACTTGTCTGATGGATTATATTGGACAAGACTAAAATATTGCCATCATCCAATATTAAAAAGAGCATGTCTGTCTTTGGATCATGTTCAGGTTTCTGCTGAATGCAGCGAAAACCTCATTTTCATTATCAGAGGCCAAACTCTAGACCCAAGTTATCTATTTAAAAAGAAAAAAGAAACTCAACCCCCCCTGAAACTGTAAATGAAATTAATATTAATTTTTAATAAATAATTCTCTTATTTAATAGAGGATATAATCTAAAAATTAGGTAAAATATTACTGCATGCAAAATGGTTGCATTCTGAAAATATCACGGGTCTGTTTATTTTCCATGGCTCATTGTTACAGTTGCAATCAATGTCAGACAATATTGCATGCAAATGGCATCTTTAAGTCAAAAAAAAAAAAAAAAATTACTAACATGAAAGGGCTTTGTATGCTATTTTCCAATTGATTTTGGAAATACATGATTAGCATCTTGAGTACCAACAGAAAAAAAAGAGATGCTTAAAACCAGGCAATAATCTAACACAAAAAATGACACAGACTTCATTCACCAAGTGAATGAATAGATCCCCAAATGATACTAGCCTTTAAAGAGAGGTTTACAAAAATGTTTATTAAACCCAAATGTTTTAAAAGCTGCACATATCCCACAAGGGATCTGTAACAATGTTCTTCTTTATTCACAGTTAATAGTCAACAGCTTCAGGTTCTTCCATGTCTCTCTATTTCTTTGTGTTATTAATCTCAGCTGTCATCTGCTACTCCCTTTGACTGTCAATGTGCCCAATAGCTCAGCTCGAGGACCTGCTGCCATGATCACCTATACTGCCATAAAAAGCACACTGAATGTTATGTGTCATGTGCCAATTCTGATGTAATTTTCATTTATATACTGCTATAGTAATTTGTTTTAATGAACTGGTGTGTTTCTGAAGAGAGGATGCTGTAAGGGTAGAGTTTTAGAAAACGATTCAAATCTATTGGGACTGCAAGTGATAGACATATATTTGTTGCTGATAAACTTGTAATTTTTTTCCTCTTCTTAATGCCCCTGTCATTTATTATTGGTTGAAAGGGGAATGGTGAGATAAAGTTTTGTATTTCATCTGCACATAGAAGTGTGTTTGTATTTCAGGGTGAGAAGCCATGCAGAATTACCATTCAGAGAAAACAAATCTAATTCTAAGCACAATGCTTCCTAATTTGAGCATTGTCTGGGACAGTTTGTATTGCAGTATTTGCAGTCAGGGCTGACTGTACTGAAGGTCATGCCAAAACATTATTATGCTTGTGCATAATTGTGTAGAGGATAATCTTATGTTCTCGAAGAGGTCCTCTTTCAGACCATTGCTGTATATAACTAGTATTAACGATGGCCACTTCCTCACCAGTCCTCTTCCTCAGAGCATGAACATCTTGTGTTGCTTATTTTTAAAGCTGGAAAGGAAGCCCCGAAAGACAAACACACCTCTGCTAGTGAGCAAGGAAAATGTCTGTTGAGTTTCTGTTCCTTTCTGACAATTACAGAGGTCCTTTGAAAAAAGATATGGGGCAGCAAGGCAGGAAAGTAAGGTAGTCTTTGCTGGGTAATATGACCACCTTGTTTGTCTTCCACAAGTCTAAAGTTCATAGACTAGAGCTCTTCCTAAGCTGATGTTGAAAACTTAGGAGGTGCTGAAGCCAGGAGTGGGTAAGTTTGACAGTAAATGGAGACCTTTTGTGTCCATTTGCAGTCACTCCTGACAGACTCATTTGAGTACATTAGGCAATGATTTCACTCAGAACCCTCTTAGGATACTGTATCTGCATCTGTATGTGGCAGAATATGGCAGAAAGAAAGGATAGTTACTGACATGGAAAGAATTACTTCAAGAAGACAGGTTTGGTGTCTTCTCAGAGCATTTATTAAACAAGTCCAAGTACCAAGCTTCAAGAAGATACTTTAGATTAAATACTTATACCTAGGTGCTTAGGGTTAGACTACATCTGTATGTAAACTGAGGAGCCATAGTCCATAACATAAACTACTTTGAGACTGACCTACTCATCTGAGCACAAAACAAAGCTTGTCAGATCCTGAGCTTCTATAACCCACTCTCACCAGCCATTTTGCAATCAGGAAACTCATCTTCAGGAGCATTAATGTGAAATAGCATCTAACTTAAGACATGCATATCTATGATTTTCAAATAAGCTCAGAGATGCAAGGACTGTAGCTTCTGCTGAAATACCTATATATATGTGTGGTCAGTTTCCTAGGTTTTTCTGATTTGACAATGTGGGCATTGCCATCTACTTTAATGGTGGTGGTGCACACTTGTTTCTGTCTTAAAGCAAGTGCAGTGTCATTTCTTTGTTTCCCTAAGTAAATGCTATATGTGGAACTACAGACATTTTCAATTTCCAGTGGTAGATTTTCAAATACCTCTGGCATTTCAAATTGATTCATTTCCAGCAATAGACTTCCTTCAGCCAACACTCCAATAGTCTGTGCTGCAGAGATAATGTGTAACAACATGATTTCTAAAGAAGGCAAATTTTTTCGAAGACCAGGACATAAATGATTGTCCTTCATCATATATCACACGATTCAACTTGAAATAACTTCAAAACTAGAACATTTGAAATGCTGTGAAAAAATCTCTTCCAAAACACATTGAAGAACTGGGTTTTTGTTTGGTGGTTTGTTTTTCGGGTTGGTTGTTTTGGTTTTGTTTTTTTTTTCTTTTATAAATTGCACTTACTTGCATTCTACTTTGTCATCGTGTTTTGCCACGTGCTTTCCTTGAAAGTTTAGTGGCTGTCACTTAGCTTGAAATCAGCAAGACGAGCTGAAGTTCACCCTTTTAAAACTGGACAAGGCTGAGGATCATAAAGCGCTTCCTTAAGCTGTGTCCACATTGCCTACTGCAGTGTAGTGTAGACCTCTGAAATGACTTTAAATAGGCAAACCTGATTATCCAAAGCTTTTATAGCAGGATCACCCTGGAACTCAGCACCAAGAAGTGGGGTACGTTTGTGTTAACTGCCCCTTATCTTTGTGCTGCTACTGCAGTCCCATCTGGTTTGCTGAAAGCTGGTTCAGACTTCTCTATGCTACATGAACGTGCATACTATAAATGCACATATATAGGCTTAAAGGGTAAATTTTCTTATCAGACAAATAGTACATGAAAAACAGGCAAATGAAAAAAAGTATATGACAGAATTGAAGAGGATTCAAACAGCACAAAACCAAAGTAACACAAAGTAACACAAAAAACCTCTCCCTTTGGAAGTGTTAATCACAAAGTATGTAATACTTACATGTTACCAGATGAGGAAGGCTACACAACATTTGTACAAATGCACAGTAAATAGGTTACATTCAATAAGAGATCATGTCTTCACAAAGTGATTAAACCTGATTTCCAGACTGGCGCTGTCCTTCATTTCAAACAGTTCATCAGTTGCATATAGAAAATCTTTAATGGTCACATAAAGATGGCACCTGTATTTTATCCTTCAGCTTTGCTCCCCCGTTTGACACATGCATTTATTTCTCCACGCAGCATTTTTCATCAGATCATGCAAACAGCAATTGTGTACATGAATTAGCAAGCGGCATACCTGTGCCACTTCATGTATGCATCCAGGTGTCACTGAATGTGTGCACAATAAGGATTTTCTTTATGCATACTGTTAAGGATTTTCTTTATGCATACTGTGTACCTGAGGATACAGATTTAGAGATGGTGTTCCATCCACTTTTAAAGTTTGTTTCCACCCCTACAGTATTTACGTCCGTGTAAAGTTTTCCATGTATGTTAAGCACTTTTTCTCTTTTCTTTTTAATTTTCAGTCCTAATGCTCTTCCAGAAGAGCAGCCACATTCCAGCTCTCAGTGTGCCCCTCTCAACTGTCTCTCTAAGCCTCCTCCTTACCCCTAATCTTCATATGCAACGTCAGAGAAAATGCAAACAGAGTGGAGTTCATGCAGCAAAGTTTGGGGTTGTTCCCAGCAAGCGGGTAGACAATCCTGCCTTGTTGCTGCATTGGCAAGTCTGGATTCATATCCCCTGCTCTGGCAACTGAGGGAAGGTTGAGAAGAACAACACAAAGCACAGAGCCCAACCTATCAAGAAGACTTTTTATGGTTCCTCTGATTGTACTCAAACTTTGCTATCAAAACTAAAGTGTAGTGAAATTTAACGTCTTGACAAAAATGTTCTTCCCAGCTGCTTGGCTTTACCTCTGAAATTGTGAGAGACTTAAGCCAATATTTAAAAAAGTATGTTACAAAAATCTTACCCTCACATCCTCTAAGTTCAGCCATAGGAACAAGTTCAAATTTTCTTTTGTCATTAAGAGTGTGATATTTATTTCTTACTGTATTTGCACCAGAATTTTGTGTTTAAAAAAATAGAGACTTTTTTTTGGTGAGAGTTATATTTAATTAATTTTATTTTTTAAAAACAAGCAGAAATAGCTTAAGTGAAGAATGACCATTAATATTAAAAAGAGGCTTGTTGCATTGGCCAGAATATGGCCAACTTTTATTGCACAAAAATGTTGGAAATGGGTTGAGTTGGAATGTTAACAGTGACTGTATATTTTGCTGCTGCACTGATATTGTTTATGCACTTGTTTTGTTTTGTTTTTTTTAATTCCTATTACACTAGCTTCTGATTTTGTTCTAGCTCTTCACTGCAAGATAATTATTAAGCCTAAGAAGGAGATGAAAGGATGATGTATTGATTTGTTTTCAGTTGTTTGCTTGCATTGTAATTATATTTTTTGCATTTCAGACAAGTAGATGAATTGGTGCTGTTTTTTGGGGGTTAATTTCTATTTGGTATCTGAGAAAGAAAATCTAAAACAAATAAAATGCTGTGTGCTAATTAAAAACATTCTTTCCTCCCACTCCCATATTCAGGATCTTAGCTCAAGGCCTTACTGTGAAAGGCTGATATGAATGCTGAAGTCGTTGCATTTCGTGTGAAGTATTCTGTGGTGAAAGAACTCATGCAGGTAGGGTTAATGGTGTGGATCAAAGTTAGTAGAACTCTACTGTAGTGCATTTTTTCCTTGCCAAAAACCAACAGACACAGAACCTTAGCTCATGTCAGTTTATGACAAATACTCAGGTGATCTATGCTACACAGACTCTATTGCAACAGGGCACAGTGTTGCTAGTTAAAGATTCTTTCCCATAAAAGCTGAGTAAGTCTGGTTTGTTTTGTTTGGTTTTGGTTTTGGGTTTTTTTTCTTAAAAAGAAGTGAGTTTCAGAACAAAATCAAGGACAGAGGAATTTATTTTGCACAGTACCTGACAGCAAAGCAAGTGTCTAAGTGGGGGGGTCATGGTTCAGCATCTATGGGCTTCTTGTCTGGTCATTAGCTAGAAAAAAAGAAGTCTGCAGTACTGTTACCTGCCTACTTATGGGTAACTAGGAGACTCCTTGCCTTGTCAGGTGGCCTTAATTTATTTACAGAAGAAAGGCTTAGATATTTCCACATGTCTTTATTCCTTGTCTGCAGCTTACATATGACCTACAAGCAGGAAACACAGTATAGCCTAAGGTACAGAGCAGATGGGGAAAAAGAAAATTGCCACAAGTGTAGTTGGAATAATTCTTTCGTATTCTGCCTGAATCTGAGAAAATTAAGTCAGTCTTCTGTTAGTAACAGTACTTACCAAATGTTACGATACACAAAACATCAGCAGAGGAAAGAATTGGTGACCACTCAGTGTGCCTAACAAATCATTATTACCATAGTACCGGTAATGAAGGTGCTGTAAATAGAAATACTCTATGTCATCACCAATATATGTCGTGTAAACTTGGCAAAGCAGCTGAGCTATTGTAACAAAACATTCAGAGTCAGATGTGGAGAAAACAGGAACAAACTGATATCCAGTTCTGATCAGATCAAACAGACAACACTCAACAGTGTTTCAGCTTCATTTTCTCTGCAGTCCACGTGATTCTTCTCATAGACATTTACATTGCTATTGAGTATCATACTTAACCTATGTGTTGTCGTGTCATAGAAAAGTCAAGTGAAACCTTGTTTAGGTCTATCATAATGTCTGACACTGAGATTAGCTGCTATTTTGATTTTTATTTTTAAAAAACAACATTTTGTCTGAGGCAAATGCTGCCTTCAAAAAACATCTCAGAATTCCTGACCTTGTGAGACTGGTGTATGAATATCATACAGTGGCCACGTCTGTGTCCAACAATAACAGCTACTGTATATTGTTAAAAAGAATTTTATTGCACTTTGAATACAGTTACTGCAGGCTGCACTTGGAATAGTTTTCCCTATTTTCATATCCAAAGCAAATGCTTTTTCCCTGAATTTAAATTAAAACACAAAATCAGTGATACATTTCCTTTTTATACAGATAAGAATTTATTGGAACAGAAATATTCTATCGGAACCGTTGTTTAGAAACTTACTAGTTTCCAGTTGTGATTTCCAGAGCAACTTTGGGAAATTGAAACAGTGTACTGCTATGTTCGTGTGGAGTAAGAGTTACAAAACAGCATACAGTGGTATAGAAGTTGTGGGCCTGTTTTATAGAAATAGATGGGTTTATTAAATTTTTTATTCTCTTAAGGTTTAAATTCTTCATTTTTAAGTTTTCAATTAACCTTTTTTTTATATGTAATAAAATTTAAGTGTTGGACATGTAAGAGAACTAGAAACAAAGCAACTTAAATGTACAAATGGCTGTAGTTATTGCATTGTAAGTGATAAAACTGTAGGTCCCTGGGACAACTTTTGTCAGTTAACCAATACAAAATAAAATATATATCTTGAACTTGAGATGATAAACTCTTCTTTATTATATAGTGATTGATAACATACACCTTTGTGAGAGATTTTGTAGGAAATATTTACACGCAGACAAAACAAGAAACAAAAGCCTGGTTTTTAAAGGATTGCAAAATATTATATTTTGCCCATTTAAAATTAATTTACAATGTGTTGAGATATATTCTCATTTTTAAAGATTAAGAAAAGACAATACATATATTTTGTAATGGTTGAGTATACTTAGAAAGGCTGAAATATATCCTATACAGTAAAGAAGCAATTCAAATCCTGCTCTGACTCTCATATCTGAAATGCAGCTTTAGTTCTCTATGATGGCCTTGAAATTTCTTTGGTTTTGGAATAGCCTATTAATTTTTCTGGGGCATTTTGGTTCAAGGTTTGGGTTTTTTTTAAATGTAGTGAAAATAGTGAAAATGTATACAAAATTTATGCACTTCTGAAAATCCAGTTTATAGGAAATGCATGGGGGGGGGGGGGAGAGAAGGAAAAAAATTAGAAGGAATCAAATATGAGGGGAGAAGAACATGAATAAATATATTGTAAAATGTATTACTACAGAAAATATCTTTTCTGTTGGTCAGAAGATAAATGGAAGTTTCACAGAAAGATTAAATATTACCATTTTTCATGGTAATCATGTAGAAGTTTCTGCTTTCTAAATGGTGGCAATGGTGATATTCTTTCTGATTGTTCTAACTAACAGGTTGGCATCCCTGTGCTTTCTCCATCCACATTTTTCATAGTAAATTAATGTAATCATAGCTCTACAGTAGAGTTTATGGAATTAAACTGTAATTAACGCTGCAAGTTTTAATGCCAAGACGACTTTCAGTTTATTTTTTATTTTAAAAAATTGTGAACTTGTTTATGCCATTTGCCATATTTTAGTGTGGACAGAAAGGAGATTATGTTATGAAATACAACCTCACTTATGAAATATGACCTCACCTGTGAAGGCTGCTCATGATAATTATGTTGGAAATACTTAAGTAAGCTTTTAGTAAAATATGACCTGGTCCTTCTCACAGTGGGAATGACACCCATGAGTCTAGGCCCTTATTTTCATACCAACCTTACCAATCAGCACGCAATGCCAAAGTCAGTAGTCATTCTTACAGTTCCACTAGAGTAAGGACTGATCATCATATAGATTATATCAGCTCTTCTGAGGTCTGTTCCTTTCTTTGGAGGAAGATGCATAACCACTGAGGTTACATTAAATATCTTTCTTTTGTACTTCAGAAATATTTGTATGAGAATGGCAGGCATTGATGTTTTACCATTGAAGTATTATAATTGCTACAGTTACCTCTTTGAAAGTTCCAGTCATCGCTTTTCTTCAGTTTTCCTTTGCTGTGTGTGCAGTGAGTCTGAAAGGGATATACTATATTCAGACTTTTTTAGCCATTTAGGGTTTGTTTTTTTTAAATATAATTAAGCATCCTGTGGAAAAGAAACAGGAAAGCAATTGCCTTTTGCCTTCTGGCACAAACACATCTAAATATGCAACATAAAATGCGTGCATGAGATTCTCAACGCTGTGTAGCTTTTCCATATCCATGACTAAGCTAGAAAATTCTTGTTTCTTGTGTGATCTGCGTATTCCTCGTGCTAGAAAGGCAAGAGGACTATCCCAGAGAGGCCGTATCTTTCATTTGGAGGTGCACAGCCTTATTGGTTTTTAATCTGTTTCCTGTGGAGTTCTTGAAAATATGCTTTGTAAAATCTAGTGGCAACCAAGTGACAAACTGACAAAAGGTAAAGGAAAAAGACTATATTCCATGACTGGAGTTATTTTGCGGGCAGACTCTGGGTGATAGGGCCTTATGTTTCAAAAATGTCTTTCTACAAAGCTCTATATTTGTTTTGTTTACCATGATTTGCTGTAGAAGAAAGAGTGTATGTTTTTTCTCAGCATTAGTAAACTGAGTTTAAAAGTTTTAATTGATTATATGGTTACTGGATTTCAAGAATGCTTTGGAAAGCGGTAAACACAAGTGACTGATAAATGTTTCAATTAGGCTGGCTTGCTAGTTGTGTTGTTATTTTATCAGCTATGAAGAAGAAATAAGAGTACTCTAGCTTCCCCCCCCCCCCCCCCCGTTCACATATATGACTATGTGTGCTATGACAGTGGATAAATTAAGTCCATTTTATTAGTTACTGCCCTATCGGTTTTCAGCCCTGTGGTTTGACTGTTAAAGGGTTAATTAACTTGATCCTTTGTAAACAGTTAAAGAAAAAAAAGAAAAAAAAAAAAAGAAAACTGATGTTTTATGACTTTTGTGATCTATTGAATGTTTCCATTTGCATGATGTTCTGTATCTAATGACCCATAGATTGCTGTGTTCCTTTCAAAAGAATTTTAACATTGGTGGAGTTTGTGACAACACAAATTTGTATACTGTATGTTTACTGCTGTAATAACTCAGCTACTCCTATGTTGAATTGACATTATGTTGTCCTGCCTTCTTGGGGTTAAATGATTGAGTGTTTCTAGATGGTGAAGAATATAAAAGTATATATGTTCATTTGCTGAAGATTGAATATTGGAAACTCTTCTTGTTGCTTCTTTATGCTAAAAGCAAAAAATTTAAATAATTCTTGTTTCCAAAAATGCATCATTTGTTTTTAAAATTGAAGTAATTCCCATGTTAACTTTTCCTTGTCCTTGTAGACAATCCTAGATTAATGCCTTGTGAGGGATTCATAAAGTCTGTGCTTGTACATGTGTAATATGATCATGCAGTCAAATGGTTGGGAAAAACACTCTAGTGCTGAAGAAAATAATTAAAAGAAGCCAATATACTGATTCTTACATCTTTATGTTCCAATTAAAATTACAGTGTAATGCATAAATGTTCCAGTGAATAAACTGGCCATTTTTGTTCATTTAATACCATGCTGTCTGGTCTACTTCCATTTATGTCAGTTTGCAGTTTGTTGGCTTGGCTTATACTTTTATATTTATTTAGTTCTTAAAGATCCATAATTGTAATTTTAAAAGGTATCTGACAGGAAACTAAGAAGGGAAATCAGTATTAAAGGAAAAGGGAATTGGAATTAAAGCAAAGATGCTTCCTCTGTTTTTTTTGAGATTGAGGCACATACTAAAATACTCATTCCCCATATAGTGGTTCCAACAGATTTGAGTAATCTCTAAAATGCTGTAAAATCTGCATAAAGTCTTAGTACAAGAGTGCTTTATAAGATGCAAATCTCCACCCTCGGGGGATGTGGAAGCAAAGGAAGAGCTGAAGTCAGCATAAAATTAGCTTTTGAGTTCTGTGTACAGCATACTATACCTGCTTTTTAAAGTAAGAAGCATCTTTATCCCTTGTGGAAGAGCTTTGCTGACAGCAAGGGGGTCAAAAATCATTAGAAGCCATCCTGCCCAAGAGCTCAGCACTGGCAAGCAGGCAGCTGCTGCAGCTCCATTGGTGAACCATGTTGTCATCAAGGTCTCTGCAGGCAGCAAATGTCCTGTTTTAAGAAATGTGCCAGGAAAAGGGAATAGTCTGGAGGAAGGGTTACGCCTCGAAGCTTGCTGTGATGTTTGACTCAGTGGGAACTATTGGAGTGCTGGCTTTAGTTTTTGTCTGGCTGGTGAGACGCTTTGGATAGTAACAGGATTTGTGCATAGTGACAAAAATTTAGTTCAAGAGCTGTTACTTGTCTAAGGTCTTCCCACTTCTTTCTTACTTTTTTCTCATCTTGCAGGTGGAGGTCTCCCACCTTATCTGTATTCATTGCAGAATTGGCTTTGGCAATGGTGTGGCATGATCATTTTACCAGAAGTATGACTGCTCAGGATAAAATTTTCTGGGTGTTCCTCCTCAATTTTAAATCACAAGTTTCTGAGAATAAAAAAAAAAAAGGGGGAGAGCAGGCTTTTCTTCCTCAGAATATTCTGATAGCAGTTTCACAGAGGATTGCCCCTTGTGTGAACGTTTGCATGGCAAAGTTGATTTGAGAAACTTCTAACCCGTATTGCTCTTTCCCCTTACTGTATCCTTCCTTCAGTTGGTCCCGTGCAGTTCTCTGAGAGGCAATGATATGATTAAGGTCACTCAAATAGTCTGGATGTAGAAAAAAGAACAAAAACAAACCAAAAGAAGATGTCTGTGTAGTATCTCCCTTGTTCTGAAGCAGGAGGTAATTTCTCACAAGTGAACTATTGTTTTTCGTGAAGAACTATGCCAGGAGAAAATGATCCTGAAGCTAAAGTTTACAGTGATTGCCATTCTAAGTCTTTGTGGATATCTCCCTTCATAAATCCTTCAGTTATGCTTAGATAAATGCAGAGCACTCCCAGTTATACCTAAAGGCAGCAGGAGATATAGTTTGATGCTCTTAACACCACAAAACACTGACAGGCCACTGGAAGCTCTGGTTGAGCACAAAAAATTACTGCATCATTTTAAGCAATGTTGAATCCTACATTTCATGAGACCAATGATAAGAACAGAGGTACTAATTATGAAGAGGGCCATGTCAAAGGGCCTGATATCCACAGCTTCTAGAAGCCTGTGAATAACAAACATTTAAGAGAAGATTTATATATAGAACAACAGAAAAAGAGGGGGACATTGAGCTAAGATAGATAATTATTATGTGCATCCTGTGAAAAAATATTTGGAATAAAGCCAGTTATCATCTATTTGTGTATGCTAAAGACACAGGCACAACTGCTTTGCTTTCAGTGAAAGGTTTGAGTGATTGCCTGAATGAAAGAAGGAAGTTCTAACTTTACACAAAAATAAGTCTTAATATTGTGGTTGACAACTCCACAGAAGTTTAATAACCTAGTAAAAAATACTGACCTTTTCAAGAATGGTTCCATATTGACTAGAGCATTATTTATAAGTTTTCTTATTCTGAAAGGATATAACTTCATGAATAAGGTTTAGTTGCGGGTTATAGAGAAAAAAATATCTGGTTTAATTATTGTTATAATAATACATGATTGAGAAAATGTTATGAGAAAGCTTCATATGAGGTGGAGAAAGAAGCCATTTCATCTCCCTTAAGTGAATTATCAGGAAACTTTGGAAATAAATAATGAAACAGTTGTATCTATTTAAATTAATCCATAGGATTCCCTACCTATTGAGGATTGCCATCTTTGTAAGTGTTGATTACCTCTCTCAAGGGAATTGATTTTTGCTATTCAATGCTGTCACATTAGTTAAGGTATTAAAACTGAGGCTGTTTACTCAGTTTGGGAATATAATATTGTCTTGGTTTGAAAGACAGGTGTCTGCCAAGGGAGACAGGAGTCCCCCTTGGAATGGAAATGCAACCCCCTCCCCTCCGAATGCTTATAATTTTGAAATTAAGGGGCTTTCAGGCAAAGATATGAGGAATAGGAATAACAGTTCGTTACTAAATATATCTAACAGGACAAACAGACAACAATAACTACGTCAGTAACAGCAAACAGCACCAGGAACCCAGTGCCAGCCTCTCGGGGCTCCCGGTGAGCAGGGAGGGCGCGATGGTCTCCCCGCCGCTCCGGAGCCAGCTCAGGCCTCACGGGCAATGGCTGACGGAAAGCCCGCGTCACGAACCCCCTGAGCAGCCGATTCGGTGTCCAGCAGGATCCCCGGGAGACAGCAGGGGTAGAAGGAGAAGCAGGAGACGAAGCAGGGACGACCTCTCTCCAAGCTGATCCCGGTGCCCAGCAGGATCCTCGGGAGGCAGCAGGGGTAGAAGGAGAGCAGGAGACGCAGTGGGGAGGAGAACAGGAGACGCAGTGGGGATGAGTTCTCTGCACCACGAGGGCAGCTTCTCCTCCTCGAATGCAGGGAGCAAACCATAAGAGAGCCCCAGGGGCTCCACCCAACCCCCTTTATTTGGCAGGCCGGACCCCTCCCCCTGTGGCCAGGTCCTTTTGTCTCTCTGAAGTACGGCCATTTACCTCCCTGACAAACAAGTATGGAAAAATTCTGTAAGACAAGAAGGAAAACAGAATAACTTCCCAAAACCCCAACAAATATAGAAAACTACATGAGTACAGTGCTGTCTTGAAGATCAAATTCTGCATGCAGAGGATGTGGTCCCAATATTTCCTTGCCCTTCACAGTGATGGGAAAGGGCTAAATCACAAGAGAAAAAGAGCTTACTGTTTTTACAGCACACTGATCATCTTCCTGTCTCCCTATATAAGTCAAAATGGCTTTGCTATAGCTATAAGAAAGCCCTATCAGAGACAGACGAGATCTGTAAATTCAGATGGCTTAATGCTGATCCATCCAAGGTAGCTCTTTCTATAGCAATGCTGTTTGTTAGTGCTCTAAAGCAAAACAGCAGCAGCTGTCCTTCATAGCTATATTGATGCTACCATCAGGTCCTAGAACAGGGAAGTTCCTTCAGAATCAAGTGGAGGATGAACCATGATGTTCACTGTTGGTTGGGCAAGTTGCTTTGACCTGAATGAATGGACCAGCCATTCAGTTCATTCCTTTGAAATTTGTTTTAAAGAGATCCTTGGGTTGAAGCAAAGTGTCACAGATGGTAGTGAGCTCCATCTGGATGTTGGACATTCACCTATGTGGAGCAGATGACAGGACTGCAGACATAACGTGGCATATCGCATGCAGTTTGAAGATGTGACTGACAAGTGCTTTTGTAAACAGCTTGTGACTCAACTTCAGCCGTGCAAAATGTAAACTCAGAATTTATATAAATGCACTGTATACAAATACCAGAAACCTCAAAGTCCTACGTTACTTAAAAAGGAAATGCCTCTGAAGCCACCACTGCTTTCAAAGGGTTTTGTTATCTAAGCCAAATGCAAAGCAGCTCTTTTTATCTTCAGAGCACTCTATGCATATTAATTTATTCCTACAACATCTTTGCAAAATGGGTACTGTTATCTCTCACCTACAGATAGACAAATTTAGACTGTGTGGTGGAAAAACATCAACACTCAACAAAATGAGCCAAGTTTCTTCACATATCACCCTTCACCTCTCCACATATATCCACCCTGCACACACTGGAGTACCCAAGTGGTTTTAGATGCAGTAACCAGGTGCTCTTAACAAGGTGAGTTATTTAGTCCATGTGGTATATAACCTGCTCCAGAACCTGCAGTGCTCAAGTACTTGAGTTGGTTCAGAGTTTGTTCTATACTTCTGCAGTACTTGGTATTAATAGATCCTGTCTATAAATAGCTGAGGCTTAACATCCACTTTCTGGTTTTAATTTCCTTAGGTCCATGCCCTCCTTCTGACTGTCTGCCAGGCCCATAAACCAAAAAGGCAATTTGACTCACTAGGCCATGAAGAAAACATTGCCTAAACATGGGAAAACTTTCCTGCCCTCAACAATGTTAGCTCAGTAAAATATAGATGTTCTTTTTGTGGTAGAGAACTTGGATTTCCTTTAAAGTGACTAGATCCCTTTAAAGACTGTGTTCAAACTCATGAATACTAATCTGCAACAGAGCCCAAATTAAAATTCTGGAGTTTCTGAAGTTTCAGACTCTTCATCTATGCAATTGTGCTTAGCAATATTTAAGCTTGAATATAAGAGCATGGCACATTTCAATATGACAAAATTACGGCCATTTGCAGTGCATAAATATACTGTAAAGCTTGCTTGAAGTACTGAGCTCCAAAATTAGACAATGTTAGATCTCTGGAGGTAAAAATGCATTTTAAAAAATTATAAATATGAATGGAATGCTATTTTTGAGATTCAGGATACCAGAGCGAGTTTAAGTGGAACAGGAGCAGCATTTATATCCTTTTCACAGCCTTTGCTCCAAATAATCACATTTCAGCCCAGAAAGATCCAAGGGAGTCTGTGGAATGCAGAACAGAATGAAGTGAAATAAGGATGGATGAAGCTAACTTAGAGGAGTCTGCAAATGCAGCAACAGCTTTGAAGTCTCTCTGTTTTAAGTCACTATAAATTATTGAGAAGCAAACTGAAACTCCTGTGCATGTACTATACGCCTCATTAGAAGCAATCTTAAGTATGCGACAGCTTGGTTTATACAATAAAGAAAAGAAACAAAGTCAAGGGAGTACTGCAATACTGAGACTGGTATATTATCTTCTAGAGCTGGAAATAATGATTACACCTTTCTTTTTGCAACATGTTTTATCAGCCCATTGCTCTCCAGGTGTGTATTTGCTAAGGAAAGAATCAAAACATTTTACTTTACTGTTTAGATAAACATTCATATAGGGACAATGGTAAATATTTAATGTATACTGTACCTTAGCAGTACATGGCTCTTTTAAAAAAAGTATGTTCCCATATGTCATAGCAGCAATGAAAGAGAGCAAAGCTCTGGCTAGGCATGGGGAATAAATGCAAAGCAATGGCAAAGAGCACTTCATTTCGTGGTCACACATTTCCATGAGAATGGAGCCCCTGCTCCCATCTGCAGCCCTTCCTGGAGCTTGTGAACCCTGTGTAGGGAACATACCAGAGGAACAGCTCATAGCAGCTACCAGCATCTTCCACACAAGCTGTCATCTTTTTACCAGGAGTCACTAAGAACTGGCCCATCACTTAACCGGTCATGGGTTCCCCTGAGAAAAGGGAGAAGCTGCAGGCCCAGAAGAGAAGGTGGCTAGGAGGTGGCTGCTGCCACCATCAGCAGATTAGCACAGCCCACTTCCAGCTCCCCAGTGGCCCCTGGGAAAGGCATACTAAGGATTTCACTAGCACATACTTTCCTGTCAGACCACAAGGAACCTGAGGGCCATATTAGGAGCAGCTTTGCCTAATTTAAACAATTTTGAAGTTAATTGATCTGGCAAAAAAACTAGGAAGACTGTTGATTTCAGATGTGTGGTACACCACACGAGAGTTGTCACTCTTGCCCTGAGAATCAGACTCCACTAAAATGTCTCAAATGGGGAGCTTAGACCATGGTTTTTAAACTTCTTTTTTCATACTGGCTGTTGGTTTTCACTGAAGAAGGAAAGAAGAAACAGGAGGAGAGTAGAACATTTTCTCCAGCATAGCTTGCTTTGTCTGTCCTTTTTACTAACATGACCTTATGGAAAGCTGTTTTCAACTGTAGTTAATCCAAATCAAAGCCAAAGCACTGTTGCTAATGGTATCTAAATGTCTGACATTAATTGGATAGTGGGAAACATATTTCATTAACCTGTGGTGGTGATAATGAAGAATATTCAGACTTCTAAAAGCAATCAGTCTTTGTTAAATTAATGTCATTCTGAAAGACTTATCTAACAAAACTGATTAAATAGCAATTACTCCCTCTAAGCAGCAATCCTTCAGTAAAATTAAGGGATATGTGTGATAGCTTTATCTCAACATGATTTCAGTAAGTTCTAAGAATTTGCTTGCAACAGATAAAATGCTTCTGTATGGAAAAAAAGGGGGTAAGACAACATTAACATTGAGGCAGTATATAGCAGGAATGATTTTTCCATTGGCTTTTTCATAGTCCTGGAGCTACGTGTTAGCATTCATCTGTAGGTCTTCTGCGTAATGAGAGAAATCCTGGGTGTAGGGAGTATAAATAGGATTCTTTCTTACAGTAGCTGGGAGTGGACAAAACCAGCTGCTGGATAGTCCCCATAACTCTCTTTGATAGGGCCCAAAATAACAACAGGGAGAAACATTAAACACCATAATGTTCCTTCTTAAACAGTCAATCAAGAAAAAAACACAGAAATCTGTATTACAAATATTATTGTCTGTGTGAAAAGAAATTGCCATGGGTTTTCAACTGATGGCTATCTGCTCATCCTTTTTTGTTCTAGCAGTTAATACATAGGATTTGTGTAACCACCTCTGGACTGCTTGTCATCAGTCGCTTCTGATGTTTGACTCATAATTCACACTGTTGACCTTGCAGCTCCTTCTCATGGGGAAGTAAAGCCTTTCCTAAGATACAGTGAGTTTTAGACTTTTTGATGCGAGGTAAGTAACAAAAGAGTTGGGTGCATTTTTGGGTGTAAGCAAGCAAAATGCTATAAAGTCAGGCCTGCCACCCTGTTTGGACACGCTCACACACTCACACTGGGTGCTGCACAGGGAACAAGCATCAGGCTTGAGTCACTCTCATCTTTGTAAGCCACTCCCCAAGCTAAGAAAGTCAGAGTCTGCAGCCCGGGGCTCTGTGTTTGCCTGCAAATTTAACTGAGGTTAAGTCTCTGCCTCGCATTTGCTTGTTTACTCTGGGTATCTCTGTTGCACACACTGCAGTTGCTTTGTGCATATTAACTGCTGCTCCCCTTGGAAGAGACTTTTCATCTGAAATGTCCAGGAGGTCCTGAGATGAGTGATATTTTTCTCTAATTAGTATCCTACTCTATCATTTGTTATATCAGGTCTTGTTCTTCATTATATGTCCCTGATGGCAGAACTGGTTTGTGGGTTATGCCATATGCAGTAGACAGATTCAAAAGGTATAATGATCTGTACTCTAATTTAGACATGACTTGGCTTGGTTAGATATGTATTTAAGTATGGATTTTCTATATTATAAGCTGCATTTTCATTTTAGTTTTTATTTGGAGTTTCATATCAAACAGAGAATATAATTTTTCTGTCAGACCTCTGAGAAAGTACCATCCAAGTCAGCTCTAAACACGCTACTCTAAATAAGCTAATGTTTCTAATGTTTAGAAAAATTATACATGTATTTTTGTTAGGTGCTGAGTTCATGCATCTTCTTTCTCGGGGTCCCGTAGATTAATGTGCTAAAAATACATTACTACAGAGATTTACTATGGGGTACAGCACAAGGTAGTACTGAGAACCATCGAAGCTAGAGGCCACAAACTGAATCCAGGGATAGATTTATTGTGCAACCAAGAAGAAAATAAAAGTTATTATCCAGCAGAAATCAAGAAACTTGACCAGAGGCAACAACAGAAACACTCTCACTCAAGGCGTAGTCAAAATCAAGTCTTTTGAAGGCTGGAGAAGAAAAAGTTAATACAAAGAGGTTTACTGGAGGAACAACGGTTTACATACAAAGTGAAGCATTTGTTTTCTCACAAAGTAAACAAAGATTGTCTGTAAAGTCCTGTTTCCTTGAATTCTTTTGGGCTCCAGCAGCATGAGATGAGTGCTTGCAAGCTTTTAACATGTCAGAAATGCTCTTTCAAGTTTTTCTTGAGGGTAAACCTTGCCAGATTTTCTTGCCTTACTTCTACACCTCTGTGTGCTTCTCTAGGGTTCCTGTTGTTCCTCTCACATGCAAATAGGTATAATTAAATCAAGGCTCCACCACTGCATTTCTCACGACTCCCACAGAAAACTTTGGAGCCACATGGCCCAGCTATTATTGCCCACACTTTAGTTAGTGTTAGCTGTGGCTTACTGGTTACCTCAGTTACCATACTACAGAGGGCTATGTAACTCTTCCCACACTTCACCTAGGATGGGAGGTGTCCTGCAAGGCTTTTATTCAAGCAGTGTTATTTTCTGACCTTCATGTATTTTAAGCAGTTTTGGCAGCACTAGTCTACATTTAAGCTTATTTTTCTGCTCTCAGATTCCTTCTCCAGTTATTACACTATTTTTTTAATCATTTAGGGTGAGATTTTCCAGGATAATAATAATAACTCAGATTGACTTTTTACACTTAGAAAAAATGTTTATCCTCTTGCTGACATTGTCAAAAGACTCTTTGTCTCTGCCAGGAGATGAAGAACAAGAGAGATTGAGAGCAGTGCATAAAGAAGGAGGAGGTGCATGCCAGAAGGGGCAGCCAGCTGTGACCCTGCTAAAGCAGGCAGAACGGACCCATTGCTGGTGCACAGCAGTTCAGAACCAGCCTGAACCAGCTGCTCCAGGTCTGTGCCGTAACTAACTAAAAAGAAGGGAGACAATTAGCTACTCTGAGAAGCCTGTACTGCACTGCAGTGTACAAATGCTCAAAAATTACCATGAATTTACTGACTGTGTGAATTTCTTTTATCGCAGGCTGTCACCTCACTGCTTTAAATATATCAGTGTGCTTCAGGAGGATTTGCTCAAGAAAATGAGCTTTTGTGACCAGTCTCCTGATACCACAGGGTTGTCATGGTTCTCTTTTCTGAGGTCACCTTTATTTTCCAGAGTGACGTTGTAATAAGTTACGCTCAATCACTGATAACATCACAGAAAAATTAACATAGTTCCTAGTATTTAGTTGGGATTTGTAGGGTGTGTGCATTTGCCCTTGATTCCTTAGATGTTTTCTTTCCAGGAGCAGAGCTCTATGTTTAAAGAGGCAAGTATGAAGTTAAATAATAAGTGCTAATTATGGCTGGCTAAAGATGGTCAGTTGAGCAACCAGCCAATATTTGGGTTAATCTCAGTCTTGGATTTTCAGTCTTACTCTCTTTCCCATAAACTAACATTTCATATTTTACTACTGTATTGACATCCTGGAGAACTTTACAGGACAATCGCTTCATCCTGTAATACCTCTTTTTTCTACCCTTTCAAGAGAGGCTGATAACTCCTCCGTGGTGAAGTGCTTTGAGAATTATTAATGAGAGGTTCTCTGTCTCTCTTGCTCTCTCCTTGTTTAAACTGGTACCACTAAAGATTACTCAGTACTAGAATTGGTCTGAGTCCAGAGGAAGATTTAAATGCACACCAGTGTTCAGGAAGAAGACTTTTATCTTAATGAGTTGATGACTGATCCTTGGTTCACATCCACAAACAATACATAGGTAAATTTTACAAGAATCTCTAGCTCATTGCAATAAAGTCAGCAGGTACTATGCTCTTCATAAAATAAGTATATTCATGTCCATACACCCAGCCCAGGTGACTGAAGTCAGGAAATAAATCAGTATTTTATCTCTGAGTCACCGCTCTTTTTTATGTTTGCAAAAGTAAAACCTAGTATTTGCAATTGCAAGCACAGAAATAAAATCCAGGAGGTGATCTGTGTAACTCATTTTTAGTGGAAAATGAAAGGGAAGGCTCTAAGAAACCAACAGTCTTCTGGAAGAGAAGATTTCACAAAGAGACTGAGAGAGTGAGATCCCTGGCACGTGGTGCAGATACTCCAGCGACACCAGTTTCCTTCCTGCCCCGTGCTCACTGCTGACCTGTTCTCTAACACTGAAAGCAGAAGACCCTCTCATTTGACTTCTGCCTCATGATCCTTTGCAGCTGCATGTGTGGTATTGACGGCACCAAAGCGGCCTCTCTCTGCTGCTGTGCTTCCCAAGGGTCAGACTCAGCTGGTGCTTCACACAGGTGGTCCCCTGACATCAGGAAGAGGTGTGCTACCATCAGATCCTGCAGGCCAAGAAAGCCCTCTGGAAAGGACTCAGCAGAGAGTTTCACACTGTAGCACAGGACTCTGGAAGAAGGTGATGTCCTATCATTGTGGTTCTCTCATGCAGATGTGGCCTAGTTCCACGCATGGTTCTGTGATGTCATGCTAACAAAAGGTATTCTCATCCCTCAGAAGACAAGGAAGTTGCAAAGTCAGCAGCTTGCCTAGGCAGTCCATAAAATCTTATTACTGAAGATGTAAGAGCATAAGAGTGGCTTTTGGGTCAAATGAAAAGTCTCTCACACAATTCCTGTCTCTGACAGCAGCCAAAAAAAGACACGAGAGCAGGCAAGTGCAGAGAGATACGTGCAGAATATTCTTTCAGACCCCAGCACTTCATGGCTTCCTGGGAACTAAAGGTTGTGTTGGACCACTGCCAATGGGAGAACATCCCCGGGATGAGGCTGACTGAACTTCTTTTGTGAAAAAAGCCCTCCAAGTATGGCTGATGGCAAATGAGGCAGCGTGTTACAAAATAGGAGGCCGTCTTTTAAAGAAGCCCTAAAACCTGGGGTTTCCAAAGCCCAGGAAATCCCTGTGTAGTGGGAACACCGCTTCTCAACTGGTTTGTCTCTAACTGCACCACATCAAGCTCCCTGAACACATTTCCCTGTTCTGCCACTAAATGTCATGTTTCAGTTAAGCAGGTAAACAGGTGCTTTTGGACACTCTTGCTATATAAATGAACCTAATCTCAGGTCTCACAGCAGCATGGCCTTCTGATGGCCTTTCTCGGTTAACACTGATTAAAATTTAGAGACAGGCAACAGCTTTGGCCCAAATAAACCGTTTTAGCCGGAATTGTTATCGATGAAAGTAATGCAGCTCCATCCCTGGCATCAAAACTCACTTTTAAGTGCTAGGTGCCTTTGAGAATTTTCTCGTTGGAAGAGAGGGACTGTATTACGGCCAACTTCTTTTACATACACTGATGAACGTTACAGGAACGGGGCCTCCCCTTCCAGGGAAGGCATTTCAGAGGAGAGCAGTAAGAGAAGGCAGCGTAGGAACACAGCGGGGCTGTGCGTGAGCGGTGCGCAGGAGGGTCAGCCAAGGGGCCCAGGCAGCCGGACCAGAGTGGGGGCCGGCGAGGCTCAGCACCGGCCGGGAGGAAGCAGAGCAGGTGCGGTGCCCACGGCAGCCACTTCCCCGCGCGGGCCATGGGAGGAACTTGGGCCGCGGAGCACCCGGCCGCGGGGAAGTTGCCGCGCGAGGGACGGGCGGCACAGGGCTGGGGCTCGCCGTGCCGGCGGGGAACCGCCCCCGGGGCAGGTAGCGCGGGGCAGGGCGGCGGAAGGAGGCGCCTGGCCAGGTGCTGGCGCGGGAGGGAAGGGGCGGGGAGCAGCGGGCAGGTGAGGAGGAAGGTGGGCGCTGGGCACTGCCGTCGGGGCTATGCCGGCCCTGCCACCCCTGGGGCGGGACGGGTGCTGAAGACCTCACGGCTTCTCCCTCGCTCACTCTGCCTCTCTGCCTCTCTCCCTCGCCCCGAGGATGAGCGGAGCCGAGGGCGCGCACTTCAGGCGGGCGGCTATCCGCAGGAAATCCAACCCCGCTGCCCTGGCCGCCGCCGCCGCCTCCAATGGAGCAGCGCCGACCTGGCCCACGAGGCCCCCCGTCTGGAGGAAGCCCGCAGGTAACGGCCCGAAAGGTTCCTTCGGTCCCGGCCGCTCCCCCGGCCCCGCCGTCAGCCCGGGCGTAGCTGTCGGCGCCGCAGCGCTGCCGGGGAGCGAGGAAGCGCTTCGCTGTCGGGCGGGGGAACCCGAGGGGTGCTGGCGGGCAGGACCCGGGCCGGCTTGCCCCGGGGGGTACGGGGAAGGCGGCAGCGCCGTCCTGCCCGGGTCACTCTGCCGTGCGGGTTCGGTGTGGGCTGACTCCAGCGTGGAGGTCCCACGGGCGTGTTCGCCTGGCCGCGGGCGGTTCGTGTAAGTAAAAGGTTGTGTTTCCTTCTCGAAATCGGGGAAGAGTCACTTGGTGAGTTTGTGCCGTACGTGCCTGTGCGGTGAAGCTGGCGGCTTCCAGGAGTGACCCCGCGGGCGGCCGTGGCGTCTGCAGAAGGCACTTCTCTGAGGGATGGGCTGAGTCTGGGGGCAGCCCGCCGGGCCCTCGGACCCGGGGGCGGCCGCAGCTCGGCTCAAACCCTCCATCTCCACCTCGGCACGAAATGATCCGAAACTGTGCTTTTGACAGGTTTTAGACTGTCAGGAAAGCAGTCTCCCTTCTGCTCCTCACACCCGCCCCTCCCTTCCCGGTGCCTCTTTCTTTGCCCCCTCCATCAAAACACCCGTTAGACTTGTTTGACACGTTATGCTCCAGAAGGCAGCTGCTGCGAAATCAATGCAGTAATATTAAAAGGGGCAGTTAGCTTAGGCTGGTTATCTCTGTTCCCTTGGCCGTGCTGTAAAAATAAGCTATCATAAAATGCAACCTTCAGAACGTTGTCACTCATGAGGAAGTTAAGGCACAGAGACATGGGTACATCTAAGCCCGGTGACTCTGTGATAGGAAAACAGGTGTAATGTGATGACATTTGTGGTGTCACAGCAGCTTGGTTTTAGGGATATGGAAAGACAAAGTGGATAAAGTAAAGCTTGAAATCTCTGACATACGCATGTTCTAAAGTTGGGATTGTTGACATATCAAATATAAGGACAGGATGCTTTGCGTCGGGACTGTTTTTTCACGAATTCCTGGTCAAGAGGCCTGCTTAATTTCATAATGAGTATGCACAGATAAGGACAGACTATCATAATGCTGTTCATAGTATGTTTTATTTTAGCTTTAAAATGTAGTGACTTTCAGTATGTACATGAACTCACAATTATTTTTTTTTGGTGTGTTTTTTTTTTTTTTCTAAGGCTTTATTTCTATGTTTACATTAGGAACCAGGAATTGGCAACTGTATTTGTAATATGTAGACTTAGTGGATTTCATTCTCCTCTAATAGAGCTACGCTTCCAACAGGGAATCATAATTCACCCTGTGTTTTCTGTTACAGTTTCTACTTTACTTTCACTAGGCTTCTGCAGTTGCTCACTGTTACCATAGGCTCCTGGGTAGCAGTTTCACATTCATCTACAATCTTCTGTTGTTGCTCTTTTCATCTGTGCACACGCCAGCTCCACTGCGTGACTTTTATTTACTAA
Organism: Todiramphus chloris collaris; assembly: GCA_025345505.1. Taxonomy (NCBI): domain Eukaryota; kingdom Metazoa; phylum Chordata; class Aves; order Coraciiformes; family Alcedinidae; genus Todiramphus; species Todiramphus chloris. Next base: position 10,424,485 of record JANVCC010000130.1, on the reverse strand, counting down.
ATACATGTACAACGCACAACTTTTCAGTGTGAGCATTGTTCTTGTGGCTTTTGGATGGCAGGAAGGTTGGGAGGGCCATGACAAGTGCAGTGTGCTGCTTACCGCATGTCCCTGCACTGCAAAAACTAACTTTATAGTACTTTGTTGCATCATGATGGTTAAATATGATAGCAATCTGAAAACCTCAAAATTAAGATAAGAATATGAATCCCAAATATGTAGGAAATAAAAGGGATGCTGGGTGATGATTTTAGACTTACGTAGGTACATAATTCCTTCCTTTTTTAATTCATAATCCATTTGTCCTGGAAAAGGAGGTGGAGAAATTTAGTGTATACAATTTCTTTTCTTCTAGTAGGACTTTGACTCCCTGTTTGCTCCTCCCGTTGTCAGAAGCCGCTGTGGCATGTGCTCCAGCATTTTATAACCCCAGCACAGCTCTGTAGTCAGAATGTGACTTCTTGCTTCTGTTGCTGACAAAAGGTGATCAGACAGCCTTGATTCTGCAAGTATAAATTTTAATCCCCAGGTGCAACATAAAACTGTGTGTGTTCTTTCTCTCTATCAAAAAAAAAAAAAAAAAAAAAAAAAGGCAGGCATTTACACTTTTCTGGTTTACAATATGCTAACTGGACTTTAAAGGGGTTTTCTAATGCAGAAGTAAGCCTTTGATGCCCTTGAAACCTTAGGGAAAAGGAAAAGTTAGTTTAGCCTAAGTATCTGCAATCCTCATCTCTTCCAAGTGTTGTGATACATGCCAGTTACCTGTGCTACTGCTTGGGGACAGGACTGGTAATTGTTTCAGATCTGTATCTGGAAAGTAAGTGGAGAAACTAGTTATACTACATGAGCTATATTTGCTTATAAATGCATTAGAAAAACAAAATCTGGTTTATGTATATAAAGGCATATTGGAACTTTTCTTGGACTAGTAAATTGTGTGTTAATTAGTGCAAAGAGTTAGTAAGTCCTGTTATAACACCTGTACACTCACTAGTTTCCCAACAGCTTTTGCCAGTAGCCTGATGAAGTAAAGAATGTCACAGGTTTACTATGATAGCAGGCAGAAGATCAGGGCCTATTTCCATTTGTGGTGGTGTTTGAAAACATTTCCAGTGCTGAAATGGGCTACTTAAGGTTTCCACTTTAGGTTTTCCAGCTTCAGTCTTTTGTTCTGTGTTGCAACAAAAAAAATCTTTCCTTCTTCAACACGCTATAGTCCAAGTCATTCAGGTTCATTGTCATGTGCAAAACTGCAACTGAATTTTGTTAACATCTGAGTTTGAAAAAGCTTGGTGTGTTTACCTACAGAACAAAGCAAAAATTACTTCCTATTGGAAGTTGATATTAATTCAGAGGTTTGGACAAATGAGTACTTGAATCTTCAGAGATGCTTTGATATAGCTGGAAAATGTCAATGCTGATACCTGGAGACAGTTTAGAGAAGAGCATTCAGTGAAGTAGCATGTTAATAATATGTTTTTGAAGTGAGTAACTAATGGAAAATTGTTGTCCTTTTTTTTTTTTTTCCTGACAAATTAGAATTCAGAGTCAATACTAACTCAAATCTTTGCTTCAAATGCACATATGCATATTAACTCAAATCAGCTATCTGCAAAGGAGCAGTTTTAGGCTACTTCTTGCTTGTTCAGCACCTTTCACAAGCCAAGAACTCTGAAAAGTGTTAAGTGTGGTACTACTTTGATTCTGCATGGGATTAAGAAGATTCTATCGCCACTTAGTTATCTTGATTTTGCTCTGAAGACTAGCTCAGAACACAAAAGCACAGTAACTCGCTTCCATAGCAAGAAAAACCTTCTTCCTGCCGTCAGTACAGTCACCTCTGTCCTTATTGCCCATAGACTAGGTTGACTTCTGTGCCATTCAAGTCCTGCACTAGTTCCTTGGCTTTGTTCACTTAAGTGCAAATTTATAGCCTTTCTGGACGGTTTTCTCCTGTTCTCTTTTTTCCCTAAATTTATGTCTGCTGGCACTGTACAGTATATTGGCAGTCTCAGACATTGCAGTGTGCTTCTTAGGGAGCTGAGGTAATTTGCATTCAGGACAGCATTCACTGCAGCAAGGTGTCTGCAAACACTGACAAAGAAAAAAGTGCCCTACTGCTACTCTAGTATCTCTGCCTGTTAAGTGGATACGATTTTATGGGATTGTGTTAACAAAACTTCACTAGTGTTTTGGGTTTCCATCTTGCAGTGGGAGATAGCTAAATGAGACTCTAATAGTGTGCTGCTCTAGTTCATGAAAAGTGTCTTCATTGTTCAGGGATTTATTCTTTAAAATCTAGAACGACAGCTGTGCCCTGCCTGATAGTTTTTCATTGTTGCTTTTGTTTTATTTTTTCAAATAATGAACTCTGGACTCATTCTCCTGGCTTTGTGTTACTTGCTGCATTTTGTTGACTGGACTGCAGTGGTTGAAAATCTGGTTGCTATACAGCGTGTTCAGGGAAAACCTATATGATCATTAGGGCTAATCTAAGCAGTGATTGCAATCCGTAGATACATTAGGGACCACAGCAAAGGAAAACTGGTTGCCTTACGTGCATTCCTGGTGAATGCAGGGGTTTTGAATTTTTTCTGAAGTTCACATTTATCAAGAAGAGCTGATAACTTAAAAATGCTGAGAGAGGAAGGTTGAGTATGTATGAAACTGTTTCTAAATATTCGTCTCCCTTCAAAAATGAGGGAAAGTAAAGTATACAAAATTGTTTAATGTAGAACTTGCATGAAAATGCATTTTCCTGTCTATTATTAGAGGGCTTCCTGTTTTCTGTGGGCCATATTAATCCCTTGTGCCTCCTATTGAAGCAAATATGTTGAAAGTGACAGGAAATGGAACTTGGCTTCCTGAATATAATTTTACTGTTTTCTTGTTCCTTTCTTCCCTCAATTCTCCTCCAAATATTTAGGATCAAAATAATCTCTTTAAAGCCATTAAGAGTGTACTGTTTCATTCGTAGACTGAAGAAATTTGTATGTGTTTCTTGGGTTGCTTGGTGTGTCTATTTAGCCCTTGCTGAACAACATCTTCTTTACCCAGTAATTGTTGTTGCTATTGTAATACTGGTGATTAGGATGGTGATTTCCGTAAATAAATTAGAATTTGTATTCACTGCTTGACTTGCTAGGGACAAGACACAAATGGTTGCAAGTAAGTATTACAATTTGACGTGGGTTTGATCCAAGATGAAAATAACTGAAGCCTGCTCCTTGCTGGAAGGACTCCTCTGCTCTGGGAGGGCAAAATTGCAGACATGCTGGTTAATGCCATTCCTAAAATGCTTTTGGACATAGCTGAAACTGGGAAAGAAAGAGTTTGCACACATAATACAAAATATCTGTTTGTACGAAATTGCAGGAGCAGGTTGCTTTTTCAGATAAATGAATAAAACATGTTTGGGAGATTTCTCTATTGGAAGAGGAGAGCTTGCTTGAGGAATGTATTACTTTTGGGCTACCAGTAAAAGACAAGTATTGACAAAGGAAGCTGTTCATAAAAAAAAAAAAAAAGGTAGTTATGATTTGCCCGTGGCTATTATTGTGTCCCTTGTCTGTCAGTATGTGTGCTGCTTAAAACTGTGGTTGTCAGACTTCTCACATACTTCTGAAGTTATGGTGAGGGACTATCTCATATCCCAGCGTTTTAGACAAAATCTTGTTCGTAACTGGGCACTGCTTGATGCTGTTTGTCAGTACGTTTTGGGTACAATATGATCTGTGATAAAGTGCTCTAACTGCTGTATTTTGCACTGTTATGTCTTCAAGTAGTTTTATGCAATTTCTGGATAAGACAAATTATCTTCCCGGGGTGAAGGATTTGGAAGAGGGAAAGGAAAAACATGAAGAAAGCAAACTTTAAAATAAGATACCTGTGGGCTTTTTCCTCTAGTTTTGTTAATGCTGGGAAGGTTTTCTTCCAAATGTTATTGTCAGTCTGACATTTTGATCTAATTACCGACTGCAAATCTCATTGCTGGGAGTCCTTTTTCTATGAGGGGAAAAAATGGCTTTCTGTTCTAGTATGGGATACTGTATATAAAATCTCTCCTGAATATAAGGTGATCCAAGATGAATAATATACTTAAATGACCAGAATGATCCCTTCCATCATGATAAATCTATGAATAAACTTTGCCTCCAGATCTTTGTAGTCAAAACATTTTAATCAAATGTAATGTGGAGCTGTTGACAGGTTGATATATTCAGGCTGTTATCAACAAACCCCTGTACTTCTGTCAAGGGGAGAGAGAATTCTGTTTAGAGATGGTATCCCAAGAGCAGTAATTTTGTCAATAAACCAAGCAAGTAAAAGAAGGAATTTGGAAGAGGAATTTTGAATAGTTTCTTCCACTAGATGCCTTGGAAGTAGCATTTTAACAGAGATGGTTTTAGCAGAAAAAATGACTTCTGAAATTAATGTAGGGAAGGGAGGATGCAGCTTTGTTGAAATGCTGGCAAACCAAGTGAAAATCAGAGATGTGGTCCCAGTGCATAAATACCCACCAGTAAAGTGGTATCAGAAGGTATATAGAAATGGGTAAAAGCAGAAGAGGTGAAAAATTAAACAGCTACACTAGTTTGCAAAGCCAGAGATGTAGAGACATGTATTTTTAATGAGTTTCAGAGCAATCTGTTGCCTCTGATTACACTGAAACTCAATAAAATGGAGCATAAAATGGCTTAAAATTGGAGGAAAAAACCTCACTGAGTAGAAGGTAGGGCAGAGCAATGAAATAGTGTTAGTTACTAAGTATTAATGCTAAGCATGTCACAGATGTTAATGTAAAATAAGTTAAATAGCCTGGAAAGAAGGAAAAATTTGGTGGAACTGTAATGTGAGATGTGAAATCCTGATTTCTCAACAGATACTGTCTTGCACCAGAGATGACAATGCAGCTGACTTACAGGTCTAGCCTTCTCCTTGCAAGTAACTGCAAGGCACTTGCCCTTTCTTTCAAACGGGTGATAGTGTGCCCAGATGTAGATGAGGATTGGGGAGGAAAATATGGTGACATGGGAACTAATTCTGACTGATTCAGTGGCTGGATTTCTTTTTAGAGATTTGGCTTTCTATTAGTTGAGCCTGGGATGTTTCTGTGCTAGGCTTTTGGTTCTGTTGGTCACAGCTGTGACTGAGCCCTCCCAGTAGGAACTTGCAGCTACTGTGATGGCTCCCAGCCTTGTACCCACATGATTACGTTGTGACTTTGTCCAGCTCCTGCATACTTGAAAACTGTGGATTCCAAGCTGCCCCTGAGCACTAGCGCTGCTGAACCAGGCTTGCTGGTGGCCCCACTGCTTGCGGCTGTCCTGGGCCCTGGTTTAGTGCTCCATGCTCTCTCTGGATCAGCTGGATTCATAAATGGGGCTTCCGTATGATCTCTTTGGGGACTTTGTGGCACACAAAGCAAAAGTCACTAGAGGAGTTTTGAACTACATCTTTGTATGTCTTCTGTTTCTGTGAAGCATAAGAGGCTAGGAAAGAGTGTAGACCTCCCTGCTGCTGCTTCTGGTTCTGGGTGAGGATCCTGACCCAACTGATTGCTGTTATTGTGGGGCTGTCTAGTCTTCAGGCTCCAGATAGTACACCAGGGTAGAGAGACCTTTTATTTATTTACTGAAGGGTTGTATCAGTGGCCTTTATCTTTGTACTAGGCTGAGGGATTCAGTTGCTTAAGCTGTTTCAGACTCCTAGGTTCTCTTCCACCATGAAACAGGTATTTTAAATAAAAAGTCAAAACTAGGGTCTATAGCAGACTTTAAAAAAAACCCTATGAATTATTTGCATTGTAAAATTGTTACTTTTTAAATGTTTTGCCTTGTACCAGAGGAGCTCGATGACAACTTCTTGCAGTGAGTAATCAGAACTTTGTTTTCCTCATTGCTCTCGCATGCCACCATTTGCTATCTTGTCTGTCATACTTCAGTTTCTTCATTGAATATTAATGTATGCATTATTTGCATTAACATCAATAATTGAGTTAAGAAATGGAATTCACTGTCTAATTACATTAATCTTCAGGATTGCTGAATCAAACTAAAGTCACTGATACGGAAAAAAACCCAAACAAACAAAGAGGTTTTGATAGAATTAAAACTTTTTTTCAGTTTTATACATTTATGCTGATAGCCTTTTCTTTAGTTGACTCTTGCCAAAATGTCCCTATCTTAATATAAGCATACTGTACATTTCTTTACATTCAGTTCAGAACTAACTCTTGTCATTCAGAAATGACATTAAATCTGCGAAGGTAGAATCCTTTTGTACTTCAACTATTCTCCTACAGGCTAGCAGTGCTATAGCATTCAAGAAAGTTATGGAGGATGACAGACACCTGAGGATGGTTTTCCAGAGTTCTTGGGAATAATTTTTATTTGCCCTTTGAAAGCCTATAACCTCTTAATTCTTAAAAAGGAGGGCTTGTGTGTCTTTAAGACAAAAGCTTGGAAATTCTTGGGTGAAAATGTGATTCTAGCGGAGGCTTTGCAAAACACCTAATTTTTGTGGTATATGTGAGAAAACGAGAATTGCTATCAGTACACAAAGCGGTCCAGTATTTGTGTTTTGGCTTATTTTATTTCTAAACACAGAACTGTGATTTCTATTAAGATGTATTTTAAATATGAAAGCAAGTTGCTTCTATTTACTACTAAAAAATAATCAAAATAGAAAATAAATAAAAATAATAAAAATATAAAATGGAGTGGTTGTTAATGCAGAAGTTTAAGATGATTTTCATCACGTTCTGGTAATCTGACCCAACTGTTGCTCTGTAATTACCTTCACGCTCTCCTGAGTTATGCATCATAATGTGTCAAACAGTGTTCTTTATACCTTACTAATCTATACATGATCCAGTGGACAAATAAGCTCACCAGGCTTGCATATAAAGGGCCTACTAACACCTAAGCTGGCTGTTAACATGCTGTTCAGAGACTGCTAAGCTAGGTGAGGTAGCAGGAGGTAATGGCATTTGTGGTTAGGTGGAATGGAAGGGTGTGAGCAAGTCAAAATGAAGCAACCCAAGTGGTTGGTTGTGCACATAATCTGTTTCCAAAGTTCCTTATATCCTTTCCCCATCCTGTATTGAGCATAGTGGACATCTTCAGAACAACATTCCTGGCATGCATTATAAGGGGAGAAAATAGTCCATCCTAACTGCTGTATATAGCCAGCAGACCTGGTTAGCATTGGCATGGGCTGCTCTTGCTGTTCAACTTCAGTGTGAAGAGTTACCCCTTTAAGTGTTTTTCTTGCTTATTTTCTCCATAAAGACTGCTTGTGCACAGGGTATATTAAAAGCTTTTTGTTCATAGAATTAAGAACAATATGAACATTGTGTGTATTAATAAGGAATTTAAAGGAACTTCAAAACCCAAATGAGTTACCTCTTCCAAGAATTTTCACAGAGCTTAAACAAATAAAGAGTCTGTTCATCCTAACCGTGGAGAATTGTTACTTCCTGATTTTTAACAACTGTTAACTTTTAACTGTGTAATCTCTGCTTTTCTCATGTGGCCAATACCAGCTGTATAGTTAGTTATGTATGGGGCTCTTTTTGGTTGTTTTCAGCAAATGCAATAGAGAAATTTGTTTACCATTTTAAAATCTGAGTAATACTGGGAAGTTCAAATGCGGTACATCGCTTGTATTTTATCACCACGAATATTGTGTCCTCTTCATTATTTCCCAAATACCATTCAGCAGTTGTGTGGGACTGGATCCTGATTAAAGCTAATTGTAATTGGGTTTTGTGCCTTGTGTAACTTACAGAAAATGTTGAGGTAGGTAGGTGATAGGTGCTGAACAAAAAAAGAGAAAAAAGGATTAAGCAGTTTCACTGTGCATGTCTTATGATTTGTTTATTCAATTATTTGCATCAGTTGGAAAACTGGAGAGTATTTCTAGGGGTGTCTCATGCATTTCAAATTGCCAGATTACCCTCTGCCCCCCCCCCCCCCCCCCGATTAAACAGTGATATTTAAAGGCATTTACTAAACCCTTATTGATTGCTTCTGTTCTGCTGGGGTCAAGGAGTACATGTTCAGCATTCATCTGAAATAGCATACAGTATTTGACAACTGTGAGCAGGACCACGATCCTCTTCTGAGACATCAGAAAGCCTTAACTTCTTTGACACAATTCAGATTCTTATTCTCTAAAATTCATGACTTTCACTGTGGTTTTCTGAGACAATATTAACATAGGCCTTTCAAAAAGGAAAGTGGTTTTCTGAGAGAATATTAACATAGTCCTTTCAAAAAGGAAAGTGGTTTTTAAAGCTGACACAGAGAAAAATGGCCAGTGTCTGGAAGACTAGATTGGTAATGCTGCTGAAGTATCTGTCTGGGGAATGGCTCTGGGGCACAATAGTTTAACTTTTCTAGTTAATGTGTCTAGGCACGATGTAATGAATACTCATATAGTGAAGTTGAAGAATCCAAACTCTCACTTGCAGAGAAGTGACTGTACAGCACTGCAAACTAAAACTCAAGTTATGTTGTTCAGGCCCAGTAACTGTCATAAGTACTCTTTCGCAGCACCAGGCTCTCTGATTGTATCCTTTGCCTGGAAGTGTTTGGGAAATATTGTACAGAAGAGGAAAAAAAAATAGATATTTTTATTAGAGTGACATTTTGGAGAGTTTGCTGCAGGGGAAAAAAAATCCAGTTCCCTCTGCTGCCCTGTGGTGTAGAGTGGTGTTCCTCACATCAGTGCTGGCCTGAAAAAAAAAATGCATTCTTTCACTATTTCGTTCCTTCTGTGCCAAGGAAGGAGATTAGAGACCTGGGCAGAAGTAGATGACATGCTCTGTGAAGACTATGGGACCACGTTTGTTGTTTTCTACAGTGCTCTGCTTGGCTCTGTTGCTAATCCAAAATTTCATACTAGATGGAAAAAACCCCCACACCATTCCTGCCCCTCTCTGCTCATTCTGAGGTAATCCTTCACGTCACTAATACTCGGCTGCCTTTGTGCCCATGTACCACCCTGAATTGGTAATTTAGGATGGAAATGGATGAGTTAGTCAAAGCATTTCTCCTCCCTCAAAAAAATCAAAGTATCCATTTGCTGTCAAATGTTAGCTTCAGTTTCAGTTTCTTTCATTTTTTTAATATAAAAATGCTTTTTATATAAGAAAAGTGAGAATGTCATCCTTGCTAAGACTGACAAGGACTGCATGCTTACTAAAGTCAGTGAGATGATAGCACTAAATGTGGGTCAGGCTGGTAGAGCTGGAAACTGAAATACAGAGAGATATCTCAAGTACTACAGCTGGATTTGATTTTTTTTTTTTTTTGGTAGGTGTGGAAGTGCATGTTGTTTGAAGTTAAAATACAATGTTTACAGTGGCTCAGGGTGTAGAAGCAGGATCAGCTTTCTGATAAGGTTTTTTTCCAGGTGTGGTACCCAAGGAGTTACAAAAGCAGAAGCTATTTAGTAACTGGAAATAAAGAGAAGAGGACTGTTAAGCTGACTGCATGCTGCTTGAAAAGACTTTATCCTAAGGATTTTTTCCTCTTTATTGGTGCATGGGCTTACATTGAGAGAAGGCAGGAGAATTCAGACAGCTGGTAGCATGTGAAACTTTAAATGAAAACTTCTGGACTGATTTACAGAGCTGCTAAGAAGCCACATAGAATAAAGCTAGGTCATCCTGTGCTAATGAAGACCAACATCCATTTTTACCATAAGATCTTGAATGACATACATGCTTTGCTTCAATTTACTTGAATGTATGTTTCTGTATGGAATGTATACTGTCATCTTCCCCTATCTTTTCTTCTGTATGTGGATATTATGTTATTGTATGATCTGCTGTTTAAATTATGATTATATAATCAATTATTTGGGTAGCATGGCCCTTAACTGTAGCATGGTTGCTGTTACTGTGGGTTGGTTGGCTATCTTTTTGGTTGGTTGTTTTTTAATCCTGTTGTGGAAAACACGTTTTTTAAAAAAATAAGTTGAAATGTTGTAGCAAAGTGGAGGTGAATTTGAAAGACTGTAAACTTGACCTTCTAGGTCAATTGAGAGGTTTCAGTGTTAAATAAAGATGTCTGATATCCATATTTTGTGGGGGGGTTTGTTTGTTTGTTTTGTTGTTCAAAAGGTTATGGGTGACTTGCCACAGACAGAAGCTACTGTAGGAAAAAAAATGGACTTTAAAAAATTATTATTTCTACTAACAGCATTGGATCTGTGGTTAACCATTTGGGACAAAATGGTGATCTACGAAAATATTACCTATGAGTTCCTGGAAAATAAGGAACACCTTCAAAAGCTAAAGTAGAAATTGAGGAAGAAAAGTGGTGATTAAGAAAATATAAAGGTCTTAGAGGAGAATGTGTCCAATGCTAGGTGTCTGCAGCAGCTTGCAGTGCCCTCACAGCACAGGCTGGCTCAGCCAGCTGCAGTGCTGCATTGCTGCAGCAGAAGGACTGATTTCTCAGCATCTTGGCTCTGTCACGAGCATGGTACAATGGGTAGCTTTTCCAAGGCACTTTTATTAGTAATCTAAAAATATTCCCTGTGTATGAAACAGCAGGGGGGCAGTCTAATCCCTAATTTAATTAGATTGTACTGGACCTAAGCATTATGATATGGTTGGATATGGATAAGTTTTGGACATTGTTTTGGACACAAGCATTTGAGTATGGTTAATACCCTCAAGTATTAAAGCTTCAGTTGTATAATGTGCTCCCCCCACCCCCTGATATGAAGCCTGATTTACTGTTCTTCATATTAGCAAGTAAAGAGAAGTATCTTTTAACCATATATAACTTGATTTTTTTTTTTAAACTGCAGTTCATTCAGAGGTTTTCAGTCAATGCTTTTTGTCTTACATTTGAAATAACCGTGTCTGCCATACATTTATGGAGTAACAGGGATATACAAACTGAGGTTGTTCTTCAGGATTATCTGCCCTCCTGTATGTTTAAATAATGCTGCCTACCTGCCTTGTTAGCACAGTGACTACTGCAATCACGAGGCCAAAGGTAGTAGACTGGCACAATCGCTGTTTTTTTAGTATTGGCTTTGGAATATTTTCTGTTGATAACAAGGCTAGTTTTTCTTTTACATACCATATTTAATTTGTGTAGAAAATGAATTTTGCATGTTAATGCATGTCTGATATTGTAAGATCACGTAAATAGATGATAGGCAAGTTTCTAGCAGTCAGAATTTCATGTCCATTTTGATTGCCCAACGTCATTACAAATCTTTGTGATAATTCAGGGACTAAGGACTTCACCTGACTGCTGGGACCTTTTGAATATAATGGAGACTGGCTTGGCAACTACATCAGCCAATTCCCTCAGGACTCTGGGGTGCATCTCATGTGGTCCCATAGACTTGTGTATGCTCAGATTCCGCAGGTGGTCACAAACCTGATCTTCACCTACGGTGGGAGAGACTTTGTCCCCTGGGTCCCCACCTTGTGGTCTTTTAACCTGGGATGTGTGGGGAGAGAGGTGGCCAGTGAAGACCAAGGAAGAAAAAGTTGCTGAGAACCTCATCCTTCTCCTCATCTGTTGTTACTATCTTGCAATTCTTGCTCATTGGGATGGGGAGGGGGTATGTTTACTGTAGCCTTCCTTTTGTTTCCTGATTAGTGTATTGTGGAGGATGTCTGCATGTCCTCTCTGATTCACTGCTGTGCTATAAAATAGGAGATACGTGTGGAATCTTTCACTTAATTTTAATTTAGGTGTTTGAATTAAAAAATAAAAGCACACCTGTGTTTTAACACTCCTCATGAATGTCATTGAAGGTCATTTTCTATGCCTTATATATAAGACAAGAATCTGAGTTTTGAAATCGCTAGGTAATTTTGATATAAAGTTAATAAGGTAATTTATATGTAAGTAATTTTATCTGACTTCATTATCTTCAAAAACATCAACCATTTTGGTTTACACACAGAATTGTGCCTTGCTGTGCTGAAAATGTGAAAATTCAATATTAGTACATGGTACCTATAGAAACTTAAAATATGAGTAGCTGCATATTGGTCTTTATTGACGAATATCAATAAAACATCTTACGAGATCCAACAATATGTAGGCGAGTCTTGACAGATAGATATTTAACTCTGTGTGAGTACACAAGCTTAGGTAGGGATCCTGCACATATTAGGCTCAAAACAGGTGGGCAAAGTCACTGCAGTAAGTTTCTTTGACTTCATATTTGAATTTAAAACAACCTTATTTCTCTCATGGCAGCTCACCGAACACTTGCAGAAGGCAAAGGCTGCAGCCTGTTTCGTGCTCTCTTGGGGAGGTTGAGCAGAGCAGCTCTGCGCACACAGAGCGGTGGGGTGGGTGAGCTGTAGCTCTCCAACCGTCGCCTTTTCCAGCTCTTCCTGCCGTTCTTGAGGCAGGAGCTGGTGGGGAGCCCGCTGTCGGTACCGAGGTAGTGCTCTGCTCTGACGGCAGGGGCTACTGCTGTACTTCCAGCTGGATGTGCTTGAGCAACGTCGGTCTGCGTTTTCCTTCCTGCCAGTGACTGTGGGCCTGGCCTACGGATTGCACTTTGATTTTGCAATTGCTAGGGGCAGAATTTTAAAAGCCAGAGAAGTTCCTTAGCAGTTCTGAACTTTTCATGCCCAGAGAAAAAGGCGAACTGCTAACAGTATTGGTCATATACATAGTGTTTGTGACTGTATGGAGGAACATACTCTGTAATGGATTACAACAGGTCCATATGTCTCTGAGTACTGTCATCATCCCATCTGTCTGTCTATCTTTTGCATACTACCCTGTATCTTCTCTTATAAATACGCTCAGATGAAGCTCCTCACTCGGTGTAGTTTTTAACAAAACAGAAAAACGGCTGACATGGAAAAGAGCTGCATTCAGGACTGAATATTCATACATTGAACTTTTTTGAACTCTTTGAAACTTGTGAGCACTGACCTACAGCCAGTAAACAAGGTTTAGTTTCTCTAAGGTTTAGTTTAACTGTGAATCATTTGCAAATATTCTGTGCCTGGTAACACTATGATTCAATAGAAATGGTTGTGCTGAGTAAATTTGACATGTGAGATGAAAGGTAAGGGGATTTCTACTCTATCGGTTGTATATTTGTATCTAATCAGACCTGGTCTTTTTTGTTCAAGGTGAAAGAAAGATGGTAGAACATAGGTTTGTTTCCCACAGACTTTAGCCAAAAAATCTCCCTTTCACAGATTATTCTGTAAGTAATCATAAAATGCTTACATTTAGCAGTAGTTTAGCATGTTAGTTTTCTATCCATAGTTCAAAGTCTAGAATGAAAACAGAGGAGTTGACCTGCATATTTCTTTTTTTGTGAGTGGCTCATGCTGGAGTTGGAGATCAAGGACAAAAATTTGTAATTGAGGATAAACTACCCATGGAAATTAATGAAGGTGATTATTGCTAGTAAAAGACTCTTAACCTTTCAGTGGTTAGAATATCCTTTCTGTAATTCCTGCACTATCCTTTTCATATCTGGAGTGTGGTTATGTATGCCAAATAGTGAAACCTTTCTAAAACGCAGCTTTGCTTTCTGCTCCTATGGCAGTAGATGCCCTTGCAAATGCAACCTTCTCCTTTTCCCAGGCTCTATGTAACTTAGCACTTCACAGTTGCCTTCAGAGACTGCTCTGAAAGCTTAGTCAATCCTGCTCTGAATCCATCACTAAATCTGCTGGAGGCTGGCAAAATAAATTTCTCTCAGCAACTTTCTCTCTTGTCCCTCCTTCTTATGACTGAGAAGCATAACAAGCAGTGATGTACAGGTAATGGCTATATTCTTGTGGACACAAAAGGCAGATGTACTTGTCAAGTGTGCTTCCATCTAAATAAGAACAAATGGTCCCTGGGACTATTCTGTCAAATTGTAGGCCAAAACATTGGATCCTGTACTATGTCATGTCCAAAATTAGTAAAAACATGCGATTCATGGCCTTGAATTAAGTGTGCAACTATACTAAAGCAATTTATAAATTGTACTTCACCTAGCCCATTGCCCAGTTCAAACCATTGACCTGAGTGGGAAAGGCAATCCTCATTTTACTAAATCATCATGCTGAGAAATCAGCAGTAGCCCTCAGTACAGTGACTGTAATTCTTAAGATGATGTGCAGCAATCTGAGATCAGTGGCACCATGAGCTGACCGTCTTCTATTTGTCTGCAGTTGGAAATTGTCTCGGTGCTGTTAGATTTCTGGGATTTTAAGTGAGAACTGTGAGGTATTTTTCAAGTGAAATGGAAAACCAATATTTTTTGGTCTCATTAAAGTAAGTCTGTATATTCTAAATAGATTTTTAGTTTCATGTTTTGTTTTGGTGTTTTTGCTTATTAAAAGAAAAAAAAAAAAGAACCTATTGTAGATATCCAAGATTTTGATCAGATTCTCCATCTGTGTTGCTGACATACCTAAATTTTTTATTTTATTTTCAAGCAGCACTGTATAGAGCTTGGATAATAGGGTTTTGAAGGGATTGAGACTCTTCACAACTTATTTCTTCAAAACCAGCATGGTTTACTTTTGTAATGTTCTCATTGGTGTGTATATTTTTCATCTCGGGAGCAAATCATCAGCCTTCAAAAGTTTTGTAATTTTTTTTTTTTTCTTTGACGTATTTATTGTCACCTGTATGATGGGTATAGTTTTACCCCTGGAATTGTCTTCTAAGCAAATGAAACCTTAAAGGATCACTAACCCTCCCTGTCTTTTTAAAAACCAGGAGGCAGATACTATGTTTTATTCTATGGGTGTATCTTATTGGACAAATAAGTATTAAACTTTCATGTTTCTGTATAAACCACTTGAAAGGAGTACACAAGATTGGTGCACAAGATCGAAGGTGATGTTTCTGTGTATATTTTTAGGGTGTTTTCACACCACAGATTATTAATGTTAGAGAAAACAGAACTACTTCAGCTGGTTATCGCTTTTGGACAGCTCTGCTGATATTGAGACTGCTTTGACACCATTGTGGTGAAGAGACATCCTTCAGAAACATTAACCTTGTACACAATGAATACAAGATGTTCCAGCTGCAGGACTATTCCAAAACTATTTCATATGATCTCATTACTATAACACTTGTGAAACAAAGATGAAATTAGGGGAAGGTGTGATGTCTTTTGTGTCCTGAATCTCCTATGAAAATTACTTCTTCCATCAGCTAAATAACTGGAGTAGGATGAAGAGTATCTATGACAATTTCATAAGTATTTTCAGTGTGGATGCCTTGTTTAAAAGATAAAAGATCCTGGCAAGGATCAGATATCTTGAAAAGACATGGCCCTCAGGTATGGGTGACAAAAATCCCACTTGTTACTGATATCCAATTGGGCTTTCCTGTAGAAATGATAGGCAGCGCTCAGCAGGCAACAAAATTACTCTGTAAGGAATGGTGAAGTGCAACCTAACAATACATTCTCCCAGTAGCTAGAGTAGTGTGGTTTCCATTCATCCAGACAGACCTTTAATGTTCACTTAAGCATCTCCTTTCTGGACTATGTGTTAAGTGCACATAGTAGTACAATAAGTGCAATAGTAGTAACGAAGGAGAGGTGTTCTGAGCTTCTGTGGGGTCTTTCCATTTTCCTGTGCATCCCTGGATAAGATCAGATTAGTCCAAGAGGATGTATCAGATGGTAGGAGTAAAGCTCTCACTCTGAAATAAAAAAATCATATGCATAAAGTAACTGAAAAGTGTAATATTCTGATGAACAGAAGCTCTCCCTCTTATTTTGGCCTTGAAAGCCGCAAAAGGAAGTGAAAGACAGTGAGCTCTTAAGCGTGTAGGTTGTGCAGCTGCCTTGGGTGTTGGTGTTGAGGATGTGAGCAGGAAGACAGCATGGTGTGGAAAAAAGTAACTTGTGACTTAAGGAGAAGAAATGAATCCGTAAGTTCTTAATAAATGCTCTTGGACATCTTCACTAGTAAGTAAATAAAGGACTGTGAGTAAACAAAGGTGCTTCAGAATAATAAGGGTAGGGTGTGGGTGTCACAGTGGGTTTCCCCCTGTACTCAGCAGTGGTGGGGCCTCACCTCGAGTACTGTGTGCAGTTCTGGGCCCTGCACTTCAAGAAAGATACTGAGGTGCTGGAGCGGGTCCAGAGGAGAGCAACAAGACTGGTGAAGGGACTGGAGGGAAAGTCTTATGAGGAGAGGCTGAGGGAGCTGGGGCTGTTCAGCCTGAAGGAGACTCAGGGGCGACCTCATCACTCTCCACAGGCAGGTGGGATCTGGACTCTTCTCCCAGGCAACGAGTGACAGGACAAGAGGACGTGGCTTGAAGCTGCACCAAGGGAGGTTTAGGTTAGATATTAGGAAACACTTCCTTATGAAAAGGGTCATTAAATGTTGGAATGGAATGCCCAGTGAGGTGGTGGAGTCGCCATCCCTCGTGGTGTTTAAGGAAAGATTGGATGTGGCACTTAGTGACATGGTCTAGCTAGGTTGGTGTTAGGTCTTAGGCTGGACTTGATGATCTCAGAGGTTTATTCCAGCCTCAGTGATAATTCTGTGTAATTTTGTGTTGTCATTTTCCACTGAGCTTTTTTCTTAAGGCAAATATTAAATGCAGTGGATATTTAAGTGAGAAACCAGTTGGGTACTTGTAAAAAAAATAAAGGGCAAAAAGAAAAAAAAAAAAATTAAACTGTATTCTCTTCTGCTGACAATGTTATTAAAAATTACAATAGCCTTTTAAATTCCTGCCTGTAAATAGGATTGGTTGTTTTTTAATCAAGCATAAGGAAAGCAGAAGTATTGCCCAGTGCAGTTAACCAAAGAGGTGAAAGAGTGAGGTTGAAAGTGTTCCTTTCAATAGCCTTTTTTTTTTTCCCTGAGGTACTGAGTTTGAGCTCTTCTGAAAACCAGTTCGCTAATTTGCAAGTCTAAATACTGGATTTGTATTTCTAACTTTAAGCATGCAAACCAATATATTCAGGTACCTAATTTGAAAGATTAGTTATTAACAAGTACATTCCCAGGCATAGTGGCTAGTTTTGGAAAAGTACATATAATCTATAAGAAAAGTGCCTGTCCCTTTTCATAGTGTTAAACTGTCATTAAGAGCAAACTCTAACCTGGGCAAATGGCATCTGCAGACAGCTGAGGTTTGTGCTGCAGTGAAAATGAGAGGTCTAGAATGCAGTAATTAGAGAGGATAGTCAATACTTGTTGACAAAGGCAGTGCTTGTGAATCTGCCTTTGAAGGGGGAGCAAAGCAACACTGCCCTTCCTGGGGTGCCTTCTTGACCTGCTATAGTAGCCGCTCTCTGCTTGTGTGGCTCGTCCATGGAATAATTGGCATACTTCCCTTAAGAATAAATAACCTGTTGTCTAAAAGTGCTGGAATTAGCTCAAGAAAAATGGGAGACACTTAAGACTACAAGAGGTGTGTCTGGGTACCTTACGTGTGTGTGCAATGACAAGGTACTTTTCCGTGGGATTTACAAACTCCAATAACTGTCTCTTACAAACTTCATGTTTTTGTTGTTCATTTGTTTTTTAATGTAGGATTTAATTTTTGTTAAATTGATCAGCTTAACAGGGTTTTACTTATCCTAACTTGAAGGAAGGGCATTTAGTCTGTGAACTGCTTGCTTCTGTGGAAGGATAAATTAAATATGTGGTGTTTGCAGATGAGCTTTAGAAATTCTTCTGAGTGATTTAAAAACCTCTCTGAGAAAGACTGCTGCCATGTAATTCCATTAACTGTATGGGGTGCCTGTGCCAGGCATGTTACTGCCCTTGAATTTGCATTTTCTCCACTGCTTTGTTTGTGCTGTTCCCATGAACTGTTTTTCCACTTTTTTCCTGGGATGTGAACTCCTAGGAGGTGATCAGAATAGTTGGCTTGTGGCAGTAACCTCGTCTTTATTGTAGCTGTCAGAGCGAGTTTGCCAGGATCAAAGATGGAGAAAGGATTTCTATTAGAAAATGAGTCTTTGCACTGTGTTTCTTTTAAGGCTACTCTAAGTCTGTCTTAAAGTGAAGAACATGTCAGAGGTCTCTGTTATGCTATTTCGTTCCACCATTGCAGAAGAAAGTGCCAAAGATGGAGAGCTGCTCATTTTCCCACGAAGGAGGAAGTCTACTACTTAATTCCTTTTGGATCAAGGTAAAAGTGAGAGAGAACTTTTGGGTATTCCTCTGTGAAACATCGGTAAATAATTTTAACCACTCTTATTCAAGGTAGGTGCACTGCTGTGAACAAGAAAAACTAGTACAAAAGCCAAATTGTGCTTCTTCAATTTATTCTGCTTATTACATTTATTAGCATGATTTGGTAGTGACCAAGGCTCTTCTCAGAAACTCTCACAGCAGCCTACAAACAGGCTGAGTAAGGTCATGATATAGTGCAGTACTCCCAGAGTGGCTACACAGAAAGTAAAATATCCCTTCATTCTGCTGACTCCAGGGCTTGCAGTGTTCGTGATTCCCAAGTCTATCATTTACAAGCCTATATTGATGAATATGGATTCCTTTTTAAATTATTTTTATTCTTAAAAAAAAGCTTCAGCTTTTTAATTATTAGGTTTTGGTTTTGTGGGTTTTTTTTGTTTGTGTTTTTTTTTTTTTTTTAATTCTCAATTAATTCTGAGAACAATGACCATTTAAAAGCTTGGTAGTATTTGAATGGACAAGACTTTTTGGAAGTAACTTCTGTCAGGACTACTCTAACATAATAGTTGCAAGATGGTGCAGTGACAGATCACTGGTGCTACTGGTGAGCTTTATATTGCCAGCCTAATCTGACATCTATTTTAAACTTCTTTGCTGTGATGTTTAAAAGATACCCACATAAACTTTAGTGGGGTTGAGCTGCTGGTATGTTAAAACCAGTTCTAGACCTGTGTTTATCAATGGCTTTCTTTGTAGATGGTTTGTGTTCTGATGTTTACAGTCCTTTACGTTTTCTGTGCAAAGTGTGATGGGATCTTGATCTTAATGTGGAGGCTACTCCAAGTATCATTTCTGTCTTCATAGATAGAGGGTTATTAATTAAGCCAGATGGGAGCCATAGGAGAGGTAGTGTTGTTTACACTGGTATGACTGTGGAGAAGAAAACGGGTAGAAAGTCAAGGTTTTGAGTACACTGAACTTCACCAAAACTGAACATTGCCATTCAGGCTTTCCCCACCACACCACACACTTCTGTGTTTCGTAAATCTGCTCCCAGCACTTAAGGCCCCAGCTACACATCAAGCTGTTTGTGAAAGCATAACCTCAAAGCACAGGTCTTGTACAACTAAACAATGAGTTATATTGGGTCCGTCTCTTTGTACTGTTTGACAGATGAAAAGCCTTATTTAGGTTTAGATGCTTCCTCTCTGCTGCCTTGATCGAACCATGAAGTTTTTCTGCGACAGGCTGTGTGCGCTTTGAAGTATGGAGGGAAGAAAATGATTCTTTAAACAAGGCATTTGTGTTCTTGTAGAGTTCTGAGAACACAGATGAAAGAACTGATGTTTTGAGTATGAAATACCATTTTCAAGGGAAAATGTTTGCTTAGAAGAAAGTATACTAAAATTATACTGCTAGTTCTGTACATTTCACGGAACCCAGGCATAGGGGGAGCAGAGGGAGTTCAGTTCTGTTTTTGTAAATGCAAAGAACAAAGTATAGTTGACTGATACACTTCTTCAATGAAGTGTTGTCTATCGCCCATAGAAAAACCATCCCCTCTTCCTAAGCTGTTTCTTGTGCGTTTAAAGCAACTGGGAAAACCAAGCCAGCTACATTCAGAAAATAATAAAAATGTGCACTTGCAACAGCTCTATACTCATTTCTCTTGCAAACTTTATCAAGTGGGGACTTCAAATTCTTACTAGTAAGCACCTACTACCTCTGTATTAACTTTGAGAGATAATCCAGAAATACTCAATTTCAGCATTAGTCAGATATATGGCCCCAGGGCCTGAGATGGTCTCAGGTAAAACTGAAAACACCACATCTGTTAACTGAAGTTTGCAGCTGTAGTGGGCTTTAAGACAGACAAAAGGAGGGAAAGTAAAAATTCAAGCTCTTTCCAAAGGCAGAGTGCAGGTTTTAAGCAGGTTGTAAATTAAGGGCCCTGTGTTGCATTGGAGGTGGTGCTATCTGCAATCCGCTCAGCAAAGCCTCCGCGAGAGGCTTAAGCACTGATTTTTGCAGTACTTCTTCCACCCTTTCTTCCATGGCTTGCAGGCTGTGGAGGAAGATATGCAGGGGTTATACTGAGTAGGATGTAATGTGGGTGTGTTCATGTATGTGAAGGAGACTGCTGATACTCATACAGACGTGCAGCAAGGGAAACAAGTGCATTGAGGTAGAGTGGATTGGAAGAACAGATAAGAGAACAGAAAAGGTTATGTGAGAGGAGATAGCGTAAGTGGAGTAGTTAAGAAGGTAGGCAGTCTATCAGTTGTCCTTCCTCTATTGGATGAGTTTTCACCTTTGAAGTTTGGTTTGGAACAAGAGCACATCTATGTCCTGTTTTGAAGCTAAATGTGCTTGCACACTCTTTATTACCAGAACCCAAATGAATCATAGGGTGGTCTAACATTCTCATCTTTCTGTCGAATTTACATACAATGGGAAAAATGCCAAGTTTGCTTAGACTTACGGCTGAATACCTTTCATTTTCCATGCTTGGCTTTAACTGCTACTGAGCCCTTCCCCCAGACTGTTGCAGAAGGTGTGAAAGCAGCCAACCCACTCATTCTGTGCAGCCCTCCGATCCTACCAGTGGCATCCTTCCTAGAAAGGTTCTGTCAAGTGCGCCTTTTTTTTGTTTTTGTTTTTATTTTTTTTGTATTTTGTTTCTTTCTTTCCTTCTGATTTCTTTAATAATCTGGTAGAGGGCTTGGCAGACGTTGCTTTGTACAAAGCTCTGGCTGGTTTAAAAAGTACTGTTCTTTCCTGGCTTCCTGGGACTATTGGAAGTCCTTTTATCTGAGTTGTCTGCCATAGTTCATGAAGTCCTAGCCCTGTACTCTGTTGCATACTGTCATGTTGTGTTACGTGATCTTCCTGTGAATTTTTTAGGCTTTAGGATCCTGACATTACCTAGAAATAGCTCATGGTCATGTTCTTGCATGTGGCGCACAGCACTGTGACTGCAGTGCAAGTCAGTTCTGATGAAATGCAGTCTTTGCGTAGAGAATATTCCCTGTGATCACCCAGGTATCTCAGAGAACAGCTTGGGTTTTGTTTGTTTGGGTTTTTTTGTGAACCTCGACTTGTGTCCAAATTTAAAAAAAAAAAAAAAAAAGTAAATGTTCCTCAACAATACTTCATCTCCCTCTAATAGTCAAAATGAAACTGGTAAGCCAATGTCAGTGTGTTCTATTCGGTTTATTTTTAAAACTTCCTTCTTTGTCTTGAATGTATTCCAAATACATATTCTTATCTTTGCACTTTCAGAAGATATGGTGAGTGTCGGATAGATAGCTCTAAACTCGATAAACTTTCTTTGAACTTTTACACATCTTGACACTTGAACTTTTAAATATCATTGTTGTATATGTATGTGTACCAGAGGAAAGGATGGGCTAAGAAACACATCTGTTAAGGCATTTTTAACTGACGTGTACAGTTTGAATGTTTAGGGTCTTTTTGTTTGTTTGGTTTTTTTGGGGTTTTTTTTTTGCTCTTGAATGTAGTCAAGCCACTCTGTACTTACGACAGATCTCTTGGGTGTCCCATTCCATCTTCAGTTTTTCTCTCCTTCTCTGTCCCTAGATATGATTCTTGAGGCTGAAGTAGGATTTTGAGGTTCCTGGGTTGTGGGCCAGTTTGTTCCATAAATAGAAAAGTAAATGGCTGATTGGCTGCTTTTTCAGCAAGGAAGTGTATACCACCTTACAGATTCGTGTGACCATCACTGAAAGTAACGGCCATGCTGACTGCTCTGAAACAGGAGTGGAAACAATAACCATGATTCAATTGCTTCTGTTGTGATAATGGTGGAGGGGATTGCTGTAAAATAATGAACTGTCAGATAGCAGTAGAATTCTGCCCTTTTTTTTAGTATGATGTTTGTGGTTTCCAGTGGCTTCTACTCTGTCCTGCTTGTTGCATAGATATTTTAAGCTTTTATAACACCACCTGATGATGGTTATCTAGTCTTCTGGCAAATAATCACCTTCAGTGCAGAGTAGCTCCCCACACATTGGGTACTGGTCACCCTTTTAACTAAGGATGAACAAAATTACATCTGCCTGTTCCCTGAGAACTGGTAAATTATAGATCATGCCGTTGCTTCTGATTCAAGAGGAGTAGCAGAACTTCTGGATAGAAGTTCATATGCTGGAATAAATGTTTCTTGGTTGTCGTGAGTGGTTAAAGTAGTTGTCAGCTGGTTCTGGGGGTGTTAAAGGACATGACACTGTGCTTGCAGATCTGAGTCTCTTCCTGCACCTGTCTTTGCGAGGCTTTATCCAGCTGATGCTATATGTGAAACATTTGAAACCTAAGTGCAGATGTTATACAACAAATTGCTTTTTCCATTGATTTGCACACCTTTACGTCGCTCTTCCTTCATCATCTGTTTGAGGGGGTTCCTGTTAAACTCTCAGAAATATCACAAAGGCGGTTTGATAATCCTTCACATTGCTTTTGATATCGACGCTACTCCATACTGACAGATTTTTCTGTTTTAAAAAACCAAAACCAACCAAACAAAAAACAAACAAAAAGCACTTGAAAAAGGTCATACTTTGTAGTTCAGTTGCAAGCACACTGTTATGTGGGGAAAACCTTGATACTTTTTCTGGAGGTTTTTTTGTTTTTTTTTTTTTTCCTAGATTTAGCCCTTTTAAGTCCTAAAATACTTAGAAGTCTGCTTGGCACCAATGCTTCTTGAAAATCTCAAGAGATAACACTGCTGAGAGCCCTGTACATGAATAAACTTAAACTACTGAGAGAAATTTTATATCTGCTCTCTTCCCAGAAGCACCATGTACCACCCAGTAAAAATAGATTTGTGATGATATAGTAGTAGCAACATTCTCAGTCTAGAACTTGTTCCCTTTGGAGTGGGATGTGTGGAACTGAATTCAGATGGGCACATGGGAGACTGGTAACTCTGTGGGTAGGGATGTGAGCAGGAAAAAAGCAACATTAGTTGCATTTTTGGAATAGCTGTTTTGATGGGAAATTGCAAGCTGACTTTTAGTGAAATGCCTTGTATCCTGGAAAATTGCACTCTTCTCCATGGATTTTTTCCTTACAAGGTCAGTACTTAAACTCCCTAGTGGCATTTTTCAAATATACTTTTCGAAGAGCTAACTCTTTAAACTTGGCAGAGACAAGCAGCTGCAGCCCTAAAATGATCCTTGGCAGTTGACTACTGTTCTCCCTAGCTGGCAAGTTTTCCTGTTGTTTTCCTCTTCCCTTTTCTGTCAGGCAAATGATGATATTTGTTTGTCCTGTAATGGGAAAGCAGTTTCCTCTATCCCATACTAGAACAAAGTCCGATTTTTATTTTGATTCCTGTGTCAGGTTTTTGTTTTTTTTTTTTTTTTTTTTTTTGCTTTCATGTAGCTGCTTAGGAACACCATAGGTGTCATCCAGAACTACGTGTTCACATTTCTTGCTTTATAAATATCTGCACAGACTCAAGCAAGTAATGATCATTTCCTCCAGGTACGTTCATCGTCAGTGGGATTATTAATGCTATGGTTACCCACACTGAAGTCTACATTAAGGAATATGTTGAGGACAAAAAATTCATTACAATGAATTTGCACTTGGATTCTTAAAGTAATTTGGATGTCTTGGATTTCTTAATGTAATTCAGTTGCTTACTATCAGACTTATTCTCTTTTTGTCATGGAATTTTTGACATTTTAAATTCTCCACGTAGGAGATAATATATTAATTCCTTCATTGATTTCTGTTTGAATTACTGTTTCCCAGGTTTTGTCATGGATAGCTTTCTGTTTTCTTAGTTCAAAGCATGTCTAAGACAAATGCAGATGTCTGTAAAGTTTTTGTGCACTTGAAAGTGTGGAGGACACTGTGATGTGGCGAGCTTTCTTTTTGAAAAGGATTTTAATGAGTCCTGTGCTCCATTTTTACGGGAGCTCATTTATCTCACAGATGGTAAAGCCACCTTTCTGAATCAAAGGGTTTAGTAAACTAATGTTTACATGTTTTCTATGGTATGGTCTTGATAATCTATAATCTTTTGTCTAAGATTAATCTATTGCCTCAGAGTGCTCCTCTGTTATTCCTCTCTCCCCTAAATAAACTATTGAAAAATGAAGTTAGACATAAGTAACAATTCCAGATGCCCCAAAAAGTTCAAATTATTTTTTTTTCTGAGGTATAAGCTGCATTGTTTTATGGGATATTTTATCAGCTATGAGTATTGTTAGTTCCCAAATTGATGACACGTGGTGTTCCAGGGAATTTGCTTATGACTTTAGCTAAGGCCCAAGGTGGTGGTGTGCTTCATTCATGGAAATTGTCTACAAACTTCTTTTCTGTGAATAGTCATAAATTAATATCACTATTATTTTTGCTTTCCTGCCTCCTCCTAATTCTACCCTCACACCCCATATACAAGCCAAAGAACCCAAATCTAACATGTTAATCTGACATCTAATATGTCCATTTGTTTTTATAAAAACAGCTGTGCCACGTCTTCATACACCAGAAATGTAAATTTTTTTTTCCTTCTGTGAAGCTACTCAACTCTAAAACTCCTCAGAGGGCCTTTTGAGCAAGAAACACAACAACAAGAAAAAAGTTTTTTAAAGGTCTTCTTGACTCTTTCTTATTTATATTTTCTTTCTGTCACGTACACAAACAATTCATGGCAGGGAAAAAGCATAAAACACTTGAAACTCAGCACGTGAAGAAAGATAATGACTAACAGTTACTGCTGACATTCTTGTGGTACAGTTATGTTCAGAATAAGTAAAGCGATTTGCACAGTGTTAAACTGTGGTATTTAAGCTTGGAGGAAGAACCACTTTATCCCTCTGTAGATACATTTTTAGAATGTTGCCCTTTGGGTAGGGAGAAAATAGTCAGGGAATGTTTCTGGGGGTGGCTCTGGCTCCCAAAGCGATTTCAGCAGTCCTCTGAGTTAATGGATAGGCCAGCAAAATTACAGTTGTTGCCTGGAAGAAAGGGAAGGGAGAGGAATTCCTTTTTCCTGGGTTAATACCGTGGTTGATACTGTTCTAACCCTACCTGGATAAGGTAGGGATGCTTTTCAGAAGGACTGTGTCATGCTGGGAAAGTGGATTGAGAGTAACCTTATGCAGTTCATTGTGGGAAAATTTCAGTTTCTGGGTTGGAAAATCTTTGTGCAGTAGTACAGGCTGGTGTCTGGAGAGCAGGGCATCAAAAAAGGTGAGCTGATGAAGAGGAAGAATGTGAATTGCCAGTGTGCCCTTGTGGTGAAACAGAACAAACTGCAGCAGGTGAAGCAAAGCGAGACAGTTCTGACTTGTCTAGTGCAAGGAAGATGCTGATGATCTAGAGCAAGTCCAGCTGACTAAGATGATCAGGGGCTGACACACATGATATAAGAGCCTGACAAGAACTGGTTTTGTCCAGAAGATATGCTTGTGGAGTAACTTATTACTGTCTCCTCATGGACTCGTACAAAGGTGACAGAGGTAGACTTTTAGAGATATACAGTGTTGGCATAAGAGGCAACAGATGCAACTGCAACAAGTACAATCCCAACTGCACATCAGAGTAAGAAAAATTTGGAAGAGGAACACTGGAAGAGGTGCTCACAGGGTCTGTGGGATTTCCATGCTTGAGGGCTTTGGGAGCTCAACTGGCAAGGCCTTGGGCAGCTTGATCTAATGTGGCCCTACTCTGAGCTGGGTATTGGACCAGGTGACAGAGGTACCTTCAAAATCAAATTACTATATAAACTGAGGTGGGAGGGAGAAGTGCCTTGAACCAGTCAGATTCTGACAACACCTGCTGTGATCTGCAGATGTACGTCTAAGAATTTAGCTGCCTGATTGTTTATCTGGAAATATAAATGGCCCAAAACATACATACAGTTCCCTTTTATTTTTTTTTCTTACCCCATTCAATTATATGCACTAACACTTTGGGCAGTGACTGTCTTACGGGACTTGTTTGTCCTTAAGGAGCTATAGACTTAATATAAAATTTCTTCTTGAACAGTCATTTTTTGTTTTTTCTTCTAGGTGTTCAGGTACATAATAAAATGCCAGATAAGATGTTAATGTGCTCTAAAATCCAAATCTTGCAAAGTGGATTCCTCAAATGGGAGCAGCAAACACGAGCCTGTTATAGATGGGTATTTAGTGGCTTGATTTTTTTAATTAATTGCCCAGCTTCAGGCATCTGCTTTGAAAGTCGTCTATGAGAGTATCATCATACAGACAAATACTTTCAGTTCTAGAAGAGGTAAAAGGTGTCATTGTTTACACACATACACTCCCATCTCCAGTCAGTCATGGTGGTTCATAGAAAGAATCAAAAATCTATTCTGACAAATGCCTGGAAAATATTACAATACCATAAATACATTCAAGTCCTGTACAGAAAATATAAAAGAAATCCATGGAAAAAGCACAGCTGACCTGTTTGGGGCTTTTATTTTTGTTGTTTTTTTGTGGTTTGTAAAGGCTCTTCTTATTTTTTTAAAGGTGTGTGTACCACAGAGCTCTTTTGGCTGCAACGTCTTTCCATGTGCAACTGATTTCAGAGTCGTGATGAGGATGTCCCAAAACATAAAAAGATTAGGAAGCGGCTAAAGAATAAGTAGCAATGTTTGCAGTCTAAAATGGTGAGTCAGAGTCATGGGGGTATGTGGCCATGGACTTGGCAAAATGCAGGGCAGCTGTTCAGAATCTGCAATAAGGGGAGAGAGACCCAAAGGAAAGTGGGTACCTTTAAAATGTTTTTTTTTAATGTCATTGATTATATAAACATTTCTGTATTTAAAAGGAAATTCAAAAGAAATTTCCAGTGTGTATTTGCTAAATAGTAATGTAGATAGCACAAAGGTTTTGGAATGAAGTAAACTTAAAGAGCTTTTGGGCTTCTTTAGCTCTGAACTATTTCCCGTTTACTTGGTTCCTGCTTCGTGAAAAAGTCTTGTGTATTGCCACTGCTGATTAGTATAATTCATCATTTTAATTCAGAGAGACACATAATATGTACAAGTGTAAGGACAGGCCAATATTGGCAACCTGATGTGACTTCAACATGATTAATAATAACTCTGCAGGGCCTGGTCTGTTTATAGGCTTAAAAACCAAAGAAACCCAAACAGCCTCTCCCGCAAACCCTCACCTCCTCTGATATGAAAACAGACTGCTGTGCTTATGTACATGTCCATGTTTTCTAGCAGCTTCTCCTTTCCTTTAGCTTCCTTGCTTGTGAATCTGTTAAGTCAATTAGTGGACTGGATGAGCTTCAGTTTTTATTATCAAAATTTTTCTCTTTCAAGGAATTTGCCTTTTTTTTTTCTTTTTTTACCTTTTTGTATTGGCTATTCTACTGAAATTGAATGTTGAGTAGATGAGTCTAAAATTCTGCAAAACCACTGTTTCCAGAATAAGGGCTTTGTCCCTTAGCTGTGATGCAGTGTGTGAGCAACAAAATATAAAAAGGGAATACTTATTTATCTTGGTTGTTCACTAAAAAAAAAAAAAAAAAAAAAAAAAGTTTATTGAATATCATCAAACATAGCTATTATTCTGTTATTCCCCTGGTAATGGGAGAGACTGTAGTGTGAACATGGAAAAAATCCTCTGAGCACACGTAACATTTTGCTAATTTTGGGTTAGAGTTGATAAAAAATATGGTCCCTTGGTAGACTTCAGTTTCATTATTCAGTGAAGATACATAATGCCAAAGGGGGAAGGGAAAATGGCAAGAATGTTTGCCATCATGTACTATAATTATGTAGGCTTCCTGTGTATCACGAGAGGACTTGGATCTTTCTGCTCCCAGATCTAAACAACACAATCCCTCAAATCTCCAGGGAGATTGCTGAGCAAGACCGAAAGGCTTCTTGTGGTTTACAGTGTCCTTGTAGTCTAAATACTAGAGACTAGAGTCTCTTTCAGCTATTTCTTTAGGGTTTCCTGAGCTCTTGGTGGAAACAAGATGGTTGAGTTTTCCTTTTTAAAATAAAATGTTGAGCAGTCACTCCCTCCATTCAATAAGCAACACAGGTGTTCTAGCTGCCAGCTGCCGCTTTAGAGGAAGGTGGTAAATGTACAGGATGTATATTGTGTTCAGAGGTCAATTTGGCAGTCTTCCACTGCTCTGTGTTGTCTTCAGTCAGATGAAGTATTGATATCCATTTTTAGCATCACTTTTCATAGAATCATACAATCATTCAGGTTGGAAAAGACCCTTGGGATCATCAAGTCCAACCAGTAAATTGCAAGTGTAGGTGCCTTTGGCTTGTCAACTGAGTGTCAAAAATTTGGGTGTGCTGTGTCTTCTCTGAGTTGAGAGTAGTTGCGTTTTGGGGATTATTTGTTTAACATCACCTAGGATTGAATTTGAAGAAAATCTGCTTTCTGTTTTGTAGCTTCCTGGTATGAATGGCACAACTTATTACAGTCACTATTTGCTATGGAACAGAGCAATCAAATAACAGCTGAATCTGAAACCTGTTAAGCTACAGATTTTGCTATATAGTGTCCCATCATAGTGTGGAATTGCCTTAAAATTAGATTACAATTTACTGTAGCAACAGAAATAAGACATCTGAAGAGACAAAAAAACCAAAAAATCTGTTTCACAGTGTACCCTTAATTATTTATCCTAAAAGGTTTATTGTAAACTTAAACAATAGAAGCTTAAATAAATAGCAGTGCAGTATATGATACAATGCTACTGTGCTCTAGGTAATTGTGGTCTAGATGAGTAAGTGCTCTTTGCAGACTGTTGGGTGCAAGTGTTTTCCTGTTGATGACAGCAATCACTCCTAATGGTCATAGAGCTGAGATCAAATGTAACTCTGAAAAATGAAAAGCAGAAGTTTTGCTTCATTCATTTGAGCTATCACTTTCTTCTGTAACTTGAAACTGCAGGAAGAAAGAGTGTGAAAATTCAGTGTGTCTGCTGTTAAAATTGCAGGAGGTTGATAGACTAACATGACCAGAGAGATCATTGTAATTCATACTGAACTTTCAAATACTAGCCTCAAGGCTTGAAGGAAAGGGTGAGAAGGGGGTTGGGGTGAGAGAGTGGACAGCATTAGAGATGATGATGATGATGTTTAAACTTAATTTTCTTTGAGAATGTCAAGTTCTTAGCCCACCTAGTAGTTAGGAGGAAATGAGAGAGTGGCTAACTTATGGTAGTAGCATCATAGAATCATAACCTCATAGAATGGTTTGGGTTGGAAGGGACCTTAAAGATCTAGTTCCAACCCCCCTGCTGGGACACCTCCACTAGACCAGGCTGTTCAAAGTCCCATCCAAGCTGGCCCTGAACACTTTCAGGGATGGGGCATCCACAGCTTCTCTGGGCAGCCTGTTCCAGTGCCTCACCACCCTCGCAGTGAAAAACTTCTTCCTTACATCTTATCTAAATCTACCCTCTTCCAGTGTAAAGCCTACCCCATGTCCTATCAGATGGCTTTCTAGTGAATAACCACTAAAAGCCAATTCATACATTTATTAGCTGAACTGTCTGGCTGCAGTGTATTTTTCTCTCTCTTCTATTAGTCTGTGATAGGTGTACTGAATGCATTTGTTGATGTAGCTTTCTCACAGCCATCTTCCCAGAATGGATTAGGCATACTAATTATGCTTCATAGCTGAGCACTGGACTATATAGTCTCCTACTATTTCTTCCATTCATGTATTTCTGGAACTGTCTTATTGCTCATTACATGATGTTTTGCTGAAATGTAAATTGTTACATTTCATGAAGCAGTAGTGCTGTAGATACACGCTTCACTCTTTGTTTTGCCTTACAATGCCTCCATTTGAAAAAAAATCAATTTGAGGAGGAGATACTCCAGTGGGTGTCACTTCCTAGTGCAGCTCTTTGTGAAAGTGCTGTTTTGCAGGGCTCTTTAGCATGTAGGGGCAATTCACCTGACTTTGCAAGCACTTAGCCATTTGTTTTGCTGCTTCACATTATGATTGTATATTACTATTAAGAAAGTCAACAAAGTTTTCAGTAGTTTCTCAAAATAACAGAACATCAAAAAAACCCTAACCCTCCAAAACCACTGTAAAATATGTTGGCTTTTTGTTTGATTTTGTCACTTCTTTTATTTCAAACTTTTCCTAGTATGAGAGCTGCAAGCACTTTCATGTGGTACCTCAGATTTGCTACAGTTTTTCTTCTGTTGCCAAAAGTTGCAACTTCTAATATTTTGAGCCATAATGATACTACCTGTTTTTTCAAGTACTCATTTTCTACAGCTGGTGCCTGTAAGTTGTGTTTATAAAGGGATTCACACATATCTTCAAAGGAAGCAGAGTCAGTTACATGCAGTGGTTTGCATGACATAAATTACACCTTGTGTCCGTGTGTCTTCAGAAATCTCAGAAATCTGTTGCAATAGTTGCTTTTTTTTTTTGCTTCCCCCTCCCCCCACTTTTTTTCTTTTTAAAAAATTTTTAATTATTTAAAATTTTATTTAATTTTTTTTTTCTTTTTTTTTCCCCTGCATATAATGTACCTAAAATGAGCCATGGGATATTTAGTGGACACCTGAAGAAGCCACATGGTAGTGTTACAGATGAGTATCTGGCTATCTAGAAAACTTTGTAAAGAAAACTGTTGGCATCATCTCTGCCTGATGCCATGGAATTTTGCCATAAGGGTTCATTACTGTGGGGTGCTGGAGGATGTCAAGTCTTTTATGCTGCCTGAAAATTCTCTAGTACCACTTCAGTAATATAATAGTTGACACAGAAAAGAGTCAGAACACTTTGGCTGTCACTGCTTACATGTCTCTATGCTGAATTTTGCATGGCTCAGACATGTAGCAGTAGAAGGCTCAGGGGCCCAGCTGAAGCTGGATATAAAGACCGCAAAGATGAGAAGCAGAAATGGAAGAGCAGCAAAAAATTATAAGGACAAATTATAAGATTGTCATGTTTATGAGTTTCCTAGTACTGGAAAATAATAAATACCTCACTACTAGACAGTTTAGTTATGAAAAGAGCAGTAAGATTACAAGGAAAAGCAAATTGCAGAAATCCTTTCTTTGAATTTATTCACATGTTTGTAGTTCTTTACAAACTGAAACACAGAACTGCTCTTATACATTGAGTGACAGCCACTCTGCATGGCCAGAGCTGCCCATTATTTTCTTAAGGAGTGAGGCATTCTAAAGGTCTTAAAGATGTGACTGGAATATAACTTATATAATGTGAAATAGCTATAGAGTTCTCCATATTGATGGCACTGTGTCAAGTGAATCTTGACCTGTAAAAATTTTATTTCTTTTTAAAGATACATTTTCTCTAAGTGCCCACTCGCACAATCTGCTGTTAGTATGTGTTGAAATATTTCTTGTTGCTTATTTCCTGAGCTATGTCAGTAAGTTATGAAATTCAGAACTTCCTTTTTTATATAACAAGTTGAAAATGTTCGTTTTGTGCCCAGTTTAAGGACTGTCTCCTAGATCAGTAGAGTTACCTGCACAAAAGCATTGGAATGTAAGGATTCCTGCTCGCAGTAATGATATTCCTAAATAAGGCATGGGTATCTGTAAGTAGACCTCTTTTTTGTCTGCTTTGGTTTGGTTTGTTTTTTCTTTATATAATGTCTTACTGCTTTTGAAGTAAGTTTATGACCTATGGGAGAGTCTCAGGAATATTTGAAAATAAAGATATACATAGTTCTGTCATCCTGCCCTGTGGCTGATACACTTGTAGATCTCTCTTGAATAAGAAGACAGCAGAAGTCCAGTAAGTTCGCTAGTAGCCTGTGATCAAACTAGTCTATGCAGGAGTGCATTCTGTAGTCTAGATCTAGTTTTTCTGCTCATATCAACAAGAAATCATATCTTTTGCTGTCCTTGAGAAGGAAGTCATCTGTTAATGTCCAAGAGCAGTTGAACTGAACTGAATTCTCTTTGCTTGGATGGGCAGCAGCGGAAGCAGAACACAAGTGTGTTGATCCAAGGCAGCTATCCCCACAATGAGAAGTTGAATCTTGTGACCTTCCTCACAGCGCACAATGGATTTGCGTTCAAATTTGAACTTATTGTCTGATACTTTCCTAACCTTTCCTGCCTATTTTTCTGTCACATGCAGCCTGAGAATAGTGATGATCTTTGAGGCTATTGATGAGCGGGAAATGGTGCATGTTACTGTAGCCCACCCACATCATTAGCTAGCAGTGCATTGCCAAGTATTCTGTTTTCTTATAAGTATTATCTAAACTTCACTTCTATCTACTAATATGCCTATATTCTAGCTGTTTAAAATATAAGCAGACTGGATGGAGAGTATTTCACTGTACTGTGTATTTATATACACATTTTCACTGTATTGTATTACTTGAGGGACATAGAAATGTTAAGTATTCATCCCTGTTCGTGCTGCATGCTTTTGACTTGGTGAGCTCACCAGTGCTATAGTAAAAACAATCAGAACTTAAGAAGTGTTTCAAAATATTTTTTTCTTCATGGGAAAGATCAGTTTATTAGTTCCGCTTTGTAAGTATGTATGTCAGTCATTACTCATTTCTCAGACTGTGTAGGAGTCTTTGTAGTTATGTCTTGATTTATACTGTTTTTTGGGGTTTTTTTTCCTTATCTTTAGGTATAGTACTTCTGCAATTTTAGGTAATAGTAATTAATTCTGCGATTTCACAAACTATGAAATGTCTAGATTTTTCAAGATATTGGATATTGGTAATATCCATCTCTTGCAGTAAAAGAATAAAGACCCTCACAGTAAAAGAACAAAATCCATGAAAGATATGGCTCCTGTATTGTATGTTGATAATAGTAATACAAGCCTACATGATATTCTTACTGCAAGCAAAATGCTGTATAGTAATAGGTTATATTTGGTCTATTACTTGTATTGAAAATAATCTGAGAAAGAGAGAACTTCTGGTTTTGTGCTGTATGCCTGTAATGCTGTTGATCTGTCATGGGTCCACCTGGAAACCCCAGCTGCAACTGAGACTCCCAGTACTCATCAGACTTTTCTAAATAGTCTCTGTCAAAGCCTTCATTTTTTTTCATCTGCGAAATGGGTTGCTCATCCTTGTGGGAGGAGGTAGACTGCAAAAGGAGCTTTTAGCCATTGAAATATATACAAAATAAAACCAGGAATATTTTGGGTGACTCCAATGGAACATATAGTTACTGTCAGCCTGAGTGGTACTGTAAATTTAGGGTTTAAAAAAGCTGACTCACTTGTGTGAGCTGGCACAGGAGGTAGGTGGAATTTTTAGTTTTTGTTGGTATGGCCTTGGCAGCTACCAGTAAATCCTGCCATGCTACTCTTCCTTCCATTTGACAGTGGAGCTGTTGGCTATGGGCATGGATGAGGCAGACCCCACAACTGTCCAATCAAATACCAGAGCCTGGTTTCTTTAGGTGGATAACTGCTGGCTGATCTGTTGACCTGCTGAAGGAGCTTCAGGCTCGGGAAAAGTAAGGTGTTTTGTAAAACTGATCTGTTGCTTGGTCAGAAAACTTACAGACTGCTCAGAAGTGTGTTTGTGATGGATCTAATGCAGGTCTTTCTTGATCTCTGAAATCTGTGGCAAAACTGGCAATCGCTGACTTTGGAAAGGAATTTAAATCAGATCAATACGCATTATGTGAATGGATCTGCTAAATGTATCTGAAGATGGTTTTGTTTTTTTTTTTTCCTGGGGTCTTTGCCACTAATAGGTTAGCCACCTGCACTGGGCTAAAACACAAGGATGCTGTTGCAATGTTTAGTACAGCCCAAATACCACTGCTTCTGCTGTACCTCAGGTTACCTCTGTGGAATGTAAATTATAGTTCTGGAGGTATAAAAACTTTTTTTTCATCCTAAATTTAAATGGTGAAGTACAAGAACTTCCTATATCTGCATGGATGACACCATCACACTGAATACCCATAACATCTTCAGTTATTTTGTGGTAGCATGATTTCTCTACATATCCTTACTTTTCAACTGTTTGTGATTTTTACTGAAGGATATTTTACAGAGGAGGGAATGTACAAGCTGTTTTTCCTGAGACACCATGTCTGTCTTTGTTTACAAGTTCTTGTGGGAGTTGTCCAACAGGGTAGAAGAGCACTTCTGTGGTTCACATCCAGACTTCTCAGAAACTGTATAGTAAAGCTGAAAGAGAAAGGAAAGCCCTATGGCCATGGTTCCCACCCATGTCATCCTCTGATGTCTGTTCTGCTTTCATTGGGATCTTAACTGGTAAATAAAGAGCAGAGGGCAGAGCCCCTGGGGTTAGGCTCTACCCCAGAGCTGGTTTTACTCTTGCATTGCTCAGAACCAAGTCCAAAGAGCTGTCTGTGATCTCTCTTTGAGCCTTGTGTGTCTGAGCTTTGGCTGGCTTAGCTGTCAGACGCTGAATGTCAAACCTAGGAGGCTGCTGTTTTTCCATGGAAACACTCTGTGCAATTGCAGAAATAATCGGAGATGTCTGGTGGTTGCTGTGCCCTATTGTTGGGTGCTTCCAGACATTGAACTGAATTGTCCTACCTTGACGAACTGAGTTTTCAGCTAAAATCCAGCAGCTTTGCATTTGTCATATCTCGCTTTTTTTTTAATTTTATTTTTTGAATGGAGATGGAGTGAAAAGCATTGGTGGTGGAGTTTATTTTGCTGTTGGAATGTAAGCCCCTTGGTGTTGGCTCTCCCTTTTTCTCTGTTCATGCACATCTTGTAAAAGCAGCTCCAGACTTCTTGCTTCTGGGTAGGTACCACAAATATGAGCTCTGTCATGCCTTGTATGTGCAAGGCCTGAGATGCCGTATCCTCTTCAGGAGACTGTGCTATCACACATTTTCTCTAACAGCTTTATTGTGCACTATATTTTACTATTGAAATAAAAAATTAAATGTTTTTTAACAATCCTGTTAACTATTTCTTTGTGATCAGCAATTTCCAAGAGGATTTTCTTTAGTAGAGAAAGGAGTTCTAATCTAGAGATTTTAGATTGATGTTTTTGGTTGGGTTTTTTTGTTTTTTTTTTTTAAATTACATTGCACATAATTTACTTTCCATGATACTTAATTATATTAATCAATGTGCCTGACTAGTTCTAGATAGGTTTTGGTGTTGGCTTTAAAGAAAAAAACAATGTCCTTTTCTAAAGGCATTACTAACTTGGAGACACTGCTGATGTAGCTCAGTGGAAGAGGTGCCACAAAGTATTTGGAATCTAGAGTAATTCCAGTTTATGGAGTAAGTGTTTCAATATATTGGGCTGGTGCTGTTCCTGGTCTGAAAATAACTATCTCTGGAAACGTAATACGAGAAGTCTTTTTTTTTCTGCTTATGTAATTAACTTAATTTCATAACTCGAAAGTTATTCTGAGAGACTGCCTATGAAAGGAGGGTAACTTTCAGGCTTGCAGACCAAATAGGTCACTAAGAAGGCCTAGTCTGAGTCCTGTCCATGTTTCTTTGTTGTCCTTTTATGATAGTTGCCAAAAATAAACATCCATAGAAACAGCTGGTGTAACATTGAAGAATGATTGCTGCAGTGGATGGAGACAGTCTGTGTCATTGAACTGGTGAGAAGGAGATAGCTCGTCTTCCTGCTGCAAATCCTCTTTTTGTAAGCAGTAAGAGTTTGGAAGGGAAAGGTTTATCATTCAGAATGTTGACGTCACTTAATCAAACAGCGGCTGTAAGAACACGATCAAAACAGTTGCTGCCCCTTCTCCCATGCCCAGCATGCATGTGATCCCAAACTATGGGGGCACCATGTGAAAGAAGAGAGTCTATAGTCTTGTTTCTTGGGACATTGAGGAAGCACATGCCGATGCAAAACTGTGGAACCTAAAAGCACTTGGGAAGTAAGGGGAGTGCAGCTCACCCAGATTTGGTTTATATCTGTGGAGGAGCTGCTGAGGAAGCACTTGCTGTCTGCAAAGCTTTAATTTGTTGCTATTCTTCTTGTCACTGTTTAGGGTCGGGGCAGCCCCTTAGACCTATAACAGACACCCTCTGTTAACCCCCCTCCCTCCCTGGAGGGGAAAGAGAAAGGGAATAAGGGAGAGAGACTCAGCCATTAGAAAAGGAAACTAGAACAGCTTTAATGAAAATGAAATTAATAATTATAAAATGGAATATATACAAATATATACAAAACCAGTATGGAACCCAACCCTGCTGATGGTAATTACATCACTGTCACCACTGATTCTGTGGAGGCACCAGGGCAATCCCAGACTGGGCCCCGCAGCAGACAGGAGCTGTGTTCAGGAGCTGGATTCTGGTACCGGTTCAGGAACACACAGACCGGATCGAAGGCAGAACGGACAGAGTCCTCCTTTGGTGCTCCGAGGAGGGAACCGAAAGAGGACCCGAGGCAAGGCAAGCAAAAGCTGGCAAAGCAGTCCAAGAGGGGAGAAGAACCCAGAGACCCTTCGGATCCCACAGCTCTAAACCAAATATGGTGTATCTGGGCTGGAATCCCTCGCTGGTCAGTTCGGGGTCACCTGTCCTGCCTGCTCCTCCCTGCAGGTGCAGCCTTTCCCTTTCTGCACCCCCCAATGTGGCACACAAGATCCAGCAGTGGCCTTGGTCTTCACACCAATCCTTGGCAGTAACTCTAACCATGGGGTGTTATCACTGCTCGAAGCAGACACTGTCTGTGAAAACAGGCTGCTGACTTCAGAAAGTGCCGTTAATTAGAAGAACTGAGCTGAAAAGTAAAATTACTGAACAGAATTAGTTCTGTTCTCACTCAAACCAGGACACTTCTGCAAAGTAAAAGTGCTTTTTAATTTAGGGAAACAACCAGTTGAGGTAAGACTGGAAGAGTATCTCTGCCACACAGATGGATCTTAAAGGACAGGTTATGCTTATCACAAAATATTTTAAATCTTGGAATTCTGGGCAAGTCGGAGGAAATTTTGCACGTTTCAGCCCTCACAATTGCTTACAGACTGTTTTTTTAAATAGTCTTAAAAACTTACACGTCCTGTTTCCCTTGAACTTCCTCAATATCAGATGTTATCAAGTTAAAAGAAATACATTTTTATTTAAGATGCTTTCTTTTTAGAAAAAAGGGTAGTACTATAATAGAGCAAATTAATGGTCTATTGATTGCTTTATCCCTGGCAGTAACATACTGTTGGTACAACTGTCAGGAATTATGAGGCTGTTTTAGTAGAAGTTTAAAAACAGATATGAGAAGTGGGCAAAAGTTCAAAACGATGTGTGTGTGTGAGAGACCTGGTGTCAGTTACTTAAATGCTGTGTTTGGATTTATAAATAAAGCTTCCAAATCTTATGTGGAGAACAGATACTAACTTCTGTCAATATATATGAGTTTATTTTAAACTCACGTAACTTGTTTTGGGTGAATAGATGTTAAGCAGTCATCACACACACCCACAGAAAAAAAAATATCAAATTTGAAAAAGATAATATATCTAAAGTCTAGTTTTATATTATCTAAAATTATCTATTTTAGATAATATATCTAAACCCCAGTTTGAGTCCCCATCAACTTGCATAAATACCAAAGTATTGATCTACCAGCATCTGGGACTGAAGCACATGGTGTCATTGTTACAAAAGACAATCTCTTCAATGGAATCAATTCAAGAGACAGGATGTCAATATGTTGTTTATTTTTCATTAATATCTTCCAGCTAAAACCAATTTATTCTTAAACTCCTATCAGACTCAGACTGGGCCGAAGAATAAGGGGAGTTGGCTAAGTTTTCTTTCCCTTCTCCATCCCTCTTCAAAAAGCATTTTGGATGTGCTGTTGTCCTCTCTCCTTTTCAGGTAGTTTGGATAAAACATTTCTCACATCTGCAGAGGGTACTTGAAGATGTGTTGTTCCATGTAACTTACCTATTGCTTCTGCCAAAATTTGTAGTGCATCCCATTGCCCTGTTCTCTGTGTGATTACTGTTTCATGTAATTTATTCAAATTTTTACATTTAATCTGTGTAAAATCAGACTTAAGAATTAAAGAAATTCCAAATGAGAAGATGAAATGTTGCCCTTTATTCTGCTAGCAGCCCTCCTATAACAAGTACAGCTTGTACTTGTTCAAAACCAGACCGTCTATGGATTTTTGTCAGTGTCTGGAACAGGTTTTCCAGTGCCAAAATTGCTTATAGTATTTCAGTAAACACCATCTTTTTTTCTAAATACAAAGTTAGAATTAACATAAATCTAGAAAATCACTTTGTAGGAGGCCTCTTTCATGAAGGAGGGGAAAAAAAAAAAAAAGACAAACTAAACTTGAGACCCTGTAAATCTGAAGTCAGTCTGTTTGCCAAGAATTGTAATTGCTAGAGGTTTTTTTTTCCAGAAATGCATAAATACATAAAATCTGTAAGTACATTAAAACTAATTTCTCTGCCATGGTCTTTATTTTTAAGAGGCAAAGCAAGAAATGCTATCAATGTGTTTCATGATGCTTAAATGCTGAAAAGTTTTTATTACTAACAATTGGCAAAGGAAGTTGGCTTCCTTCCTTACATTATTTTACCCTTGTTGCTGATGGATGATTAGTTTTGGTGTCTGTAGTTGCTTCAGCAATTTTTGATGATGTAAAGATTGCTTATTT
This sequence comes from Todiramphus chloris collaris, assembly GCA_025345505.1. Lineage (NCBI taxonomy): Eukaryota > Metazoa > Chordata > Aves > Coraciiformes > Alcedinidae > Todiramphus > Todiramphus chloris. Next base: position 10,385,763 of record JANVCC010000130.1, on the reverse strand, counting down.
AGAGGAAGAAAATGGAGTGAAATTAGTGGCGTGTGTCAGAATGATCTACTAGTGCTGGAGGGGAAGTTGACAGACCTGGATTTGGTCCCATGCCTGTCACCAGTACATGCAGTGCCCTTGTGAGCTGGGCAAGTCCCCCTCGAAGTCTGGGTTCTCTTGTGCTGCCACTCTTTCCACAGTGGAGACTGTCCTATGGTTATGGGTGCTCAGCCTGTCTGCAGCAATCTGGGGGGCTTCCAGCATTACTGCACTAACTGTTTAATAGCTGTGCCTCTTACCAACCTAAGGAAAACTTAACTGTGCTTGCTGTGAAACTAACCTAATTTCCTTATGTGGTGATTGAGGGAAACTGAAAATCTGGGGAGAGAGGGAAGAAATTCCTGAACTCTGTGCCTGGAGTCAACCAGAGGAAAAGATGGCCGTTCCTGTGATTATGGGTTCCAGCACAGGGTTTTCTCAGTCCTTTACAGGAATTATTTACAGGAAGTTTATTCCTTTACAGGAATAAACGCTGCCCTGCCAGACCAGCTACATATCAAAGGTGCCATTAAAGGAGAAAGGAAACCATTTTCCCCTTACTTAAAAGAATAATTCAGCAGACCTAAGGTAACATATAGGAATTTGAAGTCCAGATTCAGCCTCAGCTTTAAGTAACATTACCCATAGGGTTTTTTTGACGCATTGTTAGTCATAAGCACCACATGGGTTTTACGAGTGACAGAGAGAAAGTTTGAATGAACAGAGTCAGTCCACGGACTGCCATGATGTGTGCTTTTTCACATCCAGTGGTTCAAACCTTAAATATTTTGATAAATGATGCTGTGCATTTAAAATACTAATACGTTCTTTCAAAGCTCTTTTTATTTTTATTTTGTAGATAAGATCATTATCAGTTGGTCTTGAAGGCCACTTCCCTTTCCCCTCCAGATAACTTCGGTGGGAATTTTGCTGAGCTGCTGCACACCATCAGTCTAGGTGTGTAGCTGTGCAGGATCTGGCCCAGTGAGAGCAGTGGTTTCAGGAACAGCTTTGATGCAAAAAAAAAGACTCTTCCGGACATACTCCCCCCACCCCCAGCAGCCTGGTTGTGCAGCAGAGAGACACGATGGTTTTGCTTGCTGCTGGATCAGCATTGGTCTTGGCTGATGCAGGAGCAGATAAGCCTGGTGGAAGCCCTAACACCAAAAGCAAGCATCTGTGCAGTTCTTGTTGAGGATAACCCAGTTTGGGAGATTAGAGTATTCTTGAGGGGAGCGGTTTCCAGGTCAGGGAGATGGAGATCAGACAGCAAACATTCCCATCGTGCTGAAATCAAACTTATTAGTGGGAAATGAGCCTGCCTTCAGAAAATCATTTTGTCATGGAGAAAAATAGTCCTCAGCTAATTTCTCTGAACTCTGTTTTAATAGCAAATGAAAACTCATGCTAGCTTCACCTGCATCTTAGTGTGTGTTCTACCCTTCTTTCCCCCCTTGTGTGACGTGTGAAGAGGCAGCGTCAAGGTTAAACCTGGTTGCAAGCTTTTGTTAAGGTGTTCTGCCTGCTTGCGATGGCAAAGCACCTGCTAGGCATGCCCAGTGAGCACTAGGAGCTGGCTCTCCCTTCACTCAGGCTTTGCAAGGCTGAAGCACAAAGAGCGCTTGTTGCCCAGTCCCCTGGACTCTCCCAGTGCTACCACTAGCTGGTGAGGACTGGTTACCATGGAGGCTGCCATCTGTTCACTCCCCGCTGGAATGTGATTATCCTTGCTGGGTTGGGAACCAGCAAAAGCAGGGGAGCGTGTGCTGTCGGCAATTATCTGCAATGGAGTGCGTTAATGGAAGGCTGGAATTAGCTAGCTGGAGGAGCACATAAAAGGATTTTGCCAAAACTATTAATGATTTGTAGCCAAGAGGAGAAAGCTTTTTGTAAGGTTTGTACTAAATTCATTATATATGTGGGTAATTTTTAATTGGTGTAGTGGCTTTATGATTTAAGGATGGTAGCACCGTGGAAATAATGCTTATTGTTAAGAGGGTGGGGGGGGCGGGGGCAGAGAACTGTATTTTAAAGATCTTTGTCTGTTTCAGTTCAAGCAATTTAATTTGGGGTCATTAAAGTACTAAGTCAGAACAATAACTGGCCAAACTGACACAAATGGAGCAATTCATATCTCTTGTCTTTATGAAATGCTGTTCGCTGCCAAATCTGTGTGATTTACATGCCTTTTCACGCTGATTGCTTTTTGTCTGAGTGATTTCTTTCTGGATGTGCTATGTGTTTGGTTTTCTTACTGGCATGAAGGGTGAGACGAGGGAGAAACGTTCAAACAGAGCTGGTGATACAATGGATGTTTAGGGTGTTTTATGCAGTTTGCTTAGACGAAGCAGAAGGGAGGCAGAATGCAGGAGCAGATTTTTCCCCTCTTCCCACCCTCTGCTCCTCTTTCCAACTCACCAACTGACCAAACATTTTGGACTCTTTCTCTTACAGAGCTTAATTTTACAGGGACTTGACATGAGTTTTCAGGATACTCTGAAAATATCATGACTGTTTTGATGGCAGGATTTCATTTCAAGGGGAAAATAAAACTAGAAATATATGCCTGTAAGGCTTTTGTGTGCTATAAAAGATATTTTTTGTTGTGCTGTAAAAGCTAGGAGAATTTATTACACTTTTTTTTTCACAATAAATGCATGGTGAACGTTTGTGTGCAGTTCAAATTACTGACTTAAATGAGAGGTGCTAAAATTAATTTATACTCCAAATAGACAAAATGTTACTTCAGCAGATATTTTTAGGCATGTATGGGCTTTCTCTTTTCAAATAAAGCTCTTCTGCTGCATCCCCCTTACCAGGACTGCCATTTTTATTTGATACCGGGGGAGGACGCTACTACAGGCTTTTAATTAAAACTGTGTCAGTCCTAATTCCACCAATCTTCCCTCTGCTTTTGTGCACCTAAAATGTCAGTGCATTGGAGTCTGGGAGTAAAGTTACCAGGGTAGTTAATAAGTCACGATTGCAACATATTTGAATAAGATAAATTTTTAACCTATGAGATGCTTTCCAAGTCTTGATGCCTAACAAAAGTGTGTGCACAGGGGAGGTTGAGGGGGTTTAATTTCCTTCAGTACTTTAACTGTTTGTGGTGTATGAACTTTTTTTTTTCCTACGTGCTTGTGGGTGTAGGTGCCTGAAGTCCTTTCAGACATCATGTCACACTTGCATCTTGCATGTTGGTGGAATTGGGCTGGCACTCTTTGTGGAAGCTGTATCATCTTGTAATTAAAAAGACATTTTTAGCCTCTTCCTGCTCCAGAACTTAATTATTGTGTTGCCATTGAAGGAGGGGGCTTATGCAAAACTTTCTTTTACTGGGCTATAGTGGACTCGTTTACATGTGCAAGTTCGTAGGTCTGTAATTGTGTTGTTAACAAGAGCACAAGAGGCAGATTGGCTTTTGTGCTTGAAAAGAGATTAGACTTTCACCCTTCAGACTCTATGCTGAACCTAGCTGGAGGGAAGGGCAGCCACCCCAAGGTTATTGTGTAGCTGGTGTGGGATGTGTTTCTGTTCCCCGGTCTGTTTGTAGTGAGGTAGCTGTTGCCTACAGGATTTGTTGTTGGCTGTGGATGTGAATTACTGTCTCATTGGCAAGTCTTCAAACAGCAACAATCATATTGGCATAAAGGTAATAGCTTGTATACTCCTTCCAGAGGTGATTTCTTCTGATTGCTAGCTGCTGGTGTGCTGAGAAGGTTGCTTTTCCACTGCCTTTGCTATACCTGTTTCAAGGATAAATAGGGGACTTCACATTTGGCATTCTCCAGCTCTTATTATATTCTCTGATGAGTACTGTGTATATGTCCAAATATTCTTCAGCAAACAATTTTTTTTATATCTTTCTAGGATGGCCTATATGTGACTGTTGAATTTTGTTCTTCTTGCTGTTGTTTTTCTTATTAAATTTTGCTTTAGGTCACTAGGTCAGTGTTGATTTGTGGAAGCAGGATTTAAAGGCTAGACACTCTTTAATCCATTTGAACGTCTGGCCTTTCATAGTAGACATCCCATTTCCATACAACAGAGGAACTATTAAATGTCTGGTATTAAAGTTGTTGGTTGATCGGGGTTCTGGGGTTTTTTTCTCTTTGGTAGATTATTACAAGTGGCTCTGATGTTTATGTGTAATGCAAACAAATGAGTGTCAGTGTAATCTGCTACATGATCTCCTGAAGGAGATTTATTCTAAAATACAGGCTTTGGGGGCTAGCAGAAGTGATTGGTCATATTGAGTATTGATTTTTTTTTTCTTTTTTCTTTTTTTTAAGAGAGTAAGCTCAGTTTAGGTACATCATCTCACAGAAACAAACAAAAAAATCAAAAGATATTTTGAAAGAACTCCAAACTAAATACTGTCTAGAAATACAAACTAGTATACAGTGGGCTCGTATCATAATATTGTTTATAATGTCTGTACATACTAAACTTTCAGGACACTTGTCATTAAACAGTAAAATCCTGAGTCAATATATAGGAAGCTGGCTTGCATATAAACGATCACAATTGTTTTCTTCAAACAGACAAGTCTTTCTGCTTTTCCCTTGACACATGACTGTGGAATGCTGTTTGACATGACTTGGATTTATTTATACATTGTGTTCAGGCTGCTACTTGGTGGAGCTTTTATACGTGTGTAGTTTTCAATCCATTTTTTTTCGGCTGTTTACTCATGTATTCTGAACATTAAAGGAAAAAAAAGCAATAACCAAAGCAATCAAAAAAGCCCAGGCTCTCTACTGTCTCCTTACAGCAGCATGGTTCTTTCAAGGTTAAAGCCTGTAGCTCCCTCTGAAGGGCCAACTGTTTTGGAAAGTCCTGGTGCCTGTTTACAAACCACACTATTTGCAACTCCCATGAAATAATGGAGTCCTCGGGATGCTGGTTGTGGGAGGATAAACCTGCTGACACAGGCACTGCTGCTGTTGGTCTGTTTGCCGGGCCTTAGTCATGGAAAATTGCTTGCGTCCTTTATGCTTTGTATGGGTGGGGATAAAATGCAGGCATTAACACTTTTTTTGCCCTGATGCTAGAAATTGCTGTCCCAGATTTTAGAAAACATCAGTTTTGTTGGATTTGTTCTAAAGCAGATCTCCATACTAAACCCATGCAGTGAGACTGTGAGTAACAGGATGTGGGAGACTGGCAGTGTGTAAATAAATGATATGTCAATGAATTGTGGCAGGTTTTTTTTTTTTAAGTCTTTTCCAGAGGGGCTTGCATTTAGTACAGAAATACTTCTGTCCTTCTTTGTTGAGGTGTCTAGCTGAAGAACCTGTAGACTCGGAGCTGTTCTGCAGATGATTTCAGGAAACATTCCTCCCAGGTAATCATTTGTGAGAAGAACAGGGAAGGGGTAACTGACTGCATGCCAACAACAGAATATCTTGAAGTGGAATTATTTCTGAGGTTATTTTCAGTTCGAGTTGCTCTTATAAGCAATAATTAGCTGTTCATTTTAGGTACAAAAATACTACTTGGACTCATAGAGACATGGGAGTTGTTTACTTTTTGATGAATATCTGAGCAAAGTGAGTACTTGAGTACATTCGGGAATGCAGAGCTCACAAATGGAAGGAACCACTTGGTCACTTTGTGTGAGGTTTTCCCCCACCCCCGTCAGTCACAGGCAGCCATATAACTTAGGTTTCATTTTGATGTAGTAGACTTTTCTTCTGGCACACTAAGAATCAGACTTGCTGGCTACAGGAAACAAACACTAAGCAAAACTTTGGCTTTTGGACATTTACTATAGTTGACTGTTACACTGTCCTTCAGAAAAAGCAAGAAAGATTGATGTCATTGCCAATGTCACAAGATTCCTGAAAGCAGAAAGCTTAAGCAGGCACTTGAGAAATGAACTCTACTAGCAGCATGATGCTTGCCTGGACCCAGTAGCCACAACCAGTTTCCAGTGCTTCACAGGAAAAGGAACCCAAAACAGTGAAATCTTGAATCACAGGGAAGAACAATCTTCTGGACCTGACAGCTAATAGAAGTGCTTTTCCAAGTACAGTGCTTTTCCAACTGCTGAACTTTGGAGGATCCTTCTTTACAGCTTTTTATGCTTGTTCTTGACTACCTGTAGAAGTCTGCTGGCTTGTGCATCCTTTGGACTGTACTTTGATGCTGTAGTTTTCCAACCACCACAGAAGCACTTCACCTTCATGAAGATCATATAGATGCAGCTAACCCTGCTGGCATTAAGTGTTGCAACTTGTCTGTTCCACTTACACGTGTAGCAACACTTATTGAGAAAGATATATATAATCCATGTTCAGCTGTCCAGTTAGGTAGTGTTGTGGTTATAGTTCTGAGTATCTGCTTTAGATTTGATAGCTAAGATTGGAACAAAGTACCATGCAAGCAAAGGCTCACGACCTGGGAATTCAGGCTTCAGAAGACCTGAATGCCTGTCTCTTCTATAGCTAAGGGTTTTGTTTTGCAGGCATTAAGTAGTGTAATGGGTGGTGTGGTGTTGCCTTGGGTGGTGTTGAACTGCTGTTTGAGTAGTGGAGGGAAAGTTAACTCAAGAGTGTAACATTATTTGAAAGAACAAGTTGATTCTGTAATGAATTCTTCCTGCAGGGCACAACCTGAACTTCTCACTTGGAGTTTTTATTCCCAGTATTTCCTCCTCAGTCTCAGCATCTCTTGTGTGCTACTACAGCCCTGTCCCATGAAGTTTTTGCTGTTGTTGTTGTTTTTTGTTTTGTTTTCTGGTTTGTTTGTTTTCTTTGTTTTGTTGTTGTATTTGGTTTTTTTCCTCTTCCCTTTCTTAAGGAGGTCACTGGTGCTCAGGAGGATGAGTGAAAGCATGAAGTGTCTTTTGTGTAATTCAAAACAGTTTGATGGCTTCCCATATCATGCTTGCAACAGTTACATTGAGACTGAGATCTATTACCTAGAATTTTGCATTCATCATGGTCGAGTATTGTATACCTGTTGTTAAGCTCCCTAAAATATCAAAAGGGTTCATAGATTATGTAAGATTACCCATTGCCTTTTTAAAATATTCTGTGCCACATTTCAGCTTAATTGTTCTCTGGCAGGTCTGTGTGTCAAGGAAGTTTCCATGATTAATTTTGATTTCTGTTTTTTTTCAGTAGCTCTTGTTCACACCATTGCTTAGAGCCTTATGTTGCTGTTATGACTTGGCCACTCACAATAATGCAACTGGCAAGTGCTTTTGTCCCTTGGCTTGCTGAGATTTCTCAAAGTCAGTTTTAGCTGTGGAAACTACTACCAACAAACTCTTAAAGATGTCTGCTATAAGCCAAAATAAAATGGGAGACCTAGTAGTGGAACCAGAGTTTTATCTAAGAATCTAAACCCAAGTGTTAAGATCTAATATGATGAAATATTGTCAGCACTATGAGCACTGTTTGCTCTTGGTAAAGTCGGCAATGCTGCACCCCTCTGTTGTCTGCTAGCATCCTGTTATTTTGGGTGAATGCTCTTTTCGTAAGAGTTTAGAACACTGTAGGTAAAGCAGCTTGCTCACCAGTTTTTCCCCATTTTACCCCTTGTTCTTCAAGTTGTGGTCTGGTTTGTGCATAACAGGTTAATTACTGTGTTCAATTTCTTTTTGTGTGTGTGTGTATGTGTTTATAAGCTGATTTTATTAATTGTAAAATATAGTCTTTCTATTAACTGAAATTTTCCAGGCCTGTCTTATTACTGTTTTTACTTGTCTTGCTGCTGATGTTTCTCTGGTTTGATTAAGGATATTCCAAAATTTTCCTGCTGTTGAAAAATCCTGAAAACTGTAGAATGCTTTTTGCTTGCTGCTTAACAGAGGAGTAAAACTTCAGTTGGTAACTGAGGGTTTGGGTGGGTATTTTTTTGTGTGTGTGTCTTCTATGCAACATCCTCAGTCTGTGTGAAAGATCCACGAATCTAATGATAGCGTGATATTCCTGCAATCTGATACTAGACTTTTTCAGAATAAAATTGCAGAGGACACCATCATGATGAGAGGGAAAAGCCATTCAATCCAATGTGATCTACCTAGAGGGTTTTTTTGATACTGTAGTCTATTTAGCATGTTTTGATGGATTAGGATTTTCTTTGTAGATCACTGAAACCACTTTAATACAGCAAAATCAAGTGGCATTTCAGAATTTCTTTCCATAAGTAAGACCACAATGAAACTTGATTGTGTCTGTTCATAGATAGCAGTTAAAGAACTGAGGGTAAAAGCTTATTGATTGCTTTTGTCTTAAATGATGAAAAGCTGTTACTGTCTGGCTGATGAGGTCTGGGTTATGCATAGCAATAATTGAAAGGAAATTATAGTTTCATTAGTTCTGATGTGGTCTCTGTGAAGGCTGTGTTTAACTATTAGCACAACTTCACTACATAGAACAGAGTCACAGCTGTCTCTTATCTTGTACCCTTATGGCACCAAAAGCTGAAATACACTTCTACATTCTCTTGTCACCAAGATCATATTGTTACCTTCCTTTTTTGAAAGAAATTGATTTGAGGAATTACTTTTGATTGCTTTGCTCGGGATGCTTGAGATAAGCAAGGTTGAATGTACTGGAAAAAAAGCAGTACCATGTATTAATGTCAGGGGAGAAAAAGCTCTGTAAAGAAGGTCCCAATTTTCTGAATCTCCTATAAGTACTCGGTTAAATTGGCCCTAACAGGACAAAGTCTGGAGTCTAAAGCTGCTCAAATATTTGAGGCAGAAGAAATAATCATGATCAGATAGGTAGCAGGATAGAAGATTGCACTGATTTAGTGGAAGATGTCCAGGCCATGCAGGGTGGGCTGGAATGCCTGATTGTGAAGGAAGTTGATCTGATGCTTTCTGTAATGTGATGAGGATGGAGAGAGCTGGAAGGGGAAGGGCAAATGGGTTGTGCCATCAAGTTTCTTTTCCTCAGACAGCATGGAGTCAGAGTTGAGGTATAGAAGATTGAAAATGCCTATGTTCTCACATATTCTATGCAAGAAATATGAATGGGTTTCAGGAAAAGACTAAACAAATTCATGGCGAGTATATCTTCCAGCAGCTGGTAATATATGGTCACACAAATGCATGTGCTGATGTGGGTGATCACTAAACAACTGATGCCGGGAGCCATGGGGTTTGAGGGAAAGATCCTTGTGTCTGTTGCCTTCTACTGCAGGTTACTCAAATGCTTGCTACTGCTGCTTTTCAGGCACAGAATATTTGATTGAATGATTTATTTATTTTTATACTTTTTTTTTTCTGACCACAATTCATATGCTTGTATGTACTCCAGAAATGTACTGTTGTATTTCACCCTGGTGCTTATTGAGAATCTTCCATGCTGCTTTTTATTAATGCAAATCAAGAATAACTTGTACTTTATTTTCAGTATCTATCACTGCCCAAACTTCACATGGAAGCAAATCACAGTCACTGCTTTCTGACCTGTTTCACTTGTGAGTTTCTGTGCTGTTTGGATTTCTAATGTGGCAGGGGTAGTTTTTTAAGTCAGGAATTCAGGCTTTCACTCTACTGCTGAATCTAGGGAAAATCCTGTGTGGTGGTCTTCCTGGCTTGGGTTGTGGGGATTTTTGGGGGGATAAATGTATGTTTTGTGTATGTGACCAAAAGCTAAATTAACTGGGAAATGAGAGTCTGTGTTCTTAAGCTGTTTTTCGAAAATGTTAAGTGAGAAATACATTTAATCTGTGAAGGTGAATAGAGGTGGGTGGCACAACACCATTAGGGTAGGTCACTAATTTTTTTTCCTTTTCCCTTTTTTCCACTCTTTTTTTAAAGAAGGGCATGGATTTCTGTAGTGACAGCTACAACGTGGTCCCCACCTGGTGGGCACCGTAGCTGCTTTCCAGGCCTAGCCCCACCTGGCTCTGCTGGTCTAGCTCTATGTCCCGGCTGGCAGCAGAGTGCAATGGCAAGTGGGATTGTCGCTGTTCAGAAGTATACTGTCACTGGGGAAGAGGCAGCAGCTGTGGTGGAGGCAGGGGGCCTGAAGAAGCAGCCTTCTCAAGGGGGAAGTCATGGGAAGGAGAAAGTAATGAAGACAACATGAGAAAACACATATCTGCAGGGTGAGAGGGTCTTGTCTTTGTATTTATTTGCTAGCTGTGTGTTAGTGTAATAGAATGGATAGCACTATAAATAGTGACTTCCTCTTCCCTAAATCATAACATGAAGAGTTCTCTCCATTTTGTAATCTAAATATATATAAAGGAGGTATAAGAAATAGTGAACTGCTAGGCCATGTTTTTAAACAGGAGAATTGCCAAATCAAACCCAGGTGATAAAGCTTTATATGGTGTAAAAGATAAAGTTGCCAGACCAAAAGCTCTCCTTTTGTAAACTCTAATAGAATAGAAGTCAGTGACATAGCATTCAACGATCTTTTATATAGTTCTTCAATTTTGTAGAACTACAACAATTATTTGTTTTGAGAATTTTGCAGTGCTTGTGTTACTTTCATGCTTGGACTGAATGGCAGACACCGAGATGCTACAATGACAAATGCTGTACAATCATAGGACAAAAAGGCAGACTTTCCCTAAGAACTTTTATTGCATCTCCTTAGGGTTTTTGTGCAGCCACAGGCTTTCCCTTTGGGGCACATAACACAGCTGAGCTGGAAGAAAAAAAGGATGGAAAAATACTGCTGTTTGTTTTCTAATTATGGCATGGTGATTGTTCATCACACCTGCCTTGAAATTGTCTTAAATCTCCTTGCGTGTGAACAAGGAGAGCTAGGAGAAGGTGTGATGGAAGAATTTTTGATTTCATAACTGGGAGGGAAGGTATCCTTTCAACAAACTTGTTCCCGTTTGGGCTGCAGATCCAGTCTCCCATAGTCTCACCTTGTTGGGGGCTAGTTACCCATCTTTTTAAGGTGCTATTGTTACTTGTTTCAGCAGTCCTGAGTACCCTTCCCTAAACTCTAAACTCCCTTCCCACCCAGCCCATTTCTATGTGAACTTTTCCTCCTTCCTTCTTTTCCTGGTGGTCACTTGTAGGTCATTCTCTTAATCTAAATAATTTTTCCCCATCCTTTTATTCACTATATGCGTATAAATCTTGAATTGTCATATGGCTGATTCTTCCTTCCTCACATGCCTATGTGGCAGAGCTTGAAGAATGCAGATTAAAAAGACATCAAATAACTAGGTTTGCTTCCTAGAACAATTTTGTTCTTCTCTCCAGCTTTCGCCTTCTGTTGATGCTGACGTTCATCTGACCCCATGGGCCACCTCAGCCTGATAAATTGACAGAACAATCCCAAAGAAAAAGAGTATGTTTCTGGCAGATTAGTGAGCTGAATGGACTTGCTGCAGTGCCAGACATGACCCAATGCAAGGAGAGGAAGAGCAGGATGTTGCTTTGCCAGTAGCCAGCCACTGACTCGGCATAAGGGCACAGCTCTTAGGCTGTGCATGGACTCTCACCTTGAGGATATTGGGCAACCCCATCCTTCATGTACCCATTCAAGTGTCCTTGTCAACTCTTCACAGCTACTGCATTCAGTCTTCATTAACCTCTGAAGTCCTTGGGCTGATTGTTGTTGCTGTCCCTGGATAAGCTGTTGGAGCTGAGTTAACGTGACAGCCTGGCATGGGGAAAGGTCTTCGTGGCCCTTCCCTCTGTGCTGATCTATGCCATGCTATAATGACCATGTACCTCCTGAAGCTTGTCACATTGTACAAAACACCAATTCAGCTTGCTCACCTTGAACAAAACAGTTTGCTGTGCCTGCTAGGTTGCATTGGCTTATCATGGGCTGGACATTTTTGTAAGGGAGGAACGTGATATTAGTTGCAAGGGGGAATGATGGGAGTGGAATCTGTTCATTTTGGTAGTAGAAACACTAAACTGAAATTCAACTCTAAAATTAAACACATAATTTTGGGTTTCACGTCCTTTTCCTTGGCAGAGAAGGTAAAGTCCTGAACATCCATGTGGTGGTTTCCCTTGTTTGTAGCCCTTGGTAGTTGGCTTCGTGACTTTTTAGGCCATTTACGTGGGCACGTTTTGGCTCTGCAGTTTTACTGTCTGCCCGTGGTGATCAGAGGCAGGAAGGCCTCATCTTGTCAGTTACGAGGAAAAGTAACTACAAAGTACCAGTAGTAGGCCTTGCTTGAGCTCTCGCACAGTGCTCAAAAAGGAGGTAGAGGATAGTCGTTGCTTCAGTACAGCAAGAAGGCTCGGGTAGGAAGGACAGATGGTCACCTATTTAGCATGCCTGGGGCAGTGCAGCTTTCTCCCAAATGTTGACATTTCTGCAGTTTCAAAGGTGTCCTTTGTTTCATGTGCCTACACCTCAAGTGAAATTTCAGGTGTTTTTGGTCTTGTTAGGGAACTCTCTGTTCAAAATTACAGTATTTAGCAAGTTGTGTGCTTTGGATTGTTGTGAGGTTTTTTGGTTAAGGTATGTTTTATATCCATCCAGCCTTCTGCATAAAATCACTTGTAACTGATTTTGGACTATCCCAAGAATCAAGAAGAGGGCCTCACAGGGAAGGTCTGGCAGAAGTCACTGTGGGACGAGGGGGTGTGGTGCCTCAGTAACTAATCCCATTGCCCTAAGAATATCTGGGAGCCAAATTAAACCCCTCTGCAAACTAGTGCCAGGCTACTGAGAGAGACTTTTAATAGCACCTCAGAAACTATTTTGTGTTAAGGACAAAGCATGCTTTCAGTCTTGCCCAGGACCAAGCTGCTGTGCTTCTGAAGTACTGGGATGTAAAGGAGAAGGGAGAGGGGTAGATAACAGTGTGAGTCAACCACATCTATTTTATGGGAGCCCCGTAAAAGGTCCCATTTTAGCTGTTGTGGTTTTACAACTCTCTTGGACTCACTGATCTCTTAATGGGGAAAAAAAAAGAAGTTGGGAGGAGCTTTCAGTGCAGAGCACTGATACATTGAAATTCAGAAGCACTCATGCTGCATTCTGTGCTAGGGTGACACGTGAATTACTGATCCTTTAGATCAGTAGATCAGCAAAAATTCTCCGTCACTGACTTGCAGAAACTTCATATCATGTCCTGATGAAGCATCTTCAGCACAATTTCTTCAAACGTTTTGTGCCTGAAGGGAGTCTGCAGTAGGAGGAGCCAGCTGATGCCAGCCATACTGGATGCTGGGCTGTGATTCACTGTCACATGAGCTAATTTGTTTTTTGGGGGTGTGTGTCGGTGTGGCATGCTGCCTGTGTAGCTCTGTAATATTTAGTTCAGCTTTCCAGGTTTCCCAACAGTACTCATGTGACTTCTCAACTTCAACTTCATCACATTATGAATATTCAAATGTCTCAGGTACATAATTTGAGACCACTTTATCTGCAAAATGTGGAAGGTACAGAGAAAAAAAGTTTGTGACATCTAGTTTGACAAGTGCTTGGAGATGGAAAACAAAGTAAGTGCTGTACGTTTATATATAGAGAGATATTTGTGAAAACTTTTAATTGTTGGAGTGATGAAGTCATATCTGAGCTAATAATTTTTAATTGAGGTAACTTAGTTTCATAGAACTTGTCTGCTACGCAAGTCTCTGCACATGCTGGTTTTAGTTTGTGTAGTTATTTTAGTCATACTACATGACAGCAACTACTTTCTTAGTAGCATGGTTTTAATTACCCACTAATGAGAACATTTTATTTAACTAGTTGTTCTCCATGCCTCTTCATCTTCTTTTTAGAGAAATTTAATAAAAGTATTAATAAACTCTTCTTCAAAGCTCATGGGCATGTTCTGGTGACAGGTAAGACATAGCTGCACCTCTTGTCAATGAGTTTTTAACTAATATTTGCCCATGTAAGTGCATTGTGAAGTTTTGTGCTTTGCACATTTCTGTTCTTAGAGTAAGCACAGCTGAATATAAAACTCATGGAACCAGGATAACAGGTTAATGAGATGTCCCCATTGTATCAATTTTAATCTCTCCCAAATCCCCTTATCTGCTAGCTAATAAAATAGAGATAAATCAATTACTCTTGTACCATTTTTAAAAATGAGGAGTTAAGGGTGTGTTTTAAAGATGGGCTTTAGTGACTTCTTTATACCTGTTTTAATGTTGTTCCTTCTGGAAATGAACTAAAATCCACAGTATCTTTTTATGTGTGTAGAATTCCTTCTCTCGCCTGGAGCAGTAGCAGAGCTGCAGTTACCCTTCATGGGCTGTTGCGAGCCAGGGGGGTTGCCTCTACAGTCCAAGGTGGGCCTTTCAGGGCTGGTCAGAGCTCTGATCTGTTGCCTGTTCTCTGCTTTGTACCTTGTGGCAGGGACTGACAGAGAGCAGAGTCCTGTAGCTCAAATGTCATCCCTCCCACACACGTCACGTTACTAAGTCTGTAACAGTTGTTATATCGGTTTCCCCAAAAGGGAGACTTGATTTCCCATCTGGCCCCTGCTTTTCTTTGTGTGACCTCTTCTCTTCTCTTTGCTTAGAATGGTCAATAGCTAGCATTTATGTAGCTGCTTAACTGAACTAATTGCTTCTTGTATTATTTTGTAACCATTTGTCTTTACAGTTTTCCAGCCTACTGTGCTGCTTGTGTGAAAATTGAAAACTTTATTACTCATCCCATCTGAATTGAAAATCTGTCACACACTTGTTTGACAGGCACTATCAGTGGTTTTCCTGGGCTGAGAAGAGTGCATCAGGCTGAAGAAAGGCTAACAAAACCTTGCTGGCAGGTGGACAAACCAGACTGGTGGGAAAGGTGGTTTGTTCCGAATATGGGAAACTGAGCAGAAAATGTATCTTTTCTGGAAGGTGTTCTGTTGTAGATGTACTTCATGTGGAAATCTAAGCAAGGGGGCAAGCTGTGAACTCTTGGAGGTGAACTTAAAAATAGAAACATAACCTATGTATTGGAGTTCTCTAAGTCTGCTTATGAAACTCAGTTACTGTTACTTTTTTCTTTTAATGATTTGTTGATGACCTGGGTATGTGTCTTTAAGGAGCCTGGGATTACTTGCTAGGAGTATGAAGGATGGGGAAGTGCAACTTCCTAGCCCAGCAGTTTAAAAATAAATGCTCTAAATAAAAACATCACATGCAAATCTTGGTCAAAGTGCTCAAACTGAGTTCCATTAGGTTTCAAATCCATATGTGTGGAACTTTCATCTGCTCATCTTAAGAAGAAAATAGTACATAAGTGTTGAAATAACTGGAGGAAAATAGTTGTTTTTACTGTTTTTGGCAATCCCCTCTCTGTTTGACATCTGTAATAGAAAGGAAATAATTATCTGCCCTATTCCAGAGGGCTGTCTCCTCAGTGAAAAACAGAGATTCATAACAATGGATTGTTTTGCAAGTGTATTCCCCATAACCCGTGGTCCTTGTCCTTCAAAGCAGCTCTGCAGTGCTGTGCTTCTACATAGCTTTGAATGTGAGGATTACAAGTGGCCGGTGGTCAAAGGGGCTGTAGGGAGCTGTGGTTTGGACCAAGGCAGTGATTGAAGATGACCTCAGCTGCAGCAAATGACAAGCTGGCTGCTCTATTCTGATTCATATTATCCGAATTGACAGGGCTGGATTTAAATCTGTCTCTTTCTCTTGCTGGGATGAAAATGTGCCAGCCAAGGATCACATGGTGTGAGAGCTCTAAACAAGAAAAGAAAGTTACTTGCAGTACCTTCTCTTTTCAGTTAATCCTTTCACTTTTTGAAAGTGTGCACTTTCACAGTTCAGAATTCACTCTAGTATCTTTGTATGCCACCCTGGAGCACAATATCTAGTTCATGCCATTTAGAAATGGATTTTAAATAATTCTAGTGAATTTTAATCTGTGCCAAATAAGCTAATGTTTTCATAACGTTTCTTTAGTGTAGACTTTTTTTTTCCCCCGTCACTGCTCTGGTATCCTGTGTGTTGTGTTTACTTCATTCTAGATATAAAATTAAATATAGATTATGCAATGAAAAAGGTTTCTGCAAATGAGCATTGTGCAGTGTGAAGGGAGAACAGAGTACCAACCAGAGATATGTACCAATTTGTCCTTTAACTTTGATACTGCTTTCATTTCCAAGAGCAATGCAATCAATAGTGACAAAACTTTCATAGTAGCTGAGGCATTAGACAAAACAGCTTACAGTAGTCCCTCCTCCTCCTCCTCCTCCTTTCTCCAGCAGTTTGTAGGTTACATAAGCTGATTTCTTTGTTTTTCCTCTTTAATAGTGAACGGACTTCACTCTCTTCTCTAAGTGGACTGGTCTGCATGCTTACGTTTTTCCTCTCAAAACAGGCTTGCCTTCAAAGAGGAGGAGCATAGTGTAATTGAAAGACCCAGCATGTAAACTGTCAGCATATACGGAACATCTGGTGAGAAGTCCTTTCTGGCAACTTACAGGTCTTGCAAGTAGGATATATGTGAGCCTGTCATAGGGTTCTTATCATTGTGAAATCAATTCCTCGTGCAGTGGTACTGGATTATATTTATAAAAAATGTCTTCTGAACCAGGTAAGGCTGATTGGGATGCTTCTGTTAAACCTTAACTTCTGTAAGACTTGGAGTGTAATTGTGTCCAGAGACACCAAGAGTTAAACTTTCTAATTTGAAGCAAATAAACCAGTTAACATCCAGCTGTCTCGTGATGCAATACAGCTGGAATGCTCTGGTGGCTTTTTCTTCCTATTCTCAGTAAATGAACTTGTAATCTTTTGAACCGCTTGCCTGATACATCTGCCACACTGAGAACTCTGCAACTTTTGGCTCATTTTGCTGCTGCTTTCAGTGTCTCAAAACTTTCTTAAAAGTAAATCAGTTTTGTGATGTTTAAAAGTTTGCCAGATTCATTGAGCTCTCTTTATAGCTGCAAGGTTTCTATAGAATGACTCTGTAAGTAAGCATTAGCCCTAAGAACTATGTATCTCATTCTTCAAGGTGTACACTTCTGGCTTATACTCAGTGTTTCACATATAATGTTGCAATAATCCATTTAACTGGTGCTTAAGCTACGTTTAATGTATAGAACTGGCTTCCAGAAATAAAGAATGTTTTATTTTATTGCACTATCCAGTGAAAGGTTTGAATTTTTTCCACTGCAAATATGCTTATAACTGAAGTTTTAAGAGTACTATTGAAGATACTGCTTTACTTGTGAGTGCATTATTCAGTTCTGAGAAAAGTTCAACTTAGGCTAAATTAAATTAAAAGGCTTACCCAATCCTATCAGCTTAATATGAGACTGTTAATAAGTAAATATTCAGAATTAAGTTTTCCACAGAGAGGTATGAAACAGAAAGGTTTGAGTTCAGAATGCTGATCTACTTCTGGAAAGCCCTCTGGACTAAATAGAGGGAAGACTTAGTGAGTCTGAGAGATTTGCTGGAGAAGCTTGGTGTAGATGCATGCAAATTAGGCCTACCCCAGCTCTCTTGATTTCAGTACTTGTGGACAGCTGATTTTTCTTCAGTATAAGGAATAGTTGTTTTCAAATCTTTCTTTTGGCTCCTTATCTGTTTTATGTTCAAGTTTGAAATTGCCCTCTTCTCTCTAGCTTTTGATAATCAACCAAAAGGATGGGAATCACACCTTTCCTCCTACTCTTTTTGTATCATTTTGCTGTGCTCTGAGAAGAATCTACATGTGGATGTAGGAAACTCTTTTTTTTTTTTCCCCTCACTGATCTAGCTCTTAAGAGGTGTTTTCTAGGAGCTGTAATGCATCTTCTTTTCCTGTACATGTAAGATTAAACTAATGGATTTTCAGGAAGCTCAGTGTGGTAGCATAGCTCCTATTTTCAGTATTACAACTCATCTTCCCTCCTGACCTTTGGCTCACTTTGCATTATTTCAGTTCACAGAGGCCTACAGTTATACCTACATATAACAGTGAAATGTCAAATATATTGGTGAAGCTGTGATCTTAGATTTTCTTTTTAATTTTCTTTTTTTTTTTTTTTAGTCAAATATGTGAAGCATAAATATGTTTCATTATGTTTTAAGATGTTGTAGGTTATACTATCATGGTATTTTCCAGGCAATTTATTTTGCAAACTCTAATTAGAAGTTATATGAAAGCAGTTAATGTGAAAGTGGGCTATGGTGTAAATTCCTGTCTTGAGGTGTGTGAAGGGTGATCTACCAGCCTGTGGAATAGCATATAGATACCTCCTAACATCACCTTCTCAGGATAGTGTAGGAGATCTATGAATATAGACAGTAGTCATAGAAAAGGTGATAGCAAATAGTTTAATTCTGTGTGGGTTTGAAATTGTGTGGACAAATATCCCTGGACACTCCTAAATGGTTATCTGAGAGAAGCAGCAAGTCACTTGATGAAGCACTAGCTGCGTCCAGTCCAAAATGGAAAGGAATCCTTCCAGTACTGAGAACTTCCAGTTCTTCTACTGAGAGCAGAACAGTGTGCCTGAAGGGACAGTGCTTGTAGGGAAGGTATGAATTCACATGACAATTTAGCTATTGCTATTGTAATATGCAGTCGAAGAGCGCATCCAGGTGCCTGAGCAAAGCAGCTTTTCTAAGTACTAAAGACCCGAATACGGAAATACAAATACGGAAAACATGTAGAACATACTTCTTCTGTAGCTCTGATGTTTTTGAAGACTGGAGCTTTATAGATTTCTATTGTTTGGGTGGTTTCTTGTTTGGTTGGTTTTGGTTTTTTTTTTTGTAGTAGTATTTACTGTAGGGGGAAAGCATCGCTGAAAACCTGATTTCAAGCAGTGTTATCTTGAAAGGTTCAAGGACACTGTGATCTAGAAGTCAACAGAGACTTAAGTGTTTCCATTAGTTACCATCACTATGCTTTGCTTTGTGAGTGCAGCACCGGAGTCTTATGTTACAATCTTTTATGTGGTACATGCTATATAAACAGACAGACAGTCTGATGGTTTACATCAGTGCTTGTAAACCCAGTGGATTTTTTGAGTATTTCCAAAAAATTCAAAATAGCTGTGGAATGCTTCTCTTCCCCATCTTTCCCCCTCTGCCCTGAGTTTATAACTATTATTATTAAATTTATATATAAGTTTATATTTATTATTATTAAAGGATTAAATTTCTTTAACATGAAGAGTTTGGAATTTAGTGCCTGTTTGGTCCTTAGGGTTTGACACATAATGCTTGACCTTGAGAAGAATAGGTAGTGAGAAATCACAATCTTTACTTTAGATAGCCATAAAACATTAAACACATTGTGATTGCTCTTTCTTGCTTGTAAAAAAAAGCCTAGCATTCATGACTTGTCACTGAAAAAATAAGAAAGAAAAAGGAGGTAACAGCTAAATTAGGTTATGTAAGGTGGAGAGGGATTGGAGTATTGCCAAACCTTCTATTATAAAAGAAATTAAACATTTAGCCTTAAACAAATAATTATGTTCTAAGAGTAATTGCATGGCTCTGTTTGCTCTCTGTTTTGGAAAACTTTATTCCTCAACATGCAAGCCTTCCATGTTTGGGTTTTTTTAATGAATATTTTAATACTCTTTCTTCTGATGCCAAAAACTGGGCCTCTCAGGAAAGCAGTAAATATTGCATAGGAGTCAGCAACATTTTGTTGGGCTGCAGCTCTGTGAACAGCTCAAGTGATCCAGTGGGCAGTTGCTGCCAAAAGGCTGCCCAGTCTCTCTCTGGGACTTTCCCAGACATTTGGTTTCGTCCATGAGCCAATTCAGCTCAGTCACACAGCACAAACCCAGCGTCCGCTTGCCTGCCAGCTGCAGGGGGGTACATTGCCCTAGAGAGAAGCCCAACGAGTGTTAGAGCTGGTAAGAATAAAGCAGCTGGAGCTACACGGATGTGGAGGGGTGGAGAGGATAAAACTTCCTACTTTTGGTGGGGGGCTGTCTCACTGTCTGGGGTAGCTGAGGTTTGGGTTTGAGCAGCCTTTTTTTTTTTGTCTGCCCTGGGGCCTTCAGACGTTTTTGTTTTCAAAATTTTTGCAAAGTGCAAGGTTACACATCCTTCAGATGTGTTGGACAAAACTTGAGCTATTACAAAATTATTCCTCTTCCTGATATGTAGTTGGGTTTAATTTATTTCTATGTTGCATGGCTTTTTTTTTTTTTTTTTTAAAAAAAAAAAGGCATTTCCTATCCATTTGCACACTTGAAGGTATGACTGTTAAGCTTTTTGGAACAGTATGGTAAACATCCATCCAAGTCTGCATCAAAAATTCTTTCAATTCTCCAAATGAGGAAGTCTTATGAACTGACTTTTAAAATTCATCATACAGTTTGTTGTTTTCTTTTTCTTTTTTCTTTTTTTTTTTTTTCTTTTTTTTTCTTTTAGTTTTCTTTTTTCTAAAGTTTATTTTAAAACAGGCTCTGGAAAACAGAGGAGAGGAGTCTAAACGATAGAATAGTTCTGAATTTCTGTGTCTAAGCCAGTGCATAGCATAGAATGTAAAGCTGTTTCAATCTATATAATGTACAAGAGGCAACTGTACTGATGTGCAGATTTGTTTATCTGGAGTTAATTTCTTGGACAGTGATGATCACTGGCAAGTTAGGGCTAAGGGGTTTTTCCCCATTTCTATTCCAGGCAGTTTGTATTTGACTTCCTTCCATAAGGATGATTATGAGCTGATGAGTTAATGTGAAATGGTGATCTCTCTTGTTCCTTACAGACAAAAGACCATGTAAAAGTTGGCCTAGTTATGGTAGGCTTTAAAGGGACTGGACAAAAAGGTCCTTCTTGAATGATTTCACAGGAAGGCCCAAAATGTACTTAAACCAGGCTTTTTGTGGCTATTCTTCCTTTTTTTTTTTTTTTTTTTTTCCCCAACCAGGTCAAAAGCAGGAAGCAGTTGAATTCGTGTGAAGTGTCCAGCTTTGGGTTCTTTATATTTCTGATTTTGGTGCAGTGAGCATTCCCAAGGAGCTGCTTGTTTTTCCGTGTTTCGTCGATGATGGTTTTTAGTTACTTGGCAGGGAGACTGAAGTGCTTGGGGAACCTGACAGCAGTGGGCTGCCTGCCCCTGCCTTGGGGGAGGAAAGTCATGGAGTGCTGCACAGCTGCACCACTGGTGCTGCTGGAAGGGGCCAGCAGCCGCCTGTTTCTCTGATCTCTCCACATACTTACTTGTCACCTTGCACGTAACAAGGAGTAGCCTGTTGTGATGCTGCTGTGCAGTGAATACCCTGCAGCCTGTTCTTTAACTAGGGCATATAACTACATTTTAAGCCACACATTTTTAGAGAATGTTTTTTGGGTTTTTTGGTTGGGTTTTTGTTTTTTTTTTTTTTTTTTTCTTCCCTATTATTTGCTCCAATCCCACTAAGATATGATTCAACAGAATTAACATTATCTAGTGGCTGCTTGCTTCTGGAAAGGGAGTCTTGTCTTCCTTTTCTCATCAATAAATTTGCATCTTTGCCCAAGCTCCAGTGTATCTAATGTGAATAAATGTGTAAAACTGTCTACTTTGGTTTTTTTTGGCGGGGTTACATTTCTGATGGCTTAATTTTCCCAGTCTGCATCCTGGGGCTAAATGCATGTGCACCAAGGCACAGAAAAGCGGTGGGAGCAGTCGGCCAGGAAGATGTATGGGAGTAGGTGGAAAACGTTTATGACAGCTGGCCACTGAATGGGCTTTAGGTTGAGAGATGCTGTCTGGACACATGGATTGCCTCAGCAGTTGGATTTGAGAAGTGGTTTCCATCTATCAATCATAATTTTATTGGCCTGTATTGAATAACTGACTTCTGTTTGGATCTTTGGCTGTTCTGCATTTTGGAGTTAATATATTATTTATTTCTATCTTTAAGTTACTTGAATGCTATCAGTGTATATTTATACAACCTCTGTTCAGGTCTTCTGAAATAATAGATCAGTTACACTTTCAAACTTCTGTAATTAGATTCCCTCCTTCCTTTCCCCGCCTCCTTCCTCTTTTGGATCTGCAGGGTTGGTTTTTTTTTGTCTTGCTGGTTGGGTTTTTTAAGTATCCTGTTTCTGAAAGTGCTTTCTCTTGGTCCTTTTATCAACAGAAGCAGCTGATTTCATGTCTCAAAGCATATTGGTGTTTTCTAAAATAGCTCTAAGTTGAGTTGAGATGAATGTGCAATAACTGCACAGATAACCGGTCAGACTGGAAGATGAAAGTGACAGTGACTGACTTGTTAGAGAAGTCTTCTGAAGCAATGTGCACTGAGAAAAATGGTGAGGCTTGCAGTTAGATCAAACGGACCCAATTTTTAAATTTTTTTAAACCTGTTAGTATTTGTCTAAAAATGCAAATGCAATGTTATTTCATAATGGCTTATCAGTTATAGAAGAGATCTTTTTGTCATTGTCTGAGTTATCACTGCACTTGCCTAGTAAGCATGTGTTAATGTATCTTCTTGTATCATGGCAATTGCTTGTATGAGATACAATTAGCTGCGGTTTTTGCCTTCCCATGACTCTAGTAGTGCAGGTGCTCTCCTTAATATGAGGTTAGGCTGTGCTGCCCAACATGGTGTCATGCAGTTTATCTTATATTATGATAACAGGAAGAAAATAAATCGTGTTAAGACTTGATAAATGAACATGTAGGGTTCAGTGCCACAGGCCTTGCTTAGACAAGTGATTTTTCTGTGCTCAGTGAGTCACCTACAAATGAGGTGTCTTATTTAGTAAATGGGAGCTTGGATGTTTAGAAAATGATGGCTACTTGTGCAAAATATGCTGGTGACAATTGAAAACAGTGGAAAAAAAAAAAAAATTGTCAGTGTTATGTCAAATAATAGTTGACAGGCTACCCAGGAAACTGAAAGGAAAAAGCAGTTTGGGGAAAACTTGGTGGAGGTGCATTCTGCTTGTGTTTCCTTGTGCTAGGGTTCATAGTCAGAATGGCTATTAATGCAGCAGGAACTCGAGAAAGCCACACAAACCTTACTCGGTCACTTCCTTTGTCAAAAGCATAGGAAGCTGTAAAGAACTCCTAGGGTGGGGAGGGGAGGAAGTGACCTCAGATACGGGTCTCACCAGCGTTCCCATGATCGCACCGGGGAAGAGGTTGATGTACGCCATCAGGATGCTCCTGTGACTTGGTGAAACACAGCCATGCGAGCAGCAGTTCTTGTGCTGAAAATTCCCATTGTGTGTTATGGCACTGGCAAAAAGCTGTGTTGACAAGGAGGGAGGAATTACCTGAGGTTACCTGGTGTAAAAATGAGACAATACAGGCAGGGCAGCTGCTTTTAGTTAAAGGTTCAACTTACCCTGCCTTATCCTGGAGCGATGAAGCTGCTGCTACTTACTGTACCTCTTTTCTTTCTCAGTGTTTTTTCTGTGGTAACCTTGTGGTTCCTAACTACATGAAGCTCATGGTACATGGCTTGCAGGGTCAGGAACTGTGGTCACCCTTAAGTCTTGTAGATAGGCCTAATGAAAAGAAAGCAAAAATGTTGTCCAAAACTGCTGAAACAGACACTGACATTATTTTATGAAAAACAAGCCATGAAAAGTCTCTACAAGTGAAAGAACACTACTGCATATTTTCTCTTTAGATTTTGGGCTTGATAATACATGTTCAAAGACCAAAGTGAAAACAAGGGTTTAAAGGAATGTTTTGTAATACAGGAACTAAGTATGTGAAAGAGCAGTACTTGGTTCCTGTAAACAGACCTCCTTATACTTGGAGCTCTCCTTTCAATCATATGTCTTTCTGGAGACTTTGCATATCTCTGTTCATAAAAGAAACCTCCATTATTCATTAAACAGTTGATGAGTGACCGCCATCAGCAAAGCCATTGTCACAGAGTGTAGGTGACACATGGGAACCTTAGTGTGAGAGACACTGTGTTTTTGGCAGAGGACCTCAGGTCGTAAGATACTACTTTCAAACCACTAGCTGCATATTGGCAGCCTATTCAAAAATCAGTGTTTTCCAGCAAGGGAGATGCCAGCGTGCTTCTGTCGTTGCTCTGGGCACTTCTGACGTTGCTCTGGGTGCTTCTGCCTGCTCCCTCCAGCAGCCCTACTGCCCTTTGGTGGGGGGACCAGCAGTGGCAAGTTTCTGAGGGTCCTGCCAGCCAAAGTAGCTGCTCAGTCATTAGCAAGACCCAAAGGCTTGCTGCCTCCATTCCCTACAATGGGGGAACATGGAGGAGTAGAAAGCCACAGCAGCAATGGCCAGGACTTTAGAGACTGTGTATGTTGAGGGTGGCTTATTTTACTTGCTTTGCATTTCCTTTCCTCATGTCCTGTCTCCACATTCCTGACTCCGGAATGTTCCCTCTCTGATGAGGAATGTGTTGTAGTCAGTGCATGTTGTATGGAGAAACCATAGTAACTTCTAAAGAAATAGGTTTTTGGGCTCAGTCTGGGGGAAAAGCCATTCAAAGTCCTGTAAAGTGTTTTTTGTTCTATTAGAACAGCATCCACAGTGCATGTTATATTATTGTGCTAATCAAAAATTAAGCCAAATCTAGAAAGATAATCCCATTAATTGCTGATTAACTTATTTCAATAAGACTCACAGCAGATGCACAGGTCTGCCTGCATGGAAATGACTATTAGATCAGTGCCGAAAGAACGAAGATCACAACCAGACAGAACAACAGGCTAAGGCACACTGAGTCTACCTGCTGTAGTCAGTGTTGGCAGGACATCTGTAGTGAATGTGAAACTCACCATCCAGTTCTTTGCTTTGCATGATGTACAGTAGACTGGGGCTGAGATCAGTAGATTATTGATAAATCATGTTTTGTTAACATTTCAGTGCTTCCAGTAAAAGCTCAGACTCGACAATCTTGAAGGAGGGAATCTAGTTAAATGTAGCAGTGTCCATAGAGGATAACTTGGTAATCTGTAGCTCTTTAGTAGCAGTTACCATGAGCTCTCTTTCAGTCTAAAAATGAAAGTTACTGTGGGAAAGATACATGGTTTCTTCCAACCAAAACAGCTATAAAACTTGAGGAAACAGGACAGGCAACATTGAATGCTTGAGTCTTGTGAATACCCAGAAACCAAACCAGTGCAGTAACATCTCATCTTAAACCGAGCAGATACAGGTGCATATCTGCTTTGAATTGGATTCTATCACTGACACTCTGTGATAAACTAAACCCACCTTAGTTTGTTAAAAATTAAATTATTTCAAAAGTCAAAGCTGTTTGTCTTTTTACGATATCTTCTGTGTGTTGTGCACAGTTAAACTTGTGGAAGTTTTTTTTTCAGTTCTCCTTCTGTATTACTGCTCTGGGTATTGTTGCAAGTGGTTCACATGCTCAGTGCTACGCATACCTCAATTTGGAAACATCAACTAAAAAAGCAGTATTGATACACTTGTTGCTATCTACAACTTATACCTACCATTTTTACTTGAAGATTTATTTACTCCATGAAATAAATGCTATGACAGGGAGGATAATATTTGTCTGATAGTTCTAGGAATGTTCCCACTCAGTGAGAATTAATAGCTTTATATGCTTTACATCTTCATTATTCCCAGAAAGTGGTCTGCCACCTTCTTTGAACTTAGAATATTTTTGCCTGTGTCTGGAGAATAGCTTTGCAAGAGGAAACCCTACATTTTTGCATTTTGCCAGCATATGTATCTGAACTAATCGTTTCACAGAACCTGATTTGTGTCCTATGTTTTGCCAAGATTCCACTTTTCAAAGGTAATTCCAAACTTTCTCATATTTGCCTTTTAGTTTTTGGCCAGCACCTTCTTGCAAAAAGAAAACTAATTTCTTCAGGAAGGCAGCCCTCCTGATGCCAGCAAGAAGTTAGTTTTCTCTCTCTATTTTTTTTTTTTTTCTTTGTTTTCCCTACAACATTGGGTTATCAACTGTTTGAAATATTTCAGCAGTGGCTTGCCATAGTAAAGGCCTGCCACCCAATATATACCGAGCTGAAAGCAGTGGGAGGCGTGCATGACTTTGGAGGAATTATCCCCCATGCGTCCCAGCACTGGAATAAACATACCTACTTTTACTACTTATTCAGTAGTGGAGTTTTTCCGTGTATCATGATGTTTAACCTTTAGAGCTCATCCACACAGAACCGAGTTTTGGTGTGAAGTTTTTGTACTGTTCTTCAGTTGCGAAGTATTCACAGCTCTTTCACGCCAGTATGATGGGAGAGGTGAAGATATATGGAAACAAAAATGTGTAATTAACTTGAGAGGGTAGCATTTAATAGAATTTGGAGGAAGGTAGATTTATTTATTTATTTATTTATTTCATGAGAGAAATTTGGATCTCCAGTTTTCCTACTGTCCTCTTCCATATTCCTAATTTTCAGATAGTTTAGAATTAGTCCAGTTATTCTTAAAACATATTTGGGTATGTATCAGCAATATAAGCCTCTTCTAAGTAACATTTCAGTTCCTCTCACAAACAGGAGAAACCTGTGAAGAGTAGGTCCTGAGTTACTAGATACTTAGTTTTGAGGGCAGGTTTGGACACAATTGCAGGCAAAACCCATGACCTGATTTACTAGATTTCCTGCTCAGGCCTCAACAAAGCTATTGTTGTAACTGCCCGGGTAAGAGGCCACTGTCTGCCTTCTTGTTTGTGCTTAGGAAGCTGTGCTCTCTCTTATCCCAGACTTGCTACAGCTCCTGTAGTGTTTGGAGAGTAAGTGGATGGATTGAATTAATCTCTTGTAGTGTCAACGCTACTTACACTCTTCTGAACTGATCAGGAGATGGTGTGGACAGGTTACTGTGGCTAAACTAATGCTTTGGCAAATTACGTATATCTAGGGATGAGTATGAAGGGTGAAACTTTGCACTGACCTTACATGAAAAGATCTAGCAGTAGAACATCAAGACCACAACTGTTATGGCAGGTGTTCTTGGGACTTAACACACTAGGTACACATAGCTATATAATTTTAAAAGAAGACATTTTGAGACTTAAATTTTTCCTCCTGGTAGTCACAAGAGAACAACCCTTTTCCCATAGACTTTGGTTGCATCCAGAAATGGTGCATTTTTTTCACTCAGAGTAGATGATCCAAGAATGGGATCACAGTGTCAGTAAAAGTTAGGCAGTGCTAGAACTGTAGAGATGTGCTATAGGTGGGACTGAAAATTAATATGACAAGATGATCTAATTGTGTTGAGATGGTCTTCATGAAGCTTATGGAACTGCTGATGGAGGACCTATCCGAACTAAAACATTAGTTTAACCTTTTGTGTCTATAAGACATTTCTTTTCATGTTACTGGCATTTCAAGCTGGCTGATTTTGTTTGTCTAAATGTTTACAGCTCCAAGTTCTAATTAGAATGCTCTGAAAAAATAGATAATGTATTGCCTAGCTGCAAACATTCTTGCAGATGCAAGCATGTTTGCAAGCATTCTAGCTTCTCATTTCCCTGCAGATGATAAGTAAAATAATTAAGAGCTTATCAAATTAACAGTATCTTTTTTTTTTCTGTTAGTTATTTATTACCTCCTCTTTCTCGCTTACATTCTTGCCTGTCCCCATTTTATTGTTCTTAAAAAGCTTTCCCCACCTTTCTCTCCTCTTCAGCGTAATCTTCCCAGATTGTAAGAGTTGGTATTAATCATATAGTACTGAATGCATTAACTGGCTGGTAGTATTTTGTTGTGCATTGCATTTCTGGTGTCAAAATTTCTCAGATATTGTAATGCATGCAAATATCAGTAATACACAAGTATTTCTTCAGTCCTATCAGAAATAATCACAATGGGAATCTACTTCAGTAAAGGCTGCAGGTCTTTGCCGCATATCTGACTTTTTGTGTGTCTAATGGGATTTTAAGTTGTATTTACAGGGCAGGTATTTCTAAAATGTAGACTGTGTCACTGCCTAACTAAAAGGACAGAATTGAGCAGCCCTACTGAAATGCATGCTGCTGATTGTGGAGCAAGTATTCGGTATTTTTGTAATGTGCTGAAAATGATGTCATTTGTGCTTTTGTTATAATACACTTGCATTACAATGCATTAGATACAAGTCTGTGGTGAAAATTCCTGGGTTTCTGCCACAATTTTCTTGTCTACGTCACCTGGAAGGTAATATCTTTCACTGGCTAGAAACCAGGGCTCAAATTTACAGGGATGTTAAAGGATGCTTTTCACCCAGAGAATCTGACTAGAATTTTGTATAGAAGTATGATGTGACTGGATTTGTAATACCTATTTCCATTCCAGCCTTACATGTAAGGAAAGCTGTTCATCCTAATGTGGCTATGTTACTCTTCAAAACACATAGCTTGAGGATGTGACAGGATTAACAGAATTACTAGGTTGAAATACAGGTTAAATGTTTGTAGCCTGGCCATCTCCAGCAAATATGGCTTCCAGACAGGATAAATAATTTGCGTAATGGCTTGAACGGCAGTAATGAATTTGAAGACATTTGGGTTCCTCACCCCCACCCACCCCAGCGTGCTGAGTTGTTACATATGTGCAGCCAGAGCAGGTCTTGGGTCAGAAAGCCTCTCGGAGCTTTGCTTTTCCACAAGTAGCTGCAAAAGATCCAGCTCCAGAAAAGCAGTCTTTTCTGCTGAGGTTTTGTATCACAGTGGATAAGCTTCATAAAGTGGCCTTTGCCCATTGAATGCAACTAATATTTGCCAGTCTAGTGGGGAAATGTGATGCTGACAACAAAATTGATTCTGAAGGCAGCCTGATGTTGTTGTATTTAAGGTTTGTTTTCAGCTGTTCTGTTTTTTCTGGACTTTGTATGAAGGGGATGTGTGTGTGTGTGTGTGTGTATATATACAGAATCCAAGTCTGAATATCTACTTGAGAGACTGGGGTTGCATTTAAGTGACTGCTTCAGGCCAATCTAAGTAAGAGCTACTGAGAGGAGCTATCTTGTCCCCTTCCAGCCATAATCCTTGCTTGTGCCAGTGGTAGTACTGGGGTGGCCATGAGGACAAATTGATCTAAAATATACTTCAGTTTTCAACTACATCGTTTCTATTGCTCATCTTACTGTGAGGTTGAGCAAGTCCTGGTGTTGGCATAGAGGAAAGAGTAGCCAGAAACTGGAGTGGATGGTGAAGAGGAGAAAGAGTGGCAGATGAACAGAGTTTCCCTGTTCTTAGCAACACCTCTGCAGCTGCTTTGGCTTAAAGTGGTTGTGAGTGATAACCTTAAACAGGAGCAAGAGCCTTGATAAAGTTGTGTGTGTCAAATAAGTTCCTATTCTGATCCTGATGGTACCTTGCTTTTTTAGGGAATCTTTTTAATAAATAAAATACCATTTTGATTAATATTTCCATCCTTGGGCTGAACAGTTGACAGCAGCAATGCCCCTTACTGAGCTGCACTTGGGAAGGTGGAGATTTTGAAGTCTATTAGCTGTCAAATGTTCAGTCAAAATGGTTTTCAGAAAGCTCTGAGACCTCACGCTTTCACCTTCATTGCAAAGCTATAAGAGAAATCTGAATGTAGATTTATAAATCATATGCAGTTGCCTATCTGACTAGCGCATCATTTTGATTTTCATTTTGTTAAACATCTGCAATAAAAAACAAATGGGATTTCCTCCTTTCCCTTGCTTCTCCCCACCAAAAAAAAAAAAAAGTAGTGGAGTATTTGAATTCAGAGATGAGTGAATATTGACCTAAATGAGATCTTAAGTCCTTCATATTATTTCAAGTTTTTGATTGTGTTTAGAGAGCCACTGGCTTTAACACCCCAAAACAAAAGTGCATGGTTTAGGCTTGTGTAATCACTTTCTAATAAGTATTTTATTACAGTTTCCATTGTTTGAATAGGTTTTGCTTTATATTTTCTTCCAGCTTTCTCACCAGTAGTAGCATACTTATCCTCTTAATCAGAATAAATTCCATTCTGATAGGCATAAATTTCATAGAAGAGTTAGCTGGCTTTGTGCTTTGTTTGCAATACATTCAGCAATTTTTTTTAATGCTCACTTCCATAATAAAGTAAAATTTTTGAATGTTTAACATTTTGTGAACACTTTGAATGTAGAAATAGAATGGCTAAATAAAAATGCTGTGTTTTCTACAGTTCTTCTGTTGAACAAGCACACTGACAATTCATATGGGAAAGAATCTGTTAGAGACTGTAATCTTTCTATAGAAGACCTTGGGTTAGTCATGGTGGAAGTCTTTTTTCTTTTATATCTAGCTCTTAAAGTTTTAAACAACGTAATAAATCTCAGCAAAAGACAAAGCATGTTTTTCAGATGAGACACACTTAAAGGGAAGGCAGGTATTCTAATTTTCTCTGTAGGAAAGTGTTAACACTAAATAAATGTGTTTACAGTCATTTTACCTTATATTTAATCCTGCTTCTAACTCCTTTTTTTTAATATGTATTTGTTTTTCAGGCAGCAGCATCTGTCCGAAGTCCTTAATATTGTCTAGACCCTGTACAGCGAGTGCCACAACCCGGCTAGTTGAGCAGAATGTACACAATGAAGCCGCTCAGGGAATAAATGGAAGTGTGCCAGTTAAACAATCCCCACGTTCAGCTTCAAATCCAAAGCCACAAGGTAAGTAGTCTCAAATACTTTTGTGAGGGAAGTTGTTCTTCATCTCAAACTTAAAGGGAAATAGAGCACCTTGAAAGAACTGCATTCATCAGGAAGAAAATAGTGGGGTAAAAGCTTGCTACTAAAATATGAATGTTCTGTAAATGCTTTATGAATCTGTGATTTCTGATAATATTTTGCTCAAAAAGGCTTTCAGAAGGAGCGTTGGACTTACTAATATGTTATGAGCACATAGGTCTAGCTGCGCTTTGTATCTCAAATGTGTAGTAATTTGCTGTGCACCTACTGCCAGGCAGCAAGTGCCCAAATAGCAGCTAGGAGGTAGAGATGGGAGAACACATGTAAACCCTTGGTTCGTATTAAACTATTGCAAGGGCTTATTTTTCAAAAGGGTTACTGTATTTGAACTGGAAGGTTTTGACTCTGTTTTTGGAGTGTTTGGGAGGCTGGCTTCAAGGTGGGAACTGAGGGGAAGATACTCAGGGCTTTTGCCTTGAGAGGAGCCCTCCTGCAGGAGTTTGTGGAAAGATGGGAACTTTTGTGTTTGTGCAGAAAAGCTAATCAATAATGTTTGCAGGTGCAAACCAGCTTTTTTTTTGTGGTCTTCAGTAATGCTGATGATTTTGCTGAGGCTGATTGCAGCAAAGTGTCAGTATGTTCTGGAAATTGTGGTTTCAAAGCGAGTCTGGCCTGATATCCTGATGTGCCATACAATAGGATCTTCATTCATCTCAAAAATTAAAAAAAAAAGAGTCAGTTTAGAACACTGATACCATGTTGCTGCTCAGTGAATTGGAATTTGAGACACAGTGCTGATATGAGAGCAACTAGAGTTACTAGTTTTTTTGGGGTGTCAAGAAAGTTTTGTTAGAATGAGAGCAAAATGAAGCTGTACTTTTTGTATTGTTTGTTTTTGTAAAACTTTTCTCAGTATTGTTCACTAAATTAGGATGTTTTTATCAGTCGTATATAAATGTTAGTTGCCTGAGTATTCTTTCTGCACCAGTTCCTAGGTCTCAAACACGTTCTTTGCAGCTAAGTTAACAAAAGAACATGTGTTCTTCCTAAGAAAAATATTTTAGGAATCTGTTAATGGATAAACAGAAATTGGCAATCAATAAAAAGATTTTAAGCCTTTCAAAAACAATGCCAGCCCACTTATTATAAATTTTAGCTGTTAGATAAATTAGGAGTTGGATGGATTATGCAGCTGTTGTTTCTCTTTCCTAGTTACGACTTCTGTGTATGTCAAAATTGCTTGCTCAAAATAATGGCATAGCCAGGAATAGTTGTAGTCGAAGGAATGCAGCTGTGTAGATTATATTCAATAATGCTGTTGTAAATAGTATTTTGTGCTTGCTTTTTGGCCTATATCTTTTCTCCATTTATTTCTATTAGATATGAGCATCATATTGAAGTGATACCATGTATCTTTTTGGCCTCTTTATTTAATTGAAGCAAAACAAAATAGAATGAATGAGAAAAGCATTTGGGAGTCCAAATGATCCAAGCAAAACTAAATTGCTATAGTTTGATTTAAATGTGGTTGCTAATTTATTTTTAACAGCTTTTTGTGTACAGATACGGAAACATTTTTAGTTTATTTTAGCATGAAATGCTTTTCCAAATGATTGTACTGGTCATGCAAATGCTAAGGGTCCTTTCATAATGAAAAGAAACAAGATGACAGACCAGAACTGTAATGCCAGTGTATTTGGTTGTTGATGAACTAACTGCAAAACAGCCTTCATCTAACCTAACAAAATGTATGTAATTAAATCATAGTTTTAAAGATGATTTTGAGGTTGCATTACAAGTGGGGTACAGCTATTTTTAGTAAATTGAGCTTTAACAGAAGAAATAGAACTTTATGATAGAGGAAAAATGTCCAAAATCTTGCACTTGAAGTGAACCCTGGACTCTGAACCTGTTTGGTCTGTGTTTGGTTTCTCAGAAGTAGTTTAAATATTTGGAAACAGATCACTCAAGGTATCTAGATCAAGTGTATAAATTTCTGCACAGAATCCAATATTAAATTCTTTATTTTCAACCCCCCCCCCCCCGTTATTTCAAGGAGAAAACAAACTATCTGTCTAGTATGTGGACAGTAAAAGAACAATTTTTGTTCCTCAGTAATTCCTTCCATAAACAATTTAACAATTCATATGTCAGAATTCTGTGTTGAGTACAGTTTGACTTACGAAAACCTTTGCAAATTCGGAGCAAAGCTTGAAACTTGACTGAAGGTCAATGAGGGAGCTAAGCAAGGAAGTCAGGACTCCAGAGAAAAGCAGTCACAGTCTGTACCAGCTGTGAAACATGATTCTTCACCTTCACATTACTGCAGAGCATTCTCTGATAAAGTGTGCTGATCTAGCCTGAAGGTAGTCAGTAGAAACAGTAAAATATGCTACTGAGTTCCAAGGCAAATGTGATGCATGAGAGATGAGTTAAAATGTTAGATAATTTGAAATTTGCCCTTATGTACAAATATTTGGACAGCAGTCTAAACCTAGCAATAGCAGAGTGATATGTACAGTTTTTTTCTGTTTTCTTCTATTCCTTGTTCTTTGAACCTCTTGCATGAGTTTTATGTGATGACCAGTTACTACGCTGGGCACTGAAACTGTTGTATGTACCAGGCTGTTTTATTGTAGCATGGAAAATATGTTGAAATGTCAACACTTCTCCAAAGCAGTGAAGTGTCTTGTCAGTTAAAGACTGTGCATCAGTTGCTCATTTAAATTTTTCTAATGAGTGCTTAGGAGTACTTGTGAATCTCCTGCTGAGGCTGAAGAGGCATTTTTGTTTGTGTTGGAGATGATTTTCCACTCCAAAAGATGGCCTGATTTGCACTACTTTGAAATGGTATGGATACAAAGCATACAACATGTGGACTTCACCAGTCAGTTTTAGTTGACTATGTACCGTGTAGCATCGATCGTGTCCTCTTTTTTCAGTTAGTTATAATATAGTCTGTGGTTTTGGAAGATATGCAGTAGCCTAGGCCCAGAAAAGCTGAAAGACCTCTTAAGTGTCAGAGATGTAGTATGTCTCTGGCAAATGAAACTTCGGCAATTATAGGTGAATTGAACTAAAACTGAGAGCTGTTTCTAGCTAGACTTCTCCAATCTCAGTGGTGCTTTGTAACAATGTCCCTTCTATCAACAAAACTACTAAATCCCAAACTTTTTCTCCAGGAACAAGTCAAAGAAGAGAACAAAGCCCATCTGATTATTACTGATCTTTCTTAATGTATTATTGGAAGATACTTGTTCTGATGTGATATAAAAATGTGGAAATGTTCATCGTAAAGAGGAGATTACTTTTTCTCTCCTTCTGCTGAAGCTATGTTAGTAGTTACTTTGTACTGCTTTTGGCAGTGTAAATCTTTGGTATCTCTCCAGCTCTGCTCATCTGATCTTCCTGGAGGTGATGGAGCATGCAAGGAGGTGATGCAGGATGACTCAGCCAGGAGAGCTGTAGTTGCTTACCGTAGGAACTTTTCACTGTGTACTTTCATTGAATCAAAGCATAGCATCATTTTTAACCCGCAGGAGTTAAACGCATAGAGGAAGATTGAATATATGATACTTTTATAGGGGAAGAAATAAATGATCTTTGATAATATGCTTGGGAGTCCACAATGGTGGTTGCACCTTTTAAGCCATTTGTAACGTTGCCCCCCTTTTACTTATCTATATAAAAAAAAAAAAGAAGTTGAATGCACAACTAGATGCTGCGGCTTAAATCTTGATGCATATTTTGGCTAGCATTAGACAGTGGTAGCTACCTGAATATACTGAGGGGTTTTCTTTGGGCTGAATTTGCAGTTCATATCTCCTAATGAGCTCAAAATTCTACAGTATAGAGACAAGAGTATTTATAGACTTAAACAGAGCTCTGTATTATGCAGGGCATTACAATGGGTCAGTCTTTTTTTTTTCTTTTTTTTTTTTTCTCTTTAAGATCCTTGCTGTGTGCACATGGAAAAATAATCTGATTAAAACAAAACACTACAGAAGTGCATTGAGGAGAGAATTAATGGAATTTGTTTTTCATAATCCCTATTAACAAGGCTGACCTTACAGGAAGGTTTGTGGGTTTTTTTTATACTGCTGATTCTTTTCTTTTCATTGATCTTGTGACTGTCCTCTTCCCGTTGCTCTATTTCTAAAACTTACAGTAGCTACAGCAGCAGATGATTAGGGGAAATGATGTCTGCTAGATAGTAATAAGGAGAAAAGAAAGTATCTTGCATTAGTGAATTGGCATGACCGACTGGTTTTTGGCACTCCTCTGAAGACATTACAGGGATTTTTCTATATGCTGGGATTACCCAGTTTAACCAGAGGTTCCTTGTGCTTTCCCCACTGAAATGCTGCTAATATGCAGGGTTTTCTTCAGTAATAGCCGCAAAAGTGTGTGACTCCTCCACAGGATGTCCTAGAATATGATTTTTGTCCCAGTGGATCCAGTATAAAAATAGCTTCCAACCAATTTCTTTTGCTTTGTCAGTAGACATTAATTCCCTCAAGTTTAGTAGTTTTAATATATACTTGTGAGGATATTAACATTTTATGAGATGGACAAAAAAATTGAAGAGGTACGAGACCACCAAATAAGAGAATTCACAGGACCGCAGGTTATACAAAATCCATTGCAACAGCAAGAAGTGTTTCTACCAACTAGTGTGGTGCTGGTCAGTAAATCCACCCAGTATCCCCTTTCCCTTCCACCTTCTCCCTGAGGGAATGGCAGTGCCCATGCTCAATTATGTGTCCTGCTTTTTCCCAACCAGCTTGTGTCGCCTTTTTCAGCTGTCCCATCGGCTTTGTCAGCGTAGCAAGCTATTCAGTGCTTGGACAATTATCTGATGCTCATTGGCCTAATTCTGCCAGTCTTTCTCTTACCTCCCTGAGAAGAGGGAATATAGGGAAAGATGCTCCACCACATTGCAGCTGAGGAAATATATGCATCTTCTCAGGAGGGGCTTCAGTTACTACAGATACTCAAGCACATACACAACTTAATTTTCTGCATGTTTTAGGATTGCACTGTAACTACTTGGAAATTGCAGTATTTTAAGTAATCCTTTCTGCACTGTATCCTTTCCCAAAGTTGCTTTTATCCTTGTGTTAATAAATTAAAAACAAAGCATGAAAAAAACAAAAATACACATACACACAGTAAAAGCATTTGATCTACAGTAATTCTCTTCTTTCTTCTTCTGATTATTTCATTTATCAGCGTTTGTAGTTGATATGATTCAACTCCAAAGCTTTTTGTGCTACATTCATTTCTTCATAGAGTCCCTCATGGTAGTTTTCAGACTGTGTCAGTCACTACAGTTGTACTTCAGTGCAATTAGATTATTGGAAGCACATATTACTGTTACCTCCTATAAATTTAATATAAGGCAGAGGTGGAAAGTCTCCCTTAAATCAAGTGTTCTTTGAAGTTTATCATCATCTGTGATAATATATTTGCAAGAATTTTTTCAAC
The DNA here is from genome assembly GCA_025345505.1 of Todiramphus chloris collaris. Classification (NCBI taxonomy): domain Eukaryota; kingdom Metazoa; phylum Chordata; class Aves; order Coraciiformes; family Alcedinidae; genus Todiramphus; species Todiramphus chloris. The sequence goes on along the minus strand of JANVCC010000130.1, from coordinate 10,349,845 downwards.
ACCACTTTCAAATGTCAGTTGATGGGGTCATTCCTAATTCACAGCTAATTCCTGTGGTGCAGAGTTTTCCCAGGGTAAGTCAGTAAGCTATTCTAGAGCAGTGATGTGAGGATCATGACTTTTTCACATCCACCTATTGTGTAACCTGTACTGGTGCTTATTTTTCTACCATGAGAGTTGTGTGGGATTCCTGTTGCTAATTTGTGTCCTCTTTCCCTTCATGTTTGCTCCCTGGTGGGTCCGTGTAATTACTATAAGGCTGATGCCTGTGGCATGCTGGAGCATGATGCCTGTGGAGTGGTGGCCGAGCACCTGGGGCTGCTGGTTCTGCTGGCAGGACACTGCCTACTCCTGCAGATTTATGTCTCCTTTTAATAAATGGCAGATATAGTCTTTATTTTTCAATTTCTTATCAAATGCTTTCATTTCTATTCACAATATGTGTTAGGAGTGTGTGTGGGAATGAAGTCATGTTCTTGGGAATTAAGAACCTTTCCATTAAGTCTCTCTTTTTGATGGAGCTGGAGGTGCATTGCTCTGAGAGTCAACATAGTTGTACTCTTTCTTTGGAGGGCTTTTGCTGACCACAAATACCACATAGTCTCTTAAAGGAATAAAAGTTTAAGATCCTCAGCACTTGTGACTGTAGTTGCTTTATGTGTCATCTTGCCTTTTGTGTTCCAGTTACTAGTTGTATTAAAAGGTGGCTGATCGTTGACAATACGATGAGAGGGACTTATGGTAGGGATGGAGAAAAAAGGAAGAAGAATAGAGAAGTACTTTCAGGGGGACAGGTTTTCAGCAGTACAAATGCACAAAAGGTTGGTGAGGAAAGGAAGATCAAGGCTAAGGGCTAATACCTTTTCCACTGACTGTTATTATTGAGAACATGAGGGAGAAAGTAAACAAGGAGAGCACCAGAGTTTTGGGGCAGCACTTTAAATCTCTGTCTTGAGCCCCAGAGCACAGCTAGATCCTTTGATTATCCTTCACTATGATAAAACCTGCATTTATGAAAGCCACATATGTGTGTTTACTACACTACACAATAAAAAGCAAACAGACAAGAAAATACCCTAATTTTATAGCTTGTTTAAAGTAGCATGTGGTTCAACTTTTATCCAAGTATTATAACAAGATGCCTGGTATCAGACAGTGCATAAAAAAAACCCTGCATGAAGTCCCTGTATTCACAAGGCAACTTTCAGTTTAAGCAAAGCCAAGAGAATCTCTTCATTACTGTAGGAAGTTCTTATGCAAAAATCTCATATATGTTCTGGTAGTTCAAATAAACAGTTTACGAGCGATTGATTATTGTTGTTGTTGCTTCCAGTGCCTCCAAAGCCAGTTCATCTGCAGAAGGTGTCACCTGTTACATACCAAATCCCTAGGCATAAAGCTTTATCAAATCGGAACCCAAGAATGGAGGAGGAGGCACCCACCCCTGTTTCTACTGTCACAAAGGAGAAGTCCAGTAAAGTGTCAGATCTTATCAATCGTTTTGAGGGAGGCAGGTATGTAATGGAATCTGAATTGCTTTGGAACTCTCTTGTGTGTGGATTGTTGGAACTTGAACCTGTGAGGAAGAACGTTGGTACCACAATAGTGCTCAAACCCATCCCTGCCAGAGGACTTGATGGCAAAACTGCATGTTTTTAAATGATACAAGTCAACTGTATATTAGACCTTCCAAGGTGTTCTTTTTCATAACATGCTAGTTTTCATTCTTCTCTAAAAAAGAAACAAACAAGCAAATGTGTAGCATTTTTTTAAATATCCTGGAAAATGTCAGCTATTTGAAATAAGTACCAATATTAGAATGAAACACTGGAGCTAATCTTAAATTCTTTTGTTCTTGCAGACAAAAAAAAAAAAAAAAAAAAAAAAGAAAAAAAAGAGTTTTATAAGCAAATAGAAAAACTTGAAATTCTGTTTTTTCTTTTTATACTGTCTTAACCTCTTTGGATCATGCATATGAAGAGTGTGAATTGTATGAGTTACTTGGATTGATATGGCATACATTCCGTCAACTGTTTGCTTTGTAGTACTTGGTGATTTTGATTGGTGTTCTTGAGTTTTGATACTGCCTTTTACAGGAGGTTCCTCATTTGCAACTTTGAGGAGCATGACCCACAGTGAACTCTGCTTTCACAAAACAGTGTTATTTGTGTATCTTTAATTAGACATAAGTGACAAACATTATAAGCTCTGAAACAGAAGTTCTGAATATATCTGTTTTGTATAAAGAGAGTGATCTTCCAGAAAGCCTGTGAGAGAGGAACAGCTCAAGAAACAGTCCTGTGACAGTTGAGCGTTGCAAGTTCTGGATGTGGTTTGATTGTGTTTCCTAAAGAAACTGATGTTCTGAAGGGGTGCCCCATGGGGGAATGAATGCATGCTGTACAACAGAGCATGTCCTGAGGAGCCAGAGTGTTAAGGCTTTCATTGAAAGAATTTCCTCTCAAGATAGGGGAAATATAATCCTTTATACAGAAGCAGCTGAGCATTGCAAAAGTACGTTTGTCTAGTGGAATAGAAATCATTTCAGGGATTCATCTGCAAGAAACTTTTGTCATCAGGCAGAAACTTAATGGCACTCTGTCATGACAGCTGCTCTGAGATGAGAAAAAGAAATCACTTCAGCACTGGAGGTCTTGTGAATTCTTCTATCACAGGTCTATAGTTGTGTTATCACTTTGTTTCCCAGTCTTCCTCTAAAGCATCACCCAAGTCTTTTTAACAGTATAGTTAGGGGAAAAAAAAAAAAAAGGTAAAATTATTCTTTCTGAAAGGAAACTTCCTAGGTTCATTATATCATACACCAATGGGCCCTATATTTCTTCCTTCTAGATGTGCCTGCTGCATTGTACAGGAACTTTTTCAGTATTATGCAATTAAAGGGAGCTATAAAGAAAGCAAAGAAAACTTTTCTTTTTTGTAGACTTTTAAAAGTAGGGACATTTTGTCTTGGGAACTAGGAGAATCTGCGTTGCTTTTTGGCCAACATCATTCATTAAGTACACTCTAATAACGTCTGTCCAATGATTAAATTCTCCTCAACTCTATGATCTGTGTGTGAGAAAGTTCCCTAATTAGCATGCTAAATTCTGGAATACCCTGCTGTGGCCATGGAAGCAATTCCTGTTTTTTAAATGTGTCACAAATTTGTGTCCTGTGAAGGTGAACTTCGTTTCTAATTACTAGTCTTCAGATGACTAAGTAGCGTGTTCATGAACTGCAGACTGTGATTGTCAATTATGGTAACTTATTTTCATTAGTCTTTACATCCCACAAACATGTAGGCACAGCAAAAAGTTAATTAAACTGCTTTGCTGTGTGCATGCAATTGAAAAAAAATAATTCTATCTTGGAGTTAAGCTTATTTTTCTAAAAAGGCATAATCTTTACACAACTAAAGGAAAATTGATTTACTTTTTTATGTTATGTGATGGAAGAAGATGAAGCTAATGTAAGATATTTTTGAACTCTGTGTATGAAAGTGTAGAATATGTTTACAGTATTTCTCCAAACTGTCCTATAAATAAGGAGTAAATATGCGGTTTATAGCTAGTCTTCATCTTTCCAGAAGATTAATGGTCCATACCAGAGCAATACTTTAAGGACAGTCATGGCATTGTTTTGCAAGTTGAATATGGCTTATTAAATGTCCTTCAGACAAAAATGGATAGGTTTTACTTTGATTCAAAAGTTTTATTTTTTTATTTTAAACTATAATGAAGCCAGGAACTTTTACACAGTAGGCTACCATTTATATTGGTCCAATGTTCAAAACCTCAAAACAGAGAAAGAGATAGTGAAATGTATGAACAAGGGATAGCATGTGTTTAAAATGAAGATAAAAACTGGGGAGGGAAAAGCCCTTCAGAAAAGATGCACCATGACAAAAGGACATTGCTAAATAAGAAACTGGGGGAACAAATGAGGTAAGAATTTACAGTTCCTCCTGTAATATGCTGAACTAAGGAAAGAGATGCTGAATGTTCTTCGATATTTTTCATGTGTCTTTTGTAATTAAAGGGCAGTTAGGGAATAGGCTGCCTGCTAATTTAAGCATTGAACTGAGACTTGGGAGACCATGAATCTTTCTCCATTTCCATCAGTAATCTTCTGGGACACTTTGGGCAAGTTGTTTCATGTATCAGTGCCTCAGTTCCCTTGACTGGTATATGTAGCTGATCATACTGCCTTTCTTTTTACAATTACATGATGGCACTCTGAGTTTCCAATAAGGGATGAATGTTTGTGTGTGTTCTGATGGGATAATGTTGTTCAAGTCTCAATGGCCTGAACTTTCTAATATTAACACAGGAAAAAGTGGTTTGGGAGGAATTTGTTCTCTGGTGAAACTCTACTTGTCCCCATAATGGAGATTTTCTATAATACCATGTCTAACTTTTCTCTCTTCCCTGTTTTGTTTCTTTGGTGGTTTTAGCCCGTTAAATCCTAGTGATTTGAAGAAAGATTCCTCTGTTCTCCACATTTCTAAACCTCAAGGAAGATATGGGTCAACACCATCACCTCAGCCAAAACTCCTCTCCCAGCACCCACTACAAAAACAGGGAAACAGTAATACCAACAAAACTCAGGTTGCACAGCTACACACAGCTAACGGAGTAGTAGCACAAGACCAGGTGGAAGATGAGGACAGGAGATTACCAGATCATGGCTTTGCTGTGTCCACCCCGATTCAAGAGAATGCCATCAACAGCAGCTTGGTAAATGGGGAAAGTACTTCCAGAGAGTCATTGCAAAGTATGACTGTCTGTGAAGGACAGATGCTTAACAGCAGCCACAGGACTCCGAGCAGTGATACACTGCTCCCATCTGAAAATGAAACTCTAGAAACTCTAGAAATTAATACTAATGTGAAGGAAGAACCAACCGAGGAAATCAGTAAGCAAGATCAACCTGTAGAAACAAAGGTAAAATGATAAAGTGTTTCATTCTTGCGATGTTACTACTCTGTGTATTTTCTCTAGTTTTTATTAAAAAAAAAAAAAAAACCAAAAAACAAACCACGCTTCCAAGAGCAGGTCAGAAAGGTGATAAACTTTTCATTATTTTCCCTGTGGAAAAAAAAATATTTCCTTTCCTTCCTTCCTTCCCCCCCCCCCCCTCCTTTCACCTCCCCCCCCCCCCCCCTCCCTCCCCTTTCCTTTTTTCCCAGTAGCTATCTGAGGTTTAAAATAAGTGAAACTGAAATATGTGTACAAGTTTAGCACTATGCTTCAGCTATGCCAGACTACAGGAACACATTTCAGTGGTGTATGTAAAATAAAACTCCATGTGTAGTAAACTGCAGCGACAGGGCTCCACGCAGAACTGTCGTGTGAATCCTTAACTCAGATGATGTTGTCAGCTCAAGGTTGGAAAGGCAGTGGCAGTCTGGTAGCTATCAGAGAGATGCAAGGTTTAGACTATGCTAAATAGATACCTTATTAACAAGCAGGACTTCTATCATGAATATGAGCTTCCATGTAAGGAATGTTTTAAATAATTAAGGGAAATAAGTGGGTGGAAGAAAATCTGTCTTGGGAAATTAATTGCTGAAAAAGTATGCATATTTCCACTTCCAAAAGTTTGCTTATGCAGTTTGCCTTCTTATATTGAAGCACTGGTGGCCAGTGAACATAATTAACAGTTCTGGTCCAGCTGTACCTCTGTGTCTTGGCAGGGGGGACTGGGCTGGACCTTCCTGTCCATCATCTTCACTGAAGAGCCTAACAGCTAGGTGCTGATAAAGCTTGTCACTGCGTGTCAGGTGTATGCCTGCATCAGTTAACTGCAGGCCTCTCCAAGCCCAAGTCTGGTTAGCTGGTGGTCACATACAGACATGCTTGAGGGTAAATTCTGTGTGTGGGAGAGGTGAGTCTCAAATTCTCATGTATTATAGGAAAAATTATCCAAGGTAATGACAAGAAGGTGCAGCGTTATGTGGGTTTTCTTGTCCGTTGTAGGGGTTGTTTCTGTTAGTAATAAATGAACATTATGATTCCCATCTAAACGTAAGCCTGGTCATGGTCCAAGGCACGTTTAACCTGCCACACCTCTCATTATGTTTTTATCTCCTGTTCGGTAATGCCTGTTTCCCTTCTCTGTGCCAATAAAGTGCTGAACGATCCATGGGCAACAATGTTAAGCTTAAATCCAAGTCATGCAGTAAGGTGCTGGCAGCTTTTTCAGGAAAAAGCCATCCTGTTTTAAAGTCCAGGAAGGAACTGGGCAAATGCTAATGGCAGCAACCTCATCAAAATCCATCTCTGAGCTGCTGAGATAGACACATGTGATCTGTCCTATATTGACCAAGAGTGAAATTGTGAGGTGTAATGTGACTGCTACTAGATGTATTGTTCTCTGGTGCTTGAAGGAAAAAAACTGAAACAAAGCAAACCTATGCAGGATGACTCTTAAGTAAGCATCAGTGGAGAACTGAATTTGTAAAACTGCACTGGGTCACAGCAGCACTTCCTGAAGTACCAGCTCACTTGTGATGCAAGGACATCTCCTTTAATGAGATTAAGAATCATGTCTACCACTGATCTATGAGCCACAGTTTGCAAAATGAAATACTGATTTAGTTTAAATTATTACAACAGAAAATGTAGTGCTTTCTCTTTTAAATGTGTACATGTACAGTAGAAGTAAACTAAGTCTGCTGCTGGAAAGGCTGAATTAAATTGCGGAATGGTGCAAAACCAAAGCAGAAATTACTTTTTAGATTTGGAAAAGAAATCTTATTTTGAACTAATGTTGCTCTTAAAGTGATTTCTTTTCCTCTTACCACTGTAAATCTGACTAAAGTCAGATTATTGCAGCTTCTGGAAAAGTTGAGACAAAACTTAAAAATTTGGCAGTATTCTGAAACATTTTCCCCAAGTGACCAGTGTATTCTTTTTCTCCTCTTATTTACTGAATTAGTTGGAAAGTAATAAATATCACAAATATGACCAAAAAAAAAAAAATCAAAACAAATATCACAAGCAAAAAGACAATTAAAAGTGAAAAGTTTCCTGCCTTGCAGCAGAAGCACCTTCTGTTACAAAATTTGGTTTGCCTAAAATGTGGAGGCTGAATAGTACAAGAACATCACAATCAATTAATTTCCTGAATAACATCTTGTGAGAAATCTGCTGCTAGATCTAACTGAAGACAAGAAGACAAATCCTTCAGTATTGTGAGACTGGTAGGAAACAGGGATATAGACTACACATTTGGAGAAGAATCCATTGCTCATCTTTATTAAAGCCCTTACTTGAGGTCTCCTTTTAATGGCAGTGTTGGGGGCTCTGGTGTTTCAGATGCAAAACCTGGTGAAGATTTTATATTTATAAATGTAAGGTGAGGTTTTGAGTTAAATAGGGTGAAACATTTTTGCAAAGTTAACTTTCTGCCAGGAAATGTTTTACTCTTGCAATGCTTTAGAGGTTCTACCAGCTTCTTCCTGCTTCTACAATTTGGTCTGGTCAACTTTAGCAACAGTCAGTCGTGAACAATGATTTACTACGATAGCTGAAAATTAAGTCCCTGCAGGCAGAAAATAAACAAAGATAGATAGATAAATACACACATAATAAACGCACATACACGTGTACATCAGCTACATCACTGCCTTGGTACAGTTGAGTCTTTCCACTTAATGTGCCTTCCTGTGTAGTGTGGCATTGCCAGTACCCACGCATCCACCCATGCATCTGGTCCCAACTCATCACACGTGCTCAGGACAAGCGGCTGCCACTTCCATTACGAAAAGATCCACAGGAGATGGATGCCACTACTATCAAAACAGCCTGTGACCTGTTGTTACCAACAGGAAGGAAGCTGGAGTGACCTTGTGGATACTAGATGCTCTTATTTAGATAGGATACTAGATAAGACACTGAAATGGGTGAATGAGTAGGGAGACAGATGGAGCTAGTAATAGAAAACACAGCTGGGAGTTCATGTAGCTTGTGGGCAAATACTGAGATGGAAGAAGATTTCACTGGAAGAAAAGTAACAATACAGGTTTGTATTATTTTTGCACTGATCTAACCTTGTAGGTGGGTGTTCTTATGCTGGAATAAGAACATGCCACTGTGATTAAAAGATAGCTTGTTCATAGTGTGTATGTTTTCCCATACAGAAGATTCTTGTGTTGGGTAGTGCAATTGATGTAGAAAGGAGACTGAGGTTCAGGAATTAGGAACATATGTAATGTTGATATTGAGAGGATAGGAAAGCTGGGGTCAGAGTAGGGTGGGAGAATAAGAGGGATTTGCCCTGATTTAGGAATGAGGATTAAATGCTTTTTCTAAATTGTTTTCTGTGTTATTTTCAAGTCTATTATGTATGATTTTCACTTTCTTAATTAGTTCAAGTAATCTTCTGAAAACTGTGGATTGGTTCTGCAACAGTGCTTCAGGGAGAAAGTGAGGCTTGGGGAAAAGAAGAAAAAAATAACACCCCCCCCCCCCCCCCAAAAAAAAAAAAAAAAAAAAAAAAACACCCACCAAAAAACCCAAGGACCCAATAGCCTCCACGGTTTTGTGCCTCAAGTCCACATGTCAGATCCTTTGTAAATGGCTGCACTAAACGGCGTTGCTGTAGCTGTAACAGCTAATCCTCCAGCTCCCTGCAATGTCTCTTGACAGCACTTAAAATGCTGTTCTGTAGGTTACTGTGGTTGCTATGCTGATTTAAACAGATTTAATGAACAGCTTTGAAGTCACTGTTGAAAGCCAGTATTTAGGGAGGAGGCTTGCCATGTAGCACTCTCACTGTTAACACTGCAGATTAGAATTGAAATGTGTTCAAATTTGGAATACTTATTGAATGCTGAAAAGGGGAAAAAAGCCACTGAAGTCCTCTAAAAATTAAAAGGCTGTGTTTTAGTGTTCAGCATTCTGCAAACCATCTTTATAAATGTACTTGCAAATGTTTATCATACTCTTGTGGAAAGCAGTGAGCAGTTTGAAATCAGAAAGAACTCTTTCAAGCTCTCCTCTTTATTTTTTTTTTATGAAGACCTTCTACAGTTTGTCTAGAAAAATACACTTTCCAATAAAGCACTATGATATGACTGTCATTTACTTAGGGAAGACTCAGATGTCATTAGATGTGAACACTCTTCAGTGCTAGCGCTAGAGCTGGAAGAAAAATTTTTTGATGGAAGTGTCATTTTGTTGAATCTGACACTTGTGAGCCTGAGGCATTTCCCTCATGTTTTAATATTGTAGAAGGCTGTGCTTTCATTGTTTTGAAGTAGATTCTAACAGCAACTCATAATTTTATATTCTAACATATTTAGTTAAATATTGAAATTTGAATGAATGTTTTAAGTTTCCATTCAGCAGGAGAATCAAAAATATGTTTTGTGGAATGAAAGATTATGAAGTGAAAACTTCCCTTAAGATGCATAAGTGACTTCCATAAAGACTCGCTGAAGGAGCCTTCTAATTGCAGTCAACAATTAATCAGCAACGATGAACATACAACATTTTTGTATCGTATTTTTCAATAATTCCATCATGCAAAGAACATGCAGTTCAAATAACTTTTGAAACGGGGGCGGGGGCGAACACCAACTAATTCCATCTGTTCTCTCTTACTCTGCAAATCAGTTCTTCCAGCTCTGAAAGGTCAGTGGTACTCAATTACCAGGATGTGAGCTGGTCTGTTAAGTAGGGAGTTGGTGCTTTTGGCAAAGATCCCTAAACAAACTGGGAAATACTAAATGTTTTAGGCTTTGAGTTTTGCTCTGCAGTTACTGATTTTTATCTTCCTCTGACTTCTGTATTTGTCGATGAAACCACTGGAAAGTTTGAATTTCTCAAAATGGGGTGTCTATTACTAAATGTGAAGCTTGGGTTTCAGCTGCTTTTTGAACTGTAAGGTTATCAGATATCTTTTTCAACTTTTTTTTTTTTTTAGTATTAAATTAGGTTTCCTCCAGTATTCTAAGAGCTCTTCTTGTTTTCCTTCAGGAGACAGATGAACAGAAACGCCACAAAATTGCCAGTGAACTTCTACAAACAGAAAAAGCCTACGTTAGCCGACTTGATCTCCTAGATAGGGTACATTTTTATTTAATTTCTTTTTATTGTTTTGCCTTGAATTCACTTGAATGGCTATGCATAAGTATGTCTATAAATTGCATAAGAGGTAGTATGTTTTTCACATTTTGCTGACTTTTTCAGTCAGTTATTTGCTCTTGCCACATAACTTTGCTCATGTTTTTATTTTTAGAACACTACATTTTTAAAAGTATTAGAATTTTGCAGATATTAATGCAATATGTTCTGTGTATATAGATGTCACCATAAACAACAGTAGTACATACCGGTAGCCTTTCCAACAAAGAGGATGGATAACCATTTCCTGGCCTCTGGTGAAACAAAGAAGTATATCATTTTATAGTACTGAAATCATCCACTAGAAATTTACTAGATCTTTCCAATTTGAGCCACTTAATCAGAATTTTTCTCCCGTGTCAAAGAACGTAGGAAGATGCCCATTCTAAACTGAAAATCCCCTATTTTCCCACTGTACATTTAGACTAAATCCTATTGAAGTGAACAGGAATTACTCTTCCTGCAAGGAAAGGTTTGAATTCCTGTGCTCTGTGGAATCAAACTGGTATTTCTTAAATGTGAAAGTCTGTAGTTCTCAAATATTTTCCTTTTTTAGTATATTTTACTTTCTGACATAATATCTGGATACCTCACATAATTTACTTGGATACCTATAGCTTTGCATTGCTTTACTCAATGATATTTTTCTCAGATATCACTGCTTAAATTTCTCAGGTCTAATGAGTAAGTTTATAAAACAGTTGATAAAAAGTAAAAAAAACTCATCTGATACAATAATTGTTCAGGCTGCTTGGGAATCTAAGTAATTGTCCTCATGAAAGTGGATTTACCTAGCAGACGTACATTGGGATGGATATTTGGTGTGTTTTAAGAGACGAAGTATTGCAAAAAAAAGAGCTTTGATTTGGAGAAATCTAAAAATAACAAAGGAAAATCTTTACTTCATTCATAGGTTTTTCTGATGGGTAATGTAAAATTATTTTCCTTGATGCGATCATGTGTTATTCCTATGCCTATTTTCCAAATATTAACTGCACAGAGCTCTAAAAAATGAGTTTCAAGCACAGCTTCAAAGTAACTTCTTAAAAGTTACTTACCATCCTCTCAGAGATGCAGCAAAGTGATCATGTTTTAAAGTATATGTGATAGTGTATGGCTTTTTTCCTTTTAAGACACTTTTGCTGTCTCAGTTGGGTTCTTGTCTTCAGACTCTTTTATTCTTTCCCAAGCCCTTAACCAAATTTCTAAAGCCCATTCTAGGGAGGTGCAGTCTGTTCAAGTGTGGTAGAGGGAGAAAGAGGGGCAATAGCTCCTCATAAATACTGGTTTATGTGATGTGCACCTTAACAGCTACACATGTCTCTAGCCATTCTGTACCTGCATCTTGTCAGGTAGAGCCCACTGATGGGGAAAGAATACATACATATATATATATATATAAAAATATTTTTTTTTAAGACATGGTAGTAGAGTTCAATCAGAACTGGGCCCCTTTTGTGCTTTAAATGGTATGTCAGGACCACTCATAATCTACTAAATACTTTGATTTCAAAAGGGTAAGGGGGATACAGCATACAAAGAGAGTGTTTGAGTGAATGGTGATCAGACATCGTGCTAAATGAAAGGAAAGCAAGAGTGAAAAATAAGACTGTAAGACTGGGAAAGCTGAGAAGATCTAGCTGTTAAAACAGACAGGATGCCTGGAACCAATACAAAATGGCACTGCTTCAGTTTGGCTTTCCTTATGTCTGCTCTGCTTGCAGCACTTTTCTTGGCTCACAATAAAAAAAGCGAGCTGTTAAGGGGAGGAGAAGCTTTCAACTTCTGGTGAGGAAAAGACAACAAATGAGTTTGTCATTACCTATCACTATTATTGAAACTTTAATCTTACCTCAGTTGGAGAAGGAGGAGTGAATAGGTCTTTATCCACTGATTAAAGATAATAGGCTGATAGGTTTGTGGCTCTTTTTCTGTATTGCAGGTATTCTATTCCAGACTCCTTGAAGAAGCCAACAGAGGTTCATTTCCAGCTGAAGTGATTAACAAAATATTTTCTAACATTTCATCGATAAATGCCTTCCACAGTAAATTCTTACTTCCAGAACTAGAGAAAAGAATGCAAGAATGGTAAGAGGTGATTCACTGCTTAAAACACTACTAAAACTGTGTCTGTAGAAACTCTGTCACAGGGTTGAGGTGGAGAAGGTACCTTCACAGTTAATTGCTCCGGGCCCAGGAAGTACTGTGGGTAGGAGAACATCTGCTCTTCCACTCTTCATCAGGATCTGACTCAGTAGAGGACTTGCATCATTTGCTCAAAATAAAGAACGTGTATCTCACTGAAGCCTTTGAGATTACTCATGATTAAATGCCTTGCCTTTCAGTCTGAAGTTAAGACTGAAATTGTGCTACCTGCTGAATTCATTTCACAGAATACAAAATAGAGATAAATAGAATGTGTTTGTGCTACCCTTGTAGCAGAGTAACCTTTGTTGTTACTGATTTCTGTAATAAGATGGGATACGTACTTGGTTTTCTGTTTGAAATAAGAATCCATGTCAGGTATGTTTTGGGCCTATCTTTCTTCCAGCTTTTCTTGATCTCTATTTGAAGCAAGCAAGAAGGATAGTTGAAGTATAAATATGCTCTCTAATGATCATGTATGCATCCTGTAGTATCTCTATCCTGCCTTGGTGTATGCAGTCCCGGAGATAATAAAATATAGCCATGTATTTTTGGTCTCTTTTATGTAATTGTCAAAAAAAAAAAAAAAAAAAGGAGAAAAAGTCCAAAACAATTTCTGTTTCCCTACCATACTTAGGAAAAGGGTTCACCTCATTTAGAAAAAAAACCCAGAAATCTTATTTCATCCAATTGTTTTGTCTCAGCACCTGTTTGTCTCCTCTATTCCATGTTATCTAGAGTTGATTATGAGGAATCCAAGTGTTTGTACATGTATCATTTCCAGTATAACTCTCATATAACTCCTTAATTGTCAAAAATCACACAAAAAAAATTGTTAAGTAATGTATTTTTGTGACATATATGAAAATCTACAGCTCTATGTCTCCTGACCCTGTAAGATGATTCCCTTTAAAATGCTGATTCTTTAAAATAGAATAGTTACTGCACACAAATATGTGGTAGCCCTGTGTAGTCTATAAACCAATGTTCTGGAGAACTGTATCTATAAAGCAAGACATGTTCTGGAGAACATGTCTTACAAGGAGTGGCTGAGGGAACTGGAATTGTTTAGTCTAGAAAAGAGGAGGCTGACAGGAGAACTTACTGCTCTCTACAACTACGTGAAAGGAGGCTGTAGTGAAGTGGGTGTTGGTCACTTCTCCCAAGTAACTAGCCATAGGATGAGAGGAAATGGGCTTAAATTGTGCCAGGGGAGGTTTAGATTGGACATTAGGAAAACTTTCTCCACTGAAAGAGTAGTGAAACATTGAACAGGCTGCTCAGGAAGGTGGTAGAGTCACCACTCCTGGAGGTGTTAGAAAAATGTGTAGATGTGGCTCTTCGGGACATGGTTTAGTGGTTGTGTTGGGTAGACAGTTGGACTTGATGATTTTAGAGGTCTTTTCTAGTCTTAATGATTCTATGAAGGTAAATAAAACATAAGCTTATAAGAAATACAGGAAAGCTTACAGTTTAACTTTCTCTCCCCATCACCAGTCTCTGAAATTATCTGTCACAACAGCTTCTGCCAGATAAGACAGTTCACTTCCCTCAGTGGTTCCCGGAATTAGACATAGAAAATATTTAAGTATGTTCTATTGGTAGGTTTATGCACTTCTGTTCTTCTTTAGCTTCCAATAAAAATAGTTGGACAATAATTTCTGACACTTTCCTGAGTTGTGGTTTGTTTTGAAAACTTAAGGTAAAAATATATAGTTTTTCAACTGGAAAAGCAGATCAGAAGCAGATTCCTCTTTCTTAGTAGAAAAGGCAGTGTGAATCTAAATTTATCGAGTAGAAATGCAAGTCTGGTAGTTGCATTTTAAATGAGTTGAGCAACAGCTGGAGCTGAATATCTTTTACAGCATATGGCTTGAAAACACTGGAAACAGACTTGTTGCAATATATTTCCTATGAAAAGAGCATAACAGAGCCTAACAGTGATCCCACATCAAAAAAAAATGCCTGTCTATCTCTGTCCTTTGTACCCAAGGCTGACCAATAGCAGAACCCGGGGAAAGAATAGAAGAAACACAGTGTGATAGCCTTTAGGAGGGCAAGGTGTGAAGAAATTACTTAATTTTTTCAATTCAAAGTTGTGGAATCTGTGGCAGTTACAGAGCTGACCTCTTCATGTGATTTGTTTTGCCATTTCAAAGTGACTTTCAATTTTGTTAGATGCCTGTTAGCTTGTATATTAGAAGAGAAAGCAGTAGTAGTAGTTCTGTAGTCATCTTTTGCTGTGCTGTGATTTATTTTTTTTTTACAGACCTTTGTTCAGTTTTCTTGCAGCCATGACAGTTTTAAATGACATATAGTAAATCACAATTACTCTGTCAACTATTTCATGTTTGAGTTTTCAGAATGCAAATGTGATTATCATTGTGTTCTGACAATACAGAAATAAGAAGTGTTTCTGTACCTATGTTACAATGTGAGGTCCTGATTCTTGGCCCATGTAATGATGCTGGCAATAATGTAGTGCTGATTTGGCTCCGTGGTAAAATTTCTCTTTCTGATCTCTCTGTCTAAGAGAACAGTTAACTGCTTTGGGCCTTCTGGAATTTAGTAGAACTTCACATTTTGGCTCATGGTGTGTAGTATTTGAATGTAAGATGAACTAGTTATCTACTCTTCTAAGTGCATCAAGGGAGGATGCCGCTCTCAGAAGGTTCTGTTCTCTGTGACTTCCCCTCTCCTTCCTATTCTTTTAGAGCCATTTGTGTCGTGTGGTCTTTGTCTTTCTTACATGAAATAATGACAAATTTGTCTGTTTACAAGCTTCAGTCTTTAGATGTATAAGGGCCTTGTGTGAAAAGTAGTTATGAAATTTTTGATTCTTCAGAGGTAGTGAAATTGCAGCACTCTGTGTAAATGAGCTGCTGTATGTATTCAGGGGGCAGGCATAGCAAACTGTTCCTAATTCTTAGTTTATAACAGGTTTAACATTTTCTTTTAATGTCTGTCAAGTAATAGTTGTGAACCAATTAAATAGAAATATTCTTTGTGCCAATTTCTTTAGATGCAAAAATTGCCACAGTCTTTTCTGCTTTAAGGTTTTTTAATTGTAAATTTTTAAATTACTTATCTTTAAATGTATCAGTAAACTTAAATGTCATATTTTGTGGGTTTTTTTCTGGTGACCTTTAGAAATGTATTCACATTTCCTTCATTTTTGTTGAAATTGTCATGATTTGTATTTTTATTTTCAATCAAAAATTAGGATGATACGTTGCAATAAAATAACAAATCAGGGAAATAGCATTCAGTGAAATCAAAGGACTGGGTTTTTATTTTAAATTGCTAGCCTGCCTTTGAAAGTGTATGCATCTGCTAGCAAGTAGAGTGATTGCACAAATGCATGAAGCTAATTAAGGGTGGAGAGCCTTGGTGATTTCAGAGACTAACTTTCCACCCTATCTTATCCCCTTCTCTAGTTGCCAGGCCCAGCAGTAGCTCAGACCTCTGCCAGGTTGGACACAGATACCTTTTGCTCCCCTCATAGGCAGCTGGAGCTGGACCAGCCTTTGCCACTCCTGGCAATATTCACTGTTCAAATAACTCTCCCCTTCTGCACAGCTTTTCTTTTGCAGAAGTGCTGTGTTGGAGTAGACTGCTGAAGTAATTGCTGTAGATCGCTTCACTTTAGACCACAGCCACAACATTGATTTCAGACTTTCAGAAATCCAGAGGTACTGAGTTTCTGAGTCTGCCCTTGAAAATGAAATGTGAAACGTGTTTCCTGTAGTAGTTATCAGAGATGCACGTGTGCCATTCTGCTTGCTGTCTGTGCATGGAGACTGCAGCTTCTCTCTGCCTCTCCATCAGTTTCTTTACTACTCTGTTTTATTTGAAGATGTTATCAGTAATTGGGAAAGATGGGGGGAAAATTCTCACAAAAGGCTGAAGTCTAAGGGATTCTCTCCTTCATAGGTTTCCTTAGATAAGTAATGATTTTTAAAAGTTCTAAAGGCATGTATTTAGATAAGGCACAGAAGGGAAGCTATACAGTATGGATTTAGTTCTCAAAAAACCCTAGAGGTTACATATTTAGAAGTGAAAGTACACTCAAAAGAACATAATGTAGTCTTAAGGAGATGCAAATAAAATAATGCCATGCTTTGGAAACAAAACCTTTCCAGTTTTTCATTATAGATAGCTTTTCTTTGTGTAGTGCGTTACAGGACCTATAACGCTTATACATTATAAAAAAGGATACAAACACTCTTTCTGTTTTAATTTTGAGCAGTTTTAATGCTTGCATTGGAAATCTATATGAGGTGATCCCAAACAGAAGGATTCTCTATTATACCTGCTCAAAACAGTTTTATAGGCTTGTGTGATTCCCCCACCCCCTTCCCCTTTCCTGTTTGCCCTGAGATTCTGCCCTCTTACTTTGCAGGACTACCACACCCAGAATTGGAGATATTCTGCAAAAGCTAGCTCCTTTCCTCAAGATGTATGGAGAGTATGTGAAGAATTTCGATAATGCAATGGAATTGGTGAAAACATGGACTGAACGGTCACCTCAATTCAAATTCATTATTCAAGACATTCAGGTAAGGGGGAAAATAATGTAGATCTCCAAGTTATACAAGTATATATAAAAATGTTTAGGTTTGTGGGTGAAAAATATGATTAAAGAAAAAAATTAAATACCAAATCCCTTAGAATTAAGGGATGTTTTCTTCCTCTTCACAACACATTCTCTTTCTTCTCCTTCTTCCTTCATACATGCACAAATAGCCACAAAAATCCACCCTTTCCCGTGCAATATAGAGGACCAAAGTAGAAAGGTGAAAAGTGAGAAGACTTGAAAAAATACTACATTTGGTCATAGGTACCAAAAGTAAATACTATTTTGAAAGTAAATACTATTTTAGGGTAAAGTGCAGCTGTAGATCCTTGCTCACGATCTGTAAGCACACCGTTGGCTCACACCAGTCCTGTCATGGAGAGCACTGCAGCTTGGAAGCAAATGTATAATCCTAAATGCTGAGCCACAAAAGGTACAGCTTCACAGTTAAGCGATGCAGCGTTCTTTTCAAAGGTGCGTTTTGTACCCTCTAGTGCTCCCTGTAGGTTTCTCTGTGAATAGGCAGGTATGTGGCTTCCTACTGCAGACTGAGCAGCTAGAAATAGGGTAAGGTATTTCTGCTGAAATTTTACTGCTTTATAGGATCTTGTGACTCTAAGGCAGGGAAAACAGCTATGTGTATTTTAATGTCATCTTTTAATTACATCTAATATTATGGAAATGAACGCTGCTGAGGGGGTTTATGATGTAAATGGAACTCAAAGAAAGCACACTTCCTTCTCAGATAGGTAAAATACACCTTTGTAACCCATTTAAGCAACGCTTTGTAATGTGTGGTCCCAAACTGTTCTTATTAATTCAGTAGTAATTCTCTTGTCTGAGATATTACAAACCTAATTTAAAATATGATGGAGTTTCGGAGATTTTTTGTTTGGACTTCTATTTATGAATTTATTTGGACACTACTGGATACAGGGAAATTTTTAATTATTTTTAGAAAAGAATTGATTGTTTTTTTTAAAGTAGTTCTAGTTTCTTTCAGAACGTCTATCATGCATGTTTCTAAATACATTATTTGTTTCATCAGTCATAACCCTTATTTTTACTATATCGTAATAACATTTGCCTGCTACATTGAAATATGTTTACAATTTTTTAGAAGGAAAAAGTGTGTGGAAATTTGACATTGCAACATCACATGCTAGAACCAGTGCAACGCATTCCACGCTACGAGATGCTTCTAAAGGACTACCTAAGAAAATTGCCTCAGGATTCCCTAGACTGGAAAGATGCTGAAAGTAAATATCTTCTAGTCATTAAAATAGCTGAAATAAGATAGTTCTAAGAGGATACTGTAAATTAGAGATATTTTCAAGAAAAAAATGAAGTGAAGAAGCAAAGTCCATCTGAAAAGACTGAGAATTTCTTCAGCGGAGTTGTAGGATTCTTTGAAAAAAAAATCTGTAGTGGATGAAGTTAACATAAAAACTGTAAAGCCTGTAGTATTCTCCTGCAGCACATAAGTTTTGCTTTAGTTTTGGAATAGTGCACAGGGTTTGATTTGCTTGCTTTGTGGATGATCAGGGATTGTGAAGATTTTGCTTTGTTTTGTTGGCATTTTGGTTTGCTTTATGCACATTTGGTATGTACATCTCTTATTTTTTTAAAAACTGGAGTTACACTCATTACTGTATTTCTAAGCTTCTGTAGGGAAAAAGAACAGCCCTTTTTTAAACTTATTCCTCTCTGTATTCACACAAGAACAGTCTGAGATATTTCCACAGACTGTTCAAAATTACTTGCCAGATTTTTTTTTGAAATATTTAAATTTATTGTTTGTAATATATAAATGTGTAAAAAAATGCATCTTTTTGGTTTTACTTTTTTTCTTTTCCCTCTGTCTAGAATCCCTGGAAATTATATCCACTGCAGCCAGTCACTCTAATAGTGCGATAAGAAAAATGGTAAATGATCCTTGTTTTCCTGTTCATTTAAAAAATATTTTACATTTGAATACTTGGTGAAGCTAGGAGTACAAATTGCAAATCTTCCCTAAAATGGCAAGAATTAGTATCCTAGGTCCAAGTGATTGCCCCTATTTAATCTATTGATGCAGCCTCTGGGAATAATAGGCAAAATTTGGCATTGCATGTAAAACTCTCAAGTGGAAAATGGGACAGACTGGGTTGCTCTCCTGGCTGAAATAGCTGACACTCTACCCTGGACTCTTAACCTTGTTTAATCTGTTTCTGTCAGTAGAAGGATAATGTGTGTAAAGAGTAGTTACTGTTTCTCTACCATATTGGGCTGGCATGATAGGTACTTCATTAAGTACATGAGATATTTTGGGCAAAAAATAATGCAGGCTGCATGTATAACTGTATTTTTAAAATTACCAAGGAGATAACATTTTTAAAAGTACTTGTTACTATATCAGTTAAGTTAATCAGTCTGTTTGGCTATACATACTGGGTGTGTGTGTATATATATATATATATGTGTTCTTCAAAGCCAAATTCTCCAGATGTACATAAGCTCCCATCATTCAATTTACACATGCTTAAACATCTTTGCTTTTAATTCCTATGTTTTAAAACTGTATTTTCACTGTAAAGGAGAATCTAAAGAAATTGCTAGAGATCTATGAGATGCTGGGAGAAGAGGAAGACATTGTGAACCCTTCAAATGAACTGATAAAAGAAGGACAGATCCTTAAGCTTGCTGCTCGCAATACATCTGCTCAAGAACGGTATCTTTTCCTGGTAAGTATTGTGGCCTGTGTTTGCAGGAGTGGCTGTGTACCTTCTTAGACCTGAACTACCCAAGAGAGGGAAATCCTCTTCTAGTGGGTGTCAATGTCTTTCCGCCAAGAAAACACTATTTTGAATGGAATACATGGTTTTAAATAGATGGAAACAATGTTTAGCAACTCAGTTTTAAATAAGTGGCTGCTTATTTGTAAATGCCAGTCTTAGAGCATGACAACTTTGACATTCTCAAGAAACTGAAATGAAAAAGCTTAGGATTTTAGTCCTAAACAATTGTGTGTGTTTGGGTCCCAGTAACTGTCATGGTCCTCTGGGAGCTTGTTACTGTGGCAGGTCATCCTTCTGTGTCACATGTGCCCATGTCCTGTGTCCTGGAACTAACAAACTACAGCCATGCTTCCTTACAACACCCTTGGAAAAGGTTTGAGATAGTTAATTGTTTCCTATGCATTAAAAATTGCTAATACATTTTTGCTTATGGGCCTCTGGCATCATAGAATCATAGAATTGTCAGGGTTGGAAGGGACCTTAAACATCATCTAGTTCCAACCCCCCTGCCAATGGCAGGGACACCTCCCACTAGAGCAGGTTGCTCAGAGCCCCATCCAGCCTAGTCTTAAAAACTTCCAAGGATGGGGCTTCCACCACCTCCCTGGGCAACCTGTTCCAGTGTCTCACCACCCTCATGGTGAAGAAATTCTTCCTAATGTCTAACCTGAATCGACCTATCTCTAGTTTTAATCCATTCCCTCCAGTCCTATCACTGCCCGACAGCCTAAAAAGTCCCTCCCCAGCTTTCTTGTAGGCCCCCTTCAGATACTGGAAGGCCACAATGAGGTCTCCCCGGAGCCTTCTCTTTTCCAGACTGAACAACCCCAACTCTCTCAGTCTGTCCTCACAGGAGAGGTGCTCCAGCCCTCTGATCGCTTGTCTTCTTGTTAATAAAGACTAGTAAAGGGTTGCTGAAGCACATCTCTTGCTTATCTGTGCTTCAAACAAACAGATAAAGCATTGAATAGTAAGACCTCACATGGGGTTAGACAGCTGATGTGCACTTCATATGAGAGGTCACAAGTTCAAATGTGCTGTATCTGAGGTACAGGCTAGGCAATAGGCTAGACAGGATTTCCACGAAATAGGATTTAACTGAAGTGAGTTTCTCTTTTTAATAATTAATTTTGAGAAAAATGTGAGGGAAGAAATGGGAAAAAATTAAACACTATAAATCTGATTTAATAACTGTGCTTCTGGGATGGGGCTTTAGACATTTAAACATTACTTAAAGTTCTCATCTTTAATAAAGGAATGTATCTTTGTCCTTCTTATGTATTATCTTTTTCCTGTGATATTGAGGGTTTCTGTGAATAAAAACTCTTCAAGAAATGTTTTCTGTCTTGGAGAAAAGGCAAATAATGTCCTCAAATAGTATTAGTTACAACTTCTACAAAACCAAATTGTTTTGGTATAGGGTAAATATAAATGTATACACTGAAGAAGAGAGTTCTTATTTTGCAATTTAGAGTAGGTTCTGCAGAACTGGGGCATATGAATGGTTTTTTCTAACAAAAGCTTTACGGTGGTATGAGTACAGTTCATAATGAATGGTAGGAAGACTCCTGTAGAGCAATTATTCTTATATCCAGTGAAGCTCTCTTTTAATCTTATTTCTAAGCAAATCTTGCATTAGGAGCTTTGGTCTTTCCATGTATCAGCTAAGTAGGAAAGAACCTGCTTTCTCACGCACTAAGTCTAGCTTTGTGATGTTGTTCAGCTCTCAGTAGAAACTGTGGCTGTATCTCTGTTTTTGTTAATGCAAAGCCATGCGTTTATTTTTTTCCCCAGTTTAACAACATGTTGCTCTACTGCGTCCCCAAATTCAGCCTGGTAGGATCAAAGTTCTCAGTTCGCACCAGAGTTGGCATAGATGGCATGAAGATTATAGAAACTCATAATGAAGAATATCCACACACCTTTCAAGTGTCTGGAAAAGAGCGAACACTGGAGTTGCAGGCCAGGTAAGGAGTCTTTTTACCTAGTTTTTGGAGAATTAAATGTACACACACAAAATTGTGGAGTAATGGATTTGGAGGAAGATGCAGTGGGCTTCATCTTAACATCAGCATTTTGAAAACAGCCTACTCTGCCAAAAATCATAAATTGTCAGTCTAAGAAATCGTTTAATTAGAAGATGCATCTACAGTGTATAGAGCATTGCCTTACTTTGCAGAAATACCTAAAATAGCTGTGAATGGGCTGGATGGAAAATTGAAAGTAGCATACCTAAGTGGTGCAAAGGCAATTGGTCTGACTTAAGTGTTTTGTGACACTGAGTGTGTTAATCTCTGGGCAGCGGTGCTGCCTCTGGTACCTGAGCTGCATTGGTACAAATGAGCCTGTTTGCCTCAGGGTGTGTCCACCCAAAAAAATTCTCCACCCCAGTGGGTTCATGTCCGCAAAACAGTTTTCTACAAGCGGTAGATGGACACCTGCTTTCCTGCATTCCTTGGGCCTGTTGCCAGTCTACTTGTCTTCCTCTGGTCCCAGGTATCAGCCTCACCCTGGAAGGCAAGTTCTTCTTTTGGTCCTCTTTCTTCAATTACTGTCTTCTGACTGACACTTTTTGGCTTTCCATATTGGTCATTGTAGCCTTCTGTTACTGGCTTACCTTGTCTCGGTTTGAAAGACAGGTGTCTGCCAAGGAAGGCAGAAGCCCCCCTTGGAATGGAAATACAACCCCTTCCCCTCCAAATGCTTATAATTTTGAGATTAAGGGGCTTTCGGACAAAGATGAGGAATAGGAATAACCGTTCTTTACTAAATACATATATAACAAGGCAAATAAACAACACTAACTATGGCAGTACCAACAAACAGCGCCAGGAACCCAGTGCCAACCTCTCGGGGGCTCCCGGGGAGCAGGGAGGGCGCGATGGTCTCCCCGCCGCTCCGGAGCCAGCTCAGGCCTCACGGGGCAATGACCGATGAAAAAACCCGCTTCACAAACCCCCTTGGGCAGCCGATCCCGGTGCCCAGCAGGATCCCCGGGAGACAGCAGGGGCAGAAGGAGAAGCAGGAGACGAAGCAGGGACGACCTCTCTCCAAGCTGATCCCGGTGCCCAGCAGGATCCTCGGGAGGCAGCAGGGGTAGAAGGAGAGCAGGAGACGCAGTGGGGAGGAGAACAGGAGACGCAGTGGGGATGAGTTCTCTGCACCACGAGGGCAGCTTCTCCTCACCTTGAATGCAGAGAGCAGAAAAAGAGCCCTAGGGGCTCCACCCAACCCCCTTTATTCGGCTGGCTGGACCCCTCCCCCTGTGGCCAGGTCCTTTTGTCTCTCTTAAGTACAGCAATTTATCTCCTTGAGGAACAAGCATGGAAAAATTCTTTAAGAGAAGAAGGAAAACAGAATAACTCCCCAAAACCCCAACACCTTCCCATTCCTGCTTTTTGAATTGCCTAGACTGAACCTTCCCTGTCTAGACTGTCCTGCTTCAAATAGAGCAGGATGTTCCACCTCTCCTGTTAGGCCTGCTTAAAGGTCCTATTCTTATCACTCAGAGTGCTAAGAGATGAATGGATTAAATATGTGGGAGGATGTCCATCATGGATACAGTTGTGTGTCGCCACCATGTATTTGGGGGCAAACCATAGTTTGCTAGCAAATGAACATTTTTCCTTTATGGCAATTTAGAATTTTCCTTTATGGAAAAAAACTTGTAGAATTACAGCAGTGAATACAGAAAGATAACAGCATAAAGAAATTTACATACACTATCACTGAAGTTGAAATGAAAAATATACTTTGAAAAATGTCAGGAAAAAGCTTTCCACTAAGGTCTGGAACACTTCTGGGGCACATTTTTGGCTATCAGTCACATCTACTATACATTGCTGTGCAATGCCTTGGCAAGTTGTTTTGACATATACCCATTTCAATGGTGAAAGATGGCATCTTGCTGTACTGCTTCTGATGTAGTTTTTAACTGTAAGAAGAGTGCTGCAACAAAGTAAGTTTATTTTGAAACTTTCTTGAATAATAGGTAATTAAAAATTGTTGCATTAGTTTATTTTGGGTGTGAAATCAACATGGTTTTGTTTTCGTGTTTTGTTTTATCAACATTTTTAGAATGCATTAAGTCTGAACAAAATTGTGAAGAAATAAGTACTAAAGGAGATCTTACTCAAATATAATAGAATAATCTTTATTTATCTATGAGTATTGTATGTACCCTGTACCTTAATGTCCTTAATTTGCGAGTTTGTATTAACAGTGTTGTAATGTTTAGTTTTTCTCTTTGCGTTTTCTTTACTAGTAGGCTTCAATTTATTTTTCAGAATGCTGAGTACATTTTCAATCACTGGTTTTAAACAGCTGGTAGATTATTTCTTTGAGAGGTTGCTGATCAGGTACAACATTTAATAGCTCAGCTTTTGGGGTTTTTTTATAATGTAATCATGCAGGGAGAACTATTTTGACTGTTTAGATAGATTTCTTCTGCCTTGTATGCAGATGGTAGGTGGGAAGGGGAAACACTTATTTAGGATTCTGCTTGCTTAAAAGTTTTATTAATACTGCAAAACAACATGTGAGGAGTCATTTTTTTATTGAAGTGCTGCAAGAGCTCTCACATACTGCAGAGCAATACATAGAAAAATAAGATTTTGCATGGCTATCAAAGGGGTTTTTTACCACATGATTATCCAAGGAGGCCACGCCACACTGTCGTGTGTGTTCTCATCTTTCTGACTTAGATTGCAGATAAACTGTTTTCATTACTAGCACTAGCTAGTAGTTACTAATAGTACTTTTACTTTAGTATAAGATGCTTTTGCAAAGATTTGAATGTTGAAGTACTGCTGACATATTTTAAAGACTAAGTTGCCATACATGATCAGATTTGAATATGCTTCCGCTCTCATCTGTCTTGTCTTGTCCTTTATATCATCATTTAGGGAGGCAACTAGGAAAGCAAAGGCCTCCTTGGAGTTAAACCTTGCAAGGGAGGTCAAGGACAATAGAAAGGGGTTCTTCAAAAACACTACAGACAAAACTAACACTAGAGGCAAAGTTGGCCCACTGATGAATGAGGCGGGTGCCCTGGTGACAGAGGATACAGAGAAGGCGGAGTTACTGAATATCTTCTTTGCTTCCATCTATACTGCTGGAGACCACTGAGGCCCCAGAGGAAGACAGGATAGAGGAGACTTCCTTGGTCAATGAGGACTGGGTTAGGGATTAACTGAGCAATCTGGATGTACATAAGTCCATGGGTCCTGATGGGATGCACCCACGACTGCTGAGGGAGCTGGTGAAAGTCATTGCTAGACCACTCTCCATCATCTTTAGTAAGTCATGGAGAACAGGAAAAGGGCAAGAAGGAGGACCTGGGTTAACTACAGACCAGTCAGCCTCACCTCCATCCCTGGAAAGGTGATGGAACAACTTATCCTTGGTGCTGTCTGTAGGCATATCAAGGACAAGGGGGTCATCAGGAGCAGTCAACATGTTTTTACTAAGGGGAAGTCATGTTTGACCAACCTGATAGCCTTCTATGAAGAAATAACCAGGTGGATAGATGATGGTAAAGCAGTGGATGTGGTCTATCTTGATTTCAGTAAAACATTTGACACTGTCTCCCACAGCATCCTTGCAGCTAAATTGAGGCAGTGTGGTCTGGATGTTTGGGTAGTGAGGTGAATTGTGACCTGGCTAAAGGAAAGAAGCCAGAGAGTTCTGGTCAATGGGACAGAGTCTAGTTGGAGGCCTGTATCTAGTGGAGTCCCTTGGGGTCAGTACTGGGGCCAGCATTGTTCAATATAGTCATCAGTGACCTCGATGAGAGAACAGAGTGCACTGTCAGGAAGTTTGCTGATGACACAGAACTGGGAGGAGTGGTTGACATGCCACAAGTCTGTGCTGCCATTCAGTGAGACCTAGATGGGCTGGAGAGTTTGGTGAGGGAGAAATTTAATGAAATACAACAAGCACAAGTGTAGAGTCTTGCATCTGGGAAAGAATAACCCCAGGTACCAGTATAGGCTGGGGATTGATTTGTTAGAGACTAGCATGGGGGAAAAGCACCTTGGGGTCCTGGTGGACAGCAGGATGACCATGAGCCAGCAATAGTATATTAGAAATGGTGTGGTTAGTAGATAGAGAGAAGTTCTCCTCCCCCTCTACTCTGCCCTGGTGAGACTGCATCTGGAATATTGTGTTCAGTTCTGGGCCCCTCAGTTCAAGCAGGACAGGGAACTGCTTGAAAGAGTCCAGCGCAGAGCCACAAAGATGATGAAAAGAGTGGAGCATCTCCCTTATGATGAAAGGCTGAGAGAGCTGAGTCTCTTCAGCTTGGAGAAGAGGAGATTGAGGGGTGACCTCTTTAATGTCTATAAATACGTAAGGGGTGAGTGTCAGGATGAGGGAGCCAGGCTCTTCTCTGTTATGTCCAATGATAGGGCAAGGGGCAACAGGTGTAAGCTGGAGCACAAGAGGTTCCACAGAAACATAAAGAAAAACTTTTTCACTGTGAGGGTCATGGAGCTCTGGAACAGGCTGCCCAGAGGGGTTGTGGACAGTTCTTCTCTGGAGACATTTAAAACCCACCTGGATGCATTCCTATGTGACCTGCTCTAGGGGGTCTTGCTCTGGCAGGGGGGTTGGACTAAATGATCTTTTGAGGTCCCTTCCAACCCTTAACATTCTGTGATTCTATGATCTGTACTTACTGGTAAGTCATCTGTGTATGACATAATTCATAAAAGAGAAATTTCTGCAGTTTGGTTTAGGATATTAAAACACATTTTCCTTTTTGTTTAATTGGAAGCTCTTCTTGACACTCTAGACAAGTTTAATAACAGCAGCAACAAAAAAGCATTAATGAAATTGCTTTTGTTGGGAAGGGAGGAAGATTTAAGAGATACACAAGAGAAATGTGCATTAGTACATGAACTTAGTAGGGCATGAAATGACAAGAGAAAAGCACCAACACCTAAATTTTGCATTGTCTTCTTTTCCTGTTCTCAAAAAAAAAAAGAAAAAAAAAAGTCTTAACACAAATACTATTACTACTTTTAAATGCATTTACATTTATCTTTCAACTTTGAATTCTGTGCTTAGTGGTTGCAAACATGTAATGCCTAAAGTCATGCTTTCATTTTCTGCAGTTTTTTTGGGTTGTTTTTTTGTTTGCTTGTTTGAAGTTGGACAGTTAATAATTAGTATTGTTTAAATTGCTGAGAATTACTTCAGAAGCTTGTATTTTTGAAAGAAGTTGTTGATAGTGAGATAATGTTTCCTGAACTAGTTTTGGACTAATGTGTCAAATATTTCTTTTAGTTCTGAACAAGATAAGGAAGAATGGATAAAGGTAAATTCCTCTACATTCTTTATTTCCTAAACACTTTTTCACTGAAGCAATCAAAAAAGTAATATTCATATCTTCTGGCTGTAGCTTCCCTCTGCTAATCAATAATTGGTCAGAATTCAGAGAGTCTGTTTTAAATTCAGTATGATCAAGGAATTTCTCCACTTTTTCCTTAGGCACTTCAGAATACTATAGAAGCTTTTCAGCAGAGGAATGAAACTTTCAGAAATGCTATTGCTAAAGAGTATGAAGACATGCCTGTTGAGGTTTCTGTAAGTTGCTGTTACTCCTTTGTAACCTTCCTAGTACACATTTTGTACTTCAATAACGAACAAGTTTGGCAGAAACTTTGCTTTCCAGCTCATTGTTCCTGTAGCAGAGGAATGACAAAGTAGTCATCTTGTTGGTAATTGTTTTTCTTCATAATGCCAAATCTTATAAACAAGACCCTTTTTTTCTTGAACTGCATAACAGAGTACCCTTTCAGTGATGCATAGCAGTTTTTGACTGAGTTCTTTGTTTTTTCTTGTATAGATTTCAAAATGTATCTTGAGATGAGTTTTTTCATTTCCTATCTAGAGGAAGTGAATAATTATTTTCTCTGTTTAAAGTACTATGCCTCCTTTTATACTGGCTTTTTTTTATTTGCCCATTCTCCCCCTTCATTCCTTCAGAATGCTGAGCTTGGGAAGAGAGCACCGAGGTGGATACGAGACAATGAAGTAACCATGTGCATGAAATGCAAGGAGCCCTTTAATGCACTGACAAGGAGAAGGCACCACTGCCGAGCATGTGGACATGTAAGTGCAAAACCCTGGCTGCTGTAGCTGGTGGGCAGGCTTGGGAATGGGTCTAAGCTCTTACTTGACTTCTGGTGGCTGCTTGTTATGCTGGAGAGTTTGTCACTGAGCTGGTGACTGAAAGGAGAAGCTGTGTATAGCATAGCACAAAGGTTCCTCTGTCTGCTTTAATTGGCATGGTAAATTTGGAAGTACTTTGGAGCAGTGGAAGATGCGTGTTTGTGTAAAATGTCCCAAGCCCCTGGACATACTATACTGTTACTTCTAAGTGGCTTCCACTTATCTTGACAGTTTCAAGACGATATTAAACTGGCTCAAGCCAGCATTATCCCTGGCAGCACTGGCTGCTTCCTTTTCCTGTTCTGCTACCTCCTCTCTCCTTGTTGCAAGAAGATCATGAAGCCCTGCAGGTTTTCATTCAGTTCACTTAGTTGGAGCTGGTCCCAGCTGGGTTCAGTATGTAACTGTGTGAACATGCACAAAGTATCAGGGAAGGAGAAAACGTTAGGGTGGGGAGATGCTGTTACTGCTGCTTTCCGTGTGTTGTGCTATGGTAGCGTATGCCACTTTAAATTGACTGAGCTCGCGTTATGACTTGGGAGTTTTCAGAAACTCAACAAAGGTGAGCAAACATGCTGTGCTTTCTTTCACTGCTGTCCAGCAGCTCTGCCTTTCTCCAGCAGATGGTAGTGCAAGCCCAGGTTTCTTTTTTGTCTTGTGGATTATTGTGTATGATTTCTTTCTTATGTATTTATGTGGTATGAAGGCTTACTGCATTCACAGCACTACATCTGTGCTTTGCAAGACACTAGAGACTTTTCCAGAATCTCTGAATTATTGATTGTACAGTTGTCTTCAGGGCTTTTTTTTTTTTTCTGGAACATTCTTTTTTAAAACTTCTCTGTTAATCTTAAAATCACACCCTTCCTTTTTATTCCCCCTTTAGTTTAGACTCCTGTATAACTCCCTCTGTTGTAGTTCTGTCACATCTCCTTGCACTTTAATTTTTACTTTTTTTTTTTCATGGGAATTAATTTGGGACAGTGATGATGTCTTTTTCCAGCAGTCACTAACTGGGAATACTTAACCAGTATTCTCTAGAGATGCTAGTTGAAGGTAGTGATCTAGGTTAGTGCTGCAGAGCCCTGATCCACATAAAATTTTGTTCTGGTGTTTGAGTGGTTCAAGTGCATTTGTCTACCTTTCATTTGGGGAATAACACTGGTTTTTTTTTTTGGTTTTTTTTTTAATGTAGGGCATCTTTTTCATCTGAAAGAACATTTCTATGGAAAAACATTTCCAATGAAAGAACGTCTCTCTGATCTCTCTCTCTCATTTCTGTTACATTTATATCTATATATGTGCATAGTGAAAGGAAAAAACTGTGTTATTTTCTTATTTATTCTGTGTAATTATGAACAGATTCTAAAACTTGTAAATTTAATGTTTATTAACAGATAAAAAAGTAGCCATTTCTGGTTTTATGAAATTATTTTTTTTTTAAATGTTAGAAGTACATCTTAGTTCTATATTTCTGAGGTTATGTAGAAAACAAAATGGTAAATGTACCTTTTCTGGTTGGCATATGAAGAAACTGGAGGGTTTTCTTCCTGCGGCATCACTTGTGCTGTACTCCGATTCTATACCCAATTTTAATGCACAGATATAATTGAAAGGCTAATGTAATTTTATGCAAAGTAAAATGTTCCACCAGGTAGATAGTAAAAAGCACTTCTAGTTAAGTAGCAGTGACACAAATTTGGAAAATTGTTATTTTCAATGAAGTTATGGTTGACATGTCATAAAGGCATCTTTCTTATTCTGTATAATTAAACAATGTATTGCTAAGTAAATAAAATAATACTAATTTTTAATTAAATTCTGAATTCATAAAGTTTATAAATGCTTAAATTTCCTATGTATGTTACCTTTTTGTTTTTAAGGTGGTTTGCTGGAAATGTTCTGATTACAAGGCACATCTCGAATATGATGGCAATAAATTGAACAAAGTTTGTAAGGACTGCTATCATGTTATAATTGGTTGTACTGATAGTGAAGAAAAGAAGAAGAAAGGCATCTTGGAGGTAGGTAATTTAAAATTACTATGTGTGCATAGTTGCAAACAGTTTCTGATCAGCAGTAGGTGAAAAAAGGTAGCATTCTTGCAGGGATATTTTCTGTTTGAGAAATAAAAATTATATGGACCAAATTCATCCCATCCAATAGATTTTTGGGGTTTCACCATTCATCTTTCATAGTACTACTTTGTTTCTTTAAAGAGGGAATTATGAACCTTAGAGCTTGTTTGCTTCTGTCCAGTTACATCAGCTAATGTGATAAAAAATTACCTTTCTTATCAACCGTCAGTTTTCTTCTGCACAGCAAACTGTTGTAGTAACAAAACCCACTGCTACTACAGTGAGTCTTGAAAACATACCCAAACTGGAAGAACTGGGGATGGAGGAAAGTTTTGCTCTTCGGAGTCTGAGATACTGTTTTGATCAGTGTATACAGTGTACCTTTAAGTCACCAAGTTGCTATCGGTTTTTGACATCTAGAAATTCAAGGAGTGAATCAGACAGTTAAGAGTCATGTTTCTCTTGGGATCAGGGAGAAATAGGCATCTTACAATTGCCACTAACCTTCACATTTCTTAATTCTCCCTTTAACAGACTCTTTTAAAGTTCTTGACATACATTAGAGAAATATCATCCTAACTTTGTCAAGACGTATATTTATCTTGGGATGTAGCAGAGGAGAACTGACCCTTGAGCTAAATACCAACAGAAAAAGAAAACAAAAATAAGATATAGATGGTAATTCCATATATGGTTCTTAATCCATGTTGGCTTGACTACACTCCCTTAAATAAGAGCAAGGAGCACTAAACTCCACCACCTTACCTTACAGTCAAGAGGCTGCTGTTTTGTGGCATGGTGGCTCTTCTAAGGTATCTGAAGGAGATACAGAGTCTCTTAGAAATGTCTGTCTATGTGCTGGATCCTGTGAAAATGGAGTGGTTGGTATCATGTTACAGCATCCAGACAGCATCACTACTGAGAGAGGAAAAAAAACTGATGCAAGAAATTTTTAACACCTAATCATTGCGTGTTCTTTCTGATCTGCTCAGGATGACTGTTTAACCTGAGTAGCATGTCACCCTGTCTTCAGATATTAAGCAATTCGCCTAACTTTTTCTCTAGGATTACTGTTTGCCTTCTTTTGATGTTCTTAGAAATGTATTTTGATGTGATCCTGTCATAATATTTTGACTGCCAAAATGGTGTGGTTGTTGTTTTGGATAGTTAATAGCACTTCAGTGCCTCACATAATGTTATTTTAGAAATTAGACATTGTTGCAAATGCCGATAGAGAGAAACTCTAGCTGTGGTGGCAAAATGAAATTTAGAGTGATCTAGCAATGTATACTCCAAAATTACTGATGAAAGAATGAACAGATTACACATGTTAAGGGAGTACATGTGGTGATTGTATGTATGTAATATATAAATATTCTTCATAAATCTGGTCCTTCGTGATCTGCTTGGGTATTTGCACAAGGTCTTTTGCAGATGCTATCTAAGATTTTATATGAATAGTGATGAATTTCTGCTTTTCTGTTCTGTACAGTTTTAGTCTTTAATTAAGGAAAGTTTATTTTCCTTCTTATGATTTATACTGTCTCCTAGATTGAATCTGCTGAAGTCTCTGGAAATAGTGTCATATGTAGCTTTCTTCAGTACATGGAAAAATCAAAGCCCTGGCAGAAAGCATGGTGTGTGATACCTAAGCAGGAAGCTCTTGTGCTGTACATGTATGGTGCTCCACAGGTATGTACAGAGAAAACGGAAAAGATTTTAGTAATTATTGTCACTGAAACCTGAGTAAGTCCAACAGCTTGGGAATGGAGGAAAGACCCAAGTATTTTCACTAAGTTGTATAGTAAACAAGAGGTAGCAGACAGATTAGTTGGCTGTTCTTAATCAAGACCTTCTCCTTCTTAGGATGTTAAAGCTCTGGCTACAATTCCACTTCTCGGCTACACAGTAGATGACACTCCAAAAAGTGCTGACCTCCCACACAGCTTCAAACTGACCCAGTCTAAGTCTGTGCACAGCTTTGCTGCGGATAATGAGGAACTAAAACAGAAATGGCTAAAAGTTATCCATTTAGCTGTCAAAGGTGAGACACCAGAATGCCAAAATGAACTGCAAGGGAATTTAGAAGAGCAACCTGAATCTTCTAAAACATCTGAATGCTGAAGCTCAAGAATGCATGGTGTTTTTAAAAGATTTCAATTGAATTGATGGTTAACCTTTGTGTTAACCTTTCTTCACTCAATCAAGGAGGAAAAAAAAACTTCTTACTACCGTACACATCTTAGCACTTTATGTTTGGGAACAAAATCTGGTCTTTTTAGGGATCTTTTTCTTATATTTATGTTCTGTCAATAAAAATTATGTACAGGTCCATTTTAGAGACTTTTGTAAAAATGTGAATGCTATTAAAAATACTTACTAACTTTACTGTACTATTTGGGTTTTGTGCTGCAAATTTGTTACGAAAATCCAGTTGCTCTTTGGTTAATGTTTGCTACTATCATTATGAATGCAAATATTGAAGCTTCCTACTTATATGTTAGGACTTGCAACAGGATAAAAGAGATACCTCCACATTGCCAGATAGATCTGTAGTTAAATATGCAGGGACAGTTTGGTTTAATGTATGTAGTTTATAGATTGAATCCCACAGATCTATGCATATGTTGTATTCACTTATCTCTTTTTAATTAATGTAAATTGCTTTCACAGGTATATTGGCTTTTAAACTTTCAAGGAAAGCAATCTAATGATTTTCAATCTAGAAATGAACACCTAAAATATGAGAAAACAATATATAATATATGTACAGTATTAAAAATGTACAATACTTGATTTTTTGCTTTGATTTCATGATACTGGGTTCCTATTAGTGAATAATTTATTTTAAAAGCATGTTTTCTATTTGAAATTAAACACAGTCCTAAATGAACAAATACTGTTCAGTGATTTGTTTTAATAGCTGACATTTAATGATCTTGATATTTTTATGCATTAAAAAAGTAGCAGTAATATAAGTGGCATGCAATGGACAAATAATTTCCAGTTGTGTTTAAATGAGTAGTCGTTTTTCTTCAGTGTCCTGTCACTATAACCTTTTAAGAGTGCAGTAGTTCATTACTAAAATTCGGTATGTGATCTGGAAAAGCAACAGATTCTAGTAACCTTCTGGGAACGTGTGTTTTTGCTATTATGGTCTTTGGAACAAAAGAACATTTTGAACTTAAATCTTTTATTTTTTGCAGAAGATTAGATGCTGTAATACTTACAACAACAATCTTCAAGGATTATTGTTGTAAAGTGGAGCCTTCTTTATATGAATTTAGTATGCGGTCTGAGCCTGCAAATTTCAAGTTGCATTAACTGACATTATTTATGTTCCGCTTGTTGGAATAAGGACTTGTTGGCTTTACAGTTTCTTATGAACCTCCATTCTTATTAGGGTTTTTATATAGAGAGGCAAATGACCTCCCTAATTTTTTTCTGTAATATCCTTGTATGAAATAAGAAAAATTCAGAGATAGCGATTGACTATCAAGTAAACAATTAAAATTGTTGCTATCTTCTCTGGCCCCTCAAAGGAAGGAAAATATGTAATTTCTACAGTCAACTTGCCATAGGAACATTCAGGAGTCTTACTTCTCAATACAATCTGTCTTTCAAATAACGTCAAGATGAAAAGCTCAGGTTCAGGTCCAGTTTTGTTGGGCAGATTTAAATTGTTGCTTTTTTATGAAGAGATTTCCAGACAAAGTATTCACTGAACTTCCACTTTATTCTTTCCGTGACACTATAGGAAAAAAAATACTCATTTGACATTTAAGAAGGGATTGCTAAAGTAACCTCTGTTTTTAATGTCAAGCATACATGAGTACGTGGTGTCTTTCGTTCTTTGGTAAGAAGAATGCCATGCAACTTAATGTTAGTGGGCTGGATTTTGCTCTCACCTGCATGAATCCAAAATCTGCCATGGCCTTTAGACTTCAAAGCTTTAAACTAATGTTAGTAATTATCAGGACATGGCATTGTAGAGTGCTAACTCTACAACTGACTTTGGGCATGGCAGTTCCAAATTATTCCTTGGGTGCTCCGTGTGTCCAGATTATTCTGTATGTAACCCTAGTATTGCTTTTATCTGACATACAAGCTCTTCTGTAATTCTATAAGAGATTTTAAGTTACTTCTACTGTCAGCTGTATTTATTTATGGGCAGCTCAAGCCTGTTTTGATACACGTTGGTGAGTGCCATCAAATCTTCGCCTGGGTCTCCTATACATCTTGTGTATACCTTGGCGAGGGATAGGGAAACATTCAGGTAAGCAAGAAGAGCTCTGCATGGCTAATATTCTTTCATGGTCATGTCCTGAAAGTGGCTATCTCCTAAAAGAGTCTCACATGCAATTGGGGGATCTGGAGTATTGTCTTACTGTATCCTAACAAATAAAAATATTGTTTCCCTTGTTGAAGTTGTTTAGTGTAAGGGGAGAAGTTGCCTTAAAGGAATCCCCATATAAGACAAACTGAGCTATTCCAAAAATAATATGATGGTATGATCATAGTCACGTAGTACATTCTATTTTCTAAGCTCCTTTAAACTTAATCCTGAGCCAGGTAGGAAGACCTTTTCCACCTAAATTATGAGGGAAATGATGAGAAGCAGCACTTTCTGGGCTGTCTTATTGTTACAATGGTTTTGAGTATCTGAAGCTGCTTGAATGGTTTCAGCATCTCCCAGATGCAGAGCAGAAGCTCTGCGTAAACAATTTGAAATGAGGTTAATATTGGTATTTATTTACTTGGATGTTAGCCTCATGTTTGCTCTCAGACATGAAAGTTTCTGTATCACGGGGTATTTTATTTACCTTAGTGAGATCTCTTTTACGTTCTCATAATCAGTTGCTTGGAGAGAATTGTTCTCTTCTGAGTCAGAATGTCTTGGCACTCAAATGTATGGTTCTCTGTGTATTTTGTAGGAAAAGTATGTGCCATCAATATTAAAGGAGATCAGAAGATCTAGAAGTTTCTTCTAGATTTAACCACCCTGTTTTACTTCATTCTCCACAGACAAGACCTCCTACAGCATCCAATACTTTAAATTGTAAATTATGACTGCAGAGGAACAAATTCAAAGTACTGAGTGCTGTGACTTAAGTATCGTGACCAAAGCAGTCAAATTAAAACCATCATTCTAACAAGGTAGAGGCTGTTCCCACTTCAGCTGTTAAATTCTTTAAAAAACAAAACGGCATTACATTTATTAGCATAAAGCTGTGTGTGTAAGGATCAACTCTAACTGGGCACTCATTCATAATACATGAATGTATGTGGATGGCTCTGCTGAATTATTTAAGCTTTGTGATTCTTCTGTTCAAGAACTGGTTGTTTCTCACTTTAAAAGTGATCAGTCTTCTATGCGATTTAAAGCAGATCAAGAGTTATTTTGTGCATTTCTATCCATGTTCAACCAGAACACTGGCTTAATTTTATCATTAATATGTTTGGAACATAGTTGTGTATTTTTCAAAATGACTTAATAGATTTCCCCTACCATGGAAAAATAGTGTATTGTGACATCTGTATGTCTGCACCATTCTTCCGGATCCTCTAAAAACTGATTTCTGGTATCAGTTACTCCAGCTTGGTTGAAAAGCTGCTGTAAAATCTACAGCATCTAGTATTTTCAAATCCCTTTACACTGATAACTTTGTTTATTCCAAAATGTATTTTAATTTTTATGTGCAAAAGAGTTATTGAGAATACAAAACATTCTCTTCTATTTAGAATAGAATATTAAACCACTTTAAATGTGTGTAATATATAGTGGCACCGTTTTATGCAAAGCTATCTCAAAGTGCTTTATAAATCTCCACGAAGATTCTAAATCCTTTTCATAGAAAAGAGGATTTTTAGTCTTCGTATTTTTAAATTATGGATGAAGCCAAGACACTGATTAAATGTAGAATAAATACACTACCACCTGAGTAAATTTTAGA
Organism: Todiramphus chloris collaris; assembly: GCA_025345505.1. Lineage (NCBI taxonomy): Eukaryota > Metazoa > Chordata > Aves > Coraciiformes > Alcedinidae > Todiramphus > Todiramphus chloris. The sequence continues at coordinate 10,314,010 of JANVCC010000130.1, read as the reverse complement.
TGAGGTTATAGAAGTATGCGCTAAAAAGTTCCAAGGGGCAGCAGGAGGGAAAAAAATAAATATATATGTATATACAAAAAATAAGTGGGAAAGATGTGGAAACACTTGACAGGTTCTTTAGGTTTTGTTGTTTTGATGATTTGTTTGTTTTTAAACCTACATAAACACATGGCTAGTATAAAAGCTTTTCATTCAAAGCCAAGATTAAATAAAATGAACAGAGTAGTGATTCCTTCTACAGAAGGAAAGCCTTTCAGGAAAGAAATAATCATTCCATGTAGAAACAATTCTAAGCAATAAAGAAGGAGCTTTCTCTGAAAATCTAGTTAGCGATCTTTAGCTGCTGTAAACTAGCATAGACTTGTTGAAGTATTATACCTTCACTGATTTAAATTCACAAAGAATCTGCCTTACAGATTTTTAATAAATTTATATAATTATATAGATTATATAATGTTAAAGACAGTTGTGGATGAACAGGATTTCACCAGTCGGAGAGCTGCTGACACTGTCTTATCTGGAGTCAGTGCTCAGTTGAACTTCAGGTAGGTTTCAGTTGGAGATAATTGATGCAGAGGTGAATGTATACAGCTGGAAATATACATCTAAAAATAAATGACTGAGGAAGATAAATTATTTTGTACTGGAATTGACTATCTTTAAGATAAATCCATTGGGGAAATGGGCATTGTTCTTAGTCTGTGGTGTACTGTTATTTGAAATCTGAAATTAAATACATGGCATTATGTCTTTTTCTCCAGTCTGTGGCTCTGTTGGTATAAGGAATTTGCCTGGCTGGTTCTGACCCATGGTACTGTAGTGGAGGAGTATGTTCCTTGGAGAGAAGTTTTAATCTGTTAGCCAGATTGTTTCCTAAATGCTTTTCCTTCATGAGAACATAACGTTAGCTTAATGTTTGTATATGAGTGTAAATGTACACGTGTGTAAATATACACGTGTGTATATGTATATATGTGTATTTATATATTTGAGGCTATTATTGAGATGACCTGTTTTCAAGAAGCATTTTGCAATCAAAAAATACACTGTGCTGCGTCAAAATAGAAAGTATATTGACTGTGTTGAGTATGTTTTTCAGAAGAAGAAAAAAAAAAAGAATCATGTCTGCTTTTGTGGCATGTTTACTACTTCAGCCTAATTTAAAAGAAAAAAAAAAACCTGAACAAACACAAAAAAACAAGCCACAACAAGAAAACAACAAACGCACTAAATCCAGTAAGGCATTCAGTCTGGTTCTTTTAAAACCTTGTGAATAAATTTCTTCCTAGATTCAGCTATGGCATTTTGCTTCCATCCCCTCCTCTTTCTAGCACAAATGAATGTAGAATGTGTTTTTTCTTTACTAAAATCTTCAGACATATTTCTTTGAATAAAACATGTTCTCAGCCACTGCATAACACCAACCTACTTCAGTTTATAGTTCATCCTGTAGATTCATTACTTATTGATACTGAAAACATTCAGAAAAGGGGGAACTGTGTCAAAGCATTTTTGCATGCATGTACCCTAGTATTTTTAAGAAAGAAGAAAATTTGTTCCAGATAGGAAACTGTGTGCAATAGAGTCATTGTTGTTTGGTGGTTGGTTTTTTGTGGTTCGGTTTTGGTTTTCTTTTGGGGGGAGAGTTCTTTGTTTGTTTGTTTACTTTTCCTATTAGCATGGTTTCTATTCTGGAGCCCTCAAGGAGTGGTATCCAGTGGGAGCTGGATCAGCTGTAATGTTTGGCATCAGAATTATGGACTATACATGTCAATTCCCCTTCATTATGGAACTATTTCTGATTTTATTTGTGAAAATACTGTTTTAAAAAATACTATTTGGAAGAGGTGTAAATTTGTTCTGGTCTTGCAATAAAGTGAAGAATATTAAAAAGGTGAAATATAAATGCTGTTGTAAGTTGTTCAAATGTAAGTGGTCATTTCTATGGTCAAGAAATACATGAATGTAAAAAATGTTCAGATATTGTAAATATATTTTCTGTAATATATGTATATTTGGTCATAAGGTGGGTGGAGAATTGTAAAAATTAAGCACTTTAATTCCTGTTGAGTACTTAAAAAGAAAAGAAAAGAAATTTGTATCCTGTAAAATAAAAGCATCGTTAAATAAATATTGATGGTTGACTTTTTTGTCCATCTCCTGTTTACTTTGCTGATGAAATCTTTCAACCGTGTTTCCAATTGCAAGTGTAACTGTACGGACCTATCTGTTTTGGAATATTAGTATCTAATCTGCTGAGGTGCTGGCTACTCACAAATACTGATAAGTCAGTAGAAGATATATTTTAAATATATAATGAACTGTATATAATGCTATTACATCTTAGGTTAGGAAGATAAAAGATGTGGTCTCTGCAGTCCTTCACAGTTTAGATCCAGATTTCTATAATGGTAATAAAAATGTTCTCACATGCGACCAGGACGTTATGAATTGTGTACAAGAATTTTGGGTATTTTTTTACTTCTCTTTGCAAACACAGTAAACAAATTAGTATTTGATTACTATTTGCTTAATAAGTACTGATGAACCACAGAAAGTAATGCTTCCCTATCCATTTACATAACTTTTTCCACTAATATTTTCTTACTATTTTTTCACCTGTGATTGACTCTTTTCCAAACCCACTATTTTCCTCACTAAACACAGTGCAATGCCTTCTATCTGGAAACAAAAATCACAGAATTTACCCCAAAATGTGTTTTAAGAAGGAAAGACAAAAATTTGAACTACAGGAAATCTGTAATCACACCTCCTACTAAATTCATTTATATCATCATGTTTAATAAGCACTGATGCTTCTACTTAGCAAATTGCCCAGGAGCCCATCAAGTACAGGGTTGGTAAGTAAGTGGTAGGTGTTGTCTCCTCTGGCTCTCACTAAGAGCCAGACTGATACTGCCTTGTTACCACAGAATTAGTTCTCAGTATCGTCTGAGCTTCCTCACATGAGAGAATGTCACGTCAGTCTTTGGTAAACACAATATTTGGAGCTTGTCTGCTTTAAAGAAATTGCTCTGGAGAGTCCTGTTGTGTCTGTGATGAACAAGTGGAGGGATCCTTATGATTCTGATCGTTTTGTCTTGGAGCTGCTCACATTCTGCCTCCCTGGCCCTGTGCAGCTGTAATGCAGACCTTATTCATGTGGCAAATCAGGATCCACCCAGCTGTTTATTTGCTTGAGGTCTACCCCATGTCCGTGTTGCTAGTTTATGTTTCTGTCTTTAAAAATTAATGCTCTGGTGTCATAAGCAGGATGTGCTACCTGCTCTATCTCAAACTATTATATTTTTTGTTACAGCATATTTTTCAAATTACTTTGCCTAATTTCAAGTCTTAAGTTAGGAAGAATCCATCACATACCCAGCAGGTTTTCCAGTTGTTGTCTACACTATATGTAGTTGGGTTTTTTCCTCCCCCACCCCGCTTCCCCCAGTGATTCTTATAACTAGTCAGAACTTACATAGTCTCCAAGCATCAGGATCTTATCAGGAGACTTCATTAAGAATTACAGCACCAAATCTCAATTTTTTAATTTTTTTTTTTGCTAAATAAAGAAAATTTCCTCTGCCAGAACCAACTCCTTATGAAATAGAGCCTTAACTAAGAATCTAGATTAAGAGTGGTCTGCAGATGGATTGCTAGATCCCAAAACTTCTTTATGTTAGTTCTACTGAATACCACCCTACTTATCTAGAAACCTTTGGAATCTTCAAGTTTTAGTATTACAAATGCATAATCTAAAATAGACTATAGTTCAAGAAACAGGAATTGTCTTTGGAGCAGAATCCAGGATTACCTTCTCTTTCTTTGGCTTCTCATAGCCTCATATTCTGTTCTGCCCCTTCCTACCCCTGTCTCAGAGCCCCAGGCAGTCACAACATTCTTGTGTGGAGAATACATGGAAATTAACTCTCTCTTGGGTCCACTGGACGCTGAATTTGCATCTCTGACTTTGTCAGCTTGTGTTCAAAAGCAAGGCTGGATGTTTGCGCTCTACTCTGAACGTGTTTTAAAATAGTATATCCAAGTCATTTTTCCAGATTCTAAGCAAGGGTCCCTGCTTCAGGGAAATGGACTTTGAACTCTGATTTCTACTGAATAGAGTGAAATTTCAGTGTGAATTTAAATGAATGACCCTGTGATGGAAGAACATAAGATTTCAACTGTAATTTTGTTTATAACTACTACTGACTGGCTATGCCTGCTTTGCCTGTTCTGTCTTACTTGCATGTTTCTTGCTCTCAAAGGTGAATCCTAATCTTCTAGCTCAAGGCTTTGGGGCACAGCATTTTCAAAAGCCATACCTTACCAATGTTGTATTTTGAAATTCAATTTCAGACAAGCACTAAGCTGGTGTATTCAACTGAATGTTCTTCATTGACTGAAGTGCATCTTTCTGTTCTGTGTCATGTGACAAGACCTGCAATCCATACAGTCCAAGACAACTCTGTGATGCTAAGCAAAGCATGGTGAGTAAGATATTAAGTGTCCACTCCAGAACTGTAACCATGACCTGAACTAAAAAGCTTAAGTTAGATACACTTGAAAGTATCCATTAGTTTTACACACAGGCTGTGATGTTATAAATCACACATGCTCACTTGTTATATTTCCAATTTAAACTTACATTTCTGCCAATCACAATGTAAAAAGCAGCATGCACAAGAAAGCATATATTGTAAAAATAAAAAACGCATCTCTTAGCATACTGTTTTATCTTAAAAAGACCACAGGGGATAGCCTTATTTAAAATACTAGATTCGTAAGGAGAAGATACAAGCTCAGTTCCTCCTGAATGCCAGCAAGTTTTGGGTGGAGTAAGCTTTGGCCGGAGTAAAGTTATTTTTCTTTTCCTCTAGTTATATTACCTCAGCTGAATGTTAACTAAGAGTGCATTTTATTTTCCAATAAAAAGTTACTTTCTCATTAGCAGATGGATTGTTATTGCCTTTATTGCCACAACCGTGGTCCTTTAAACTAAAAAGTTTTCACCTTAAAATCAGACTGCAAACAACAGGAGGCGGGGAAATGATTCCCTAGTGCAACTGTTCCTATTGTGTATGTTATTCTGAGAGGTCTGACCATCCCAGTTGTGAGGGGAGGGAGAACTTGGTACAGCAGTTCAGAACAATACAGAGGTTACAAAGATAGTCCAGCCAAACTTTTATCTCTACTGGTCTTGTCAGAAATGCTGATATCTTACAAACACCAAAGTGCTCGAGCTTTGTTACTGATTGATGAACTTTGACTGCTGTTTGCCCTGTGGCTCTTGCCCTCTGTGCCCTACCCCTTCCTTAACTTGAAACTTGCTTTCTCTTCTGCAAGCATGTTTTCTTGAGAAGTTATGTGATACCCCAAATATTCAAGAATTTAGATAAGTAACTTCCCTGTGGGCAGAGTGAGAAAATATATGGAACTTTCAGTTGTTTAGTTCATCATATTGTCCAGCAAAGCCCCATTCCACAGGATCATCTTCTGTCAGATGCTGGGTCCCGGCATAGCTAACATGGGCATTCCTATCAGCACTGTGACCTTACAGCCAGCTCTAAGTGTGTAGGGAGAGCTCTCTTTGCCAGCTCTGCAGCATCCCTGGACTATGGCTTTTAAAGCTCTCGTTTCTGTTTCTTCTGGACAAAAAAAGGAGCAAGGTTTAGAGTCTGTCAGCTGGGGAAATCTGTGTAGAACATCCAAACAAAGGGTCATTCTGTCAAGGGATTCCAGGAATTTATTTATCTCAGCTTCTAATGGTGTTCACTGTGCAGATGTCTGGTATAAGTGCTATGACAACTGGTTATAGTTACATTTGTGATGAGGCTGCTCTGGAGAACACAGAAACAAGATGCAATTTGGCTTTGTATAAAAATCAGGCTCTGCCAGACCCATTAATCACTCTGTTGCATGGTTCCAAAAGGTGACATTACCAAGGAATAATTTACAGAAGTATTTTGCTAATAGTGTTTGTGTAGTACAAACTAGAGTGACCATACACAGCACAACTGCCAAGTTCCATACTTGAGACATTTCAGTATGGTAATCAATTAATTCTTTCTCTAGACAAATGCAATGGCAAGGAAATGCGCTTTACCGAGGTGATAATTTGTGGTCTCCTTGTCTGGCAGAAATGAATTAAATGGCAAATGACTTGTCCACTACTGCCAGTATGTCAATATAAAGACTTCAGCTGCCTGAGCAAAAATGGAAGAAGATGATGATGTAAAACTATAAAGAAATTCGCATCATGGAGGAGAAAGACTGGAAATTTTGTTCTTCTGACTTCAAACATAAAACCAAGGAGGCTTGTAATGACATTAGATGATGACAAATTTAAAACTGACACCAATTTGATTTTTTGAACTGTGCATAATTAGATCATGAAATTTACTGTCACAGGATATCATTAGAGCCAAGATTTTCCCATGATGGGACAAAAAAATCCTATTATACGGCAGATAAAGCAATCTAGTTTCCAGTAACATAAAACAGAAGAAATATCGAACTGTCTACTTCAGATTTTACAGTAATATCAAAATTACTTAATACACATTTTTAGAATCAGAAGATCGTATTACTGCATTTTTATGTGTTCCCCAGAGGGCTGATGCTGGATGGGCTTAGAGCTGAGATTATGAGATAGATTGATACCAGGTCAGATTCAGTGTGGCAGTTCCTATTTCCTGGTGTCAATTAACTTTTAGTAAATAACCAGTCTGACCAGTACTTCCTTTTATCAGATCTCTGAGCTTCTTGCTCAGTACAACGTAAATCAGCCATCGAAACTCAGAGTTAAAGCTACAGATGACCACTGCTTGTTAAAATGTTTATTGCTTTGGCACAGTCCTTAACTGGGCTGAGTTAAGGGTTTTGTAAGTTAATGCAGGCCATGACACAACACAGCATAGGTTTTTCCATCTCTCACTTTTTAGCCAGAAATGTACCGTGTGATAAACATTGCATTGTTATTTTTCTTAGTCTTACATCTTTAGTACTTTCTTTTTTGCTTTCCTTCATTAATTCACTTCCTCCATCTGTGTTGTGCTTCTCTATTTGCGTATCCAGTGGCTATCTAGCCCTTTCAACATCTCTGCTGGGCAGGATAGGTTATCTCCACTCATTTCAGCAACCGGTATTTTCTTTGTGCACTTCCTGAAATATTATTCATGATAAAATTCTAAGAATAGTTATAGGGGGAGAGACTAAAGGGCAAGCACACAGTACTTCTGTATGATACTCTCCCAGCTTCCAAGCATTGCCGATTCAGAAATATCCAGAGCCAGATATGATTCCTACATAGCTATTTATTTACGTGCAATACATTTCTCTCCCTTAAACATGTCCCAACACCATCAGAATCTATTTAAACTTTTACTGTCTACAACAACCTTTGGTAAGAAGCTCAACAACCCACTTGTAAGGGGCTACTGTCTTTGTTTTGTTCTGACTTGGCTCCTAGTTTCATTAGATGTTCCCAAAATACATGTATTGGAAGGGAGATGAAACAAAAAGAATGCTCTTCCACTCTCTCCAAGCTGTTCATGATTACACAGACCTGTAATCCTCCTTACACCCCACTATTTCCTTTGTAGAGTGAAGACACCTACTTTGTTGATCTTGATATTGAAGCTGTACCACGCCTTTTATCATCATCTTTGTTGTCCCTCTCTAATCCTTTTGCAGTTCTACATACATACTTTCAGCCATGTCCCGCTCCTGGTCTAAATTAAAATAGAAACCAGATTGCATTTACTACATCTCACAGTGGTGCCCATGTGGTCATACGGCAAAATGAAAGTGGCAAGAGAAGAGAGATTCACAAAATGAAATAAGCTGATGTTATCTAACTACTGTAGGTGCCAACAGCTTTTATTTTTTTTTTTTTTACAGGTGTACAACGTGGGGAATGTTTGCTGTCATCCTGGAAGCTGGAGAGGCAAATGCCAAAGGACATGCTGGTATTAATGATCTCTGAGAGCAATTGGCTGCAGCACACAGAAAACTAATGGGTGAAACCGCTGAATGATCATCACACCTGTATGGCTATGACGAGAACTCCTCAACAACATAGCATTCAGAACCTTCCTCATAAAATCGTACACACAGTAATTGCTTTCTCTTTGCTGAATATGCTGATTTTTGAGTGTTTCAGTTTGCTTGGCCATCTTTATGCTTTTATCACAAAATATTACTTCCCTGCAAGAAATGTGAAATTTCCCAGGTAAGAATGAGAAAAGTTGTTGTAAAGACATACAGATAAGAACATAGCTCCTTTTATGTTCTTTCCTTGAACACTGGAGGTTTCAAGACATGAAGACTGGAAAAGACCAGTCTGTGTAGAGTAAGAATATAAATTCTAATGCCATCCAGAACTTGAAAGTTTCAGATGCATTTTTAATCTGTTGGCCAAAGCCAAAATTCAACTCAGTGCTAGTGTATTCATAATTTGTCTTTCAGAAAATGCACTGAAGAGAAACAAATTTAAAGATCAGACAGCTTATTTGTTGTGATCTTGCATCACAAGTCATCCTCCAATTTCATTCTTTGTCTTCATATAATAAAGCTGAGTATTAGACCCCACACAGTTTCCCACTTCTCTGCCTTATCCAAATGTGCTATTACGCACCCGAGCTGGAAAATTTCAGAATGAGATTAGCTGACTCACAGCAAAAACAAGAACATCCCCCCCAAAAGCAATCAGAATAAATACAGCTGTTTAAAATGTCCATTGTAGCTCAATATAGGAACAGAAACGGGACAACATTCTTTCTGCTGCATGGTTTGTAGCACCAGATCGTCTCTGGTTCTTTTCTCCCCGTGCAGAGTCCTCCATCATGCTTCCTTCCCCGGCCCCGGGAGTTTTCTTTTCCTGCGCTGTTGGCTCCGTGACCCAGATGCTGAGGGGTCCCAGATGCTGAGGGGTCCCAGATGCTGAGGGGTCCCAGATGCTGAGGGGTCCAGCGCTTTGCCGCTCGGCATCAGTCCGTGCCGCGCTCCGCGGGCAGCCGCGCCGCCGCACCGGGGGAAAGAACGGCGAGGGCAGCTGAGGCGCAGTTTGGGGTTTTTTTTTCCCGCTTTTCAAGGGTTTGCAACTCGCGGTGCCTCGAAAAAACGTGGCCGCTCTACGCTGCTTGCCGAAAACTGTCTCTGGCTGGCGGCGAGTCCCTCTTCCCGGAAACGGGCTACCGGGCTGCGCCGCTCCCGGTGATCTCCGGAGGGCAAGGGCTTTATGGTAGCGGAGGACACAATAAACCTGGGAACGCCTTGTGCGTCAAAACCACAGCGGCCCCGGGGCGCCTGCCAAGCAGCAACCCCGCTGCCCCGGCTGGTAGCAGCTTCCCGAGGGCGGGCACCGCCCTCCTGGGCGCCTCTCCCTCGCACTACAACTCCCGTGATGCCCCGCGGCGGCGGGGCCGCACCCGGCGGACGCGCAAAGCCTGCTGGGGGCCGTGCCGTGCGCGGGGGCCGGCGCCAATGGCGGCAGGCGGAGGGGGCGGCTGACGGGAGTCGTTGCCTGTCGCGCCCATTCATCGCCGACGCTTCCCCCGGCCGTCGCCCTCCCCCGCCGCTATGGAGGCGCTGATCCCCGTGATTAACAAGCTGCAGGACGTGTTCAACACGGTGGGGGCCGACATCATCCAGCTGCCGCAGATCGTGGTGGTGGGCACGCAGGTGAGGCGGGACGGGCCGGGCTGGGGTCGGGGAGCGGGCGGCGGGCGGCAGGGACCTTTACTTCCCTGAGGGCAAAGTCGGGGCGTCCGTAGCGCCTCCGGCGCTGCTGACCCGCGGTCGTCTCCGCCAAGGGCACGGGGGGACGCGGGGAGCCGAGGGCGGCCGCCCGCCTACCCCCAGCTCCCCGCGTCGTCGTCCCCTCCCCGTCCCCTTCCTGGGCTCCTCTGCCTCCCCACCATTTGCAGTGGGAGTGCCCCTTCACCGCCCTCCCTCCCCGTTCTAGCTCCCGAGGGCTGCCGAGAGGGCCTTTCCCTCCTCCCTCCCCCCCCCTCCCCGTGTCGATCCTGTGCTGCTTCGTGACCGCCATCGCTCCTCGGTGCCTTCCCTTCCCTTCCCTGACAGCCGCCGTGAAGCGGGCGCTGACTAAAAGGGATGCGGTAGCGGAACGGCATCTTGCAGCCGTGGATTAATTTTCCTTGCTGCGAGTTCTTCTGCCGTTTTGGACCTCTTTGTCTTCGCTCCTGATGGGGAACGAAGGTGAGGGGCAAAACCAGGCCTTTGTTGGTTGGAGCAGTTACAAACGTGTGTGTCTCAGCCCGATAATGCTGCTGCTGCTGGGCTCGAAGTGAGATACCTCACACCCTTTCAGACCTATTCAAACGGGACGCTGTTCTTTTGCAAAACTTTTGGCAACAGAACACGTGTGACCAGAATTGCAGCAGTCATCGGGGAATTGAAAATGAAACGTTAAACTCACCTAAAACCTGAAGTTAATGGGTCTTCTTGTTACAGTGAAATCAACAGTGCTTACTGAGCGTGTGATGTTACTTGATAATAGCAATACCAGCTGCTCTCCACTCAGGGATTTCATTACATGACTTAAACCACCTGAGCTGTATGTTTAAAGCATGCATGTTGCTGAAGCGTGGAATAGGTTTGCTTAAAGCCAACTGTAGTGTTGAACTGGTTGTGAGGTAACCACCTGTTGTTCTGTTTTACCAGTATGAATCGGATAGATTCATTGTCTGTGTATCAGTCACTTTATTAAATTGATCTAAGTTAATTGAATTGGGTGGGAGAGGTTTTGCATTGGTAAGCTATATTAGGTACTTGCTATTTTTGTAGCTGACAAGAGTCTGTTGCTTTATGAAGACATTTAAACTCCTTTGCATTAAAAACCATACAAGTAAGGGGCTTTTTTTGTTTGCTTGTTTTTAGGGTTTTTTTTGTGCTTTAGTTTAGGTCTGCTACAGAAAGTATAAGGCAGAGGTGTGACATTTTTGTGCGTAAAAGAAATATTTTTTTCTGTTTCACTTTCTGAAATGCATTGACATGGCGTTTCTTAATTATCCTTTCAAACAATTTTGTCCTAGCTAACTTTTCATGAGTGTACAGTAGATACTGAGAGTTATGACAGTACTGACATGCATTTGACTTCAGTAGTCTACCCATCACTATTAATAACCCATTTGGTGCTGTATTCAGTATATTCATAAAAATTTTTGAATTAGTGTGAAATTTCTTAATATGCCAAAGGAAACTCTTTTATAGACTCCAAGAAGGTATACAGCAAAATGTTTAGCAAGCTGTATCTTGTTCTGGTTTTAGTCGGGGCTGTTGGAAGAAATAATTGTCTTTACTGACATAGTAATCCTGTAGATAGTGATTTTATGCAGTTGGTCTTAATTTAAACAATTTTATTACTTTCTTCACTTGAAGTTAGGTGATTGTAGACCAGATTTCTGGAGATGTCTCAAACACAGCCTGAGAGCAGATAGTTTTGCTGCTGGTAGCTTGCTTCCATGGTTTGTGCTTATTTGGTTTTTTTTTTAAATATGCCTTGAAACAGTCTTGTTTCTTGAGATATTTTTGGTTAAGTGTTATGTGGCCTTTAAGTTTGTTCACACAGTTGTTTTGTTGGTAGCTGTCTGGCATATGTCATCTCTTACTTTTTCTTCTTTGAATAATATCCACAGTTTTGAATTTTGCACCTCCATTGTTCTTTGTAGGAAACAAATGTTCCCAGTTAAGATTTCTGTAACTCTCCATTATTTTATGGTTTTGGTTTTTTTTTTCCAGTTTGCCTGTTGCTTTTCTTAAATGACCTTTTTACATATTCGGTGAGAAGAAAAATACTTCAAGTATTTTCTGTTGGTTATTTTTCTCACCTGTTTTCTCTGTCTCTTCTCTACCCTTTTACTGGTGTTTCCTTGTGTTTTTCTTCAGTTCTCATTTATTTTCTACTTTGTGCATCAAATTAATTCTCTCTTTTCTAGAGTATGTAGAACCTAGAAACTGCTTGCTTCAGCTTTGAATGTTTTCTGTTTCCCATGTCCCCCTTGCTCCTCCTCTGTTGTTTTGGGATTCATTTCCTACTATCTGAGCAATTGAATTGTCTTAATTTTTCCACTTTCTAGATGGATTTTGGTACTAATTACAAAATATTTCTTGGTAAGTTTTACACATTTAGATGGCATCTTCCAGTGGTGTTCCTATGACTCTTGTCATATGGGAATTATTTCTCATTTTACATATAAATCCTGTGTAAATTATTTCTGTACCCTAGTACAGGGTCAGTTCAGACAATTGAAGACTCTGCTGCTGATAAAACTTGGGACACGCTCAGACTGACAACTTTGCAACGCTATTTCAGGGTTTTTTTGCTATTCCAAGATAGGTGTTCTATTTTTTTTCCCCCAATTCAGGAAGTCAGTTCCTTTTTTAGTAGCTTATTACTGAAGTGCAAAAAAAAAAAGTCCAGGCTGGGAATAGTGTATAAAGGATATTTGTCCAATAATACTCTATTACCCAACCTTCTGGTGTGTTTTATACAAATGCTTTGTGATCTCTGCTTGTAAGGGGTAATGAGGTGGTATTGAAGGGCCTTAACTAAACACATTAAAACTACAGCAAAAGGAGGCAAGGGGAAGAAAAGAAGTTTGGTCAGTTATGTCATATTGTATGTCAAGGGCACATGTAGGCATTTCATTTTTGTGATAGCATTTATTACATGTAGGGTGTAGTTTTAGAATAAAATTTAAAAAAACCTCAACCAAACAGCAAAGTATCTGCCTAGAGATGTGAAAAAAATGAATCACCTTTATTTTTTTTCGTGTCATTAATTCTTGGGATCTGTTTTGGGTTTTTGGAAGTCATCAACCTAGTTGTATACAAACTGGAGTGTCAGTTGTATAGCAAAGTTCTTCCAATGCTGACATTATAAAAATAAGTTGTGGGCTTTGTTTGCACTTGATAGTGTTGATTCTGGTAGAGACGTTGTGGTGAAATTGATCTGGCAACTAATGAAATTCGCAGTGAGATTTTTAAATGACCTTTCAGGTGGACATTTATATAGTACTTTTGCTCAGTCTTTGGGACTTGAAGTAGCAAGTTGTGGTTTGCAATTTATAACATAGACTGTTCTGTTGGATGCTTCCATCTGAAGGTGAGCATTGCATTTATTTCTTTTTCTCTTTTGCATTTCAATGCTAAACCAAATTTTATTGCCAGGGAGAAAGACTTCTTGATCTGAGAAACAGGTAGCCTGATCATTTGAATATGTATAGCTGTATACTCTGCTAGGCTAAGCAGTTAGGATGATTAAATTGACTCTTAAGAAGTTGACAGCAATGGGAAGCTAATGTGTGGCCCTGGATACTGGGATGAGAAGAATCTGGTAAGATTCTTTTTGAGAGAGACTGGCATAGTCATCTTAAACTTCAGATGCTCTGCAGAGCTTCTGTGACCTTTCCCTGTCATAGAAGGTCAGGGGAACAGAAATTTAAGCTGCTTCAGCTTACTCAGTTTATTCAATGTATTCTACATTGTGCTGCACAAAAAAAACCAGTTTTAGGTGAAGAAAACTCCAGCTTGTACCAAGCAACCAGGAAAACTCTATGCCAAGCTTTACTCTGGAATGTTTTTCTCCTTTCTCTGTTTTGTCCAGGGATCTTTCCTGGGATTTCAAGCAGATACAAAAAGACCTTAGTATATATGTTTGTAAAAGGGGATGTAAGTAGAGCATAGCTTCAGTGCTGTCTATTCTGCCTGGGGAGAGCCTTTTTTTTTTCTCCCAGCTATCTTGCAAACTTCCTGGTTTGGGTTCTTTTTGTTTGTTTTGATATCTGACATTCACTGTATCTATGTTTGGGAGTAGCTGTTTTCCTTTTTGCCATCCCTTCCTCCTGTCTAGTGTTCTGGTGTCTGTTTCAGACAAGCAGCAAAGTGAGGCTGACATTAATTAGTTGTTTACATTTACCAGACATAATATAAATTTTGCTGCACCAGCAGTTGATGTTGTTCTGTTTCTTCTCTTTGATGGGCCCTCTCAGTTTCTGAACAGTTACATTTTTCAGGTCCTGAACATTTCTAGGATTGGAAGGATGACATTTTCACTGTGTCAGTGTGCATGAATTAAAATAAAATTATAGGTCTAATAACTGTAATTCTGTCTTTAATCTCTACAGATTTTTAATAAAAAACAACGTTAAGCATTTTTAAAGAAGATACCAATTTTATTGTTTGCAAATGCCCAGTTCCTTTGGAAGAGTGGAGAGAATACACAGGTACAGAAGGATGTGAATAAAGTGTAGTGTTTTGGTGGTTGATTTTTTCCCCTCTCACTAGTTTTGTCTGCTGGCTGCCAGGGTCCTGTTCATCTTGTGATTGGCAATTGTTTTTCTTGGAAAACCTGTATTTTAATTAGAACAGATGGATTTTGTATCTTGTCCACAGGGGGTAGTGCAAAGGAAACATGTCTTCAGGAAAAGGAAGGGGAAGGGTATTACAGCAGGCAGCCCTGGTGAATGTGTTTCAGAATCTGGAGAGAAAACAGTTGTGTACATCTGGGAAAAGATTTGTTCCTGTCATAGCCAGAAGGCTTACTGGCTTTCTCCTAATTTTCCTTTTTTTTTTTTTTCTCCCCTTCTCTTTCTGGGAATCTCTTGTTTTTAGAACTTTGTAAATTTAAAGATACAAATTGGCTTTGTTTTGATTCATTTTACTGAAAAAAAGTAACAAACAGTAGTATAGGCAATAATATCTACGGTCATTCTATATGGCTTTGAAATGTGGATCTTCTGTTTCTAATTACATTTGAGGTTGGCCAAGGCTCTGAGCAGCCTGGTGTAGCTGAGGGTATCCCTGCTCACTGCAGGGGGGCTGGACTAGATGACCCTCGGAGGTCCCTTCCAGCCCGAGCCATTCTATGATTTGGTATTTTTTATTAAGCAAATTATTGGATGACTTTGAGAATTGATGTATTAAGAAAGAATACTTCAGCAAATCTCTTACCTCTTCGCTGTTGTTTGGTGTGTATCTATGGTTTAGATACAGTATAAGCACAGGATTCCTGAAGAATTTTGACTCAGCTTTGCAAATTCTGGTGTTCCTTACATGTACATAAGCTGCTTTTTTGTAGAGGGAGTTCCTGTGGCTTCCAGTTTCTTCCTGACTGAATCAGGAAAGCTCTCTGTTCAAGCTAATGGTGAATGGCCTGCAGGAATAACAGTCTTGTAATCCAGACAAGATCTTTCACAGATAAAATGTATTTTGCAACAGCAAACAGTACATTATGCTGGCTTCACTGCTTTCTCAAGTTGGGATTAACCTGTTAGCTCTTTTGCATCTTTCTAGAAGTATAATCTTGTTTAAAAGAGTGTCTTATAATAATTCATCAGGCTTGCTTATAACTTCGAAATTGTCTTCAGATGAGTAAATTTTTTTTTTTTTTTTTGTTGGCTGTTTAGAACCAGCCTAGCTTAGGGTGTCCTTAGTTCAAACAGGAAAAATTTGCCAAAACAGTTCCGTTGTGGAACTGTTCTGAAATTGCATCCGTGCCAGCCTTTTATTTCAGAATAATTCCGGTTTGCCAACAAGGAATGAAAAAAAAAAAAAAAAATCAATCTTGCTGTTTTTCAGTTATAACATGCTCTTCCAGGATAGCTAGTGCAGAGAACTTCTTTTCAAAGCACCTATCTGGGTAATATTCCTTTGGATGAGATCCCAGCAAAAATGCATTAGCTTATATTTCTCAATAATAAAGTTAAAATGTAGTAAACTGGGTATGTATGTATTGCTAAAAGCATGGTTTAGCCAACAGGACTGCTGTAATGCTTGTATGATGGAAACTGAAGGATTGTTACAGTTCTGCCTCAGATGTCAAAATAGAGGCATTGGTTTTCTTAGCAGAATTCTTGAGGAATTACTGTTTCACTGAGAAGTCTCTCCTACTTTGCAGTTCTTTACTGTTCTTCTCAAATGTTTTTGTTGTGCCACTGAGAAAGTCCTAGGGAATGTTGATATCACTGCCTCTTTATTTTCTTGTGCTGTCCTGCAGTAAATCTGTTGTGTTGCAGGAGTTCTTAGCAGTTCTTTACTGTTTGGTCCGGTAATTTAAAAAAAAAAAAAAAAAATCAGTTTGCCCTAACAAAAACAATGAAGAAAGTTTATACCCCTTTCAACCAATTTTCTTGTTGGATGTTCCGCAGTAGTTTATTGGACGTGTTTTCTTAAGAAGGTTTTTTCCACAGATGATTTCACATTGGTTCCACAAAGCGATGATAAAGTCTAGAGATAGACAGGATGAAGGCAACAG
The DNA here is from genome assembly GCA_025345505.1 of Todiramphus chloris collaris. NCBI lineage: Eukaryota > Metazoa > Chordata > Aves > Coraciiformes > Alcedinidae > Todiramphus > Todiramphus chloris. The sequence continues at coordinate 10,297,731 of JANVCC010000130.1, read as the reverse complement.
ATTCTTGAAAGATGACTTGAAATTTGTTGTAGCTGATACAAGTCCATTATCATTTTAATAATACTTGAAATATGCAACAATCTGACTGTAAAAAAAAAAAAAAAAATTCCCAGTTCTTGTGCATCAGTGAGACTGGAGGTGAATCCTGTGTTTATTACTTTCTTGCGGCATGGGCTTCATACAAATAAGAGCAGAGTGGCTTATTCACCGAGCTAATTGGTGGGATCCAGTGAGTTATAGAACAATGAAGCTCAAGAGACATGGAATGTCTTTGAGGACAACCTCATTGGAGCACAAAACAGTAGTCCATACGAGTGCTTAGGAGACTGAGTAGACGTGAGTATGGAAGGAGCTCATGTCTGAGCTTCAATGCGGAAGACTCATGGAGGAGGTAGAAGTAAGGACAAGCTCATTCAAGGATATAAAAATACTGCCTGCGTATGCAGAGATGTTATTCAGAAAGCAAATATTCCACTGGAGCTGGTAAGGGACATCAAAGGAAACAAGAAGATCTTCCAGCACTGCTTCAGCAGTTAAAGAGAGAAACAAGGGAAATACATGCTTGCTACTGTGTCAAGTGATCTAGTGACTGTGAATACGGACAAGGCTGAGGCACTTGATGCTTTCTTTGCCTTGGCCTTCCTTCACCAGCAGGGTCTTCTAGGCCTTTGTACTTATAGATGGGGCTCAGTGTGGAGGGTAACTCTCAATAGTGGAAGAGGATTGTATTGGGGTTCTCTTTTGGATATAGAGAAGGCATCTTTGGATGCTGTTGGGTATAGGGTGCAAGCCTTCTAAAATTGTGAATGCTGATGACTACTTGGGAAAGGAATAAGAAAGCAAATGGAGTGTTTGGGATGAATGTAAACAGTGGTTCATAGCGTTACTTCAGAATTTTTCAATACAAAGTCTCTTCCATTTGGCTTGTCAACAACCTTGAAGTGCTTTTGAAAGTAATGTCTCTTGCTGTTAATGAAGCTAGACAATTGTAGAGTCAAGCACTGCTGTCTGCTGCTTCTGAATTCCTGAAAAATGTGTTAATACAGCATCTTGCAAATGAAATTTTCTCACAAGAGTTATTGTAATGGGTGAGAATAAATGGCTTTTGATATTCACAAAATGCACACAGTTGAAATAGTCAGGGACAAGTAAAGAAGAAATTAAGGTTAGGGTGGCAGAAGCAAGATCATTGGGACTGTTGAAACAGTAGACCCTCTGGATTTTTGGAGTGGGTCACAGTTCTTACAGATTCCAGCTTTTCATCTTGTGAGACTAAGTGCACAATCATTTCCCTGTTATTCTGTCCTTCATCCTTGATTGTTTTAGATTAACCTGAAGATGATGCTGACAATTATGTAAATATAAGGAGGTAGTGAGAAAGCTGGTAAGATTTACATCATATATACTGTCAGTGTGTATTGAACTAAATTTCTTAAGTCCCTGTGTACATCATTTCTTCTTATCTTAGTACTGGGAAGAATTGTTTTACCATCCATTAAACTCAGGTGCTTATCTGTGAGGCTGCTGATGGTTAACAGAGCAGAGTGTTGGAACACTCTGCAGTAGAAGTTTGACACAGTGGTTGAAGAAGCAACAGACATCAAGATGTTCCTGTATTTGCTCTTTTTCACTGCACAATCTGTATAAAGTTCCTTTCGGTGTTGCAGCTTATAGATATTTCAAATTAGGATCAGATATTAGTCCAGAGTAAAGCCTGACTATCTGCCACAAAAGGTTAGCATTCATTAATGCTTCTTTGGACTTGTGAAATGAGTTTATGGCTTTCAGTTTGTGCTTAAAATTGTACGAGCATTCAGTGACAAAACAAGTGAGATGCTGCTGCAGACTTGGTCCTGAAAAATTCTGTGGTACCTTTGGTTATTAGTATTGGTGTCTGTCTACAGCTGTTGTATGAAGGACTAGCTAAGCTGAATTTGTGTTCTGAACAGACCCATATCTCTCACTTGCCTCTACTGGCAGAAAAAGATCAGCTTTGTCTTCTTTCCTTACCATGTTCCCTGGCAGCTCTTGGCAGTGGCTGTGTATGGGGCCCAGATTCAGGAGTGCATCATTAGATACTGCATTATGTTTCAGGAACAGATTGCTTTCATAAAGGAATGTAATGCAAATTGAAGCAAATTTCCTGATGTCTGGACTGTTGTAGTGTCTCGTCTAATGATCCTTCACATCTGTGAAGGATCCAGATTGTTCCTTCTACATCCAGAGATAACTGTGGGAGTGGTGTAAGACATAGTGGTTTAGTTTCCATACGTAGTTTGGTTTATGCCCATCTCAGCTTCCTGCAGTACTCTTCTTTTGGAAAGACCAAACAGTGACCAGTACTATGCAGCAATTTGTCCCATCAATTTTGGCTTCCTGTCTTGGTGAGGTTCTTGATAAGGACTTCAGCTACTTATTAGTATTCCTTCTCTACTTGGATTATATGTTCAGGAAAAGCTACTTCATCTGAGTCTCGTTCTACCCATGTGAAAGAAATCATGCTCAAGAGATGTTAAAAATATTTTTAATAAATGAAACCTTTGTGGATTTGCTGGTTTGGGTTGGTTCTTCTCTTCTGATAAAGCTTTATCATGTCTCATCTTTTTGAGCAGGCATTCCACATATTTTATATTATGAAGTTTGTTAAGCAGTGGTTTGTTGCTTGTCACTCTGAAATCTACTTTTTTTTTTTTTTTTTTGCTTTCTGTAATATCAGTAGCTCTTCAGCAACATGCTATGATGGGAGCTTTTGTAGGGGGGCTTTCAAAGGTAGTTCATGCTTTGGACAGATTGTTCTTCAGTTACTCTTTTGTAAGATTTCAGTGCCCAATGTCCTGCCATAAGCTGCTTTCATGTAAGGTGCCCAAAATTATTTGGAGAAGGTCAGTTGAAGGAGAAAATTACTTACTTTTTAAGGGAATCTTTTGGAGAAAAAAAAAAATTAGTAAGGCTGTCTTTCTGTTTCCTTTGACCTTGCTGCTTTTCCTAGTTTTTCTAGACAGCTGACCTCACTGCTGTCAAATATTACTTAGATTTACTTGGAAAAATATGTACAATCTGCATTTGTTTGTTATTCACCCATTGAGACAATGATGTTGTTGATTGAGCAGCATTTTTCTGTGCCAATAAGCATAGTTATATGGTAAAGTGTTAGGCAAAAACAAGGCTTTCAGTTGTTGTTCAAGCTTCCTAGAGGTTTGGCTTTGTATTTTAGTATTTATTTTGTGCTTCTGCATACAAGTTCTATTTCAATAGTTCCTAATTCTCTCATGTGGTATGTTCCTGTATTGTCTTACTGCACTGGTAGAAATGTGCTGTCTGACAGTGCTGTGTTGCTTGATCTCTGCTTATCTATTTTTCATGTTTAGAAAAAGTAACCTGAGATGTCACTAAATGCATATTTAGAAGATGTTGTGCACTGCTTTTATTTCATGTTATGCTAGGTTCTGTACTCATGATTTACTTGAAGTCTTAAAGCTGTTGTTTCAGAACTGGTAAGCTGAATTGAGGTTGTTAAGAGTAATGCACATTCTAACTGTCAGAAGTATCTGTTGATTTTGATTTTTTTTTTTTTATTTGTGGCCTTTCTTTTTGTTTGATTGTTGTGGTGGTGTTTGTGGTTTTTTTAAGAGAATTGTTTAGTAGTAATATTAATACAGGAACACTTCCTAGCTGAAGGCAATCATCAGAGCAGGTTTTCTCATGGCATGCCCATCTTGACTTTCCAGCTGAAGAAAGCTGGAAGAGTTTAATACAGGTCTATTAAAAAGACAATCTCCCTGGTCAGACTTTCAGAGTATTATGTTGACATGTCTGGGTCTATTGTTTATTGTTAGTCTTAACATGGTAGTAGTTTTGAGTCACTCTTAAATGCCATGTGTTCACATCTCCTTATTGGACCATTTCTGCATTTTATACAAACGTGCTACAGGGGAATATTTTAAATGTGCTCTCCAAGTGAATCTGTGATTGCAGAACCTCTACGTATTTCACAACTTCTTACAGTTTATCACATAGACAGATGTTTACAGTTAATTCAGTTGTAAATACATATAAACGCAGAGTGGGAGAGACTATAAAACAATGTTTACATATTTATGCTATAAAACAGTGTCTGCGCTTATAAAGCTGATAAGGTATGTTATACAAAAACAAAACCAAACAAACAACAAGCTGGAAGTCGTATAAGATTGTGATAGCTTAATGTACTCAAATGTATGTAGTTAATATCTTTTTGTATAATGCTCCTGTTAGTATTAAGATGGCCAGTTCATGTTAATACCAACAGAAGGTTAAATTCCTTAGTCTATAAAGTAAAGTGTTACTGCAAGATCTTGAAAGAAGACATAGAATTTCCTTCTGAGTGTTATAAAGAAAAGCATTATTTTCTTTTCCAAAAATGCTTCTGAAGAGATTACTATTTGAGGTCGAAAATGTTAAATAGGTTATTTTTTTCTGAAACTTATTACATGTTTAATTTAGACTTAAGAGGGAGGAAATGCATCTATCTGCATGGCTTTTAAGTATCCCAAGCAGGTTTAGACAGACTTGTGTCCTTTAGTGTCTGTGTAGTGTGATGCTGCTGTTTTAGATGCAGTGAGGCTATCACATGCTCCTTCAGGCATTGTATAGCAGAGGACAGGAGAGAGCACTCTTTGCAGGAGTGACGAAAGCAAGTTAAAGCTAAAATACTGCACCATTTGATGTTTAAGAAAATCATGTAGCTGTATTCCAATTTTCAGAGCAGTGGAAAGAGTTCTGTGTTGGAAAGTCTTGTGGGGAGGGATCTGCTCCCAAGAGGTACTGGAGTTGTCACCCGGAGACCCCTTATTCTGCAGCTGGTGCATGTTTCCCCAGAGGATGGTCGGAAAACATCTGGAGATGAAAACGGTAAGTGTGATCCAAGAGTGTGTTTTGCTTAGTAAAAGAGAAAGAGACTTTTAATCCTTCCTGTTCATTTGACTGAAAATTCAGTTGTTGTAATCGTAAAACTCAAATTTACTTGGAAGAAAATGAAGCTGTAGTCACAATTGTTGTTAAATGTCACAAAGTCAAAAATCTTTTGGATATTCAAAATATCTATAATGTTTTAAGTTTTCCTGTTTGTTCTTAAGAAGTGCTTTTGATAAAAGCAAGCCAAAGAAAGATTTTCAGTTGTAATGATTATCTAGAGCGTAGAGAACATGATTTTCTTGTGCATGTTTTTCTTAACCTCCTCTTTTGTTGAATAAATAAGATTTTTCCTTGAGATTATGAATATGTGACTTTTTAGAAGGAGATTAGGAAACAGGTATGTTCTGAATAGTGTAGAAGAAGGAGAAATGAAAATAAACTTGTAGTAGATGCAAGCAGAATGTAATGGGCCCGTTCTGTAGCTTACAGATGGTACCTTACTGGGCTGCGCTGAGAGATTCCAAGTGGATCAAGAACATCACTGTAAACGTTCTGAAACTGTCTATTTTGAAGCTTATGTCTTCTGTAGTGTTTCTATGTTGCCCTTCAGCAGATCAAGAAAATAATCTTAGTTGTCCCTTGGGATTTTAAATGCTCATTCTATACTAGCTAGTGCTCTTGATTGTATGAAAGAGCAGCAGAGTCATATCCACCTTCTTATCTTAAGATAACTTAAGTTTTTAATGTAGACACTAAAAAATACACAGGCTTTTGATGGCATGGTAAATTTGGGATTATAATTATTAATTCTTACTGTGTTCAAATTTTTTGTAATTTATTTCTACAAGCAGTAGGTCAAAGTATCAAAAGTTCTTTATGGTATTTGTTTTCATGTAATAGCCTTTGGTTTCTGAATAACATTTACTAGTATTGTGCAATTTAAAAGGTTTAAGCTCCAATTTTCATTATTGCTGCAAGCAGATAACACAATTTGTGTTCATAGCAATTAAGAACTTGTAGTGTGCGATCAAGAGTGGGTGGGACTGTGAAAGATTGCAGGACAGTTGAGGTTCTAAATGATCTCAGGAGGTCTCTAGTCCAGCCTTTTAGAAATGGCACTTTTGATCTTGTTAAATGTGGTTTTATGTTACTTGCATTGTGCAGTGTCTGGTTTCTAGTACTTTTCAGAATGCTTTGTATCTGAGATGTAGGATAAAATGCAATTTTTATTCTGCCTGGAAACTTTACCAGTATAAAAGATGGGCTTGTAATTAGAGTGTTCTGAGTCTAGGAAGAGCCTTTCTGTTATAGGTTGCATTTGATTTGGGGATTCATATTTTACATTAAAAATGGGTTAATAGTATTATTGCACAAGGATTTGGGGCTAAATTAGTATTTATAAGGCCCATTCAGATCTCTGGGGTAAAAAAAAAAAATATTGCTATGTCAGATGTACATGCTATAATCTCCTCTTGATGTTCCTTTCAGGGTGATGTGGGCAAAACTTTGACTTACCAGTTGTGTTTTAAATGCCTATCTTCTCATTACAAAATTTGAGCAAATCATGGTCTAAATGGTTTTGTCACTGGTCTAGTTTAGCATAGGTACAGATTGTGGCGTTATGTCTGAGAAGGTGGGATCAGGTAGCTTGGAAAGAAAAAAAGATGGCAACCTCTTATCCTGGCTGTGCTATCTGACACTGTAATAAGTCACTGTACTATTACAGTTTATATTTTTGTTTGTTACGAGGTGGATTTTGAGGTAGGGTTGAGGAGGTGTTTGGGATTTCCCAGAGGGAAATCTATCCATAGTCTTGCAGAAAGGGATTTTCTCCAGATAAGGGGTTTCTTCTGTACAAATTGAATATTGGACATGAGAGTATCAGTCTCAGCATTCTGCCTTCTGAATGTACCTGTGTGCACGGATACTTTCATACAACTGCCTCTTTGTTTTGTGACTTCTATTTTGTGATTTGTCACAAAGAATATTGGTTCATAAAAAATAAGGGGGTTTGGTGTTTGGGTTTGGTTGTGGTTGGTTGGGTTGTTTTTGTGGTTTTTTGTTGTTGTTGTTGTTGTTTGGGGCTTTATTTATTTGTTTGGGGTTTTGTTTATTTGCTTGTTTTTGTTGTTGCTGTTTGTTTTATTTCAAAGTACTTATTTGATTCTTGGAGCATGTTGGAAAAAATTGTCAAGAAAGAATTCCAGCCAGACATTTGAACTAACTTCTGATTTTCGAACATGCAACTTTAAAGATCACCTCTGCTGTTCCTCAAAGTCACTGATGAGCTATGTGATACCCTTGTGTGGTGGTCACTGCAGTAAATTAAGGTAGTCAAAAACTAGCAGAAACATGAATTTTCCATTAAATGTGAAGAAATGCTATATTTTCATAACATGGTATTCCAGATTGATACATAAATTTGACAGAAGTGTGTGTGGTTTGGTGTGAAGGAAATGTTCTTATTATGCTTCTGCTGTTCATTGTTAAGGCTGAGAGCCCTGGGGCTGTTTAGCCTGTAAAAGAGAAGACCAAGAGGGGATCTTATTAATGTTTACAAATATCTGAAGGGTGGGTGTCAAGTAGAAGGGGCCAGTCTCTTTTTCAGTTGTGCCCTGTGATAGGACAAGAGGTAATGGTAGCAAGGTGAAACACAGAAAGTTCCACCTCAACATGAGGAAAAACTTCTTCACTGTGAGAGTGACAGAGCCTGGAACAGGCTGCCCAGGGAGGTTGTGGAGTCTCCTTCTCTGGAGACTTTGAAGACCTGCCTGGATTCATTCCTGTGTGGCCTGCCCTGGGTGTTCCTGCATTGGTAGGGGGGTTGGACTCGATGATCTCCAGAGGTCCTTTCCAACCCCTACTATTCTGTGATTATTGGCCTCTGGTGATTCAGCGCAATATGTGTGTTTGGTTTGGTGACACTGCACAGTGGTGTTCTCTTATCAAATTGCAAGAGAAGCAGCGTTCACAAGAGAACTGGGTCTGGTCTTGTGAATTATTAAATTGGTTCACTGTTAACTGGCTACCTGTTCTGGTAGCTTGTCCATTTGTTAGGAAATGGAAAAGAGGAGGGCACTTAGGAATGGTGAATTAGTAAATGTAAAAAAGGTCTCTTTTTTTGTTTTGGTTTTTTTGGTTTGTTTGTTTTTGTGGGTTTTTCTTTGTTTATGGTTTTTGTTTGTTTTTTTCTTTTTATTCAAGGTAGGAAGATGAACATTGTTCAAATTCTGAACACAGAACTGATATGAAACACAGGAATTATTAATGCAGATCTGTTGCTTGCTAAATCAACACTGTTTTGTCAGCTTTTTGCTCCCTACTTCAAACAGGAATCCCTTACCCCTAGCTCCAAAACAATGTGGACTGCTTCATTTTACTTAGCTTTGTAGAAGCACAACAGAAAAAGCTTTCACACAAAAGAACTTGCCATCTAGTTAGCATCAATGATGGAAAAAATGGTACAGCATACAGAAGGAATTGGAAGATGTGCACATGGTTTTTTCACAAGGTGATTTTTTTTTTTTTTTTTTTGACAGAAGGAGATCTAGGAAGGGAGGTGATGGGAGGGGGAAAGAAAGTTCAGGAGGTAGCATTAAAGATGATGCTTTGCTGAATTTTGTCCTTTATAGTATTTTGGGTGTTCTTGTTGCCATGCTGCAGGAAGTCCTAAATGGTGGTAGGGTTTTATGACTAAACAGCTTCTCTGTGCTCCCAGTGTGTACGAAGAACGTTGCTGCTGCTGCAGGAAGAAAGAAGAGGTACATGAATAACTGAAGTCAGTTAGCATTATACTGTATTTGAGCTTCTAAACGAGCATTGCAGTATAGGAGGTAGCAAGTAACAATTTGGTGAAGGGCAGTCCTGAGAAAAATACTGTAATCCCGTCTGGTTTTCTTATGTGTGATGTTAGCAAGTTAAAATGCAATGCCTCTTACTAGAATTAATCTTTTTTTAATATGTATTTTTAAAAGTTAATAAAAAAGTTAATAGATTATACTAAACCAGTACATTTCTTTATACAGAGAGCTAAGCCAGGTTCCTTAGCTGCAAGTTCCTATGCCACTAGAAATTTAAGACTAAACCAGTGTGTCCTAAGAGGACATTGCCTCTGTAGGAGGAACATAACAGTGCTTGATTCATATCTTTCAGATGTAATGGTGGCAGTATATTGCTGTATATTCCTGGCTTTAAGCCTATTTTTACTTTCTTAGATTCTTATTTTTTTAAGAGGGGATGAGCAATACAATCTTGAAGATACTGTAGTTTCTTTCTCTATGTGCATTTTGCTTTATTTCCTCTGAACTATAAATAACTTAAACATGTTTAATAACCTGGAATTAATAAGCCCTTTCATTCTGCACTTATTTTGGAGACTGGTATGTAATTTTGCCTATTTACCAACCAAGGCAAACAAAAGCTGCCTCTTAACAATGGTTTCTTCTTATGTGTCTGCAGAACAGTAAGGATAACAGTAGTTTGGTTTTTAAATGCTTTCCTTAATGGATCCAGTCCATCTAAATCAGCATATTTCCCTTGATGATAAACCTTTGACTTTCCCACCTGAGCATGACATTAAAATAACTCCCCAGATGTACTAGGCTTTCCAAACTGACTGACTGTTGCTGTGCTGTTTGCGTTTTGCGCCAAACGGGCATGTGCCAGAAAGGTCTCTACAAGTTTGTTTCGTTTCTTGCGTGTCCATGGTGCTGTACTGACATGATGTAAAAATACATAGTTGTAGACTCATCAACCCTTCAGCAAAAAGATGTATGGGGTTTTTTTTTTTCCTGTAATGGGATTTCCATAAATATTTTGAGAAAACTACAAGTTGAGAAGAGTGATAGCTAATGTTGTCTCTTCTTAAATCTGTCTCAGAACTGCTGTAATTGGTTTGGGTTTTTTTTTTGTTTTTTAATTGAGCATTAGGAAGATTGGTGGAAAGAAATCTGAGGTTTTACCATACAGTAGTTAGTTCCGTGAGTAAATGATGAGAGAGACATTTTGCCAAAGATATTCAGCTTTGAGGAATCTAATGGTGCTGTTTTCTGTGCTCAGATAAAACAAGTGTGACCTACTCATCAAGTAAACTTTGTCATATGGAATATCTGATTAATATGCATCATTTATCAGTGTTCAGCTAAGGTCTTATTTCTGTGCATATTGTTAATGTTACACATTCTCATCAGTAGCAGAATAGCATGCACATCTGTCAGCATGCATTTGTGATCTTTGTAAATACAATTTTGTACTGAAAATTAATAAAATGCTATATTAAATATGATTAAAATTTTAAAACATCATTCAATGCTGTTTCTCTTTAACTGCAGACCCTGCTACATGGAAAAATCCAAGACACCTTTCTAAAGGTTGCCTTTATCCACTTGCTTTTTCTCCCTATGCATAAATGTGCATGCTTATATACACAAAACCACATACATTTCATGCCACTTTATTGTTGATTACACTTTTACTTTTACACTTCGGCTACTGTGTTGATTGATTATTTTGCTGAGTCTTGTGATCTTGTTGATTTTTTGTTTTCTGACCTTGTTGCATTAGAATGAGATGATTCTTGCTTTTCTTCTGTGCCGTTGCTGCTTCATAGAATTTCCTGCACTTTTAATTCCCAAATCCTCTAAAAAAAAAAAAAATCTATTCAATCAGTATTTTGAAATTCAACTTGAGTGGAGGAAATGTTTTGAAAGATGACTTGATTGTGGGTAAGCAGGGTGTTTGCCAAATGGCCAGATTTCTTGTAGACTATTCTTCTCGAGCAGATTGCTGTCTTGGAGAGCAGAGGGGAAATGACTGCGAACTAAAAATTTGCAATGGGATTCATCAGTAACACTTGGAAACCTAGTTGAGGAAGTGTATCTCACAGTGTGACTCGAGCTGCTGCCTGCACTGCAAAGCAGGAGTCAACAAAACCTCCTTTGCTGTTTCTGGGACTGCTCTTGAATAGCCCTCAAAGTCATTCTAGGCTTCAGTGGTGACTGACAAGAGTTAAAATGCTTGGTCCTTGACAGATTTGGGAAGAGACATGTTCTCCTAAGACTTCATTGTTATGCAGAATTTTTACTTATTTTCTGTTTGCTTGGTTTTGGTTCTACAGGTTTTTCTAACTTTTTCTTTCAGCTGTAATTTGATCTCACTTGCATGGTAAAAGATGCTAAAAGCTGTTATTTTTTTTCAGGTTTTTTATACTATTGCTTATGATTCTTTTGTTTTCTTTTGCAAGCTGATATTTAATGGACTAGACTTTTCTGAAAAATGGTAGATAGCCGATTGGCTCAGTCACGGTTAGGAAGGAAGGTGAACCTTGTGTAAGAGACTCAAATTAAAAAGAGTAATGAGATTCAATGTTTAAATAAGCAGAATAGTAAATGTATTTGTTCTGATCTATTTAACATCTAATGGTGGAAAACAGGCTAATTTTTTTTTCTCTTGTTGCTTGAAAAAGGAAAAAAAACCCCTAGTTTTCAACAAACAGGCTCTTGGGAAAGAAAAGTCATTGAAACATTTGCTTATTCCTCATGTACCAATTCTTTGTTTTCAGAGATAGATGCTGAAGAGTGGGGTAAATTTCTTCACACCAAAAATAAGGTATGTTTACACTGACAGTGAAGTAGAAGTGTCATAAATATGCTGTCATATATGTATATATATTTATACACATGCACTTAATTCTATGTCTCTTCTCTTTCTGAAGAATAAGATTATTCTGCCTGCTATACTATGTGACAGAGTATTGAGGATTTTCTGGTTTACTCTTTATGAGCAAAAATCTTCTGAAAACATTCTTTTAAACTCAAGACAGAAAGTTAATGAATGGCTGTTTGTTGTATGGGCCATTGATTCTGCTGAGCCATTTTTCTTAGTTCTTGTTGTGTTTTGTTGAGTTTTCTTTTTTTGTGCATTGGCAAAAATAGAATGGAAGACAAGGAAGTAAACAGTGACATGTTTCAGTCCACTGAAGAACTGGCTACTTCAGAGATCTATTAAAAAGCTGTGAAAAGGAAGGAGGAGCCTCATGTGCATCAGGAGAAGAAGCGGAAACTTAGATGACCTGAGGACTTTGATAAAAGAGTCAAAGTTAATTCTTTGCTTGAAGAAAGTAATCTTTTTGTTGGCAGACGAATTATTTAAGTGTTTATTACTTTAAATTGATGTCCTCACCTTCTAGGCAGTGCTAGAATTTGAAGGAAATCTGGAAAGGAATGCAGATGGAACCTGTGCAAGGGTAGCTCGGTGATAATTTATTTTGGTTTGGTAGAAGGAGAATAGTTTTGACAAGAGTAGAAAAACTTTGAAATTAAACTCTGTCCTTGTTTTGTTCTCTGAGATGAGAAAAGGTTCAGGCTACATGTTGTTTATTAACTTCAAAGAATTACAGCTAACTGGAGTAGAAACGGAGTTGTTTAAAATTTTTATATGAACAATATTTTATACCTTGTCTGACATCGATGGGGTAGTAAGTGCTAATGACAGCCATCGCATGGTATTAATCAACAGATTAAATACCAAGAGTTCAATTTCTGTAACTTTTAGCACTGATGACTGCTGTTAGCTAAGGACCAGTAGTCATTCATATTTTTTCTCACATTCTCTATACTTAGTTACAGAGTTTTTCACTGTCTCTTGGAGAAGAAAGCATTATTTAAAAACTGGGTAATTGGATGCTGTCTTGGATTTTTATACACTTTTTTTTATACACTTTTTTTCTTCCATACTTCAGATCTATACAGATTTTGATGAAATTCGTCAGGAAATAGAAAATGAGACAGAGAGGATTTCAGGAAATAATAAGGTAAATGTTGTACTGTCCACCTTTGTCTTTCTGTAGATTCTCTTGCCGCTTAAACCTTTCTTAAATAGCTTTGGCAGCTAGGAGTGAAAAGCATTGAAATATTTTAATAAAGAACACACTAATGCTGCTTGCTGTCTTGAGTTTTTCTTCAGTGTGTTCTTGAGATAAATGACTTCAGCTAAAACAAAATGCAGAGAATTGATGTTGCTTTACTTCAAGGCTTCTATAATAATAGTGACAAAAATAAACTTTGAGTTAAACTTGCTTCCATTTTTCCACGTATGTGGCTTGATGTGTAATTATAACAAGTATTTTGTTCTTGTATAGCTGTATAGTCACTTAAATGTGAAAGGTTTTATGCATTATATTGAGGGGGAGAGCAAGGCTGCTTCCAAAGACAAAGGAATTGGTTGACAGATATGTCTGGCTTTTGTTCCTTGCTGTGTAGTTGTAAGGTGTATGATGGCAGAAATTTTTTCTTGTATGCAATAACAGCTTTTGGTTTTCTAAAGGGTGCATTTAAATAATCCAGTACAGTGATTACATGTTGTTATTCATATATTTCTAGGGAATCAGTCCTGAACCTATTCATCTTAAGATTTTTTCATCTAATGTTGTAAATCTGACTCTTGTGGATTTACCTGGAATGACAAAGGTAAGATGCAGAGTGCTTCTCTTCTGAGTCACTGTGAACAGTGTATTTCAAAACAAGGAGTGTACATTCACCCTTTGTCATTGTTCTGTATTGTTAGATAAACAGCTTTCCTCGGGTGAAGTAGTTGGTTACTTAAATTTAAGATGGCACTATCTTCTGGTGTAAGGGTTGGCTTTCTGGTGCTCTTCACTGTTGTAAGAAGCAAATTTACTTAAGTTCTTCCTGTATGCAGCTGAGGAAGCATTGTGTGGGCTCTGTGTTTTTTTTAATAGATGAGGTAGCACTTGGAAGTTTCAGAGCTGCACCTGCATGTACATGGGTATTTGATAAATCTGAAAATGCTTTCCCCATTGTTGCTTCAGAAGTTGCTATGCATATTTTGTGTAAGAAGTTGTGGAAAGGGAGGATTCATTAGAAGAAATGGTCAGATCCTGTTTGTTCAAGCTTTATACCCAATAACTTTTTGAGGCAGGAGGATGACAAGATGACTTTTTTCCCCTGCTTGTAACCACTCTGTCAGCTGTGCAGGTGGTTCTCAGATACCAACTCTTCTTGACAGCAGTATCAAATAATTTGAATTGATTCTTAATTCTTTAAGAGTGTTTTTGATTTTTATATCTTTCAAGTTCTTCCTTGTTTTTCCTGTTTGTGAAGGGGGAAGGAAAAGGCTTGAAAACTTTACTTTGATACCATGGTATTAAGAGTCTGAAGTTTCCGTGCAAGGTCTCACACAGGCATAAATACATGATTTTGAACAGTTCTGCATTGTGCTTTCTCTAGGTGCCTGTTGGTGATCAGCCTAAGGACATTGAACTTCAAATAAGAGAACTCATCCTTCAATTCATCAGCAACCCAAATTCAATTATTCTGGCAGTCACAGCTGCCAACACAGACATGGCCACTTCAGAAGCACTGAAAATTGCACGGGAGGTGGATCCAGATGGTAAGCAGCAAGAAAAAGTGGATCCTGTAATGCAGCTTTTTTAAAAAAATTAAATCCTAAAATAAAATTGAAGTCGTTGGGGAAGAAGTAACAGGAAGAAAAAATGTCACCGCATTTCCTAGAAAATACAATTATTTTATTTGCTTAAAGACTTCCTTCTGCAGAATTCTCTGCAACTCAGAGAATTCTGTGATGATTTAATATCTAATAGATTTTTGGCTTATGAACTGGACAAATAACTATTGTCATAGTCATGGGGGCCACTTATGTTTCCAGAGCTGCAAAATGGCACTAGGGAATGTTGAGGGGGTTGAGAGTTTTCATGGTGGTCTGTTAGAATGACTTCATGCTTTCTCGCCCAATGTTGTTTCCTTTAGTAGAGAAAATATGCCACCCTGCAGCTAGTAACTTACTCTCTATCTGTTAGTTTAGTGACTATATAGTAAGAATAAAACTAATATATCCTGTCAGTATCCATTTTGGTGCCCTGCATTTACGTGACAGAACTCTGATGTGATTTAATCTAAAAAAAGGATTATAATTTTTTATTTACTTTGAAACAGCTCTGAAGCTACTGCCTGCCTGCTTCTTGTTTATGGAAAGCACTGTTGGTACCATTGATAAATAAATGGCACTCTTTGTTTTGAAACAATATGGAAAAATATTCTTGGAAAATAAGCATGCTAAAATTTAGTGTTAGTGTGCTTTACCCTCACATTTTTCTTCCCGTAGTGTTGATTGTTTTGAAGCTTCGGGTCTGCTTTGGCCTGTCTGCCTAAGCTTTTATGTATTCCACAGGCACATAACCTTGAGGGAGAACCTCTTCTGGTAGTCTTGTCAGTCAGATTGTCCTGGTTCAAGGCAGCAGACCCTTTCCTTTTAATTTACCCCTGTAAAAATAATCAACTGTGACTTTTGGATCACCTCCCAAAATTCTAAACCTTAGAGTGGCAGCTCATATTGCAGACTCTGTAGGAGTAATGGTATGTAATGGTATGTAATGAGAACTTGAAGTATTAAAGTAGGTAGACTCTGACTTGCATTCATCTGAAAGTTTCAGAACCCAAGAACCAACTGATTTTCCGGAGGCAGGGGTTTATTTTAGACTTCAAAAGTGTGTTTTCAAGAAAAAGTTCTTGCCACACTTTTTTTTGGTTTTTTTAGACCCAAGAGCCTGGGACATATTAAGGCCCCAGACAAATCCTGTGCATGTTAGCCTGACTGTTTAAATGTGCAGTATTTACCTATTTATATGAATTTAGATCATTTTTTCCTCCACAGTGTCCAATATGCAGCTTAGTTTGAATTTGGAAAACATTCAGCTACATATTCAGTAGAAATGTTTCATTAGCAAAACTAAATCCCTCAAAGATTCTTCAGTGGATGGATTTCCAACTGTTCAGTCTCTTGGGGCTTTAGTGATGTATTTGATACACTATGCTGGAAGTGGGCCTGTTGCCTCCTTTAGCAGCTTCTCCAGTGGGTAGTGGTATTTCAAATATAGTTCCAGACAGATGGCCATTATGTCTGGTCCTACATATATGCTACAAATATGTTCAGTCCACTCATGCTTTCAAGTCCCCTGCCTGCCTTACTTAGGCTGTTCCACAAGTGCTTATTAGCTCCCCTAGCCTGAGGTAGTATGCAAAATGTTTGTTGTAACCAGTAATTACTGTAATTTCAAACTGGATGGTGCCTAAACTTTTCTCTTCAAATCTGTGTGAGGAGCAGCACCTGCCAAATGCTTTCTTACACTCCTGTTAATAAGGGCCTGCGGCTAAATGAATACATGTTCTTGCATTAGTCTTTGCTGGTTTGCAGTGTTAAACTTCATGCAGCTGCCTGAGGAGCTTTTTGAGTAAGTTTTAGCTACCCTGACCAAGAGAAAACATCTCTGAGAGAATTTTCCTTTTGGTAGGTCGAAGAACTCTTGCTGTTATCACAAAGCTGGATCTCATGGATGCTGGCACTGATGCTATGGATGTGCTTATGGGAAGAGTGATTCCAGTCAAACTTGGCATCATTGGTGTAGTGAACAGGTGTGTCTGGGCACATTGATGCTATTTTTGAAACTGTTAATGTGAACTACTGCTTTCAGCTTTTTTTAACCATGGATATGCTTTTAAGAATAAGGTGATGACGTTGAAATAAACTTTTGAATAAGCAAGCAAGAAGCTTGTTGCTCACTTTTCCAAAGCCACCTGTTTTCCTTCCACTCAACTAACTGCTGTTTTAGAAAGGAGTAGGGAGACTTCTTCTAAAAGAACTTTAGTGTCACTACATCTTTCCGCTGTTGTGTTTTAGCTTGAGGGATGCTTCTGGTCAGCTGTTCATGTTAACACTGATCCAGAACAGATCTGGTATATCTTAGTGCTAACTGTGTATGGCTACAACACTGATCACATTATTTTTTGCATTAGCTATATCAAATCTCCTGTAGTTTCGATAAAAGCATTGCTTGGTCTGTGTACAGCTGCTACCCATACTGACTTGCTGATTATGCTGCATGGAACAATTTATTGTTTAAGGAGTTTTGTGTGTAAAGCGAAAACCAGGTGTTGCATGACCTGTCTAGAAAAGCAGAGGTGTAAATTATTTTTACGTTGCATTTATTAACTAGTGTGTTACTGTGCCTTTTAACTTCAGGAGTCAGTTGGATATTAACAATAAGAAGAGTGTGGCAGATTCCATTCGTGATGAGTATGGCTTCCTTCAAAAGAAGTATCCTTCCCTAGCCAACCGAAATGGAACCAAGTATCTCGCTAGAACATTGAACAGGTATTATATATAGTATGTAGAATAAAATAAATGTGTGCTTTTAAAGATACTTTAAGATATAAGTTGGTGTATTAGAATTATGTGTAAACATTTATTTTTACCTTTCTCTTTTGGTGCTGTACAGGGATATTTTAAGGAAGACTCCTTTTGGTTACAAATTCAGTTTCTGAATTAATTGTAATTTTTTGGAGTAAATGTTTTCCTCTGAAGATTATTTTCTCTCTTCTGTGTTTTGATGGAGATGATAAAGCTGAAACTCTCTTCTAATTGGGGACTGTTTTCCATTTTCAGACTACTGATGCATCATATTAGAGATTGCTTGCCAGAACTGAAAACCAGAATCAATGTTTTAGCTGCTCAGTACCAGTCTCTACTAAATAGCTACGGGGAACCTGTTGAGGACAAAAGTGCCACTTTATTGCAGCTTATTACCAAATTTGCCACAGAATATTGTAACACTATTGAAGGAACAGCAAAATACATAGAGACTTCAGAGCTGTAAGTACCAAATGGTTTTTTAGAATATTGACTGAGCAGTTAGTTACTTGGTTTCAAACATTTTTGAGTGTGTTACACTCTAGTGTGTTACTATTGCCAATGAAAGTCAGTGACAGCCACTGCATCAAACTAAAAAATACATGCAAAGAGAACTTTTTTCTTGATACTTCAGTTTTTACTTTATTCTTTCAGATGTGGTGGAGCCAGAATCTGTTACATTTTTCATGAGACCTTTGGAAGAACTTTAGAATCTGTTGACCCGCTGGGTGGCCTTAACACAATTGATATTCTGACTGCCATTAGAAATGCTACTGTGAGTGTTCTTCTGTATTTCTAAGTGTTGTTGCTTTATATTCAACCCAAAGGTAAGGTTTCAACACATTTGTGCTCTTTCAGTCCTGTAAATTAATGATCTCAGCTGAATGAGTTAATATGAAGAGGCTGAATCCTTCTTTTTGGTATTTTAAGTGGAAAAATGACAATATGCACATTTGCAGCTGTTATCCTATATGGAATGACTGTAAGGTGGATGCATACATCTCGTTGTTACTTACAGGTTGAAATAAAACTCAAGCCCAGCTTTGGCAACCCTACGTTGAGGCCATTTTGTATTATAGATATGGGAACGGAAGACTGCCTCTGCATTTATTTTGCATTAAACTCTTCTGCTAGTTATGAAGACTCAGTCTGAGATGTATGGGCTAGGACACAATCAGATGTTTTAATTCTGTATAAGGAGCACAACTGTTCAGTGGCTCAGTGTTTACGTGACAAATTTGGTTTCTTGTGAAAATGTGAATTGGTGTTGCCAAGAGTAAGTTCACTTCTAAATTTTGCACTATATAGAACGTTCAATGCTTAGAACTTGACTTTGAATGTCAGACATGTAAGTCTGCTTTTGTACTGGGTTCTGTGGAGCGTGGACACTCGTGTTTCTGCATCGTCAATACTTCCTCAGACTTGGAGCGGATTAGATTGTCTGCAGCAACAGTCTGCCTGTGTGCTTTTATCCTTCTGTAAATGTAAAACGTAGAACAGCACTTAGTAATAGGAGAGATGTCTTGGGTTCATGTGACTTATCACATGCGTTTCTAAAGCTCATTTAATTACAAAGTTGTGTATAGCTAAGCATTGGTCTGTATGATCATAAATGAAATTATCCCAGACACTGTAAATCAGTGACACTGTGTATAGTTATGCTTAAGTATGCCCAGCACTGTAAAATTAATAATGATAAAATTTTTCTCTTGGTATTCGGAAGAGAATGTCTTTGCCTTTATAATAAATTTCATTTAAACTTGGATCCACAGATAGGAAGAGAATTGTTCATAGTTATAAGCCTAGGGTGGGTAGGGTTCTACCTACCATTAGTAGGTAGAAATATTCAAGATTCTATAAGATGCTGGTTAATCACTATTTAATACATTGTTTGTCTTAACGGTAATAACTTCATAGCTTTTATATTTAAATATTCTTATAATGTATGTTACTCTTAAGATCCGTTCTGAGTGTTCTTTTGGGTGCAAGTACTGTGACCTGATATATTCTGGGCCTCATCGGATACTACTTAGAAATGCATATAGTTTTAATGCACAATTTAGCAGCTTTTCCCCTCCTTTTGAAATAGGGTCCCCGTCCTGCCTTGTTTGTTCCTGAAGTTTCCTTTGAATTGCTGGTAAAAAGGCAAATCAAACGTTTAGAAGAGCCTAGCTTGCGCTGTGTGGAGCTGGTTCATGAAGAAATGCAGAGGATTATCCAGCATTGTAGTAATTACAGTACACAGGTAAAAATGCATGTTTTAGAATTGTGGTTGGAATTATTGGGCTTCCCCCCAGCTTCCCTAAAAAGTTGTGGAAGTCTCATCAGTAAATTTTTGTTTTGTTTTCAGGAATTACTGAGGTTTCCTAAATTGCACGATGCCATAGTTGAAGTAGTAACCTGTCTTCTGCGTAGAAGACTACCTGTCACAAATGAAATGGTAATTTTCCATCTACTAATAATGTTGCTGGAGAAAGTGTGTGTTTTCTGGAGTCTTTCTTGATACTTCTGTTTGCTCTGTGATCTCGGGAACCCAAATTATTAAGGGAATTTTGACTTCTATGTGTTAAATAGCTGGGTATTCTACATGGTTTGAAACTTCTGTGCAAGAAGACAGATATATAAAAACCAACAGGGTGGGTGGAATCCTCTTCTGCTTATTGTCCCCAGTGCTTCAATTGCCCGAGAAGAAATCTCCTAAAGCTTGGGTTTAACATTTCGTAGTCTTTCTGATAGAGCTTTCACTCCCTTATCACAGAAGCTGTGCATTTGCTGATGCAGTGATGAAAATTAACTTACAGCACTCATTCTGTGTGTTTTGGAGATTTTGCTTGCAATTCCCTTTAGCTAGTAAGAACTAGAAATTCAACTTTTAGCTTTGAATAAATATGATTTAATATAAAAGTCTGCTTTGGGCTGTATGTTGTGGAGGATACAGAGTATTGAAATTGACTCTGTGTATGTTTGTGAAAAGCAAAAACTGTTCCATGCGCTCACTGTCCCCCATAGTGAGCCATCTCTCACTGGTTCAAATACTGCATGTGGCTTCTGGCTGAAGGTTGACTATATAGCTCACTTGGTTATTATATAGCTCAAACTCATTAAACTGCTGAGTTTTGTTTATTGCTGCAGAGGGGTTAGCTTAATGAAGCTAACAAGTTGAACTGATGTAATGTCCAATATGTCTGAAGGTCTGAATGTATTACAACAATGAATAAATTTTTGCCTTCTGGATCAGAACTTTAATTAGTTTTTGGGGCAGTAAGAATGATCTTTTGCTATGGGCAGTTAGACTGCACTTTCTAGCATTGTAGATCATTGCTCTTCATTGTCATTAATTAGATCTATACACTGAATTTTTGAACTGTGAATGACATTGCATTGCAGGTTCATAATCTAGTGGCCATTGAGCTAGCTTATATCAATACCAAACATCCAGACTTTGCTGATGCCTGTGGTTTAATGAATAACAACATAGAGGTAAGAAAATACATTCTCTTAAAAAGTCTTTTGACTCTGAGAGCCTGCATAATTGGTAAAAGAACAAATCCTTCAGTGTCTTTCATTGAAGCACAGTTCTGTGTTTTGCAGCATAAAAAATGTGATAGATTACTAATACAGTGTATATTTTTGTGACCTGTTGATTTTTTTTTTTTAGATTTATGTTGCATTTGGGAAGAGTGGTTGATATTTCGCTGAAAACAGTTCTGCCTGTGTATTTCTCTGGAAAATATGATAAGCACCTAATAGAATATTGGCTATTAAATGAAATTTTTGGAAGGGGAACTTTAAATAGTTAAGAAATACTCTTTAATGTTGAAGTTGCTGCTTTTTTTGTCTCTGACAAATACATCGGTAACTACAATGTTCCTCTCACTCGTGAAAGGATAAAAGTACTGTTTCCTCTATTCAGGTTATAATTTCTGCTTCCTTCCAACAATGCTCTTGAATCTCTGTTACCATGCTTCAATTTCCCCAAGACAATTTTCTCCATAACTCCCTCATAAGCCTTTTACAATTTCAGTAGTCTTCCTGCTTTTCAAGCCCAGTTTTGATAACACTTGTTGCTGTTGTTCTAGAACTGATCTGATCAATTCTTTCTTGCAGTGTGATTCTGTTGCAGTATTTCATCCACCTGGCTAAGAGCTTGATAATATTCTTGTGTTCCCCTGCTTATTCAACACATTCTTTCATAGCAGTGTTCTTTTTTTAAAATGCTTTTGTTATCATTTCTGGTCTATAGTTCTAACCTTTTCCTTTCTTCTATACGTAAATTTTGTATTGGCTGGGTATGCAATTGAGTTTGCCTTGGCAGACAGCTCTTGAATCTAGTTCAGAAACAAAATGTGTGCACTCTGCTGTGAGTACAGAAATAAAGGACTATGCTAAGTTGGACATATAAGATTATTGTATTATCATGTGTTAAAATAGTTCTTTTCCAATATTTTCCTGAACAGGACATTGACATTTTTGAAGAAAAAAACCATGTAAAATATCTTATTCTTATTCAGTGGACAATCAGTTCTTAATTTTGAGAAAAATCATTTGTCCTGATTGCTTCAAATTCTATTTGACTATAAAGTGAATTCTGTCTCCTTTTTTCCTTTTGGGTAGTCACAGTTAACCCTGCTGGCCACAGAATCTTTTTCGATTACTTTGAAGATTTAAAGCCTACTGAGGGCTGTAGCTCTGATCTTATTTATTAAAGGCTCTAGTTTTGATTATGGAGTGTGTTGCAAAAAGCTTTCCAAAAGATTTTTGTATTGAGAATTTACTTTTGATCAGTTAATCAGAGTAATTTTATCCAAATAATTGAGGGTCTCATAGGATCATAGTATGACTGAATAACACTGGATGGGATGAAATTACTAGTGTTTGTCTCTAAAATGTAAGTCATCTGTAAAATACAAATCTTGTGTGTGTATTGATTTTGAGTAATACATAATTGAGGTCTTGCTGGATTGCTTTTAAAGGAACAAAGGCGTAACAGGTTAGCCCGGGAATTGCCTTCTGCTGTGCCACGAGACAAGGTAAGTAAATGTTGATTTATTTATTAAGTCTAATGCATTCTCTATTGACCCAATCTAAGTTTTGGAAACTTTGATACGCTGCTGTAGTAATAGTCTTGGAAGCTTCCAGGTATTGAGGTTTTTTTCCTTCAAATTTCATAAGGTAGAATTGGAATTTTCTCTTCTTCTTCCAAAGATGCAGTTTTGACAGGTTTTAAATCTGGGTTTTCTGAAGGCTTGCCTATAATCTTACATTAATATTACACTTCTTACTTGAATGCTATCTGAAGTAAGGCTTAAAATGCCTGCTGATGTTAAAAGATGGAGTCAGAATTTGCATGCTTAAATTTATTGCTGAGACACCGATTTCAAAAGATAAAGAATTGACTTAAAATATTCAGTGTGCCAACATAGTGACTTGGTGGTTGGTTGTTGTTTGAGTGTTTTTAAGTTACTTTTAAGACTGCAATTTATTGCAGTCTTGCTTTCTTTGGGAGAAGAAGATGAAGGTGACATTTTCAGTTGATCATAATTCAATCATGTATTCTGTTGCTTGAGCTTGCTTAGTTTTATCAGGTTTTAGGATTAGTTCAATGATACGTAAGTTCATGGGTGGAAGAACCAAGTGTCATGGAACTCATTGCCTGGTTGTAGAAATGAATAGTCTGACAATCAGATGGAATTTTAGACAGGTCTTTAGTATTATGTGAAGTATTTAGAATACAAATATACAGAATGTAGCTTAAACTTTTCCCACGTTGTAACAGGAGTTACTAGAGCTGATAGAAATTGGTTCATTAAGCTTGTTAGGTTAAGAAGTGAGGCAAAGTCCCAGAATGTATCTAATATTGCTACTTTTAATCAGTAGAAGCCAGCTGATGGATGAATTGGGAGTTTGAGGTAGCCATGCAGGGGTTGCTTTCAGTGCTTTTTTGATCTTTCTTTTCATTAACATCATATTTATACCATCAATGTAGGAGCCGAAATGAAATTTATGGCCAGATAAGCCCAAAGTCTCTTAATTGTCTTGGAGATGCTTTTTTATTTTGGTTTATTTTTCTTTTTATTTCTGATTATATTACTGTTTTGCTTGCAAATTCAAGTATTTTCTTTTTTTCTGGATTTTTAAAGATGCTAGTAGGTAAAAGTATATGAAATCCGCTAGGTAGATTTGGTGGGCTTCAGTTGAAATTATTTTTTTTTCCTCCCCCTCTCCCTCCCTGCATTTTGTGCTTTCCTTAGTCTACTAAAGCTCCAGGTGCATTGACACCTGCTTCCCAGGAGACTGTTACTGCTGCTTCTGCTGAGGCTGATGGCAAGGTCTGTCTTGATTTTTCCTCTAAGCACTGCATGCACGTTTCCGTTGTGGTGCACCGCAGATTGTAACGGAAAGCAGTTTGGATGTAGTGCTCTGTCACTGACACAGTATGCCCTACGGAATGTCCAGACCACGTGGCATTACTGAGTGTAGTACATGCAGTGGCAGGTAAAGATGTGCCATTGGGTGTCAGTCACTGCTTTCTGGGTGAACTCTTCGTTGCAATATCCTGTGGTGCAAGTATGCAGCATAATTTGTCCCCAGATGTTGTCAGTAGATTGTCTGGTGCAACGGTATTGTAATCAAAAGTGTTCAGCATGGTTGTTAAACTGCATGTTTTTAATGTGTTGACAGTTAAAGAAGGAGGACAGAAGATAAGCTAAAAAAAATAAAAAAGTGAGTTTCCTGCTTCCTGCAGGGAATCTTTTTAGGCTTTGTTTAAATTGAACCTCCTTTTTCTTGTTTCACATAATTGCTCAATCCCTGGTTTACTTATATTTGTGAAATGTCTTCTGTGAGGTGTGCTGTCTCATAATGTTAGAATAACAGCTCATTACTGTAAAGACTTTTTTGCCAGTTGCTTTCACTTGGAGTCAGAAAAGATGGGTAGTCACAAGTTTGGGTATTAGGAGTACCAAGCCTTTCTGCTTCATTGCATATGCAGCTTCAGCTTCTAGTGCAAATCTGCCATTTCTCTTCTGAACAAAGCATTTAAAGTCAAAATCTGTTCTAGTACAATTTGAACTGTTATTTTGATCAGAATTTTAGAGGTTCTGGTATGCTGCAAGCATTAAAAAGAAATCAGGAGCTACTGAGAGGAAACTGGTGTGACTTAAGAAGTCGCAGGATGCTGCCAAATTTGGGTTAATTTGCGTTTCCCACAAAACCTGTTCTATCTATACTATTAGGGGGTACAAACTTAACACTCTCTTGTGAAAAAAATGAGCTTTGTTTCTGAAACTGCTTTGGAGATAGAGCAGGCTCCACTGTAATACTGAGTGAGAGTGGGTTTTTTGCCATTTAGAGTAGCTGTCTTGCAGTTAGAAATAATGTAATACAGCTTTTGTCATCAGCGGACCTCTTCTTTTAGCACAGGTTGATTTGAATTCTCATAGTGCTTTTTTTTGTTGTTGTTTTTACAGTGCCTCTGAAGAGTTGTGCAATTTTAATAAAATTTCTGACGTGCACTCTTGAGCTGGGTTTCCTCCTAGTATGCAATTGTTGGTATTCTATTTGTACAGCTCTTGACTCTCTGAAGGGTTTTTTTTTTCTCCTGCATTCAAAGCTTAAAGGACTTGAGGTGTCATCTGTCTCAGATGCATCTATTTTAAGCAGTCTATATGGGATAAGCAAGCAGCAAACATACTGTTACATGTGGAATTTGCAGAAAGGGTGTGCATAGTCTGCCCTGCTCTGGTTCTTTGTTTCTCTCTCTTTTTTTTTCTTTTTTTTTTTTTTTTTTGACTCAAGATCAGCCTGTGGTGTTTCAATTGTAAACACAGGAGATAAATTCAGCTTGTTTCTTCCTATATCTTAAACAAAATGTTACTAGTAGTATTACTACAGAGCCTTGAATGACCTTTACTGTTTTTCAAACAGCAACGGGTTTTAAAGCACAGTAGTAAATAGAACAGATCCTAGGCTTACAGAAAGGTATAGAATAAAGTACTGTTGTTCCACATGAAAACAAAACTGTTTGACATTTTTTTAAATACTATTTTAACATGTGGTGGATACCATCTAGTAATTTCTTTTGTATAGTGGTTCCTAATGCTTTGGAGTTGGGTGTTTTATCCTTTTCTCAGAAGATCAGTGAGTCATTCTTTGTCTGGAACTTCCCAGAAACTCTGCTCTTCACTTACAAGGATGGAGATTTTTGTTTTGTTTTGATTTGGTGCAAAAAAAAAAAAAAAAAGCCTTCCATAAATTGAGGTTTGGCAGCATAAGTATGTTCATAGCTGTGGTACCTGGAAACATAAGTGTGCATATTTTTTAGATGTTACTGTAAGAAACTTCAGTTGATATTTTAAATAAATTACCAAATAATTCAAATTCAAGTCTTGTAAGAGCAGTGGTGATCTTTAAAACATACTTTCAGAATGATCCTGACAGTATAGTTTTTATTGCTCCAAGGATGATGGTGGTAAAAGCCAAATGATTTGGGAAGACTATTTCATATTTTGGAAATGATTTCTAGACCGTTAAAGTGCTGGGGAGCTTCTCGTACCACTACTAGGAAGAATACTTTTAAAAGCTGTCATTTTTCTCATACTTGGTGTAAGCAGAAAAGGGAAAACAAAGGTGGGGAATGTGAAGAAAAGGATGAAGGGAATATATATATATATGAAAATCTCATTTTTATTGAGTCTTACACACAGCTCAGTGATAGTAGATATAATCAGACACTGCTTTGCAGTGCCCAGGTACTAACTTCAGTGTTTCTTCATTGTGCTGTTTGTGCAGGCTGCTCCTGGAGCAGGAGATGTGTCTCAGGAGCCTGGAACAGGCAACTGGAGAGGAATGCTGAAATCCTCAAAAGTGGAAGAAATATCGGCAGAGGAAAAATCCAAGCCAGCTGCAGCCCTACCTGCTAGTCCTCAAAAAGGACATGCCGTAAACCTACTAGATGTGGTGAGTCATTAAAGACAAATACCCCCTCTTCATAGTTCAGGCTCAGGGAAGAAAACACCGGAATTCTAGATCTTTTAACTTTGCTGCTAATATATGATATCTTTGTAAATAACAACCTAGCCAGTCTCTTCTGCTTTCCTACTTAGTCCTTCATCTTTCACCCCCTCCAGTTTCAGCCTGTGATTTGCGATGTCATCCTTGCACAAATTCCTGTGCAAGTGAAGGCCTTGTCTAGATCACTGTTGTGTACAGGAGCAGATCTCAGCTCATGTCTCAACTCAAATTCCTGCTTATTTTTTCTGAAGTTGGCATTTTTATACTAGAGGAAAGGAATTATTAAAGACAAAAACCACTTGGCGTTAAAAATAAATGGAGATCCTTTTAAGTGTTTAGAGAGCTTTGTTCCTTTAGTGAGCTTTTAAATAAAACTAATTAGTAGTGGTGTCCTCTGACCTTGGTGTCAGTTCTGGATTTTGACATGTCTCTAATTTTATTTCTGAAGAATTAGAGGTTTGTTGCAAGGCAGGTTACATCTATCAAACTATCAGATTAGAAGAGCAATAGTTTATTTTAGATTTCACAGTTCCAGTCTTATTTCCCTAGGCAAATGAGCAGAAATGGTACACTGAGGTTTGTTTGTTTGTCTTTTTTTTATTTATGTAGCCTGTACCTGTTGCACGCAAACTTTCTGCCCGTGAGCAACGAGATTGTGAAGTGATTGAACGACTTATTAAATCTTACTTCCTCATTGTCAGGAAGAACATTCAGGACAGGTAAAACAAAACTTGACCCTGCACACAAATAAGAAGCCTAAAAGCACTTGTTTTCTCCAATGGAAAGAGTTCTGTATTATATTTAGTAAAAGGCTCAATTATTTAGGAGATACCTGCTTTTATGGAGGTAAAGTGGAATAAACTCTAGGTGTAGGCTACTTTGTAGCCTTGACAGAACTTAGCTTTGCCATGCTGTTATTTCAAACAGGAAGGATGAATAGGAACTGCTGTGATTAAGTTTTCTAGTACTTCGCTCTAAGGATGGCAGTAGTATGAAAGCGATGTTTCTGCTGTGTGCAACTGTTTTGCTGAAAAAATGTCAAACTTTTTTCTTTGTATTGAAGAATAATGTGAAAATTCACTTTGCTTAGGTCTTTGTGAAAAGACTTGGCACACTCTCTCTCTCTGTATATTTTTATATATATACATATATATGGGAAATTTGGGGGGGAAATACAGAAACTAGAGTTTAAAGCAGATTAGTGATGTTATAGAAGTTTTATTCTATCTAGTAAACTAATATTCTCAATATAATTTTTAGTATTTCGTGGCAGTGAATTGATTTGTTTAATTTTACCACAGCATTAGCACTATTAGCGTTACCTCCTTGCATAGTCTAAACAATCCCTTGACATTCTTTGCAGTAAATATGCCACACATGAGGGAATGAATAAAATACTATCTCGAGCATTACAAATCTGATGTATTGGGACATCCTCACTTAATTCAGAAATATTTTTAGGAAACGCCTCTACAATGCTGCTTATGTCCACCCCATATCATACTTACATAACTCATTCAGGCTTTTGCTTGGATAGTGTCTGTGCCCACACAACTCTGAACCTGTCTTTTGGGTTGTTTCCACTCTTAGCCAGACTTCCAAAATATTCTAGGCTTCTTTCTTAAGCTCTTCTTTTGGTAGAACTTGCAATGTCTTGGCTTGAAAGGGGGGTGTAAATTGAAATACTTACTAGATTACTTGACTAATAATCTATATGGTATCATCATGATTTCCCAGAAGTCTTCCCATAACTAGCTAGTAAAGAACATAAAGCCAGCAGAATGTGGTGGGAAGGTTCCCAGCCAAACTTGGGAGTATGATTCCAAAAGCTCAGATGCGTTGATATATTGTGGTTGATCTTGGGTCTGGCTGTTGAGACTTGCATGGTCCTTGTCAAGTAATTGACAATTGCAGCCCTCTGAGCAAAATCTCTTGATCTGACCATGAAAGTTATTTTAATTTGGATGTAGGGTTATGTGCACATGAGAGGAGTGATGTGGCTGCTACTTAATGAGTCGGTACTGATCACACATCAACTTGCAGTCCACTCTAGTTGATAAAAATGACACCAACAAAGTTGTCTGAACTAACATGTTTTATTTCTCAGTTGGGAACAACCATCTGTATTTTCATTGTCAGTTGCTGTCACTTTTGCTGAAGTGACCCGAGGTGCACTAATTCAATTTTTGATCCTCTACTTATGGATTTTGGTAGTGCATTAGTAGGATAGTGCTGAGTGTGCTGGTGAAGCTTAACCTCGAGTACTGTGTCCAGTTTTGGGCACCTCAGTATCAGAGAGATATCGAGGCTCTGGAGCGGGTGCAGAGGAGGGCAACGAAGCTGGTCAGGGGACTGGAGAATAGATCATGTGAGGATCGCTTGAAGGAGCTGGGCCTGTTTAGTTTGAGGAAGAGGAGGCTGAGGGGAGACCTCATCACTCTCTACAACTACCTGAAAGGACATTGTAGAGAGGCTGGTGCTGGTCTCTTCTCTCAGGTAATTAGGGATAGAACCAGAGGGAATGGCCTCAAGCTGAAACAAGGTAGGTTTAGACTGGACATTAGGAAAAAATTCTTCACAGAAAGAGTGGTGAGATACTGGAATGGGCTGCCCAGGGAGGTGGTTGAGTCACCATCCCTGGATGTGTTTAAACATCGCTTGGATGTGGTGTTGGGGAATATGGTCTGGGGGTGAACTTGTAGAGTAGGGCTAATGGTTGGACATGATGATCCCAAGGGTCTTTTCCAACCTGATAAAAAATAAGGATGTTTTGATTTTGCCAATGCTCATGTAAATATTTTCCCATGTTCTTTCAGAGAAGTACTGCTGCTGCACACATCTTAAGTCCCAAAGAAAATCAGGTTCAGCTAGATTCAATACTTGGAAGTTTTTCCAGGAAGGTTTCTGGCATAGAAGCCAGAGCTGAGACAGTGGTTTGCTTCAGGTGTTTTTACCCTGACACAGAGCTGAAAAGATTCTGTAGTGTCTTTCTGATGGGTTGTTCTTGATTTTCATTGGTTGCTGCCTGCCTCCATTACAGACAAATATATTTTTCACACTTAAACTCCATTTTCAGTTGCTGTCACGTTGTGCTCTCTGCTATCGAGAGATAATGTGGCCCAATATTAACACTGATTTTTAGGGTTGAAATACTTAGCTTTTTCTCATGCCTAGCACAGTGGAGACTCAGGTTGGTCTCTAGCGAGCAAAGTAATTTATTCTTACTTTATTTTGTGCACTGTATATATTCATGTGCTTTACAATGCAGCTGTCCTATTGGGAAGTAATTCAACATCTCTTAAATTGCACAAGATACTGCATTTACTTGAGAGTTTTTATTTATGATAGTGGTAGATTCCTGGTAGTTTGAGCCAAAGCTGTGTGTGTGTAGCCACTTGCTCACTCTGTGCATTATTCAATTTAGAGCAGACCTGGTTTTGAATAAATCTTTCTGAAGAAACAATCTTTACATGCTTGCAGTGTGCCAAAGGCAGTGATGCATTTTCTGGTGAACCACGTGAAAGACACTCTTCAGAGCGAGCTGGTAGGCCAGCTGTATAAATCCTTGTTGTTGGATGACCTTCTGACGGAATCTGAGGACATGGCACAGCGCAGGAAAGAGGCAGCTGACATGCTAAAGGTATTTGAAAGATCAGGACCTCATGGAAGTAGTTAATTAAATGGAAACCACATAAATATGAAAATTTGGGAAGACTTACCTTTTTTTTTTCATCCCCTGCTTTTTAAGAATATGCCAGTGTATTACTTTCTTTGCTAAAGGAATTAAAAGCAGCATGTGACAAAAAAAGTATTATGTAGGTTGACTACTTGGTAAGAGGTGACTTAAACTATATTTTGGGCAGAAAGCTGCAAAGCAAAATATCTAATCTGGTGTTGTTTTCAATTATACATTTGGCTGTAATAATTTGCTTTTATTCAGCTTTTATAGTGTTCAGCAGTTACTTTGGGGGATGAAGGTCACAATGTTTTAAGTTCTGTTTGCATGTATGCTTCACCCAGAGCCTGGTGATCAGTGCCTGGTGGGTCGAAGTAGTACCTCATAATATGAACAGAGGGAATGTTGGGACTCGCTGGTGATGACCTCTGTGTACATCTGTATGACTGCATTTGTGACACGTCTGTGTTACAGAACTCTTAACTACTTTGTTGTTCACTTACGTGATGTTGCAGATTCTGCTGCAGCAGAAATACTCTGCTTTGCATTGAACCCCAGAGAAAAGTGTCCCTCTGCCAGCTGAGCTCACTGAAGCAGCGGCAAGAGGTGCTTCTCTCTCACAGACAGTGTGCTCAGACAGCATGTGGGAGAGATTGCATACTCTGAGATACTGTTTGTCCAAGACCACCTGCAGCAAGTTGAATTTTTGCTATTATATGATCAACATTTGAGTGAAGGGAACTGTCAAAGTCTTTTAAACTGTAAACTTAATAGAACCAAATTCGTAGCTCGGATTTCCCCAAATTGGAGTACTAATTAAATAATCTTAGTAGGAGTTCATATTCTTATCAGGCTAGACTGTAATGAATGTGTTAGAATGCTGAAAATGACATAAAATAGGTACAGTTTTCTTTTATTTTGAGGGAGGTTTGGAGGATTAAAGCTGTGTGTGTGGTGAAAATGTCTGCCCTTCTTGAGAGTGTATGAATAAATACAAAAAGTTAAACAAGTTATCACTCGTTTCATAAGAAAAATGATTAGCTTTGATTTGTAACATCACAATTCCAAGACTGCTGCTGTTCCCTCTTGAGAAGTATCTTTAGAAAAACTGAGTAACTTTGTTTTTTCTGTCCTTCTGTGTGCAGGCCCTGCAGCGAGCCAGTCAGATCATTGCAGAGATTCGTGAGACACATCTTTGGTGAAGACTGTACCTACCGGCCACACTATTTATATGCATTGGAGGTTACATTGACTTGAAAATTGCTAGGCATGGTATATGGAGTAGAATTTTTATTTATGAACTCTCATCTGTGTACTGCAACTGTGTAAATCTGCTCATGTAAAGACAGTTGGTTTGATTTGCAAACAGAAAAATATGCTGTATTTTGCAAAATAAGTCATATTTAATCCTCATAATAAACAGCTCTAAATGTTTCCTTACCAGCTTTCTGGTGCAAATTAAAGCAGAACAAGTCTACTGTCTCAGTGACAGTCTCATATGAACTTGGCGAAAAAAAAAAAAAAAACCATTAAAAGTTCCAGTGCCTGACTTGCTAAACAGGTTGCCTCTGGTTAGGATGGACGGTGTAGTCTTGTGGCATAGTTTTAAGCTGCTTTTACAATAGAAGTTTAAATACTGTGAAGAGAAGAGAGCACCGAGTATTTTCTTTCATGAATATATTGCATGCACTATGACAGATGGAGGTGTCCATTTTATAGCACAGTAGAGATGTCTACCGTATTACTATGTACGTGTGTCCCCATTTTTTTTTTTTTTTTTCCCCCCGGATGTTGAAACTGCAGACAAAACTTCCAATTTCATTTAATGGAGTATCATGTAGGAAGAATTAGCCTGGAGCTTGCGAACAATAACCACCTACTAAAAAGTGGGTGCAAAGTTATTCATGTGCACTGGAGCTTGTGTGTGAATGTTGGGGATTATAATCAGGTACAAGAACACCTTCCCCTTCCTCCCCCATGGGACCAAGATCCCCTGGACCATCTGACGGTAAATTTGTTCTGGCAGAACTGAAAAATAAAAATGGATTTCAAACCTGTTATGGGATAATAAGTGTTTCTTTTAAAAACAGATTTAAGTTGGCCAGGGAGAAGGGAATCCCTACAAGTTTTTCCAGATTTTGGAAAGTATGACAGTATGAAAGTCTGTGGGATTGGAGTATTTATACCAGAGATTACAGTTACTTTTGAGGAAATTTTACTGTGCTGTAAGTAGCGCTTTGGTTTTTTTCCTCTTGCCTTTTTTTCTTGTTTTGTTTTATTTTTAGGACAATCCACAACTTTGGGAATTTTAGGTTGGAAATTAAGTTGATGGGTTACTTTCTTCTGATAATTCATACAGATAAATATCGATCACACAAGCCTTTAAAAAGTAAATATCTTGATTTTTATGAATAAAAATCTATTTAAACTCCAGCCAGCACACTTGCATGTACTTTTCAAGCAGATTCACTTTTGTTTAAAGCAAAAATGGTTACTATAATGTTGCTCATATTTTCAAGACAAGTTGCATGAAAAATAAGATGCTGCTGTTAACATCCGTGGCTTGCTTCTACAACATTGGGCCAATACACTCAAGTTTTTTATGAATGTATTCAGTTCTTTCCCCATTTCATCAGTTAACAGAAATGGAATTCTTTTTGTAAGGTGCTAAAGATTGAAAATTTAAAAACTGTTAAGACCTCATTTACAAGGCCTGTTTAAAAATGCGTTTTTCTCATGGTAGTTTTCAGTTTGGTACCAATATAAACCCAAGGAGTTAAGTCTGACAGATGCAACTATTGGATACTTTTATGCATGATCTGAAAATTCATGCAGAACACAGAAATATATTCTGCAGTCTTAAACAGCCTGAAATGTCAGGAGGGATGCATTTCATATAACAAATACAAAGAAAGTAATATTAACTTGTTGCATTGTATCCAGGGATGGTGGTTCTCAGATTTAAGAAATGTGCCTGTAGTGAAGTTGAAGTGCAAGACACAACTCAATTTTGGTGAGCAGTGAAAGCTTTGAAGTTTTGTCAAAATCATTACCTTTCTGTTGACACCTCTCTCCTTTTGACATCTAAGTAGTATGTTTTCAACAAGGTAGAGCTGTCCATAAGTGATCTGCTACCTAAGCTTTAACTCCTAAAGTTCATTCAGTCTTTTGTGAAGAAATACTATGACTTGTTAAATTTTGAAATGCTGCATATAGCAATCAAATTCCATTTATTTAAGAAATTCCTGCGAGTGATAACTGGCTCTGTAATGTCATGTGAAATTTATATGATGTTAATATGGTTTTTGAAGTGTTACAACTTTTTTGCTTAAGTTTCACAGAAAAATTCAATTTGGTAATGTTTGAGTGCCAAGAAATGAACTCTATTTGTAATCCTTAATACAAGTCTTTAAAAATCCATGTTGTAACAGTCCTGTTATTAAATAAACAGATAACACACAAAATTAATATCCCAGAAAAAGTTTTGAACTGACTTTTAGTTCAGGTGGAAGGACTTACCTGCTTTTACAAGTTAATAGTATAACTACCTATATTTGTACAGCCTTATGTATGTTTGCACTTGCCCTCATGCAGTTTACATTGTTAATTATTTTATAGTTGCATATATAATAGTGTAGACAGGCTGCTGCTAGGAATGGTCTTTTTAAACAATCTGTTGTCTACAATTTAACCAAAATACTTAAGATGCTACTGTTACTGCCACCATTAAAAGAAATTATTGGGAATTTATGGGGAAAAAAAAGACTAATGCAGGTAGCAGCTGAAAAATTTCCAGATCACATTGGTGGTTTACAACTGTCTTCTATTCCACTTTGATTTACACTTGAAATACCATTCATCAATGCAGAAAATAGCTATCCAGTGAAACATGCAAATGTGAGGGAGAAAAGCCACTGTAGCTAAGTTTAGATTAGTAAACATTTGACATTAATACCTGACCTGTGTGTGGTACTACTGTAAATAAAACATAATATCCCTATGTGAATATAGAGTTTGTCAAGAAATTATTTTGGTTTTTTAGTAGTCGTTTTCAAATTTCACTTAGTGGAATAGATGTGTAAGGTGAGTGTTTATGTGCTTCAAACTGTATTCTGAAGTAAACATAACAAACCTTGTGGTAAAGCCAAGTTTTACCTGTGCTTTAGGGACAATTGATTTTGAAAGATGCTAGATTGGATACTGCACTCTCAGGTCCCTGCTTTATAGAATACAGCAGGGGCAACAACTTGCTGGTTTGCTGTGTCCCTCTTGTTAACTTGAATTATCTTATCCCCCAGCTCAATCCTTTAGCTATGAGAGCAATTGGCTAGCTAGTGTTTTCTGTAGATCCTGAAGATCTCAAATGCATCTGCTTAACTTGTTGCCAGTTAAACTCTGTGCTTTGAAAGGGGAGATAAATTTTGAGGTATTAGTCATGTAAGAGAAAAACAGAGTAGACCACCTGAATAGGGTTTTATGCCCTGTGACACTGTTGTAACCAGTACTTTCATGCTCTGATACCTCCCTTTTAGTTTACTCGCTGCACACTTTCACCCTTCACCTTTTTAGTGCTTGCTGCTGCAATAATGTTCAATTCAAGTCTCCCAGTTTTTGCTGTCCCCAGATGCTGTACATTTTCACTGCTTTTTTAAAAATAAATGGCCCAATTAATTACTTTTTTCTTGCACTTCCAAATAATACGTTTGTAGACATGTTAAATACTTGAATATTAGTTACTGCTTGTTTATATTTGAACAAGCTGTGTCTCCAATTACCCGAACATACCTGTTTTGGGGTATATGAGAAACGAGGCTAAGAAAGAATACTTGACTTTCAGTCCCTCTATTCTCAGTGTAAGCGTTCAAAGGCGCAGTTGTGATACTCTGTACAGTCATGAAAAGTAGTGGTTGTGTCCAGCTGTTTCTTTGGAAAGAGTCAGGAAAGGGTTTGGATTGGTAGGAGGTGGTCAAAGGGAAGAACAGACTAAATTTATTCAAGTTCATGAATCTTATTAAAAACCTTGTATGCAAATAATTTAATTCCCTTTTTTATCTTGTATTTGTAAAAAAATAAATAAAAACATTTTAATACATGATCAAAGTGGGTACTAATGCTTAAAAAAAACCGCTGAAACTTGTGGGTATACACGTATCTCCACCCTTTGGAGATGGAGAAGTAAGGCAGGAGAGAGATCTTACTCTTGGGACTTTATTTCTTGCAACAAGAACGTAACTGTCCTATCTAATCTGTTGTATTTCTCTGGAGGCTAATATGAGTGTGTGTGCTGGTGAGTGTTGTTCCCAGGTGCATGTTTCTGTATTGCTGTAATGCTTCTGCCATTTATGGAACAAGGCAGCTATATTAACTGGATAAATTTAACTTTCCCCTTCTTTCTTGTAGCCTTTTCATGTCAAAGTTGTGATTTATCCCTTCATATGCTTTTTCTAGGGTAGTGCTAATCATTACTGCATCTTAAGACAAAGTAACAAGCAACACACACTTGTCCTGAGAGCTAACAGGGTATGTACAGCTTTTTGTTTTTAAGGTAGGAATGACTCAACTACTTTTTATTTCTATAATAGAGATACCTCATTATCAGGCAATTAAGTGGGATCTAGAAACTGAAATTACTACTAAGTCCATGTGATGGAGCTAGTGTAAAGTGCCACGATATTAGTTTAATAATGTGAAGGAACTGTGATGTATAAGCAACAATCCACTATCATTTCACTAATACTATTGAAATCTTGGTTGACAGCAAAAAAAGCTATGAAGTTGAATGCATCAAGGAAAAAAAAACCCAAAGTGAAACAAACCCCCCCCCCAATTACACAATAGATGGATTCCTGAGACTTAGTAAAATTTCTTAGAATTTCCCCATTCTGATAGGCTGGGTGGTTTTAAACAAATTAAATACCTTGACTTACTCTGACAGCATGCGAGGTGGTGATGAGTTACTTGCTGCACTGAGGTAGCTAGGATTAAGGCCTCTCCCCCCGTGGCTGCTCTGACTGCAAAACTATGGTCTAGGACTTTCATGGACTATGAAATGATTCTTCTTGGCCTAAAAGGGGAGATTACCTTAAACCATGAGAACAACACTGCATCCAAAAAAATAAAGCCATCAATCACCTCATGCACCAGAGTGAGGGTTTCATGTGTTTACACTGGGGCAGGGGGGGTCCCTTACTAAAACAGTTCTGAGCCAGCCACTGACATTAGTGTATTCTGAGTCAATTCATCAGGTGTGAGGTTTACTACAAATAACTGTGGTTTTGTTGTTGTTCGGGTCACCTGGCTGTAAGTACTACATTGCCTAAGCAGCCCAACATGAAATCCCACCTTGGGAAAGGGACACCTTTATCAAGGTGTTGTATTTCATGTTTATTTGATTCCTAGTGTGTAAGCAGCTGTAGTGGCTTGTTATAAAAAGGGGTGGTGGCATTTTGCAGCAATAAAGCAGTAATACCTTTAAATGTAGGTATTGGCATTCTACCCCTGTCAAGGTACATTTTCACTTTCATGCTATCTTAACAAGAAAATGAGGCTGCTATGATCTCCAGTGTTGGCTAGGCTGTAAGCAGTAGGATGACTTTCTGCTCTTTCACGAGGCAGGACAGCTTGTGCACATTGCCCTATCTGAAAGGTCTAACATTTTTAACTGCAGAAGCATTATGGCCTCCCTCCTATGTTTCCTGGTCCAGATACCCCTGTGCTGCTGTTCACCCACAACTCCTAGGTATGTAAAATTAAAAAAAAGCTTTCACGTACATGCTTTGTATCTTCTGGTATAATGTACTATATCTTGCAATTGACTGTAGAGCCCACAGGAACTAGTGACAGGATCTACCTTCCACACAGATTCTAGATAGGGCAGGTACATCCACAGAGTGTCACCCAAATTTTAAGTCGTACCATGTACACAAAAGGCATAAAAGGGATTCACCAAGGTGATTTAAGCTTTGAAAGGCTCTATACTCTTACATTTCAGTATTACATTAAGACTGGAAAGCTTTTGTGCC
The DNA here is from genome assembly GCA_025345505.1 of Todiramphus chloris collaris. Classification (NCBI taxonomy): domain Eukaryota; kingdom Metazoa; phylum Chordata; class Aves; order Coraciiformes; family Alcedinidae; genus Todiramphus; species Todiramphus chloris. The sequence continues at coordinate 10,260,906 of JANVCC010000130.1, read as the reverse complement.
ATATGCCCTCACAAATTATCAATAAGAAGCTTACATATTAGAGCTTAATCATTCTATTCATTTATTGTCAACCTTCTGCAGCTTCCTTCAAAGCAAACCTGTTTAAAAAAAAAATGCTGATTGTAGGTTGGTTGTTCTTACCCACTTACACAGGTTTCTCTCTTAAGATGAAGTCAAACTGGACAGCAGCATACATCCTCTGTAAGAAGTACTGATATTGAGTATGCTTTTGCTCATCTTGCTGTGTATTACGCTGTAGAGGCTACTGTTCTATCACAGAGAAGGTTGTTAAAGGAGGGGAACAGCAACTCCACCTTCGGACAGTGAAATTAATCTTCTCATCTTCTTGTGCACAGCCTGTTAAGAATGGTGCTTTGAATAAGGCAGAGCATCTAAAAGTCTCTTCAGTGGTAGAACTTAGCTGCCTTTGTTTTAACTCTGTTGGTGTATTTTAAGGAAGTCTGAGCTGCACAGTAATGCACAGGATAGAAACATCTTCAAGTACATCTTTGAGCAACTGAGTTGAAATGATAGGTCATTATAGAGAGATGTTCTGTTGTCACAACTGCAGCCATTTTATAATGTAGTAGTTTTTCTTTCCAATCCTAAGCAATGATACTCCATTCTTGAGAATATGCTGTCCAAGAATAAGAACAGTCTCGGGATTAGTTACTCGAATCCCATTTACTGAAACTCCACCATCTGTAATCTTCTGGTACCTTAAAAAGAAACCAAAAATAGTATTTGCGAGAAGCAGTTACTTATTGCTATTAAGTATTGAAAGTTCACTTAAGGGCTTTTTGGTTGGAACCATAATTGAATAAATTTTAACTCTTACATTTTACATTCAGTCTCGGTCAAGAGTGTCTGAAGTTATCCTTAGCTTCTACCATCCCATTCTTCCCAAAAGGTGTAAGAAAACTTAGGCTATTGCCTTAGGCTGTCCCCTCATCTGGTGTAGATTTTACAGCTAAGGTACATGAGGCTTCACTATCCTACACTTTCCCTTCAAAATGGAATGAGGCCATCTGCTCCCCTGCTGGCACGTAGATCGCTACTTGATTTGGGTCTCTCAATTGTTTAACTTCTGCAAACATACTACTATAACCTGTTTAGGTGGGGCATTATCAAAGAGCACAGGTGATGACATACCCACTAGGTCCTTCTGGAATGGCATTTGCTTTGCGACACAAGTCAAGAATGTTCATTCCGGGTTCAAGCATCAATTCAGCTGAAGGAGCTTGTCTAAAAAGTTCCTGTAACTCTTGGTCAGACATAACTTCTAATGCCTCCACACTGTTGTAGTAAAGGGCCTTAGTACACCTGCAAGAACAATGATCATTCAGAATGCAGTGCTAGTCTCACCTTCACACGAAGTGCTACTCAACTAATCTGATCCCCCTTCCCAACTTCTGAGAGTCCACAGAGTAAGAGAAGTACTTAAAGTACACCCAATTTTTTATCTTTATCCTAGCCCACTACAGTGGGATTTTTTTCTTACATTGTTAAGTCTACAAAAGTACATTTTTCTCTTTTAACAGCTGAGCAACAACTAAATACATAAAAATAGTCCCTGAAAAGCGATGGCTGATTACTGTTTAATTCATCTGAAAGGAAACTGAAATTCACCTCTTAGCGGATTCCAGCCCCTCTCTACCATGAACAAGCTTGGTTACTTCTGCAGCAAGTCGTTTCTGAGGACCCCATTTTTCAGGTTCTTTAGCATGCATTTCCATGATGTGGTCAATCTCCTCCAGCGGAAGGAAGGTGAAGAGTTTCAGGTATCTGCAAGCAGGGAAAAGAAAATATTTTGTCTATGTAGCCATCGTTACAGATTTCCTCCCTTTGTCAGTCAAGCTTCATTAACTGCACTAAAATGATTCTTAGTCAATTTAAGAAATCCATACTACAGATACTCTGTCCTTTCAAACAGTTCTTTAGTTTTGCTTCAGCTTACTGGGTAACTCATACCAGGATATTTAACATTCTGCTTAGGGTAATGTCTTCAGACATGAGAGCATCAGATGCTTTTATGAAGCTTGTGTTGCAATCAACAACTAGGTTTTCTCTTGATTGCAAGAAATCCTGTGAATGTTTCGACTGTGTGTCAACTAACAAGGTCTTGTATTTTTAGTAGTTGCATGATATGCTAATGAAAAATACCACTCCTGGTCTGTGGTGATCATGAGGCAGAAGTATACTATGTATTGACAATTATCTCAGCAGAAAGATTATTTAGGCTAATCAAGAATTTAAAAGGTGCTTGTCTAAGCTATATTAAGTATCATTTTAATAGGTTTGCAGTACTATTAAATGCAGTGTGTTAAAAAAAGGCACCTTTACTGTTAAAAAGTCTGAAAGCATTAAGTATTTTCATGTTAAGTACCCACATGCCCTTCTTTTCAGTCTTAAGAGCATTGTGGATGCAGAAGCTAAATTTGAAATATCAGAGAATAAACCTTTAAGAGGCAACTGAGTTATGAGACAGGTCACAAGGTGAAAGGGCAGTACCTGTCTGAGATTTATGAAGCCTCAGATTTGACAGGGGTGTTTAAGTTGAAGAAAAAAATCTGCTAAGAAAAATAGATTTTAAAAAGGACATGAAACTTTTTAATGTAATGCCCTGAGTAAAGCTATTGGCTATTTATTTTCACTACAGTTTGGCCAACAATGAATGAAACCTGTCAAATGGTATCTCTCATATTTTTGCTACCCTTTCATGTTGTCATTGTATGATTTTTAGTATTTTTACACTGGTCAGTAAGAATATGAGCTATGTATGGTTGACTTGGATTCAGAGGCAGCACAATGAATCCAAGACCACATCTTGCTTATTAGAATTGCTCTACCCTTAAGTAATGATTCTTCAGAATTTTGTCTTTGTACACGCCACAGCTTTAAGCAGTAGTTGGATAACCTTACAAGTTTCGGTGCATTACAGTCTCATCTACTTTACAGATCAATCTGCTTGCCATTATAATTTTAAGCAGAAATCTTTGCTTTTGTGTTCCAATATGAAAAAGATAAAACACTTCATTGAACCCTCAACCATTAAGTAGTCAGAATTATGCAAATCGTTCCTATCTGCAGCTTTCAAAAAGACCCCCTAAAGTTTCCTGCAAGGTATATGAAAAGAACAACAGACTTACTCATCCATGACACCACATTAATACTATATCATTTATATAACAAGCCCTCCCCTCATCATCTAAACATTGCAAATTAAGGTGTAGTTGCGTCAGTTGGTACCTGGATAGAAACAGATGGTATGTTTGTCCAGCGGTGGGCAAAGTTACATGAGAGATTTTTACCACAGCTACACTGCTAACCTTACAGCCTCAGGTGCTGACTACTACTAGCTTTGAAGGGGTACAAGCAACTAACTACTCATGGGACCAGGTATATGAATTTTGTTTATTCTGTTTTGTCCTCTGCCTTAGTTTTTACTTTCAACAATGACTTAAAACCGATGCCTGAAAACCTCGAACTTGTAAATTCCTTGTATACTGCCTGCCATGAGCTTAAAATGGTGTCATTTTATCCCCCTTTTAATTGCACTACTACCCAAGTGTAACTGTCTCCTAGGCAGGTTTTTATTGAGACCATTAGTCTCCAAAGACAGGTGCCAGCACCCCAGGAGGTAGGCCAGATGATCCGTTAGGGTGAAGGAAGAAGATATTAGAATGGCACACACAAAATCTATAAACAAACAGACGTGTATTGGGAGTGAATGCTCAACATTTTCTTACTGATAGGGGTGCATATCAAAAATGTTTGGAGATCACTGATCTAGAGAGCTAAGCAGTTATAAATATGAACTTTTTCTTAACAAGGAACTATTTTAATTTGTTATGGATATGCAGTTATTAACATAATGCAGTTCCAGAAGCTGAACTTTTGTGTTTGCTTATAACCAGTGAAATAGCTTCTGCTGTTTAGATTGTGGTGTTCCTGGGTATCTCATACTAAGTAAATACTTGTAGTAATTAATAGCTAATAAGCTGCACTTGCTTATTAAACCAGGAGGAGAGATTTCATTTGATACTGTGATATTACAGTACTGAAACTAACACACCTCATATGATAGTCACCCCACTGGCAGAAAAAAATACGTTATGCTTTACTTGTTCATCCACATTCTAATTTTATGATGCATATGCCAGCATATGGAGAGAGATTCCACTATCCTCTATACTTAGGAACCAGTCATGCACGTTTAATGAATTTACAGTCATGATTAACGTATACTTCTCCATGGAGCTTGCACTGCACACATCCAAATCAGTTACAGAGAACAGTTAGGATCGGGTTTTATGAACAGTGACAAAAAGCAAGATGAAGAGAAACTACTTACTTTTAGAAACTACTTACTTTTCAACTATGTTATCTTGTTGTCTGACAAAAAACTGATATAGCTCAAATGGGGAAGTCTTATCTCTGTTTAGCCAAACTGCATTGCCAGCTGTCTTTCCTAGTTTATCTCCAGTAGTACTGGTAATAAGAGGTACAGTAATTCCAAACACATCTGTTCCTGTCATCCTGACAAAGAGAAGATTCACTGCACATTTAAAAAATACATACATTTGAAAAATCACAATTTGGTAAAGTTGACTAAAATATAAGGATTCTATGCTCAATATAAAGCAGTTAAATAAGGCAGAGGGTGAGAGGCAAAAGATGCCAGAACACCACCTTGGGAAGAGTGCTTTAGGTGAAAGAAAACCAACCTTGAACGTAACAACTTCTGTGTAACAAAGAAGTTTACATACTTCAACTAAGTAGTTTCTTGAGCAACAGCACTAGCAAATTCAAGTGTCCTGTATGTTGTGTCTTCTGCTCTGACCATTAATTGAAGCTGGATATCTCATACTGAGATGAAGCTGCTTGTGTGGCTGGGACACTTACAAGTCATTCTGTGCCGACTCTCTAAGGTCTTGCAGTAGTCAAGTACGTGCTGAAGTAGAAGCACTGCTCTGCACTCACTGATGTGCTCCTACAGTTCTGCGAGGTTTTTAAGACTCGCCAATTTTGGTGGATGAGCCAAAGCTCATCATCATGTTTCATTTTATTTCTAAGCGAAGAAATGTAACCACTTTTACCAGTATACCACAACTGCCTCAGTTTCGGTATGATTACACCAGAATGCATTTGCCAACAGACTTGCCTCGATTTTGTCCCAGGTTTTGGGGTATCTAATTTCAGTTCTCTGGCAAACTCATTCACTAACACATAAGCCCACCCCTTTTGTTAAAAATTCATCGTTATTTAATGGAAAAGGCTTAATACTAGGGCCAGAATATACACATGTGAGAGGCTCATGGTCAGAACAATTCATTCTCCCCCTCGAACGCGGCAGTTTTGTGTAACACCACCTCCCCAAGGGGCGGCTTCTGCTCCTGGTGCTTTGGGGACAGTCAGCGCGACGTCGCACAGAACCAGGGCACCCACCGCTGCTCCCCGCCCTCAGCGTCGGTCCCCTGGGTCAGACGGGAGGGCCTCGCCCGCGCCCCACCCCGCGCCCCACCCGGCCCCGGCCTACTTGGTGACGAGCTCGTAGCCGGACATGATGTTGCCCATCTGGTCGGCGCCCCCCAGCTGGATGCGGCAGCCGTGGTGCCGGTGCAGGTGCAGGAAGTCGTAGGCCTGGAGTGCTGGGTAGAGGAACTCGGCCAGGCTCATGCCCTCGGCGCTGCGCAGCCGCGCCTGGCAGCTCTGCCGGCTCAGCAGCGTGCCCATGCGGAGCCGCCCGCCGGCCCCGCCAAGAAAGTCGAGCAGCGGCTGCCGGCCCAGCCAGCGGGCGTTGTCCAACACCTCGGCCCGTCCTAGCCGCTCGTCGCCCGCCGCCCAGAACAGCTCTCGGTGGTTCTCGAACAGCCGCCCCAGGCCAGCGCCCAGCGCCCGCGCGTGCGACCGCACCTGCTCCGCCGGCAGCGGCTCCCGCGCCCGCTCCCGGCCGCTGGGGTCCCCGAGGCGCGCCGTGGCGCCGCCCACCACAGCGATGACGTTGTGGCCGGCGCGCTGGAAGTGGAGGAGCCCCATGACGGCCAGGAGGTGCCCGACGTGTAGCGAGTCGGCAGTGGGGTCGAAGCCGCAGTAGGCGGTGAGGGGCGGGCGGCCCGGCTCCAGCAGCCCCGGCAGCTGCTCCTCTGCGCTCTGCGCCGGGAACACCTCCTGGAAGAGGCCGCGCTCGCACTGCGCCGCCAGCAGCCCCTGGGCGCCCCGGGCCCGCCGCACCTGCTCGTGGGCCCGCCGCCGGAGCGGCAGCGGCGGCGGAGCGCGGCTCAGGCCACCCCACAGCTCCGCCGCCCGGCCGCACTGCCGCCGCAGCGTGGGCGCCGCCATCTTGCCCGGGGGACGCCGGGAGTGGGGCGGGGCGAGGACTTCGGGGGCGGGGACGCGGCTTCCTGTGCCTCCGGTATCCCCCGCCGCGGGACGGGGAGGCCAGAGCGGGGTGAGGCGCCGGGGGCGCGGTTACCGCATGGTGATTACCCGGTGATTACCCCCCCCCCTCCCCCTCCCAGCCGCTGTGGGAAGGCTTTGAACGGTCGGCGGGGAGAGCGCCGCAGGCCCATGTGCTGGCCGGTGGTTGTCCTTCGGCGTATTAAAGAAGCTGCAACTGCAGGGGCGTGTGTTGTCTCGTCCTTTGGCTTTTTGGCCCTTCAACCCGGAATGGCGGGATTTTCAAACTGCTTTCAGATTAAAACGGGCATCGGGAATCAAGTCTTCGGCTTTGAGTAGGGCGTTCGGCAGAGCGGATAGTAGGTGCTTAAACTAGTAACGTTGCAGTTTTAGAACTTAACAGCTAATTCCGGGATTTATAAGATTTAAAAGTCTGAGCCTGTATCAAGCAGCCTTCGTGCGATTGAATAGGAAAGTGGGTCCGCTGTCTTCAAATGTATTTTACTTGCCCTTGAACTTCCTCATTCTCCGCAGTTGTGTTGTTAGTTGAAGTCTGGGGGCACGGCAGCAGGGACAGGAGGGTTTTCAGCCATCACCTGCTGCTCTGAGGAGGTGCCAGTCCAGAATACAATCGATTCTGTACTTTAGACACAGCAGAACTGACTGAAAATCCACAAGGATCAGCACGTTTCTAGACAGCTTGATCCCTACCCTTTTGCAACAAATGGTATTCTTTTTCTGTAGGATCCTTTGATTGCTATTACTTTGCATACTCATTATCTGAATGTTTATACATGGAACAGTTACACATTTATTTGCATACATGTATTTTTATCTGTATATGTGTATGCAGCATTGCAAAACTGGAATTGTCATCTCTGAAGCAAGCAAGCCAAAAAGGATTATTGCCCTGGACTGCTCAACAGAGGAACTTCATGCTGCACCAAAAGTGCTGTTGAGGTTCCCTAATGTACTGAAAGGCTGTGAAGTTTACATGTCCTGGATGCCTTGCAATATGTGTGCACAATTCCTTGTTCAAGGTCAGCATCAGAACTGAAAGATCTCCTAGAGTAAGATTGCACATGTAGCATACTCACAGGCTGGTAAACTAGTCATGCCACTCATTTCTCTTCATTTTCTTCCACTTTGCTCTCTGCATTCTTACTCAGTTGGTTCTGTAAGAATTATTTAGATCACTGTCAGGAGCTGATGTAGCTAAATATCTTATATAGTAGGTAGCTAAGATGTGATTGATAATGCCATTGTACAAATTGTTGGTATTTCCCAACATATGGATCATGAAGAATGCTAGTCATTAAGTGAAAAACAGACCCACCAGGGCTTGTAAAGATGCTTGTTAAATGAGAAAAAAATAAAAGGAGTGGTCCCAAGGGATGTGGAAATCCTGAAAAAGTAATGCATAGTTAATCACTCCCCCCCCCCCCCCCCCCAAAAAAAAGACACAAAAATAAAACAGCCATTCCCACTTAAGTCATTTATCAGAGAAGAAATGTACCTCAGGGATTAGTATTTAGGATAGGAAGGGAAATAGGTAGATTTTTTTCAGACAAGTTAATCTGTAGTACATCACAAATAGTAACACACTGCCTATGCATTGAATTTTCTGAGGGTTTTGTTTTGTTTTTTTTTCTATAAGCCTAACTGATATACATATTTTCCCTCTACAGTAACCTCAATAGCTTCCTGTACATTTTTGAAGCAATCACCACATTTTGGAAATTTTCACTAGCTGGTAAATATAAGTAGAGACAAAAGTTGAATCATGTGAGGGGAAATAAATCACAATGAATTGTATATAAAATTTCCCCTTTGACAATGATGTTGTGTTAAAAGTTATTATTATTTTACTAATGTGGGGAAAAGTTGCAGCTTACTTAAGTATATTCCATATCCCTTTATGTTTATTAACAACAAAAATGACAACTAGCATATTTCATATTCAATATTAACCTTGCATATATATTTTCTTTATTCAGCACAAGTCTCACAAGTGTACTACTGGCCAAATTTTGAATTTAAAAAAGAAGAAATTGAATCAAAACAGCATCTGGTAAAACACATTAATACCATCTTTACAGAAAGCTACATTGTTGCAGCGGTATACGTACCAACAATAGACAGACAAAAAAAGATGCAAATACTTAATTCAAATAAAAGAACATCTTCTGATGATGATCTAAACCCAATTACATCTTTATTTGATGATAAAATTGATAACAATGCTTTAAAGCTCTTAAACTCGGAACACATGAAAGGCGATCAATTGAAAAAATATAAAGAAAAATCTTACTACAGCAAAGAATTATTTTAAAACTCTGGCAAGTTGCAAAGATGAAGAAATAGTCATCATAGAAGAGAATAAATCCACTGTAAAGAATAATCCTAAATACACCTGTGCACTACAGCTCTGTGATTTATTAGCATCTAGAAGCGGTAAGTAAGTAAATTAATATTACTAAATTTAGCTCAGGAATTCACTCAATGTAGAAAATTCCTACATAATTGTTAGTCATATTCCTGGAAATGCAATATACCGGAAAAAACCTTCCACCTTTAATTGACTACATTGCATTCTGTTAAGTAATTAATGAAACTTTGCATATCTAGTAATCTTTAGTATCACAGTGATATTTCCTATGCTGCAAAATTCATTCATGTTGCACTCTTGTCTTTCAAACCATATTCGGGTTATCTGAAGAAGGCTAGGAGTGCAAATTGGGCAAAAATCTCCCAAGAAAAAATGGGGCATATTGTTACTGCCAGCTGGAGGTTTCTTTACTGAAGAGGGAGTTGCTCTAGTGCAAGCCCCAGTGCTGAGTATCAGTAAGACCCATAGGAACAGTACAGAGGTATTTAGCTGGGCCCTTCCTGTACTGCTAGCTAAACTGGAGGAAGAAGAGGAATGTGCTTCTTGGTCTTTCTCACCACGTTAGGATTTCTAGCTCCTCAGGCTGATTGCAGGAGGCTCTGTTTGGGGCCATTTTCTCCATGGTATCAAACAGCAGCTGGTCAGTTCCAATGTTGGTTTTTGGTGAGCTTTTCTATTTTTGCATCAAAGGTCTGCAAAACTGAAGAAGCACTGATACGATAGGTAAAAAGAAAACAAAACCAGATATAACAATCTGTTACTTTCTCATGTTGTCCATTAGGCTGGCTGGCTGTGGTTTGTTACTCTGATGATATTCAGCTGGCTTTTGTTCTATCCTGCCTGTGCAGGTTGAGAATAGGATTCACTCAGCAGCACAGCAGAAGTTTTCCATTTCATCCCAAATCCCTAGTACTATTTCCCAATGCTTCTCCTAGTGTTAGCTAAATGCACTTTGCTGCTTTGTGGTAGAGAAATCACTGCAGAATTTGACTGATCTTAGTCATTATAACAGGTGCTCTTTTCTCATAGATGAGAAAGTGGAGTCTTATGACTCTCAGACATATTTCAGGCATTCCCTGTCACTATCACACCCACACCAGCACCCCTAGGTCACCAGAAGGTGGAACGCTTCTAGCTTTCCTTTCCTTTTCCCACAAAAGACAATTTTTTGAGGGTTGTTTCCTCTTTTGAGCAGGAAGAGGGAGGGAGAGATCCTGGGCAGCTGGTGTCATTGCATGTACCTGTGCCTTGAGGAAGGTCTAACAGAACTTGCTGTTCAGGCAGAGAAAGTAGTTTTTAAACTCTTCCTGAGCTGCAAGACTAGAAAGCATGCTGGTCTCAGCATTTGGGAAACCAGTGAGTTTGGTACTTTTACACAAGAGCACTAGATAAGGCAATTGAGATGGACTACAGGAGATAGGCAGCTATAAGGACTGGAGAGAAGTGCATTGATTAGCCTAATATCTGGTTAGCCTTCTTGTCAGCAGTCTACCTGGTTCCAAATTTTCTGGAGACAGTCGAGCGAGAAACAGCAACTTTTGTCTGGCCCAGCAAGCATGAGTAAGAGTGTCATACCTTTTCACCAGCAGGTTTGTTGTAGTGTGAACTTATAACTGTGATTATTTGACTGTTTATCCACAGACAATAATAATGGAGTGGGGACAGTGATTTACAAGGAAGGCAACATTGTAAGTAAAGTAATGTTTGTCTAGGAAATTGTGCTCTTGTAAAAATGTCTAATCATAATCTAATGCCAGACAAAAATAATGTTTGTAGGGTTGCTATGTAGTAAGTTATCGGCACAGAAATGTTTGAAAAGTTTATTAGGCTTGTGTTTATGCTTGTAGATGAGGAAGTTAACTTGTGTCATATGGACTCTCTTAAAAACTGCTAGTGGAGTTGTAGTAATTTAAAACAACTTTTTGTGAAAAAAAAAAAAAATTATGTTCCCTAACTCTGTCCCAGAATATTAAGATGATGGATTATTTAATATGTAGTCACCTGTTAGAAGAGATGAAGTCCCCTGCTTGCTAAACTCTAAAGTAATCAGCTCTTGTTCCTGGTGACATTGTAACTATTATCATATTGAAATTCCACACTTATTTTTATTTTATATGTTTCCAAAATGGACACAGCTTAGAAAACAGCTAAAGTTTTTCAAATCTTTTTGGTGACTTGTGTTTAGCAGCCTCTTTTGTGTTAATTTTTTCTTCATAATGAACTTTTCCTGTGATGATTTTTTAATAAGCATTGTATTTCATGTTCATAGGAAACTGTATTTCTGGAAACAAACATGTTTCCCCTTTTGGGGAATAAATATTCACGCTTTTCTGAAGCTGCACATAACATATAAATGTATGATTAGGATCCACAGTCAATGCTGTTGAAATGGAGATCTGCATAAACATTACCAAACAGCATCACATGAGGACTCTCACTGAAATTGCTAGCAGCTTTTAGGAGTTGGATTAGGCTGTAAATAACTAAAGGTCCCAGAACAACATCACCTTTTGTTTCTTCCTATGTTGTTTCTTTCTAGGTTGCCCTGGGGTACAGTGGATATCCAAAAGGGGCAATGAATAGTTTATTTGGCAAGAAGACAAATGTTGATTTTGACCAGCATGCCATTGTATGTGCAGAAGCTAATGCAATTATTATGAGTTAGGAGCACATTAAATATTTTGAAGGAAGTAGACAAAAAGAGTGTTAGGTGCTTCATTAATGAAGGAATGACTCTGTGACTAATCTACCAGGGGAATTTCCAAAGTGTAGAAAGTAGAAGTAATGTTACGTAGCATGGAAAGGAATTCAGTCTTAAAAGGCACTGAGTACAATTGTTTTTCACAGAGACCTAGGTCCACGTGATCTTATATTCTAATACATCCAGCAAACTTAAGTGACACAGTCTTAAAAGTTTCTGCTAGTCCCCTGTCTCTGACCTCACATAAGCCCAGTTCCCAGAGGCAGTCATGGGCCTTCACATGTGCTGAAACAGGAGTAGCCAGTAGCAGAGCTACTACTTCTGTGGGTGCTCTGGTATTACTTAGCCACTGGAAATGCAGGGCATCACACTGGGTGATCAGCTTGAACTGCCTGCTTTGACACATACAAACTGAGTTCCACGAAGTTTCCTGCCTATGGAAAATATCTCTGCAGATTGACAGTGCTGTTCCAAATGCGTGTGCATGTGTCCCTGGCTGATGGTCCCTCTTCTGGCAACTGCTTAGGGGGCACTGTGTTGACTGAATGTTCTGCTGTCACCTACTCTCATATTCAGGTGATTATAGTTTGGTGGTGAAATGATTCCTGGATACACATTTCGTAAACCAGAGTATCAGTCTTTACACTGCTGTGAGTACATAAAGAGTAGGTAGATCCATTTCCTAGGTTGGCAAGCTCTTGTTATGTACTGCAAGTATTTGCTTCTCATGGGCTGGAGATCCCTTACCTCCACTGGCTAGTGATAAAAGAGAAGAACCCACTCTAGACTCCAAGAGAAATGATTTCTCCTGCAAACACATCTTGTTTGTAATTGTGAAAATACTGGGTTTTTTTTTTTTTTTTCCCAGTTCTGAGAGAGACCTGTGTAATGCTGAGCTCATCACTACATGTGAACCCTGCCAGGACTGTCTAAAATTGATTTGAGCAAAGAATATAGCAAGAGTCATTTGGCCTCTGTGAGACAGAAACGCAGGTCGTGTTACCTACCTTACCGGTCCTTTCTCCCTTCTCTGAGGACATCTTCCTAAAAACCTTGTACCTTCCCTTTGCTGGGGAGGAATTGCACAATCTTCACCCTTCAGGCTGGGCCTTCTTCTGCATGGCCAGCTTCCAGCTTGTTTGCACCACTGGAGGTAGGCTGAGTGCCAAGGAAAGAACACTTAGCATGGGAATATGGATGACAGAGAAAGGGAACAAGGATGAAAGGTCATGCTTACAAGCTATCCTTTGTCCCCTACAGCAAGTGGGGAAGGTACTGCCTATCAAGGCATGTAGCCTCTAGACAGAGAGTCCCTTCATGGGACTCACCCTGCCCTCCTTCCTCCCAAAACAGTCTCTGCTCTCCTGCCCACCTACATAGGGCCAGCATTGGCTGTTCCAGTTCATCCCTCTTTGTGAAGCTACACACTCTTTCTGAACAGTTCATGCTCTGATAAAGGCACATGTATGGTTCCCTGGAAATCCAGGATCTACCTGCTGGCTTCTCTTACAGACTAAATATACTAGCAGGGGCAGCTCTTACCTTTGAGGCAGTGGTAAGGACTTTATAAGCACTCTTAAAATCTTTGTCATTCTGTCTTAAAAGTAATGTCTAAAGGTCATAATACAATGAGGAGAACACTAAGAGAAAATACTGTACAGAATGGGAAAAGTTTAGATTATTCACTACCCAAATAATACTGACAATAAGAGAATATCTAGTTAGACACAAAAAGAACTGGTCATTAACTTGTAAATGGAGAACTTACACATTCTCCTATGCACTGCTTTCACACTCAGCTGCAGTTGCCGTTCTGTAGCACATTTAACTGTTAGTAAAAGCAATGACTATGGAAGTTCTTACTTCCTGTAGGTTCAAGTAAATACCTAGCTGGAGTGGGTGGTTAGATCCATTTGTGCTGGTAGGGGTCACTGACTTCAGATAATCCTTGCTCTTTCTTCTCTTTGTTCATAAGGTATCTTCCTGAAATAACTTCATAAATTCACTTGAGTTTACAGCAGTATTAAAATGATTCATAGGTGATTATAAGTGTTTCCTGATTCATAACCAAATCTAAAGTAAGAATAACATTTTTTTTTTTTGGTCAAGTAAAGAAATTTTTGATACTTTTGTTGAGACTGGTTAGATTAGAACAGGATTGGATGTAAATTTCCCAGCGTGACATGTATGCCATCGCAAGGTAAGAAGCCTCTTACGTGTGTTGGCCCAAGAACTGTGATGCCAAACGGTCGGTGCAAGGCAGGCAGTGCCACAGCTTGCATGTTTCTGAATTCATGATTTCCTAAAGCTGCAAAATTCTCAGTAGAAACACAGGTTGAGTGGTGGTCCATGAGCTGAAAAGCATGAGAACTTCTCCACAAAGTGGCATTCAACATTAAAACATGGAAATGTATTGCATTCAAGGACTTTCCCAAGAAGAAAGTGATCATCTCTTTCAAGCAGTCAAACAGAGTTGCTGCAGGAAATCTAAGTTTGAATTTGTTTATATATATCACCAGCCATAAATTGTGTCATAACTTTGATACTGTGCTAACATAGCTGTGTTTAATAGGTAGAATGCATTGGGACTACTCATGGTTTTCAATCTTACAAAGAATTATCTCCATAGGTATGTACAGGCAGACCCCTGTAGAACTCAGCCCATACAATTTTATTGATATAAGCTACAGTTAGTGGAGTTATTTTTTCCTTTATCAGTACATAGCACACTAACACAAATTAGTTTGAATGAGTTTGATTTCTTAGAGGCTTTTTAGAAGTCTATTATTAGATGATCTAGTTTATAAAAGAAAAAGCCTGTCAAATAATACAAAAATAGAAATATGAAATAAGAAAATTGTTTTTAAAAGTCTTGCAAACTGTTTAACAGCGTATTTTACATCTGTCACTCACTGTGTTATTTCCTTGTCTTATCAGCTATCCAGAGTATCAACTGAAGATCCTTCAGGTCATGATGTCTGAATAAAAATAGTAAATATGAAAATTACAAGTCATGTTAATTTTTAGCTATAATTATGACTGGTTCTGAAATATGACCATGTCAGAGGAGGAGTGGAAGAAATTAAACTGAGTGAGGCCATGGCATGTACTAAATATGAGACCAAGACATGAACATTGTGATTATGTAGGTGGTAAAGAATGATCTGTTAGAAGAAAGACAGCTCACACCAACTTGGAAAAGATACAATGATTGCATCAAATTAGTTCTTTGAAATCTGAGATGCTACATCTTGTTAGCATCTCTCCCTTTGCAATGAACTAGTTAATTCAGTTACAGAGCTCATTTTTGCCAGTCATTCCTATTCATGTCTCCTGTACTTCTGCTTTCATTTCAGAGGGGCAGTCTATGGCTGCTGCTGATGGTGAACCAGCACAAAGCTCCACAACATCAAAATGAGCTTTAGGATCCAACGGCCCCAGGCCACATGGTGTATTCAGTGGTGTTGGGATAATCGCCCTGCAATGGCAGCTGCTCCGATTCTACCCACTCCCTTCCAGAAGCTCACCTCATAGCAATCCCCCTGACACTTATTACTGCTTATGCTGTGCTCTACAGGGATTCACTTCTGATTGTGGCTTAAGGGTGGGGAAAGCATTTGCTTTCAATGTACCTCTGAGGGGTAGTCATGCCTTACTATGTGGTGTCTGTAGCCAGGAAGGCAGTGGTTATTTTGTACAGTCCTCATTCCCCTGAAGCTTTTTTTCTCTCCTATTAGAGAGAGCATTTGAATGAGCATTTTTCCTTTATTAGGGTTTCCCAACCTCCCTCACATTATTTTTTTTTAGTATTTGATCTTCTTTTTCAATATCTTTGTTTGTATTTTTGCACTGTGATCTTTTTCATCTGAAAAGTAACTAGTTACTTGTTCCCTTGTGTGTTGTCCTCCCCAGAATTATTTGGTACTTGTGTGTCCTTTCCCCTTCCTTCTCCCTTTTTCGTCTGGTGAAATATATTGTTTAATTTTGTTTCTTATTCATGATCCTCTTTATATGTCCTCTGATGGGTGCACATCTGTTTTTAATTGGTCTTTGTGCCATGTTAATCATGTTTTAGACTTAAATTTTATCTCTGCCCTTGAAACACCAGAACAATTAATGTGGAATGTGCTTTGATATTTTTCCAGGCAAAATCATTTTGCTCTAAATGAGCCTGGGGTTTGCAGACTGTGGTTCTGAGAGCTGCTTTTGTCCTTGCCTTTAGACTCCCTCAACTGTAGTTTCAATACTGGGTTTTTTCCCAGTATGACTCCAAACCCAGAATCAACTATGAAAATCCTCTTGATTTTCAGGGTATCATTGTGAGAATGCTAATATGTGTAGCTTGTTAGCTTTCAGTAATTATTGCTTTTACACAGCCTCTTTAGAGTGAGATCGTCTAAAGTGTTTCAGATGGAATTAAATTGAAGGTTATGTCACTTTAAAAAAAAAAAAAAATTGTTTGCTGTTTTCAACATGTGTCCTCTGACTGTGTTCCCTTTGGAGATGGTAAAAGCACACCATCACAAACCAAATGGCAAAGCCCATGCCATGATGGTACATAGTATGGATGTTGGACTTGTTGTTGCTGTGACTGGATACATATTTGTTTCCCTCACACAAGGTACAAGCAAGTCTTGGACAAACCTCTGTTCTTCATTTCACCCTTTCCCTCAGTTATCTGGTGTGAAAACCTGGGTAGACTATGTGCTGAGTGTGGAAATTGAGAAGGCAGCAGCAGAAAGGGGGCTTTGATACAGGGTAGCATGACTCTGTGTGTCTCTGTGTGTGTGTGCCTGCAACAGGGGCGTGAAGAGTGGCTGTCACTTCCAAGGACATGCCATTTATTATATGATGTTGGTATGGCTAAGCCATGCTACAGGCATCCTGCAGGGGACCTTTACAGAACCAAATGCTGTAGGTGACAACAACATGATAATATCATAAGTCCAAAATCTCTCCATTCGCCAGTCATGCACATGGTTGAATTTCAAATATGATAAAGTCTTGGGAAGAAAGCTGTGCACCTCCCATTTTAACTGCATCAGCTTTCCCTGGATCATGCAGAAACCCATGGAACCATTAGATATGTAATCCTCCTTGTAATCACAACCCAGTCTGATGTTTTAAGCCCAGCACTCCTGTCAATGATGGAGGAAGAATTTGCGTAGAGGATTGCAAAGAATGTTAGACTGCTGAAAGGACTCATTTTTTTTCCAGCCAATGTTGCTAGACTGAGTCTACTTCACTGTATAACACTAGAACCTTCCTATCAGAGATGATGGTTGTACATATCAGGCCCTGGTCTTTTTAATCACTGTATTATGTATATTTTTATGTGTACAGATATAATGCATATTTTTTTTAAGTGTCATGCTCTGTTAATAACACTGAAATGTAAATAATCACATAATGTGTATATGCACATGGTATCTTTTTTCCCCCAAAGCTTACAGGTTGGTATCACTTGCTAATAGAGCATTTGTTTGTGGCATTAGTGAGAAAATGTTCATGACTATTTCACCACCCCACCATACTGTAACTGTCAAATTATTTCTTCTAAGAACAATTCACTTAAAAGAATAAGACAAGGTGATCTCCCTTGGCTGAATTATGGCATACCAGTAATGTAACCAGGGAAAGTAGGAAGTGTTCAGCACCTAATCCTATAATAAGACAGGCTAAGCCTAAGCAGAAGAAACGTGAAGACAGTGAGACAGAGGTGATTAAGGTTTTTAGCCAGATTATTATAAATCATCAGGCTTTGTGTGTGATTGTCGTCCCATAAATCATAAAGCAATTTATCTTAGCCTTGTAAGCAAATTATTTTTGCAGGCATTTTGCAGGCATTAGCACACAAAAAAACCCAGAACTGGTAGTAAAGGCTTAGCCTTTTTGTGATAAATAGCATAGCCATGGAAGGATAATTATTTTCATGACAGTGTACTTGGATAAATAACATAGATAAGAACAAGAACTAACAAGAGATTATAATGACAATAAGAATGTTATTTTTTTTTCCAATTAATTAGCTCAAGGATGAGTCTTTTGTGCCAGCTATCTGATTTTGGATCCTGGATGGTGCTGACACCGAATGGGAAGGAGGAAAGGAAACCATTTTGCTTTCAGAGTATAAAAACATGTGAAAGCTGAAACTCCCTCTGCTTGTCTACTTGCCAGTGCAAGTATCTTTGTCATTTGAAGGCAATTACTTGGAGAGTTCAGGGAACTGCTATATGAAGTTAAGGTAAATACAAAAGGCTAGTATGAAAAGGCACTCTGGAGACTGGTGAGCACCTACACCATTCTCTGATCAGTAACATGTCACTTTCAGTAGTAGGCATCTCTCCACCATGTTTTCCTCCCCGTTCTTCACTGGGTCCATGGATTCTTTGCTTTTCCTTATTGCCAAGTAGATGTGGACATAATCAAATTCACCCGCTCCAGCATTTTGGGATCTAATTCTCAAAAGAATGTAATCTTTCTTGTAAACCACAATTGCCTCTATATCAGTGGAATTTTAAAACACCGGAGGCCTTGGAAACTATTACAAGAATCTCCCAGACAGTTTACTTGACTGGATTAATTATGAAGTAGTATTGTCTTGTGTGTCCCACTGGCAAGTGTGCCAGGCTGAGTGAGGACTGCACACTGACACATCACAGCTGGGGTGGTTACTTAAGTTTTTACCTCAAGGTTAAGTTTTTTCCTAGTATTTGATTCATATTCTTCTTGCAGAACAAGGTCTCATTCCATTGCAAAGTACCATTTTTAAATGTAACTAAATTTAAAATTCTGCTTTGATTGATGCTAGAGTTTATTATTTTGCACCATAATTCCTGCTCTCCTCCTCCCCACAAGCAGGTGAGGTTATACACGCATTAGCCACGAGGTGGCAATACAAGAGCTTGAGACACTCAGTTTTGCTGGTAAGCGTAGCGTTCGTGCGGGGTAGGCTTTGAGGTATTAGGGAGGTAAGTATATTTGCAGTGTTACTGCAGAGTTTGACTCTGTTTGCCAGTGTAATATGTGCTCCACATCTGCATAATTCACTTCATGCAAAAGCCAAGGAAGACTAAGATGATTTTCTGGATCAATAATTTATGCCTTTTATGTCACTAATAATTGATATCGGTATTTAAGTGGCTCAGTAGTCAATGAGAGATGTTATGCTAGGAACTCAGCTTCTGTTAAAAGCAGAATATCTTAGGGAAGGGGATACACTGGCAGCATACAGCTGTCTCTCTTGGCATTAACTCCTGCTCTTCCTGAGGTCCAAAAGGGCCTGGATACCTCACATGTGTGAATTTCCCAGAGAGCTGACCACTTCATTAAACTCTGCTTCTGGCATACAGGTTTTTGATTCACTTTTTGGCATGGCTGATGCTTGTTGTCCTGCATTATAAGATCATTTAATAGTGAATTAAAAGTGGTGGAAATTGTTCATTTCCAGCCTTTTTCATCCTTTCTTGTAATTAAAAGTATTTGTGTTGTTTGCGGGCATAGGGAAAGTAGTAATATTTCTGTTTTCTACAGTTACTTTCAAGGACTAATTTTTCACCTACTGTAATTGAGAAAGTGTTTTAAGACATTTCCTATTTTGATGTTACTATTTTCAGTAGAAGTCAAAGCTACGGCTTTTCAGAAGTTGGGTTTTTTTGTTTGTTTCTTTGTTTTTCTCATTCAAATAACATAGACTTAAAAAAAAAATTAACATAGGAAATGGACTGTGGACTTGGCAGATGCCTTATGTCACTAATAACCACAGTATTTATTTGGACATGGGGAAGGTATTATGGTTGTGTATTTTGTTATTTAATACAAAAGTGGTATCAGCCTCCTGCTGTCTTCTCTTGACATGCTACCAGTTTTTCCTCTGAGCACTTTGTGGGAAATCTTATTTTCAATCAGATGATGCATTGTGAAGTCAGTGTGCTGGCAAATATGTCTTTCAAATACAAATGAGTTTGTGGCTTACTAAATAAATAGTGATGTAAAAGAGATGAAAACAATAGGAAGCCTTAAAATGGTAAATAACTTTTGAGATGTCAACTTCTATGAGAAGGATTTGAGATTAAATTCTGTCCCTCAGCTGGGTGTTCAAGCTGCTGTATCTGGTCAGCACACATGCTGAGACTGCTGTTTATTTCAAATAACATATAGGTACTTCTACAAGCCCATCAATGTCCCGTGTCTGTTCAAACACTTTGCCAGGCCAGTGGCATTGGCACACTCGAGAGGCCCTGTCCTCTCGAAATTCAAGATTCACAGTTTCTGAGGCTTGAAGGAAACAGCTGGCTGATCTGCCCTCAGCACAATGCTGACCATAGGATTTAGGCGTTAACACAAAGGGGGATCTGTATTTGTCAGAGGCAGATGCTTTTGAAAGGCACCTGGGCTGTGGTGTATCTCCAACCTTATCTCTTAACATCAAGCTGCCTGATTAGACAGTTGATAAACAAACTCTGTCATGAAATCTGATAAGAGCAGATCTCTTCTGGGGAAAACTGCATGATCTCTCAAGCCTCCTCTGCTTCTGGAGATTGTTTGCATGCACGTATCAGCTTTGTTGTTTACACACTGCACAGCCTGCAGTCACACAAACCTCGGGCTGTGCTCTTGTCAGGTTACATAAAATAAGCTTAAAAAAGCTGGCTGGTATTTGAAGAAATGAAGGTAAGCTTTCAGCATGATGTTTGAGGAACTGAGTGGTTACTGCTTTTCCCTTATAGTTTTCTCCACTTCCATTCACCAGCCAGTGGGTGAGGTGTCAGATATAAACCCCAATGTGAGCCATTTCTCAGAGGTCACATGTAATTGGCTGTATGAGCTGAAGGCTAACTCAACTCAGTGTCGGTTGTAATTGATAAGATAATATTCATCTCCACCTAAACTGTTCTGTAGTGTCAAATGATAATTTCACACTTTTATTAATCCATTGGTTTTAGACATTACCCTGACAACTGTACAGAATAGCATGTGTGCCTGGGAAGGGAGAATTAAAAAGAGAAGAGAGGAGCAGAATATGACTGCTAGGCTGAAAGTGCAGTGCTAAGGAGAGAGAGGCTACACACCGTGTACTTTTCTTCCAGAAAATAATAAAAGCCCTTCTTGGAAATGCGCAGTGTTCTCTATTGTAGATTCTCCTCTGTGAATGAGCATTTTTAGTGTACTGCTTCCTCTAGCAGTCACTTTTTTTCTTCCCTAAATTTGATGCTCATTAGCAGGAGTAGGACATGAAAAAGGAAGGGAAGAGGAAAGGATTTAAGCATTCAGAGGCAGACATAGAAAGCTTTACTGACATATTTCTGCTTATCTTGCCAGGAACAACGCAGAAAATCTTTCTGGCATCTCTAAAATCCTCCCGGACTGTACAAAGGTGTGTCAGTGATGTTTGGGAGGAGGCTTGGAGCAGTGGCAGTGACGTGTTTTTCAGGCTCTTTTTCAGAGCAGCAAATTTAATTCTACCTTCATTCCTCCAGTTTTCTGGTCGTTCTGCATTTCTTGATCTGGGACTGAGCTTTCCATGAAGTCAGTAGATATGTTTTAATCAACCTCAAATAACAACATCCAAATAAATCTTGCTGAAACTTAGATTGTATTTATCTGGTATCAGAAGATGTTATGCTGCTTTGATGCAACAGATTAAAACATTCAGTGAGATGGGGTGAGATTATCTTAAGATATAGTATAGATATTCCTTAGTCATTCCAATTCCCTTTTCCCTTTCTCATTTTTACACCTCAAAATTTGGTTTCCAAACTTTATACAAACTAGAGTTTTCAAACTGAGTAAACTTTACCTATCAATAGTATGTCTCCATATTTCTATGAGGCATCTGGAACATTTTTGCAGGACTTGGCATTCATATGTAACATGTTGATGCTGTGTCTTCTCTTACTGTGTAGTTTGTTTTTCGTGTGTGTATTCTGACATGGATACTGAATGTTTGTTATATTGCACATTTCTGTTTCGGATTTAAAGTATTCAGTATAAATTTAAACCAAATCGCAGAAACCCGGTGACCACTTCAGCAAGTGAGGAAATTTGATGTTTCCTGATATAGACATTATTGTCATCTTTCATTCCAGGTTGGTGGTTATTTTCCTTACACTGCATCATGTATATAAATAGCTGTCGTTGATGGTCACAGATAATTAATTTGATGGGTTTGTGGTCTGAAAGCTAATAATTTACATTCTCTCTGCACTCCTGGAAGGGAGATACTCTCACTTTCCTCCCAGGAGTTACTCCATTTAGGCTATTCATACCCTGTGTATTGCGATGTGATAAGGGGCAGTTATAGAACAGGATTCTACCTGAAATCTTTTAGGCCCATGGGAGCTACCCCAACATGTCACAGACTTCTCCACATAAGGAGATATGACAAGCTGCAAATACTGATAAAAGATAGATACAAATGTTCATTTTTCACAGTGGACGGGAAGTACCAACTGGAATCCCTTATGGATCTACATTAAGCTCAATGCTGTTTCAAATACCTATAAACAATGTGTAAAAGTAAGTGATTAGTGAATGGTTGATACTGAGGAGATGATATCATCTCCCAAAGGTATTTCAAGATGCTCTAATCTAATCATGCTTAGAGGTTTGCTGTATATCAAGGTGTTATTGTATCTAATCTGTCTTGTCAGACAACATGGAGATATCAGAATGAGGGCTGAAAGGAATTCAGAAGGAGGAGAAAACTTTAAATTGATGTTTCTGCTAGGTTTGTAAGAAAAAAATATTTGTTTGGAAAGCAGGATTTATGAAGAGGGAAACCACTTGTTCTTTCTGTTACCAGAAATGTTTTGTAACGAGACCCAGTTACAAACAGGGAATATAAAGGTGGTCTGTGCTTAAATGCATTTATAGTTTAAATACAAAGTAAAGCAGTAGTTGCTACAGACACAGAACATGAAGAAACAATGGAAAATGATGGACAGC
Source organism: Todiramphus chloris collaris (assembly GCA_025345505.1). Lineage (NCBI taxonomy): Eukaryota > Metazoa > Chordata > Aves > Coraciiformes > Alcedinidae > Todiramphus > Todiramphus chloris. The sequence continues at coordinate 10,238,470 of JANVCC010000130.1, read as the reverse complement.
CATAGTCTAAATTGCAACATAACAGGAAAAATATTTAGGCTAATGACTATATGAGTATCATTGCAGTTTGATTTTATTTGGAGAGACATGTCAGTGGTTTTACTACAACAGCCCAAGACGTAGATAAGTTTTGCACAATGCAGGAGTTTTTTGGGTACAGATGCAATGTCTAACTGCTCTTATCAGCTGAGGCTTAAGAAATGCTTAAAATTTCTGTTGCACATTTGTGTGTTTGTCAGAAAGCTCAAACATGGGAAAACTGATACCAGTGAAAAGTTTTTGTCTATCTTCCCAGCAAAACGAAGTCCTATGTAATGAATAGGCTCGCAATAGTTCATAAGTATTCACCAGAAAAAAAAAAAAAACAGGCAGAAGGTATGAACTGGGATGTGTTAAACCCCACCCTTGAGTGATTTAGATACGTGTGGGAGGAAGGTTTATCTGCCACAAGATGGAATAGATAGGTCTGCTCTCTCCTGGAGATCAGCCCATGTATTTTCTCTCTAAACACAAGCTTCAGAGTCATGAGCTTTCTCCGTCTTATCTAAAAATCCATTAACTACAGTTCTCAGCTAGGATGTGGACATGAGGCTCGAGTTGCTCAGATGAGGGACCAAACAGATATTTGGAGAATTTGGTAACACTGGGCTTGTGGATGAACCCAGGGGCTGTGTGGACAGCATGTTGTGTGCTGTTCATCTAATGTGAGGTCTCGAACGCTGCCGGTATCACAAGTGGTGAGATGCCCAGCCTTTTTTCCCTGGGCTAGGTGGCTTTTAGTGTTGTCATGGTTTCTGATATTTCTAGATCTATCGGTGAAGCTCTTGATGCATTAGGAAGTTTCACTGGTAATGGTAAAAGACCATTGTGCACCTAGAGGACTTTGGTATGTCCAGAGATGGCAGCAACTGAGTAGTGAATCTGCAGAAATAAAACTGAGACCCATGTAGGCAGGTACCACTCCAGAGTAAAGGGCTCACAAGAGGCAATTCTATGTATGTCTCCTACTTCTAGGAGCCTCTCTGACCTGTGAGGGCACTGCCAGCCCTCACTGCCCTGCCCAGCCTCCCCCAGGGCCTCACAACTCTAACCAAGGTCCAGGACTCCATTTCAGCCCAGCCCTGTGCACCTGTCCTGGCTATGTTACAAGGGTGCCCCTGTCCAGCCCTGTCTCCAGCCCCATCTCCTTTTGCTCCTGATGGGACCCCTGTTTCTGTGTCACCCCCTGATGCATTCTGTGGGGCCTTTGCTGAGTCCTGGTGGGTGCCCTCAGCCCCCTGCTTGCCCCCTCTCCTGGAGCAGCCCCACACATGGCTCCCCAACCTCTGGGCAGCCTGAATGTGGCATTACAGGGCATGTGTGGGAAAGGCAGGTCCATCGGTGAAACACAGGATGCCTAGGGATGCTGGATGTCTTGGAAGGGTGCATTTTATTTTCTGGGTTGCCTGGAAAGCGCCTGCCTTTATTTGCAGCTCTTGGTGTGAGCCTTCTCTTAAATCTCACTCCTAGCCCTTAAGATGCAGCCATTTCTTGCCTGCCTGAAGCCAATGATCAGCTTCATGGCAGCTGGGGTTATTAACACTGCAAAGCACATCTCAGCACTTCTATGTGATACTGGTAAAAACTGATAGCCCAGAACCATGATGTTTTTAAGAAGCAGTGGGTTTTGATGGCTGTGAACTGCAGTGAGTGTCTGGGTGGGGATTCTGTCAGCCCAGAAGCCTTATTTCAGCTGTGAAGTTCTGATGTTGGCCAGACCAGCAGAGACTGAAAAGCAGCCAGAAATAGTCCATGGTGATTCAGTCCAAGCCACAGTGCCTCTCATCAACGCGAGGAGTGAACTCCTGGAGGCGCTGGCTGCTAAAGAGTGTCAGCTCAGTTTAACACTCTCATTATCAGCTGAAAGTATGGCTGTTGTCCCATATGTCCCCAGAGCTGTAAAGTGGTGGGGTTTGGCCCATGATTTACCTTCCCTTTGCCAATCCAGCGTGATGCAGCAGCTGCAGGCTGGGAGCTGTCTGTGGAAATTGAAGCTGCTCGGTCATGATTTGGGTAATGGAGAATTAAGGATTTCCTTGACCTGTTGACACAGTTCTGGCAATGGACAATCCTCCTTACTTCTATGGGCCTGAAGTGATATGAAAACCTAGCAAATAATGGCCCTGCATATCACTGCCCACCATTGCTCAATTATCCTTGCAAGTAAGGAGAGTGACAGTACAATGTGTATCTTAACATTATGGCCCACTATAGGGTATCGTTAGGCATTTACATTGCTTAACTTGAATGTTAAACAAGACAAGGTCTTTCAGAGATCAGGAGAACTCCTGATTGCCAAAGAGAATAGAAGTCTAGGTGCAGCTGTGTAAGCACTTAAATTTTTTTCTCTGTGTGTGATCCTCAAATAACCCTGAGGAATTTGTTATTCAGTCTTTATCACGAGCACAGAAACAAACGTGTTTTTCTATAAATAGCAATTTCATTAACAGTGGTAAAGGATCCTCTTGCATGTGTGGCTTTGATAGTGTGGTTACACTCAACCACTGGATCATTTTTAACATTTATTAGCTATAACCATGATTACTATCTACCTTTTTACATTATATCTTTACAGGTATATATGAATTTTATTTTTTTTGTAAGAGTGTATAAAAATAAACAGACACACATAAATATAAATATAACCTTGTAGCCCTTTTTAAATGTGCTGAAGCTCATGTGAGGAAGGAAGAGCAAAACACAGGGAGATTAACCCCACTGTTGGAGAATTTCCCAGCTGGCTAAAACCGGTGCACCTGGCTCTTTGCTGTCTATCTTCCAAAGAGCTGAATTATGGCCTGCTGACATTTGTTTGGTCAAGCACATTTGAGTGAAGAGGAAGAACACTTTAGAAGCCAACTTTTGAGAAGAAACAAACCAAACCAAACAAGTCAGAAGCCTGGTGCCTGCACTCAGCCCAGGCAGCTTTGGCAGCTGCTACGATGATTCTTCAAGTGCTACAGAGAGCTTGGTAATCCAGAGCAACAGCTAGGTACCTCCAAAATATGTTGAGATATTTAGTAGGGACCGATAAATGTTTTAAGCCCACCTTTGCACTCACTGTGACTAGTTGCTTTTGGTTCCTTGGAGCTCTCCGCCCCATATCTCCAGTCACAACAGCCTCAGAAAAGCCCTCTCTTCCCAACTACAAGAAATGGAAGTGTTCAGAACCATGTGCCCTCTAGAAAGTACTGTTTCAGCTTAAACTGATGACAAGTCCTGGGAACGAACAAGGACAGAACTGGGTAATGGTAATAATGCAGAAGAGTCAAGTCAGATGGGGAAAACCATCTAGGGAAAAAAATACTTCAGTGAAACTTTATTTACCTGAGAGGTTTAAGAAAGGTGTTCTTTGTCTGACCAGCATCTCTTCAGCATTTTGTCACAATTGTATTTCCTTTGTGTGGCTACTGTCCTATGGTTAAAAAAAAAAAAAAACAAAAAATGACATTGTAAACAAAAGGGAAACTTTACAGTTCAATGTAGTGTCTTGACTGGCTGCCTAGGTAGACATAGTGGTTGTGTCTCAAACTAGACAAAGATCCCCTTCTGCTTTCTTCTTGAAGCCAAATTTCAGTGTTGATTTGAAGGACAGATAGCAAAGAAGAATCAAATAATACATTAATAAACTATCAAAAAGTATTTAAGTGCAGCCATTCAAAGGTAAGCAGCAAATCCATTAAATGCAATCAGAATTTTTGGCCTATAAATCAGTTATAAAAGCTTCAGTGACACACCAGCTCAAGACGCCAAGCAGCATCTACTGGGACTAAGTATGTACTTAGAAAGGTAGGCAGTCATTAACCGTGAATTGTGCCTGTTCCCCCATGTACTACAGCATATAGACATTTTATCATGGTGACATTTCTACTTCATTTATTTTATTCAAAGCAGATAAGTCACTGTATTTTGCAAGCAGCACTTTTTTTTTCATAAGACTGCACTTCAACAGTTGAAAGTCTTTTTGCTCATTTGTATTCCACTCACTATTTCCAGTTTACAACAAGGTTTCCATGTCATCATCTTTCCTTCAGATTATTTTTTATTTTTGTTTGCTGCTTGGTACATAGTAGAATGGTCCCCGTATCTTTTAATGCTTACTTAAAGGATTATGACAACTATGTGCAAATACAGGGTGGGGGGAGATGACTTGCCAGTCAGCTGTACTTTCGGGTAAAAAAAGACTTAGGGTATGGAGGGTTTTGCTGGAGAAATGAAGGTTTCTTTTCATCTGGCTAGCCATAAGATGCGAAAGGCAGCAGCAGTACAGATCCAGGACCCCTGGGGAGCCACCACACTGCTTGGCCACACTTAAGGGATGACTAGCTGGAGCAGTTGCTTGTTGGTTTAGCTGAGACCCCTCAGGGCTTGCTGGAGGCTTCTGCAGCTGAGCGGGTGCTCAGTGATGCTAGGCTGTGGCTATTCTAATCTTTCCTGCTGTGGTGTTCCCTGTGGCCCTGCTGAGGAGGTGGGTGGTGGGGTCCAGCCTGCCCTTGCTGTCCATCTGTCCTGTTGCTCCTGCTATCCCATGCATGCAGTTGTGAGATAAGAGGAGTGCTACTCCAGGCCTGTGGTCCTGGGAGGCTGGGTGGCCATCTCTGGCCAAGTCAGAGATGAAGCCTGTCTTTGGAAACACCATGTGCTGCAGAAACAGAGGCCAAAGTGCATTTTTTGTTGGGTTTTTTTTTTTTGTTTCCCCCCCCCCCCCCCCCCCTTAATAGTGGAGTTATACCAGGAATTAATTTAGCTTTGGCACATATAATTTCCACTGTGTTTATAATGAGTTTCCTTTGTGCTGAGCAGCTTGATTTTTGCTTGGTTGTTTAATATTACCTGATCTGTTGCACATTAATCTTCACCAGTTGTGTAATTAAGCATCTCCTACAAAGTATGAAGTCAAAAGTCTGCACTTCTCGTCCTCTTTGATAGGAAACCTGGGCACATGTTGCATTTTACTTCTAATTACATGCGTTAGGATGAATTATGTGCTATTACTGAAAATAAATTGCTCTTTGATGTAAGGTCAGTGTATGAATGGCTGGTTATAATTATACCAAGTTGAAACAAAATTTAGTACTATTGTGCCTAGTCCAAAATAATTCTGTGTATAATAGACTCAAATCAGCAATTTTCCATTGTTTCTTGGTTCAATCTGGCCATTATGAAAGCATTTTTTCCTTTGTCGGTTTGAGCTGAAAACTCAAGTGGTATGTGAATGGCATTGACAGAGGCAGAGGAAAGGTGATCCTTTCTAGTTTGCCTGTCTCTGATTTCTGTGTCCCTTCAAAGGGAGCAGCCACCGGCTGACTCACTGCACTGTCACTTCAGTTCATTTCACTTTTGTGAGCATGCTGAGTTCCCAATATATGTGCCAGTTTTTATCATAGGAAGACACCATTCCAGTGTCTTAGTTTTTCTGTGGATTAACATAAAACAGTTGTATACAATGTGGGCTAGAGAAGAAAGGGAGTACACATGCTCTGTTTCCAGTCATTTAAAGATCCTGTGGATGCTCCTGGGGTTGTTTTGATGATAAATACCAATCCTCTGCCACGTTGGAATGCACAGAGTGCTCCACTGGAGCAAATCAAGCATCTGCTTTTAACACAAACATAGGGCTTTTTAAATGAGAGGACTAAACACATTCCTAGTGTCAGACCTTTACTTCAAGGGGGTTGGTTATTTTGGTTAATCTGTATCTAGCACACATACTGTGCTGGATGGAATTTGTTCTCAGCTGTAAGTACAGGCAGCTCTGAGTCTGTATGGAGCCATGAGGGTCTTCATCATTTGTAGTTCTGCTGTTGGGCTTCCTGTTTTACAAGAGCATGTGTTTGTTTGCTCTGTTTTGGTTTTAATGATTGGTGGCGAATGTGCTTCAGGAGTGAAATATGTTTTGTCAGGGGAAATCTGGAACTGCTTTCTCAGGAGAAAAATAATTAGAAAGGTTAATGCAATCCACTCTGTAAAAGACTTTAAACTCATTTGCTTGGAGATGTGAAGCAGATGTTTCGTTCAAGAAACTATATTAAATTAGCCCTGGAGGGGGTCCCATTACAGTTTCTCAAGTATAGCAAAAATGGCAAATTAAATATGTATCAGTTTTAAATATTGAAGATCAAGCTGACTTTCAAATGTGTACAGTGACCTATGCAAACCACAGCCATTTTACTGCATACTTTTTTTCACACAGATCTTCATAGAGTGAAAGCTGGAATTGTAGCTTTTCTTTATTAAAATTATAGCTCTTCTTGGATAGGCTGTGTAGGAATGTGACTTTAACAGGATGGCAGAATCCATACTGAAATCCCTGACCTGCAAGCCAGTTCCTTGCAACAAATGGAGACAGACTTTGGGAGTGATTTCCTATTGAGGTAAACAGAAAGAGCCAATATGTTGCCCCTGGCTGAGAGGGGCTTGCTCATTTTTTTTTTTAGAGAGGTTTTCAGGACAGGTTGTACGTGCATACAGAGTTGCAAAAGGCCTCATCCTGCACTTTTTGGGGTTTCAGATTACCTGTGCTGGGCCATGAGAAGCTGAAGCATGCTGGGAGTCCAGCCCTGAAGAAATCTCTCTCGTTTGATATTGCCAGGGCAGCTTCTATCAGGTTTGCTCTGGCACAGCAGTAGTAGCACTCATCTGATGCAAATCACGTCCCTGCCTCTCACTCAGTGCCTGCTTGTGCCTATCTGGCTAAAATTTTGGCTGTGGTTCCAACAAGCAGACTTCCTTGCAGGATGTTATAACCCAGATATTTCAACCAGAAGAGGCAGGGGCTAGCCCTTAGTGGAAAAAACTTTTTGATTAAATATTTCAAAGCTAGAAAAAGCTGTTGTTGGGCTGCTTATAACACCAGTCTTAATCTCCTATCAGTTTTAGAAACACTGTTTGTGCAGATGGTGTTTCCTCCTATAATCCAGAGAAGAAACAGACTTTACAACACAAAAACCCTGTTCAGGTATTGGTGTGAGTGTGCCTTGAACCTGTTGTGACCCCACTGTCAGTGCTAATGTGGAAGGAATTTCTGGAGTAAGAGATGCACTCAAACAAAATAATTAAAATGGGAGATTTTGAGTTCTGTGAATTTCATCCCTTTGAGGTCAGCAGTTCCATCTGTCATTTCAATTACAATAGGTTTGTTATCTCTGCAAGTAATTTTTCACTACCGAAAGCATAGCCCCCATCCCTCTGCTGGGGTCAGGGCAGAAAATTGCAAGAAACAGAGGTAACTTTGGGGCTAAGACAAGAGAAGCTGTTTCTCAAGAAAGTACTTGAGAAGAATTAATGCTGGTCAATCTGTTTCTTGATCATTGCTTGAGCCAAGATCTCATACGTTTTCTCAGGCTAATGGGACAGCAATATAAAACCTCTGTCTTTTATTCCCTTGTTCTGTATTCTCAAATTTATGACTTCCCCTTTGTCTGGCTAGACCCGAAGATATATGATATAGGAAAAAGCTACTTGGCGTAAATACAGAAATGCAGTTCAGTCTGAGGCAAGGAGAAAACAACTGCAGAGGCAGATTTCTTAATGGAATGTGAGGTTTCCATTTTATCACTTCCCAGGCCATCTGTCTGGATGACCTCCATAAGTAATATTTTTTAAGGACAATAAATGCATTCCCCTCAGGTATGCTGGTGAAGGCCTCGAGATCTCATATCACAGTTGTGAAGTGCTAATAAGGCTGCTGTCCTTCTTGCTGTTTTTTTGGTTTTGGTTTGTTTATTTGGTTGGTTTTTTTTTTGTTTTTTAACAGTATTCATGGCATCTGAAATGTGATTTCTTTATCTTTTGTCTCTATCCAGCTGGAGACATTACAGCACTTGTGCTGGGTAGTGATGCCCAGGAAGTCTCTGGCTGCAATTTGAGCTCAGGCAAACTTGCCTGAGCTTGGGAAAGAGAAATGCTCACCTCCCCAGCCTCTATCGTCTTCTCTCCCTTCTTTCACAAGCTCTTCCCCATAGAAAATGGGAATCCTCTTTTATAAGCTCCACATGGCGTACACAGCCATGGTCTACCTAAGGGGCCTTCTGCATAAGTCACACTGGCTGCAGTTAATTCTTTCCTTTGACTGTCAGTTTACTCTCCTCAGAATCAAAGCTTACATAATCTGTATTAACCAAAATATCCCCAAATTCCATGTAACTGAAAGGAAAGATGGTTTGTGTCATTCAATCATTATCTCTTCACTGAACAAGAAGTCCTGGGAAAGGAAATCTAATCTAAAGAGTTGCTATCTTTCTAAAGTTCATTGAAAAGTTTCAGAAGGCAGTTTCTTGCCTTCTAGGATTTTTGACACCTGACTTGGCACCAGTAGCCTGAGTCTATATTGGAAAACACAAGGAATTTCAGCTCTGCCTGTTCACATACAGCCATTCACAAAAGTACATGAAAAATGCAAGCAACAATGGGCTTGAATCAGTCTGCTGAACTTGAAATCGCAATGTAAAAATGTTTTCCAGGCACCTGGTACAGGGCAAAACTCAAAAACCCCCAAAAAACCAAATCACACTCCCCCCAAAAAACAATGGGAAAAAAGCAAAAGAAAAAGAATATATTGATACGTTTCACACTGCTGAAGTGAGCTGGCTGGGGTACCTCCATAAACTGTGTATGGCCATAAGCCACTGTTTATCCGGGGAGTCACTGAGGAGTTCAGGGATGCCAGACCATTGTCATCTTCTGGGTCTTCAGACTTACACAATGCAGCCAGGTTGTCTTCACTTGAGCTAAAAGGCACCCTCCAGCATAGAGGCCCAGTGGCTTCAGTCAACTCACCTACAGTATATGAACCTGGAATTGCCATCTTTCTGGTTCCATATTGCTCATCATCATCCTGCTTTTATTTTGTTGATCTCTTCTCTCCCACTCTCTCTTTTTTTGCCCCTTATTTGTTTTCCTGGACAAAGTGACTCTTATGGAACTGCTACAAGACACTAAAATCATGCCTTTAAAAGCCTAGTTGCTGATATGTGGGAGTTCGTAGTTAAACTGTATTTACTTCCTCAGTATCAATATTGCAAGTTGAATAGAGTGCGAGGGTCAGAAGTGTCTTTTTCTGGCTTAATTCCTTTCTCTCCTCACTTGTATGCAATTGTTTTGTAGGAAATGGGAGCATGTTCCAACAGCAGCAGCTCTGGCCCCAACAACTTCCCATTCCCTACAAAGCCTCAAGAGCTCAATACAATATGAAAGGACTTCAGCTGTTAGAGTAGTTTCACCTATCAAAGGTGTTGTAAGACAAAAAGGAATGAGAATATCTGGTTTAAAGTGCATCTACCCCACTAGGCTGAATGTATCTTTTCCTTTTCGATTGTTTTATTGATAGCGTTCACAGTTGGAATAGGGGTATTTGCAGACAAAACTGTAGGTAATAGTTCTTAACTTCTGATCAGTAAACACTGATTTTATTGTCATAATTCCTCTTGTTTTACTTGGACACCTTCTTATCAGAATTAGAGGCCCTGTGAGCTCCCCAAGCAATACTCTTACTTTGTTAGGTGGAAGCCTGACAGGTTTTATTTTCTAAATATATTTCAGGTTACATCCACACCCTAAATGCCTTTAATAGCTTGATTCTGTTATGTCAAGGCTAGTAACCTCGATGTTAAAATGCCCTTGGGTCCACCTCGCATTCACTAAAACTGTCTTTTGTGGCTACATGTCCTCCTGCAAAATTCCTGGAAAAGTGATGAATATGTTGGCGATTAGGAAAGCACACATGAGTCCACCCTACTGAAGAAACTAGGAGTTGCACAAGGCAGGGTGGGTTCAGCAGTACTTTGTTAACCAAGTGACTTAATGAGCAGCGAGCTGTTACCTCTGGAAATTTACTGTTGAGCAGCACAGGATTTCTGATAATTGCTCCTGGCAAATTGCTGCCGGCAGCGTTTGTTACACCTCCAAGAGAAAGGCTTACTGCAACAGGACCTGGACTGCCCTGTGCCTCCTGCCAGTGCTCTGGAAGCATTTAGTCTTGAGCTTAACCTTGCTAAGGCTGTTAAGGATAATATAAAGTGTTTCTATAAATACATTAAGAACAAAAGGAGAATTAGGGAAAATCTCCATCATTTATTGGATGCAGAGGGAAACTTAGTAACAAAGGATGAGGAGAAGGTTGAGGTGCTTAATGCCTACTTTGCCTCAGTCTTCAGCAGTGGAACAAGCTATCCCCTGGACCTCCAGCCTCATAAGCTGGGAGTCAGGGAGGGAAAGGTCATCATGGTTAAAGAGGAGGTGGTCAGGGACCTTCTGTGCCACTTGGATACACACAAATCTATGGGACCAGAGGGGATACACCCAAGGGTGCTGAAAGAGCTGGTGTATGTGCTTGCCAAGCCACTTTCCATTATTTATCTGAAGTCTTGGCTAACTGTGAAGGTCCCCATGGACTGGAGGTTAGCAAATGTGACGCCCATCTACAAGAAAGGCAGAAAGGAGGATCCAAGTAACTATAGACCTGTCAGTCTGACCTCCATCCCTGAGTCACCATCCCTGGATGTGTTTAAACATCGCTTGGATGTGGTGTTGGGGAATATGGTCTACGAGTGAACTTGTAGAGTAGGGCTAATGGTTGGACACGATGATCCCAAGGGTCTTTTCCAATCTGAGTGATTCTGTGATTTTTGTTACCTTGGGCCTAAATATTTATAGCACCATTTGTGTAAGAGAGAGTGACTGGTCCTATCATGCTGAATCATGGAGGGACCCACTAATAAGTGCTCTTTGGGCTTCTAGGGTACGTGAGACACAGAGGTTTAACTGGGGCTCTCCCACCCCTGGAGTTTGTTACCTCTGAGATCACTGGGGACTTTTATTTTTTTCATGTCCTTCACTTCCCTTTGCATTTGGTAATACAAGAAAAAAAAAGTCTAGAAGTAAGAAAATATTTTGTTTGTTCAGTCCTAAATAGGATTTTTTTTTTTTATTATTTTTTTTTTTAACCCCCACATGAGATGTGTAAATCTTCTTGATTGAAACATTTGTCAGTGTTTCCTCGATGGTGCTTTCTTACATGACACTATTGAGATTTGGTTCATAAGAGACCTCACCATGCTTTTCCTTCCAGGGCAAATGGGTTAATAACATGGGTTGATATTACTGGGGCTCTGCTCTGTGGCAGTGTGGGAGTGCACGCCTAGCAACTAGGGAAACTTAGGCAGGGTTGAGCGGTGTTGGGGATATAGAACCGCTTGTGCTGAAACCGGCAGGTAGGAGCAGAGGGGCACTGCTGGTGTGCTGGGGAGCGAGCTGCTCTTTACTGATGTGCCACAGCTATAATGGACACTGTGAGCCCTCCTGAGCATAAACCACACATGGATGCAAGGTCATACATCACCTTCCCATCACCACATTCTCACAAACACTGTCTGGTGTGTTGGGGAGGGGGTGCTGCAGCCCAGGCTCCCGAGGCTGGCTGGAGGGTGCCTCTTTTGTCCCCCCAACCTTGAGCGCCTGTCACTTGAGTGCAGTGTCAGTCTGCGGGTGAGCCTGTGTCTCAGGAGAACAGCCCTTGGAGCTGCGCCTCCTCTACCATGAGACTCCTGGGGACACAGCAGAGCAGGAGGCCTTGGTGTGGTCCTCTTTCCTTTCCTCCGCCCTCAGTCCATGCCCCTAGCTTTGCTCCAGACATGCTGTTGTTGTCGTCACCATGAGAGGTAAGGCAGCGACAGGCAAAAGGTCCCAGCAGTAAGGCTGGACCCTTGCATCTTACAACTCTACCGAATATCATTGCCCCTCCAGAAAAGCTCTCAGCCTGACAGGTACCTGCGGCAGCAGAGACTGTGCCCGCTGAGCCACCGCACAGCCCTGATGGCACTTCCCAGGCAGATGCCAGCACCTTCCCCTCTCTGTTCCACTGGGCTGGCTTTGAGCAAATCTAGTGGGTCAGTCCCAGCAGCAAGGAAGGGCTGTGCTGGGCATGAGCTGGGACTGGCAAGAGAGGGGCAACGCTCTCTTCCTGCTCCAGGGAATTTTCTCTCCAACAGTGTATTCACAGAGCTGCTTGATTTCTCATACATAAACTGCAGCTGCAGTAAAGCCCAGGACAGACCTTCAGTGGAAATTATATGTGAAAACCAGAGTAATCCCATTTAAACTGAGTCTGAGGATGGGTGTGGTTTTCCTGTTTATAGAGTTCATCTGGCCAGCTGTAAATGAAATAGCTCCGAGAGCCTTTTATTCCTCCGAGTAATCAGATATTGCTCACCCATTGTAGATATGCTGTGGTTTGCAGTGCCAAACCCCAGCTAGAGACAAAGAGCTTGTGGGAGTGAAATTGTGTTAGTCAGTTGCTCACTGGGTGCATAGTGCACAAAGCTAACCTGTAAATATGACCCCACCCCAAGCTTTTAACTCCTCGGTGCTCAGGCAGCTGTGGAGCAGCAAGAGTCCCTTCCTGAGCAGTGGCACTTGGAGACCCGCACCCCCTATTAGCATTCCACATCTGGAGTGGCTGAAACCCGCACAGCTGGGGCTGGTTCCCCACCAGTGCTTTTTCTGTTTTCTTACTCTAAGACTTATTCAAGAAGACTGGGAGGGCACCAGGGCAGTGTAGTAGCACTAGTTAGACGTATTTTGGGCACCAGAATTGCTGCTTTTCTCCGGCAGGTATAGGTGAAGGGAAAACAGCCTGACGAACAGTGCTTTATTTTAATGAAGATCCAACCATTGGACCCTGTTTCTCCACAGAAATTATCTTAGTGAGTCGTGGAAGTAGCTTTTGAGGTCCCTCCTTGACAAAGTCAATCCTGTTGGCTCTTGCGGGATGACTGCTGTGACTACGGACTACTAGTGCGTGGTCCACCTGTGGCTGAGATGCTATACCCTCTTGGAGGTCTCATGATGCAACTTTCCACCATGCAAGTCCTCAGATAATCCAGAGGAGGAGTTTGCTTTGGCCAGCAGTTCAGAACCAAGGCTCTATGTTACCAGGTAATATTCAAACAGCTTAGGTTTGCGAGTTGCATGTAGTATACACTACTGCAGCTCTTCCAAGATTAATGAAATAATGGTTTATGATATTGTATCTTTGTGGCTTGTTTAGTGGTTATGTTCCCTACTCACTGGGCAATCTAAGAGAATGCTTCCTGAAATTAATCACTTTTGGGTAATTAACATCATCCATGATCATGAAACAATGCAAGCAACAAGGCTTCTGTTTTTTCTCATCTCCTCAGAGAGGAAATACATGTCTGGGACCTGAGTCAAATAGCTTCAAGCAAGAGAAGACTTGAAAAGGATCACTCCTATTGTCTTCTGAAGGAAAGAAGAAAGCATACACTCTTTCTGGACTCTAACATATAAGGTTATGACTCACTTCCCCGGCTCACTGCATGAACAGAGCATGATGGTGTGGTACGACAGGCATGCATGCAAACGTTGAGATGTTACTTTCCTGGAGTGCTTCTCTTCTGATTAGCTAACACTGGGTTTCATGGAACCTGGCTCACTCTGTAGTTCCTTGAAAGCCCTGACATGCAGGTGTGGCATCACAAACTGGCCAGCAATGAGACTAGCTGGAGATCTGTGACTCAGGGACCTCACTGAAAAGCACATATAAATCAATTGCATGAAATGATAGCGACAAAGAGATCTGATTACTGTCAGGTCACGCATGCCAGAGCCATAGCCAAGGCTGGTGACATGCCAGGTCGAAATATGCTGCGGCATTTTCAGGCAGAGCCTCAGCATGTCCCTGGTCATGTATGGCTGCCCTGGTGTAATACCACACATGCCTGACACCCAGGCAAACTGTCTGGAAAGCTCACGGAAGCCACAGCAAAGATGGTGAAAAACACAGAATGAGATTGTTGAATAAATGCCAGAATTGATGCAAGAGAAGGAGGAAAGTATAATCATGACTGAGGAAAAGCAACCATTTACCGTTGGTTTAAACCATTGTGAAACCACACTGTGAGCCAGCAATGACATCCAGATTGAAATACAAGACTTTCCTGTCATGTAGGACACTGCTGTGGCTCCCTGCCTTTGCTTTGTTTGCCACAGTAAATGTCCTTCAGTGAAAGCTTTGGGCTTCTAAGTGCTCCATAAAATGACTGAATGATCGTGTGTTGAATAACATTACTAAGGAAGCATTGCAAATGCTTGCTATTTGCAACTAGTTGAAAACTAGTCAGCAGCCTGATCAGACTGGAGAGGTGTTCATTACAAAGAGAGTCAAAGTACAATTAACCAGCAGTTCATAACACCTTGAGGCAATCACTTTGGTTTCTTTTGGTTGTTTCAGTTCAATTGAAAGTCAATTAAATCTCAAATCATAGGATGTCTTTTTGCTTGATGTCAGTCTTCTTTTGTTGAACTTGTGTGAAGATACAGTGGTGATGGCAAATCAGGGTTGTCTACTCACAATTGTGTCAGCTTCATTTCAATGGGAGAAGAATTTTTCAAATTTGGGTGATAGGAGCCATTGTGAGATCACCTAGTAAATTTTTAGCAGGCAGTGTATTAGGCACTCTCAGTCTCTGTAATTATTTATTGTGGGAGCAGAGCTTCATATACCTGAATTAGACTGGTCTATTGACTGGTCTATAAATTCCTGGCCTGCCTTTTACCCTCTCTAATAATTAGCGTTACGCTTATCATCCTGTGGTCCTTTTGAACCCTGCCACTTGTGATGGAGATAATTAATTACCTCCAGAAATAATTTCAGTTTAAGTATTCCAGTATACATTTTACTAGACCCTAACAACTGCAATATATATTTTATTAGACTAATGATTAACTTGTTTTCCATCAAATCTGTCTAGTTTCATCAATCTCCTTTATTTTAGCAAGGTTTTGCTTGTAGCTCAAGGGTCTTCTTAGAGCACTGCCTGATCTATGTGAAAAGTTGAAAATGAGCTTAGGAATTGGACTTGGCCAATTCTGATACTGTATTGGGACAAACAAGAAAGCAGTCAGCTACTGGAATTAATACAGTTTGGATTTCTTAGATGGCTACATAGTTGGACATGCTACAGGCCTTGCTGGAGCAATTTTCATTTCCCTCTAGTTTAGAACTGGAAGAGAGTATACAGCATAGGTGAAATAAAAGTATGAGGAATATTCTTATTACTATAAACATAAAGCTAAGCTTTCCCTGTGAACGGAAACATTATCCTAAGAAGAAATCTGAGCAGATCTCAGATTCCGCAAAATAATTTCTGCAGAGATGAAATACAAAATGGTATGCTCTGGCTGAAAATCTGGTCCTTTTATTTAAGCTGTTTTCTTCCTTTCTGGCCAAGCTAGAAATGTAGTTTTCTTGAAAGCTTAGAAGATGTTTTTAGTATTGGCTTTAAAGGAGCTACATCTGCGCAAAGCCTTAAATGCTCTGAGCATGAACTGAGAGTAATTTGTAATCAGGATCTCCAGAGAGTTCTTAAAAAACCCCATCTGGATCCTGTTCTCCCTGGCAGGCAGACCTGCCTGGTCTTGTGTTCTCCAGGAAGAGCAGCACGGTGGCAGCACTGGCAGGTTCTCAGCTTTGCAGGTAGTGAAACGCCATGCTGCTATTTTGGTGACAGTCTTGGGTGCAGAATTCTGGACTGAGGATGCCTATAAAGACATTGATGCTTTTAGGCAGCCTCCCCACCAAACACACATCCCCCCCATGCATGCACACCCATATGCACGCACGCCTGTGGAAAAACTGTTGTTATCTGTCTGCAGAGCCAGAGAGCTGTTTTGACATGCTGATGCATCTCCAGTGCAGCCAATGGAAACTTTTTTCCTTCTGGAAATGTTAAAAACTGGCTTAGATGACCAGTAGCTTCTTCAACGTTTCACATGTTAGAAGAATCAATTTTCTTGTGTGCTTTTTTGGATTCTGGCAGAAATATGCTTTGGAAGGGTATGCTTTCATATATGAATATTATTATTATCATTATGGGAAGGGTATTCTGAAATGCAAGGGTTTGTTTCTAACAAGAGGTTTGTTGCCAAAACTGGGCTAGAAAAAATAGCTCTTCTAGTTTACCTGAGCTGTTTACCCTTCTCATTCTCCTTTGCAATGTGAGTGAGAAGCAAGGTCTTCTTGCTTTTCTATATTTGTATTTTTTTCAGATGGTGGGTGAATTTGCAGAGCCGGTAGGTAAATTAATTACTGTTGCTTTAATTACTGTTGCTTTTGTCCACACAGAGTGCATTTATCAGTAATATTGTAAATATGCCATTATCACTTTTCTACAGTTAATTTTTGGCATGGGACTTCACTTTGTGGTCATAAATGCACTACAGGCATGTTCTAATGGCAACGTTCAAAATGTAGCAGGAGCTTGTTTCTAACCTTGGCACCTGAACATCTTCCAGGATTGCAGGCACGGGTTGGCAGAGTAAGTTCTTTTCAGCATTTATCTGTGCATCTGGCCCTTTCTTGGCATGGGATGGGCCTCTGCAGTGTAAAATGAAGTTACAACTTCAGCATAATGTGGAAATGTAATAAACTAAAGCCTCTAGCCAAGTGAAACTTGTAATTGGTATGTGACTTTCAAGTGAGAGAATGGCTCAGGCAGGTTCAGTGTTCTGTGGGAGTTGCAGAACTGCTGTAATTACCCTGTGTGGTTTTCAATACTGCTGAGAAAAAGAAAGTGCACTAATTTTTAGAACTGTGGTCTGCTGCCAGTGTGCATCTAAGTGGTTCAACCAGATGAACTGTTCATGAGAAGTAAGGCAGGGTCCAGAGTTGCTATTGCCAACACAGGCTGAGTTTCTTGTAAAGTACTGTGAATTCTTGTGGACATAGACATTAAACTGTCATTAAGACTGCAATTTAATTTCAAGATTGAATTCTTCCTTTCCATTCCAATGCAGAGCTGGAAACATGAGAGGACAGATTAAAAAAAAAAAAGATTTTACTGCTGGTCTTTCCTGATTTTCAATGCTTGACTTTTTTCCTCTCATTCCTCAGGGCATTCTTCTTATAACCAATGTACATAAATTTCTATTGACACATACAAACAAACATACATATATAGAGAGACATTGGAATTTGGTGTGCCTGAGCAGATTTCACACCTTTCCAGAAACCACCTAGGTGATTTGAAAGCTCTCTTGGCAAAAGGGTGCCCTTGAGCTAGCATATTGCATGAGGAAGTTCCTACAATAAATGTGGTGTGGGAGTTGCTGAATATATTTAATCTACATTTGTCTGACAAATCAAAAAAAAACATTTGCAGTTATTTGACCTTGAGGGTGGGGTAGGACCCAGCCAACTCCAGAACCTGCTGTGCTTGTAGCAGTCTGAATGCTCACAAATGCAGCTAGTCCTGCTCAGAGCATTGATGATCTTTGGTCTCAAGTTTGTTTAATAGCTTTTAGAAGTAATTTATCAGGAAACAATGAAAGAAAGCACTTTATCTGAAGAAGGTACTTTCATTATATGTCAGTATACATATAATCAATGTTTAAAAAAACAAACCTGGTCCATTGTACCTCTGCCAATTGTCAACTTTGAAAGCATTTCTATGCTTTACCCTCTTGCAAGTGTCTTCACGTATTCAGTGGCCAACATCAGGTCAGGGAGATAGAAATCACTGAATTTATAGTCCATCCACATCATAAAAAAATCCCAAACATTTTAAACAGATTTATCTATATCCTTGTGGCCTTTCTGATGCCTTGAAAAATTTCTCCAGATTTTAGGTTATGTCTCTGAGGTGTAATTTTCCTACTTTCAGTCTGGGCTGCAGGATTGTCTGCACCAAGCTGGTTTATTCAGCTGAGTACAGGCATGTTGAGCTGCAGTATGGTTGAATTACTTAGAAGTTTGGAAAATTTATGGTCTGTTATTTTTTTTTTTTCCTTATAGTAAGAACAAACTATATACTATGAAAAAAAACCCCCAACCCTAAACCAATACATTTCTGTCTTTGCAAATGCCTGCCTGTTCTGTAACTGTAAGTTATGCAGACCTTCCTTTTTTTACTTCTTTCAGCAAGGATAGGAAGGTGATGTATGGCATTGCATCCATGTGTGGTTTATTTTCAGGAGGGCTCACAGTGTCCATTATGGCTGTGGGACATCAGTAAAAGGCAGCTTCCTTCCAAAGTATCTATCTACTGAAATGAGAGAGGACTATTAAAAAAAAAGAAAAAAAAAGGCGGTAGATTTTCAAGTTGGTATACAGTCATATAACTGTGCATTTTTTAATGAAAAGGTTTGATTGATATTGCTATTACTACCTTCAGTTCCACAGGGATAAGTGACTATTGCCAGGAATGGTGACTGTTTTGTTTCTAAACTATTACATTGCTCTGAAACACGGAGTTGCTATGGATATTCCCATTACCCTGAAAATCAGCTTTGGTAGTATCTTTGACCTTTGTTTGTTTGTTTGGCTTTTTTTTTCTTTGTGGAATACAGCCCTGTACATTCATTTCATATACATGTGAGCAGACAGGGAGAAAATTCCACATGGTGCAAAAATAGTCCCTTCAATATGCTTTTTCAAAGCATTAAAAAGCACCATCAGCAACAGCAAATTAACACATTAGTACTTTGCTGAGGAAGTGGCATGGATTGTCACTGGAAAGTAGCCTGAGGTGAATATTTTTGGGTAGAATGGAGCTATGTCCATCTGCATTTGAGCTGGCAAAGCTCTTCTAGGTGTTGTCAAAGAAGACTGGTTGTTTTGAACGGCACCTAGTTCCTAACAGATTTTACTGATAGCAAGAGCCTTTCATTGATCTGACAGGTGAGCAACAATAAATAGATTACCTTTGGGTGTAAGAATCCAGCATACTCTTCAAGTACAGGTAGAACTTGTTAGTCTTTCCCTGAAGTACATTCTGAACCATAACATCGATAGAGAGAATGAACGCAGCATGAGCACAGTGTTCAGGTTGTTATTTCCTCTGTGCTTTTGTATATGCAGAGGCTTAGATATGCAATATTAACAGGTAGTTCTGTTCCCGTGTGGCATTGTGTGATTTCTTCTTGAAATACTTGCACACTTTAGGAATAAAAATTCCCAGACTCATCATGACAACTAGGCTTCTTAAGGCCTTACGTATCTTGAAAGGAAGACTCCAGGGTAAAGCTTTCCTATATTACAAGGTCTTTTGTGGTTTCTAAACCATTTACCTCCACTTACTTGTTTACCTTGTAAGCGGAGTCCATGCTTGAGCTCTGCAGGGTGGAATGCATCTCAGTTTTGTAAGGACAGCACTAACTCCTCTGTTAGTAATTCCTACTGACTAGTTTATATATTTTCACAGAACTGTACCCAAGGCTGGTCAGTACAGCATAATTGCTGAGACATGGGGCTTTTAGCAGATATTCCTTAAATTTTACATCAAGTAAGAAAGAAACACGGGATTTATCTTGTGAACAAACTACCTTCAACTTCATTACTGATGTTAGAATAGCAGATTCCTGTATCATTCTGCCTTGGCGGCTTAACAAGTGAATTATTTCAGTATGAAGTTCTTCCATACAGTTGTGGGCTGTTCCTTTCTGAGCTGTGACATCTGTTTCTTCCTTTCGCCTTGTTCAGCATGTACTAAGTGACAGATGCAGTACCAACTTTACCCATCTATTAACACTGGGCCATGTCTTTTCCCATTCCCCTTACCCAAGTTAGTAGCTAGTTTTCTAAATGTGTTTTAAAACATGGGTTCAATCTCCATGGGCACTTTAACCCATTGCTTGTTTATACATAGGTTCCCAGATGTGCCAGCAACTCTAACTTAGAGCTGCTGAAAAAAACAGAAGCAGAATGATAGTGTCTCCAAGTCACCATATTAATTACAAAAGAAGTTACAAATTTTCAAATTAAGATTTCTACAGTACATTATTATCCTTCTCCCCTTTCCTCCCTGATTTTAATCTCTATCTTTAAAAGAAAAAAAGAATAAAAATAAACAACACCAAAAAAATGAAACAGTGAAAAGAATGAAGGCCCATAAGCCAAAATGAATCTATACATGTAAGTCCTAGCACTTCAATGATAACCTTTAATATTTTTATTTACTGAACATAGTGATTAACATTAATGTGGAAACAAGTGCCACATTACGCAAACACTTGCACTGAGGGCCCAAGATTTGAATGAGTCTGGAAACTATCTATTGATTATAGCTGGTGAAAAGAGATAACAAACAGGGTTAGGTTTTCTCTTCATCTGAGACTTTTTTTCACAATTGACTGTGTTGCTCATTCATCAACTAGGCAAGGCTCAAAGTCCCTTAGACATCAGACTGCTTCTTGATGTAGAGCTCACATATAAGCTCCTGATTAGTGAGTTGATTAAGGGAATTTCCAAAGCTGGCTGGGTCTAACTGGTGGTGACAATTACAGCTGTAATGTGAGAGCTATACTGAAAGAAAAGGACAAAAGGATAAAAGTACAGCAAAGGAAACTGTCAGCATTGTGAAAAGTCAAAGCTCAAGCAAAAGTACAGTAGATTCTGAAAATAGGTATGGGGAAGCTCTTTTGTAGTGATGATTTTAAGACCCACTTCAGGAAAGTGTGTAAGTTAGTGTGGTTTTTTTCTCAACATGAATTCTTCCTTTCAGGTAAGGATTGTAGGAAATTTCATGGAGGCAGAACTGTTGGCTTGATTAGAACAACAACACAAAATTACAGAATAATTCAAAAACTGTGAAAAACTATCTACTTTGCTGTGAAGCTAAGTTTTGTGCTAGGGAATAGGAAATGGGATTTTCTTTATGCTGCTAGAAGGTCAAAATACCTTGTTCTAGTGTTGTTGGCCAAACTAAGTTAATGTTTGATAGAACAAATGTTGCTCTAGTCTGCTTCTTGTAGCTATGCAGGGACACATGGGGTTTGAATCCCAACTAGTGGATGTTACTGCTTTCAACTGGAAAATATTTCCTAGTCTTCAGCTAAAGTTATTGCAAAGAATTTCTCTCTCTCTCCCCATGAACCTAAACCAGATTGTTTTTCTTTCTATTTATGCCAAGAAGCTTTTAAAGTCCTGTGGAAATTATATGGTACTGAAGGGGAGGCAAACACACAGAAGCACCATTGAAAAGTCATCTGCTGTCAGCAACTGTCTTGGTTGCACTGAAGATGTCACCATTTGCATTGTGTGTATAATAGGAAACACATCCCTGCTTTGCCTCCTCTTCACCAGGCCAAATAAGCCCATGTCCTTCAATCTCTACTTACAGCTTATGTGCTCTAGGTTTCTCAGAGCACTGGTAACTCTCTGCTGGATCCTCTCCAGCTTCTTGGCATCCCTTTTTTTGAACTGGGAGAGTTCAAGTCACAGCATTCCAGTGCAGTATAACTCTCTGCCAAACAGGAGTAACAACTTCCCTTGGTCTGCTGGCCACGCTTCTCACACGTTATGCCATTTCCCCAGTTCACAATGTAAGTGCACTGTTGTTTCAAATTTCACTTGGTTTCCATTGTAAGACCCAGGTCCTTTTCAGCAGGTTACCCGCTCAGCTGGTCAGTCCCCACTGGCACTGATGTCTAGTGTTATTCCACTGCAGAGATTTGTGCTTCTTGAGATCTTTATTGGCCAGTGCTGAAGTCTGCATGTCAAGATGAGGGTGTCCTGTTGTAGATACTCACACAGCTTAGTCTTTTTTCCACTCCTGAGGAAGGTCAAAGTATAGGAAACTTGATTTTGAAAACTCGATTTTGAAAACTCATAGCCTCTTTCCTTTGAATAATATTAATATCCAAAGCTCAAGTTATTTTTACACATTTTTGGTTATTTGTAATACCCCTTGACAGCAAAATCACTAGTATCTCCACTAGTAAGACCAGGGCAAATCCTTTATCAGGAGCCAGCAGCAGCAGAGTGGCTGTGAGAGCAGAGTGCCTGTGTTTTGCAGAGACCAGCAAGAACACATATCAAGAGAAATGGAATGTTCGTTCTGAACAGTGACAAGTTGATTTGGTGTACTTGGAAGCACTGACCGCCTGTAGTGATACACGCATAACACAGCGTGCATGTGGGAGCTGGGATAGATGCTGTACCCACATATGCCTGTCTGTGGGATACCAATGAAAGAGCAGGATGGCAAAGCTCCTGAGTCCCTAAAAATAGTTGCGTTTAAGGACAATAACAAACCACAGGCCGATGAACACGGAGGATTTTTAAACAGTCTAAAACATGTACTGCTTTATTGCTGGGGAAAAAAAAAAGTTTTGGTTTTGGTTTGGGGTTTTTTTTGTAGGTTGGGTTTTTTTGTGTGTGTTTGGTTGGTTGGTTTGGGGTTTTTTGTTTTTTTGTTTGTTTGCTTGTTTTGTTTTGTACAATCTGAGGTTTTACCGCATCATTGTATCAAATCTGAGGTTTTACCACATCATTGTATCAAACTACAAGTTCAGCTTTCACAGCAGAACTACCCCTCCCTCACCTCCAGGAGCCCTTGGAGTAGAAAGTTTTTTATGGGGATAGGTGTCTCATATAAAGAGCCTTTAAAAATTACTCCAAATAGACTTTATGATATTTTTATATCAGATGCAGTTATGAGTCAGGTGCAAAGAAGCAGGTGTGAGAAAGCTGCTGTATCTCCTTATCTGCAAATTATATCAGAGTTATACAAGGAAGGGTTCACAAGTTCAAAAAAGTCATAGCACAAAGAAGAAAATAGCAAGTGATGCAGTATGGGGGTGGTCTGCTAAACTCAGCCATGGCTGAAAGCCACTGACACTTAAGTGAGCTGGCATCAAGAGAGAATATGAGCATGCAAGGCTTTTAAATGCCACTTCACCAGGAGATGCTGGAGCTGGGGTACACCCATAAATCACCACCTCAGACATTATGGTATGGTTTCTGAAAAGTATGCTTGAGGAAATCTGGGACTCCAACAACTAGATTGATATTACTGAAGATGTTTCCCATCAAAGCTCTTCAGGGAGTAGTAAACAGGTGTAAGGCATTTGCCATGTCTCTCTTGTCCCTTCAGAAATTATCTTGCATGAGAACAAAATTTCAGTGAGCTAGGCTGCATCTCCTGACAGATCTATTTCCAGTGAAATGGCAGGTTGGAAAGCAATCCTGAGAGCACCCGAAGCCTCTTGACAATGAGCTATCCCTTATTTTAGGGGTATCTCTTATAAGGCCCATGTTCTTTGTATATAGAGGTACTGCAAAACACCAGTGTGTGAGATTGTATGGGGCTTTCCTACACTGTAATAACCTTAACCCTCCCCACCTAGGGGGAGCTTGTAGACCCATGAGCAACCATTGTATTGTCACAGCTACCACTGTAACAAAGGAGGACCTAAACAGATGAATCTCCCTTTGTTTTGGCAAGAAAATCCTCAAGCCACACTTAAAATGTTATTCGTTTGGGGACCCTCCCTTCTCTCCACCCTGTGCTGACTTTTCTGTGACTGAGAATGGGTTTTGGGTTTTATTGAGGTAAGCAATAAGTTACCCTGATAGGGAGATGGAACTGACTTTGATGTGGGAGCAGAAATGGGGTTGCTGTGTTATTTTGGCTCTCACTTTGTTAGTGAGGTGTCACCTTCAGAGATTGTCTGCTAAGCCAGAGCAAAAATGATTTGTACTTTATAGCATGTGTGCAGTATTCAGCAAGCCTGTTGTACAAAGACCTTCCTAAAAAAAAAACAAAAAAACCAAAAAAACACCCACAAAAAACCAAAAAAAACAACATTCATTGATTTATCTTGCAAAGGGGTGGAGGAAGAATCATATTTTTCTTAGTTTAGAAGGAGAGTTATTGTTATGGCCCAGAAAGAGAAAAAACATTGGAAAGATCTTCACAGAAACCCTCCTTTTCCTCTTTGCCTTCCTCTTCTTACCCTGAAAAAGCTAGTGCTAAATGACATGAATGTACAAATTAAACTGTCCTCCTCCAAGAAAAATGCCTCTGCTTAAAGAACAACAGCACAAGCCAGTGCAAAGTATGGACTGTTTGCTGTTCTTTTTGTGAAGACAACAGGTCATGCTGGGACTTTGCTTGTAGCCAGAGCTAAACATCCTGGGGACTGCCTGGGGTGAAAGAAACTTTGTCAGTGATACTGTTAGCTGTCAGGGGAGTGTCCTCTTGCCCAAACCTCAGGGTCATAAGCATTTAACAAGAACAAGAATTTTGTTAAAATATTTCTCTGGCTTGAGATCTTACACTGATTTTCAATTGATTTTAGCTGCATATCTACAAGGAAAAAAAATTCTAGCCGAAGCCCTACAAAACCAGGCTTCATGATTGGAAACAGCAACAGCAAAATATGCATCTGCTGTAGGAGACTGGTATAGTCACGTGAGAGATCAAGGACCATTGTCCAGGGCTACACCTTATTTAACTTTGTTTTCTTTCCTGCCCGGGAATGAACTAACTGCTGTTTGATGACTTTAATGGAGAACCTGAAAGCAGACATGCACTTTCCAAGGCTTTTCCCAACTGCACTTAACACTACTGATCAATGCTTCTAAATGCACCTTTCCCAAGGAGTGAGTGCCCACAGGACAGGTAGAAAGCAGCTGTTTGCATCTGTGCTGCTCAGAGCCCTCCCAGGCTGCCATACTGTGCCCATCCCAAATTGGTTCAAACAATCCTTGCCAAAGCATCCATCCCACATTCCACAGGTCTGCTCCATAAAGCCTCCCCCTGGGCATCCCTGCTGTGTGGTGTCTTGCCCTGCACTGGCTCATCAGGGACCCGGAGGGGAGCCAGCCTGCAGAGCAGCATCAGGGTAGCTGAGAGCATCACTTTTGCTGTGGCAATGGGGATTAAAAAGGCACCCAGTCACAACCATAGGCAGCTGGGTAGAGCCACATGTAGCTCAGGGATGGGCCAGTGGTGGTGGCCATGAGTTGGGCAGCTCTCTGGCCCTGCAGGGAAAGTGGGTGTAAGCAGTGAGAGCATCCACCATGTGCCTACCAATTTGTCATTGAAGTCACACAACAAAACTTGATGTGACCAGTAAATGTTTCTCCAGAGCTGCTCCAGGGCTGTGCTGCTGTGGATCAGGTTGGGAGTCCAGGGCTTTTTTTTTTTTTTCCCCCTATCTCTGAGTAGAATTTGAAAGCACTTTTCTGTTGAAAAATAGACAAAATAGCAGTGGTGGGGCCCAGCTTTTAAATGTACATATAAACACCTTCTTAGGTCAGGCTATCCTGGGTTCTTATGACTTTTCTTTTTTTTTTTTTTTAGTGCCGATTTAACAAATCTACACTTGTAGCCACTGCAGTAGATGTGAAGAACATGATGTTGCCTGTAAAATTCAGGTCTGTGTCTTTTACGTGTATTAAACACCTCTTATTTTACAGGTGAGCATATTATAGACTAGAGAATTCTTCATGCCCTCTTCACTATCCATAATTACCCCCACAATAACTTAATTATAGCCCTGAGCCCATGTAATGGTGAATCTGTCCACCTTTCTTCATAATTGTAGAAAATAACTGATGTAATCAGAAAAAAGGTCCTTGGTGGATGGGTAATCCGTGCTGCGTATTCAGAAGGCAAAGCTGGCTCCCAGATATGGCTGTACAAAGAGGCAAGTGCCAGACCAGGGCTGGCTTCCACCCAGCTCAGTGTGCAGAACCTCAGAAACCTGTAAAACAAAACCCCTTAGCGAAGTCCAGCCCTTAAGCCTTGGCAATATGCACTCCAGTTTCTCATTGGCTTCACATATAAGTTGGGACAGTTATGTGCAACCCCGTCAGGGTTTGAAGTGAAGGTCTCCTGAAATGAGTCCTTCTTGCTGCAGGTGCTGGAAGTGCCTCTGACCCAGCAACCAGATGGTCTTGCTTTCTGCCAAGTGAATTTCAGAGCTTCTGAAATGTCTCCTTTCTTTTCCACACTTCTTGCTTGGCTTTTCTCACTTTCACAGTTTATCGCACCCCGCACTTTTTTTTTGCCAGGGTAGCATTTGCTGCCTGACCCTGTCCAGTAATGCTTCTCACCAGGAGCTTGGCATCCCTTGCTCTTAACCAGAGAGAAAGCAGCACCTTTCCCTCCTCCTCATGCTCTGGCTTTCCTTCCTCTTCCTCACTGAATCATTCCGGCAATCACATCTCTTCCAAACACCTCTGCTCCAACTTTTCACACCAGAAGACAACTTTTTTTCTTCACCTCTTTGTGTCATTTAAGCTGTGACAAAAGTTTTGCACTAACACCTGCAGGAACATGACTGTTATCGAAAGCATCAGTTTTTGATTTCCTGGTTTTAAGTATTTTCAGGTTGAGTAGTTGTATTGTTAAAAAATCCAAACTACCATGTAAACCCACATGGCTGCCCTGTCCCTCCCCAAGGATAAAGGTTGGCTTTGAAAGCCTCCATTGTTCTCTCTGCA
The DNA here is from genome assembly GCA_025345505.1 of Todiramphus chloris collaris. Classification (NCBI taxonomy): domain Eukaryota; kingdom Metazoa; phylum Chordata; class Aves; order Coraciiformes; family Alcedinidae; genus Todiramphus; species Todiramphus chloris. The sequence goes on along the minus strand of JANVCC010000130.1, from coordinate 10,212,183 downwards.
GCATCCTGACCATTACTATGTTGTAAGGGCAATGCAAACACAAAGGTAACCACAGCTCAAATGCACCACACAGCCTGCCCCAATGACACTGCCAAGCAACATTTTTATTCCAAAAAGGGAAGTTTTCTGATGAAAAAGCACATTTCCTCTTTATTTCCTCACTTTAAAAGCTTTTTTTTCTACAAATCTTCAATCTCAGTTACAAATCATTCATCCTGCATTCCACATCCAGCATTCTCATCTTAAAAAGTTGCACAGGGTTAAACTCACACACAGTTTTTAATTGGGCTATGCCCAATGTCCAATGTTTTCAGTTAAACTCAAGTGTGCTTATGTATCCTGAGGCACAGTGTGCTTTCCAGACAGAGTTCAACACCGATACTACAACACTACTGATTTATTTTGTTGTTATTCCAAGCCAAACACAGCTATTCTGGCAGTGGCCCATTATCTTATGACCTTCATGGGCTTCAGAAAGTTTTTGAGCTTTCTGAGAGATACTACTCTCCTAGGCAGCAGCTAAAAAAGCCCTTTCACTCTTCATCTTTTTTCTGTGTTGACCTAGTGGCACAGGCTTGGCTATTTCAGTTCTTGGTGAACACAGGAAGACAGGGTCAAACAAAGACCATATATCTCTCTAGAACTGAGGGAAAGCTGAAATACCTAATTTAAGTTACAGGGGGCTCCCAAATACCTAAATACATATTGAGGCAGTAGTGGTGTCCTTCTGAGCCCTGAAAAGCAAGAGCAGGCTGGGGACTTGTGAAGCCAACACCTTTCAAAGTCCGAGTGATGGCAGCTTGGCTTATAGTCCTATAGCTGATTACAGCTTGGAGACCACAAAGTGCAGGCTTAGGTAAGAAAGGACCTTGTGCAATTTTGTGGTCAGCATGGAAAAAAAGAGTGAAATGGCGAGCACTGTATTTGCACGTTTCCTTCCATGGTCATGGTGCTTTCTGCTCTGTGACCAAGGGCATGGGCATATTCAGAAGGCCCTGGTACCTTGAGGGGGATTTGCAGTATTGACTCTGAACTGTAGCTGCTAAGGAGATGTAAAGCAAGTGCCTGCTTTCTCTTTTTTTTCATACCTGTGGACATTTAAGTTGGTCTGAGAGATCACTAAGAATAATAGAATACGAATAAGGAAATGGGAGCTTAAGCTGAATAATGAAAAAACTTGTAAAAAATGTAGAGTTTCTAAGCTTAAATATTTAGTCACGCTGGACACAGCACTGGAACATATAGCTGAAGAAAGGATGCAAGCAGTGCATCCTGTGAAAAGCAATGCCTGAGCTGACAATACCTCTAATGTGTAAAATAGAACGGTTTTATTATGAACATGTGAAATAAGGTAAAATGGGTTTATCTCCTCATCATATTGCAAACCTATTAAAATATCCAAAGTATGACTGTAGAAAATGGCAAAACCCTGATCTATATACACCATCTGCAATAAAACACCTTTTTCTCTTTGGTGTATTTCAGCAAATCTCTCCGCTGGGTTTTCAACGGCCAGATGCTGTGCAATTTCCAGAACAATATGCTAGGTATAAATTCACATGGTTATATTAAGACCTGATTCTTCAAGCCTCGTCCTTGATGCACTTCAATGTTGAGCTCTGTGCGTTTTCTCCAGTCTGATTTCTGCTGCTGTTTCCAGATCTTTGTCTCCTATTGATTGCTGCAGAGACCAGCTTCAGGGCACATAATACTACACTGGGGAAGGGATCTGCAGCAAAAAGAGGGACAAAAAGCTCTTCTGGGGGCTTTCTGAAGCAGGGCAAAGCCCTTTGCCTGTGCTGGGGGCTCCCAGTTGGTGGCTGGGCTGCTGAGATAGCTTGGGCGGAGCCAGCACTACCCACTGCTGATCAGGCCACCAGGCTATAAGAAGCCAGAGGAGGAAGAGAGCAGTGAGAGAACACAGGCCCTCCTGGCCTCCCCCACCTTCTCAGTTACCCTTGCAGAACAGGTATGGGGTCCTGCAGGAGATGGTTCACCCAGGTCAGAAATGCTAGAAAGGCTACGTTGCTGTAAACCATGCATCACAGCTGGCTCCAAAAGGAAAAGCAGATAGGTCCTTGTTGTGGGTGACTCTCTACTGAGGCGGGCACGGGGGCCAATATGCCGTCCTGCCCCACTTCACAGGGAAGTCTGCTGCCTCCCTGGGGCATGGGTTAAGGATGTGTTGGACAAAGTTCCTTGCAGTGGGTAGAAGGAGCTCAAAATTAATTAAGCGATTTTAAAGCTTTGGGACAGCTGCTTAAGGGATCAGGAACACAAGCTGTGTTCTCCTCTATCCCTCCAGTGGCAATCATGAATGAGGAAAGTAAGAGGAAGAGACAACAGGCTAATTCATGGCTCCAGGACTGGTGTTATCAGCAGGGCATTGTGTTTTTTGATCATGGGCTGGTATATGAGACACCTGGCTGCCTGGTGGTAGGTAGGATGCACCTGTCCCAGAGGGGGGAAAGGATTTTGGGGCAGGTGTTAGCAGGGCCTATTGACAGGGCTTTCAACTACATAGGAAGAGGGAGGGGGAGATAACTGGGCTTGTTCAAAATAATTCTCTAGCAATGAATGAATATTTATATTCTGTGGTATCTACTACAACATTATCCATATTAATTAAGAATTTCTACTAAAACAATTTAGTGAAAGGTGGTTGTGCTGGGTTATGGCTAAAACACTATCTCAAGATATGAGGAACTGGGGTCAGCTCCTCATTCAGCCAAAGACTTTTGGGATGATACCCAGTATGTTTAAATTCAAGGTTTCAAATCTCTACTCTGTAAAAGAGGAAAGGGGAAGGTTATATTTCCTGAGTCCCAGACTATGCTGAAGATGATTCTAATTGAGATCTCCAGTGGTGATACGGCTCACAGTAAAATCTACTGTCAAAGACCAGTTAAACAGAGGTGAAGACAGAGAATCATAGAATCATTAAGGTTGGAAATTACCTTAAAGACCATCAAGTCCAACAGTCTACTGAACATTATCATGCCCACTAAGCCATGTCCTGAAGTGCCACATCTAGGCATTTTTTGAATGCCTCTAGGGATGGCGATTCTACCACCTCCCTGGACAGCCTGTTCCAATGCCTCATCACTCTCTCAGTAAAAAAATTTTCCTAGTATCCAACCTAAACCTCCCCTGGCACAACTTAAGCCCACTTCCTCTTGTCCTTTCACTAGTTATCCAGGAGAAGCGACCAACACCCATGTCACTACAACCTCCCTTCAGATAGTTGTAGAGAGCAGTAAGTTAAGGTCTCCCCTCACACTCCTCCAGACTAAACAGTCCCAGCTCCCTCAGCCTCTCCTCATAAGTTATGTTCTCCAGACCCTTTACCAGCTTTGTTGCCCTTCTCTGAACTTGCTCTAGCACCTCAATGTCTTTTTTATCCTGTGGTGCCCAAAACTGAACACAATACTGAAGCTGCAGCCTCACTACTACCAAGTACAGGGGCATGATCACTTCTCTAGTTCTGCTGGACACTCTATTTTTGATACAGGCCTTCTTGGCCACCTGGGCACACTGCTGGCTCATGTTCAGCTGGCCGTACACCAGCACACTCAGGTCCTTTTCTGCCAGGCAGCTTTCCAGCCACTCCTCCCCAAGCCTGCAGCATTGCCTGGGGTTGTTGTGATTGAAGTCCAGGACCTGGCACTTGGCCTTGTTAAACCTCAGCCCATCGATCCAACCTACCTGTCCAGATCCCTTTCTTAGAGCCTTCCTACCCTCAAGCAGATCAACACTCCTGCTCAATTTGGTGTCATCTGCAAACTTGCTGAGGGTGCCCTTGATCCCCTCATCCACATCATCAGTAAAGGTATTAAACAGGACTGGCCCCAGCCCTGAGCTCTGGGGAACACGGAGAGTAAGCAGCCACCAACTGGATTTTGCTCTGTTCACCATGACTCTCCAGGCTCGATGCCAGGTGCTTTCATCGGTCAGCAAAACGGGACAGAAAAAGCTGTAACAGGTCTTGTAAGTAAAAACAAATCATTTGCAGGAGCACTTTGATGCCAACAGGAGCATTACACAGCCTTCCTTCAGTAATTCTCTCCTGTTGTAGAAAAGTCTAAGTTTCTGTACCTAGATGTGATTTAAAAATGAATCTGCCCTTGTAAGAGAAGGGCTAAGCCTTGAAAATACATTTGCTGCACCCCAGCAAGTAGGTTCACTAATGACAACAAAGACCAAAGACAGATTTTTTGCATTAGAGAGAACAATTTATTATTTGTCTGACTAACATTCTTTGCTTTCTTTGGAGTCCTGCTGAAATGGTTTTGATTGCATACAAGTAGGAGATCAGTTGTAATAAGGTGCGTCACTGGTTCTCATCCCTGCTTATAGCTTTCAGTTGTTGCCAGCTCTGATATTGTGCTGAAATTGTGACTTTATAACACTGCTTTGGTTTAAAAGGGACGTGATCATAGAATCATTTAGGTTGGAAAAGACCTTTAAGTTCATTGAATCAATAGGAACAACCCAAAAAGTCTGCATCCCCTTCTTAAGGAGATCTTACTGGGAGATTAATGTACTGTGTCTATTCACACTGGCATTTATTCATTTATGGCATATGCAGTGTTACTTGGGTTAACAAGTTAGAAGAAAAAGATTTTAATTGTCTGTTTTCTATCACTTAAAAAATTTATAAAAACAATCTCCTCAACATGAGGTGCTGTAAATTCCCTTCCCCTGTGTTGTTTTTGGACCTGGAATATTTTGAAAGTGACCTCTTAAAAAAAATTAGTATTTTTAAAACCTCTAACTGGAATGCATTTGATATTAGTTATTCAAAGCAAAGGCGGAGGACTAACAGGCCTATGAAAATGATCTGTGATGGGAAAGCAGGGTTGTTTGCTTGCCTTCTCAGGACACATTCTGTTCTGCATGCATGTGTGGGACTTTCTGGGAATGCTATGAGAACTGTGTGCATCCACCAGCAGAATTTAGCTCCCCGACGTCCAGAAATATGTCTGGACACAGTGCAGTGTTACAATCTGCTGGTTCTGAGTTTCTGGTAGGAGCTAGACCTTTGGCCAGGAGTGCTGAAATTAGGAGGCCGGATGAGCTCCTCTGTGAGGTGTCTATCCAAAGGATTATGTATCCCCCTCTGCATAAGAACAGCTGTAATAGCTCCTGTGCCAGCAATTCAGCATGGGGATGCTGGACAGGCTCCGTTCCTGCAGAAAGGCTTGTAAATACATATACCATAGTTCTGGTTGCCATAAATGTAATTTAGCTTCCCTTAATTCAGAAGAGTAATGCCAGATCATGTCAGGTGATAATCTGACAATTTTATATATTTGTATATTAATTTACCATTGGTTTAATGGTCAATTTAACTACTGGTTTGTTGAGATAAATCTTGCTTACTAAAGGTATCAGATGGGTTTTTTTTAGTCCTTTTCCCTCTCTGAAGATCATATCATGGGACCAGCCTTTAGGTGCTTAGGAATTTTTCTCCTTCTGTTACCTATTCCTACATCATCCCACATGCAGACATTGTCCTTCTGTTATCACATTGCATGTAATTGCTGTAGGGATGATTTCAAGTAAGAGAATATGAAGCAGAATCAGATGAACTCCTTAAGCAGCACAGAGACAACCCTCTTGTGTGTGTGGACCTATTACAAAATAAAGGCAAGATGCTACTCCCTTTATATAGATTATCAACAGAATTGTTTTAAAAATGAAATTTTCTTAAAATAAACACTGAATTACCAGCGAATAACTTCTCCACCAACTAGCAAAGAATGATGGATCTAAGTTCAGCCCAAAGTGAGCCAAAACACAGAGGTTCTAGTTAAACCCCTTTCTGGACACAGTTATACATTCCAACAACCATATGAGGAAATATGAGAGGATCAGGGGATGGTAAGACCTATGTAAAATTACTTTTGTTGCTGATGAAATCTCAAAGGAAAGAGGTTTAAGAACCAGTTAGCACATGAATACAAGCAATACAAAAATAATCATTTTAACTTCATTCGTGCTTTTATAATGCAAGTAGTGAAACAGCATGTAGGAAGAAATTAAAGGGTGAAAAAGTACTATGTCCTGAGCAGGGCACTTGAGGTTTAACCACTGTAGAAAACTATCTGTATAAAACAATCTGAGAAGAATTTGACACCAATCAGCATTTCAAACCTCTCTGTATAAAAGCCTGTTAGGCTAAAGGCAGTCATTTGAATGTCTTACTGATGGTAAACCTGGATGAAACTTCACCTCAGATATCCTGAAGAATCCATCTTTGGTTATTCTTATATTGCTATAGACAGTGACAAAAAGGTGATTAGGATTAAAACCACAAAACAGCTACCCTCTAGTCACTCAAGTCTTAAATACAATCAGCCTGTGTTTTCTGAGATACATCCTGGTTCACGATGGCAACACCAACTGTGTGAAGATAGTTACGTTAACTGAAATACGATCTCATTTGTCTTCAGTGGCGTTCAGTTCCGATTCAATCTTTTAGCGAGTTATAGGCTTTTGTAGTCCGGGTATTGACGAAGTCTGCCTTCTTAAAGTCAGCCTTTGGAATGAAAGAAAAAAAGAATTCATTATCTTCAGTGCTGATTCTGCAAGGGGTGGGCTCGTCTGCCTAAATGCTGGATATGGAGCCACAGTAGGGGTCTAGGCAGGGTCCTGCACAGTCAATGGAGACAGAACAGGCATCTCCCAGGAGTGACTCAGAGACTGTAAGATAGGTGAGATGAATCACTGGAGTTGCTTAACTCTCTCCGCTGATTGTATGGGAAGCCTATTCTTATAGCTCAGTTCTACAGACTCCTAATTCCTGGATGACTAATGTCAGATGAGATTAACCTTATCTGAACAGAGAGTGCAGGACAATGCCAAAATTACTCGGGATTTTATCAGTGATTTGTGTTGCTTATTAGACTGACTTTTCTAAAATGTACCAGCATCAGGTGCCCTGCAGTTTTCAGTGCCATACCTGTTATGTCTAGGTGATCCAGTTTGCACAGGAACAGCAAATAGTCAGTGTTTTTTGAAACTCGGAGATGACAAATGCATGTTATAGGCATATCCAAAGTACCAGAACAGTACCAGTACTTCAAAAAATTCATGCCATCAGGGATATTGCTGTACAGTGAAGTCAGAAATGTAATTGCAAAAAACCAGAGGCAATAAAGCCCACTTAGAGTTTGTATGGGTGTAGCATCCTTAGTCCTGAATGCAGATTTCTGGTTTGTGGGGCAGTATACTGCAGATTGTCAAAGGATACTACAGTAAGTAACTTTTCCTGAGCACATTTCAACAAAAAAATCTACAAGAAGAAACAAGCTGACTAATAAATGCTAGAGGCTAGAGCTTAAAAAAAATGGCCTAGTTTTAGATTATAGGGAATTTTAGGTGATAGGAATTCTGAACATCAAGGAAAGAAGGAATGAAAACAGTCTGAAATGCAGGTTGAAACTGGTCTGTTGCCTGGTCCTTTTTTGTTTGGTTTTGACTGTGGCAGTAAACATTTGCTAATACCTTCCCCGGGCCTTAGCTGGCTTTAAAGCAGGAAGCTGCCTCACCCTGCCTTTGCTTTGCTGGCAATTCAGTCCCTCTGTGTCAGCTTGTTTCAGTCAGTGGTGGATGGATACCTACTGAATATAACTTCTCACCATCTGGCAGGCAGCAGCAACGGTGTTCACAAACTTTGCCAGTGGATATAAAACCACATAAGGGAAGAATATGAGCACAGTTAAATAAAAATGAAGGGCATGAATTATTTGTGCAGGATTATGTGCAAGTAAGGAAAACGCCAAATTCAGAGACCACTTGAAATCCTATCATGGGTTACCTCTTGACAGTGCAGAAGTGCTAAGGGCCCCGGAGAACAAATGAGAAGGTTGTAGGTCCGAAAGGACCCGTTAGATGTATTTTCTCTAATCCAGATCTTACCTTTTTGTAAGCGCTGTGGAGATCAGTATGTGACCACAAGGAGTAGAGAAGGACTGAAGCAGCCCTACTAGCTTTGCTGAACATGTTACTGCAATTTTGCAAAAAGAACGATAAAACATGTTTAAATTCCCACTTCATAATCACAGTGCATGTCCAGACTTCATCAAACCTAACCTCCTAGCATTTTGTTCTGTCTCTCTTTCCTTCTGAATGCTGTTTTACTGCTCTTTAGGTATTCTAGCATGTTTCGTGCTGTCAGGACTACTGAAACAAATGAAACATGACTCCCTGCTTCACTCATTCCTCAAAATCAGTAAGAAATGAAGTACTTTATAGCCTTCATCTTAGAGCAACTATCACACTATTCACTTTCAGTTGAGAAAAATACACCTCAGCGTAACAAGAGTTCAAAAGGATCTCTCCAGCAGGTAAAATCTCTGGTTAGGATTGAAACTATTCAGAGCCTCATGAGACCTGCTTTACTGGGATGAATTTCCTCTTTCATTTTGTAAAAAGAGAGGAAGCCAAACAGATTTTATTCATATTCATAAAGCATTAATTATCTTTTGAGTAACTATTGGTTGTATGTGATTACATAGTAAAGAATGATTAACAGAATTTCAAATCTGTTCTCTAAAATGCCACTTCGTAAACGATTTTTAAGTACGTTGCTACAAGTTCTATAAAACGCAATTTCTTATTTAGCCAGGGAAAGGAGGAGGGAGAGGAGAAGGCTTCTCAGCCATCTTACCTGTCCTTCATGCTGATGGAAATAATCTTCGGTAGACCATCAGCAGTCAGGAGAAGCCGTGCATTGTGTGAATTGCTCTGTGTCAAATTGTACAAGGTGTAGCAGATGGACGCTGTGGTTTCACAGACAATATCAGACACCGGGACAGATTCGGGAAGTATTGAGACTAGATCAGGCAATACTTCTCTAGCTACAAGTTGAAGAGAGACAAGCAATTCCATTACTAACAGATGCAGATTTATCTAGGGGTCCTACAAGACCTTATTCCTCCCCTTATCACCTATCTGGGTGCTGTCCGCTCCCACAACAGAGTCCTGGTTTCATACCCACAATACATCTGCACAGTTTAGCTTAAGCTGCATCCACATTAAATTGGACAGTGTGTATTCTGCCTCATAAACAATTCATTAGCATCTCATGTACTGTACCAAGGTCACTAGGCATGTGCTAGCAGCAGGCTGCCACTTTCCAAGGAGCTCTGTGTGTCCGGTAGGTAATCACAGGTACAGTGATATACAGCAAACTGAGGAAGTGTGACTAGAGCACAACTGGTAGTGCTGCACTTGTCAGTGGTCAGCTATAAGCAGATTCACACACTCAACCTTCTGAGTCAGTGTGTAAGCTAATTATTTTCTGAAGAATGTAATTTTCTGAAGTCCATCCTTACCTGGGGAACACCTCATCACAAACACACCACCACTCATCACACTGGATGTGACCCTACCAGCACAACCAAACAGCAAGCAACAGCTCTGGACAGCAGCTGAGTCCTACTGTATGCCATGGATCTGTGCTGTGACTGGAAATTCAAGCACTTAGCAAGAGCTTGTAGCCAGATGCTCCCACTGTAAGAAGGAGCACTGAGCAATAGCTCAGGGCATTTTGAGTCATTCTCCCCTCCTCATCCAGTGCTTCACTTGGACAGAGCTCTCCCCAAGTTCTGTTCATTCCTCCAGATGGGTGTGCAACAAGATTCATGCATATTGAGATTAAACTACATGCCATTTAGAAAAGGACCTTTAAAACTGAATGAACCACCTGCTATGCTAAGTATCAGTCAAAGCAGATGTGATAGTCCATTTTTTTTCCTCCCTTGGTAAATCAAAGAAGGTGATTTTCAGCAAGTACATCTGGAGTATCTTGAAAATGTCAGTCCAGAATAAATGTGGGTTTTTTTCAGGTAAATAGGAAATTTTCTGCTGCTTTCCAATCCTTTTTTACTTTTAGAGATGTTTTATATGAAATTTATCTCAATTTGATATCAAGAGTTCATTTTGCTTTTTTTTTTTATTCATATTCATATTCAAGAAGCATCTTTCTCAAAAGCTTCATGTTGTTCTGTCTTTCCCACATTCTTTCCTAAATTAGTTTTCCTGATATAAGTAAGTCCCAACTTCTCCTCAACTTAATTCCTCTCTTTCTGGGGGATTCACCACTTTTAATTTTTAATACCATATGCGTTATCCCTTTGAAATCAGCCCAACAACATGTTATAATATTTTCATTACTAGAGAGTGTTCTCTAAGGATCAACAGAGCACAGAGACAGTTCTACAGAATTCTGGAAGTTAATCTGCCCCATGGAACACAGAAAAGGACAGCAAATGATGTGACTCCATTTTATCCTATCAGTAGGAAAACCATTGCAAATATACATTAAACTGAAATAAGAATACTCAGAATAGAAATGGTTTCTGATATGAAAATAATTATAACATTTTATAAATAAGGTCCTCTAAAAAGACTGGACTATTTTCTCTATAGCATCTTCTGGCTTACGTTATCAATACCCTCATGCAGGGAAACAGTATGAGCTGCAAGCTTCCAAAGCTTTGTGTCTAAAAGAAGAACACACCATCTTTGCTAGAAGAATTAGAGACATCCTATGGTTTCTTGCAAAGGATTACATAGCTGTGGCAGCATAGAACTTGGCACTCGCCTTCCTTTACCCTATTTAAAGCAGAAAAAAAACCTCCCTCACTAAATCTGTGTAGATTTTACTTCCATTATATGTTTTTAAAAGTAACAGTAACGGAAGTATCTGATGAGGAATGCATGATATAAAGAAAACTTAAGGTTAGAGTCTTTATTAGGCAAAAAATATTTTCAACCCTGCATAATGACTGCAAGTATCTGAGCTAAAAATCTACTAAACTCAGATAACTTTTTTTTTTTTTTCCATTTCTTTTTTCAAGGAAGGAAACCTTAAGGTAAAGAGACCAGAGGAAGAAAGCCCGAGAGACAAGCTTACACAATGCTAAGCTTTGCTCACCTATATCACTTTGCAGAGAGGTGTTGCGAGACAAGTTCCTGAGCAGTGAGACTGCTGTCTTCTTTACTGTCGGGTGGCTTACGTGCAGCATAGCTCGAATACTTGGAAGGCCATTTGCCTTCTGAACAACTGTCCGGGCCACCGCAAATGGCATCTGTTATAAGGCATGTGGCAATAGTGAGTCATTTCCATGAATGTCTAGCCTCATAGAAAAAAAATGCAGCAGGTTGTCTACATCAATTTAAGCATGTTTAAAATAGTTTAAATCCAGAGCTACATGTGAGCTGCAACAGAAAGGGAAGGCGACATGAAAGAAATTTTGAGTCCTCTTTCTCCCATGTGCTCTTTGGTCAGTTCCTCAGGCAGTGGTCTTTAGTTTCTTCACCACAAAATGATCTGCAGTTGTGTTAGAGCCTTCCTCTCTCCATGGGACTGATAATGTTCCACAAAACCACTTTTCTGGTGCTTTTAACATCTACTTATCCTTAACTGTGCAATGAAATAGCAAATTCCACATGTGGAGGTGTACACAGAATGAGAAGCAGCAGTCACTACATTTGCCAAGCAAGACATAACTGCACAGCTGGTTATGACATTCGCTTACATGTTCTTCAATTTCCTTGATCATGTCTGTGAGCCAGTGACTCGTCAGTGGTTATTTGAGCTCAGTGCAGTGGACATGTTGCACTGTAGCCCTAAACTCTAGGCATTCATATGAAGAACTAACCAACGAGAAAAAGAAAAAAGCTAACTTACTGGTCCAGTGCCAGCTGTGAGGTTCTGAAGAGCTCCCAGGGATGCTTCCTGGGTATAGTTTCTGGTACTCTTTGCTATTAAGGAGAGATATATCCTAATCAGTGTGGAATGCCAGAGCGATTCAACACCTCTGGGATTGCTCTTTTCCTCTGGTAGTGGGATGTCCTGCTGCTTCTAAACATAGAAATAGAGCAAGCCTTTAGAAACAGTGACCTTATATGACTTAATGCATCACAAGATAAACCAGACATTTTGTAACTCTCTGTGACCAGATTATTTGCCAATTGTCAAGCTGTGAATTGAGAAGATAATGTATAAAATTTCAATATTTAATTATACCGGCCACTCCATCCAAAAAGAGGAGATAGTACAGGAGAAGCTGCTTCTCATCTGTCAGCAACTGAACCTGTCAGCCAAAGAGAAACAGAAATGGCCAGCTAGAGTTGTATGTGGATGGAACAGGAGAAGGCAGAATACATTCCAGCAAAACCAATAGATGGGGAAGGGTCATCAACTCTTTTCTTTCGCTTTTTCCCTCCCCTAATACTCTTTTCTCCTCCAACAATTCCCAGTTGTCAGAATATTTTTGATCTGTACCATGTTACATCAAAAGAAGAGGTCCTGAGATATCCAAAAATCATGGAAGTGGCAGGTGACCTGGTACTAGTTTTGCTGGTGAAACCATCACAATGCCCACTCAGTGCTGGGACACTTGCACAACTGCCGTACACGGTACAAATACCACTTCAATCCATCAGAGGGGATGACAGTGAGTGGCAGTATTCCTCAAACTAATGAAACATTGAACATGAATTGCTGTGTCATTTTCACATCAGCAGCAGTTGAACCAGATAATGGGTGTTGGAAAGGCTATTAATAAATTTGCATTTTGTGGGCAAGCAAATGTCACACTACCAGATACATCAATAACATATTGTTAAGTAATTACAGCTTTATTCTCCAGAAGTTGCTATAACTGATTAACAAAATGAGATTTAACTAAACATGTGCTTTACCTCTTTCACTTTTCTGCTCCGTGTTCCAAAACAGCCTGGTGTTTTAGCACTGCTAGGAATATTTCTTCTCTGCATATATATGCTCTGTGCATAGCTCTCAGGGAGTTCCATCTCTAGCTGGTAAGAAAGGTTGTGAAGAATGCACACACAGTTCTCCGTTGCCTAAAATAACAACAACAAAAAAATAAGTAGAAATCTTGAAAGCTTTGGCATGCACTGAAGGGACATGTAAAGACATGGGAAAAGCTTTAATTTTTGGATCTTCAGCAACTAACTGCAGAGCTTCTAACGACATACAGGAGAGCTAGTGTTTGTGCCAGAGATCCACAAGACTGCATTTAAAATAATAAATTAAACATGCCCTGGGATGTTGCTGAGCACTGAGGCCAACTGGCACACAGGGCTTGCATTCGGAGCGGGGTGCATGTGAGTTTGAAGTGGTCCTGGGACATTATAATTCCTGAATTGTGCCTGGGAATTGTTTGGGCGAGTGCTATTTTGGCACAGACCAGAAGTGTGCCAAGGAATGTTTGAGACCTTAAGAGTAAAGGCAATCATTGACACACTTCACTGTAGTGTTGGCAAAAGAAAACTTTTGTATCTTTCCTAAGGAGGAAGCACTTTTCTGTGGTAGAATGCTTTTTTAAATTAGAACATGGCTAAGGTCAGGTCTACAGTTTCTGAGTGATGAGTCTAATGGCAAATGGCTTTATTACAAGTTCCTCCCTTTTTTAAAGTAAAAATGAATGAGTGGTTTTAACATGAAACGCAGCAGGGAGCTATTGGCACAAGCGTAATGTGCTGGATTCTCCCTGAAGCTAACAGCACTTAAGACACGGAGACGGAGAAGCTCAAGTAACTAATCTCAAATAGAGCTATACATGTGCAGCAATTAGCACAAGTTATAGCAGGCATGCTAGAAGTGCTTCACAGGCTGCAGTGAACCTTCTTATAAGTGAAGTCTCCTCAGCCAACTTCACCCAGCTAAAATAAGAGCATCTAGCCAAAGCAATGTTCAGGGCTATGTGCAGTCTATGGTGGGAAGAAGAGAATGATAGAAACTGGTTTCTGGAGGTGTTCACATCTTGTAGTTACTGGCTTAAGACAACAAGTATAATTTATAAAAAACTTCAGGAAATTAATCCATTCCAAATGATGCAAGCTCCTTAATTACTCTGCTACCCAAAGAGATTTAGGTTTTTCATTTCCTAAGGGGTATATAGCACTAAATATACAGGAGAGTAATCCGATAAATTTTTAAAGCTTCTAGTTACCTAGCACCCTCAGACAAGTTAAAAGCTACTATTTGACTTTTTAGGTGTCTCGGTATCTCTGAAGGCTGTGACTTTGTGTCACTTTTTAAAAAACAGACAAAAGTTTCTAGCTCTGGTGATTCTGAAAATGTTTTCCCAATGCTAAGGTATGATATTCTTCTAGATGGCACAATTAAAATACTTTAAAAAGCTTCTTATTGGACTTTCATCTTTGGTGGAAGATCTAAAAGCTTTGGGAGTAAGTTTGGCACTTACATCACAATTTTTCTGAACATTTTTTCTAAATAATAAAAAAGTTCTTTTAGCAATTTCCTTTATGAAAAGACATTTCATCTCAAAGAATACCTTGTCATTAGGCTCGTGGTCTGCAATAGCTCCTTGAATATAATACACAAGAGAATCAATCAAGCCGTCACACTCTCTCATCTTTTTCCTTCCTTCTGGGCCAGCAGAGCTCATGTTTCTGTGCAGGAAGGAATACATTAGTGAGAAGAGATTTAGTAAAAGATATTTCCTTGTGCCCCTCTGACAAACTTTTACAGCTAAATCATAAAGATACTGAAGTTCAGGTTGACTGCTTCCTTTCTTCAGAGCTGTAAAATAATCTGAGCCTCTGCTAAGTAAAACTTTAACTTCAGTGCACTCAGAGACAAAAATAAATACTCCAGAAAAACAGACCATTGTGTTTGGATGGATAAGGCAAGACCTGATTCAAGTCTTCATCTGAAAGTTGAATTAATCCTTTATAAACAGTCAAACAAACTGACTTTTGGGGTTTTTTTTCTTCATTATTACATTACTGGTTATATTTTAAATATTTAGGGCAGTAGCTATGTCAGAAAATCAAAGGAAAGAAATGTATAAAAATTTCCATGCACATGAATGTCCTTTAGCACTTACCTACACCAAACTGCTTCTTGATCCAATTAACAAACATGTGTTCTAAGAGTTTTAGCAACATTTGTATATTAACAGATAAAGATAACCAATGACAGTTAAGGGGGCCAAATTCACACAGCAATTCATATACTTGTGGAATTGCTTCAAGGGGTGCTAGCAGCTGTCCTGGTTTGAGTGAGAACAGAACTAACTCTGTACAGTGATTTTACTTTTCAGCTCAGGTCTTCTAACTAACTGCACTGTCTGAAGTCAGCAGCCTGTTCTCACAGACAGTGTCTGCTTCGAGCAGTGATAACACCCCATGGTTAGAGTCAGTACCAAGGACTGGTGTGCAGACCAAGGCCACTGCTGGATCTTGTGTACCACACTGGGGGGTGCAGAAAGTAAAAGGCTGTACCACCGAGGGATTCCATCCCATATGCATCATATTCAGTGTAAAGCTGAGGAATCACAAGAGTCAAGCTCTCTCGGCTTGGCTCAGTTCTTTTTTTGGCTTCTTCCTCTCTTCTTCAATGGCCAGTGTCTGAGGGGTACTCTGTCCATTCTGCCTTCAATCCTGATCTGTGTGCTCCTGAATCCAGTACCAGAATCCAGCTCCTGAACACAGTTCCTGTCTGCTGCTGGGCCCAGTCTGGGACTTTCCCAGTGTGTGCTCCACAGCATCGGTAGTGATGGTGATGGAATTGCCACTGGGGGGGGGTGGGGGGGTTGGGTTTGATACTGATTTTGCATATATTCCATTTTTATTACTATTATTTTCATTTTCATTGAAGCTGTTCCACTTTCCTTTTCTCATTGCTAAGTCTCTCTCCCTTATTCCCTTTGTCTGGGGAGGGAGGTTAACAGGGAGCATCTGTTATATGTCTAGTGGGCTGTCCTGGCCCGAAACTGTGACAGCGGGCAGGACGGAAAGCAAATGGGAGGTTGGAGCAGCAGCTCAGCCCCACTGCTGGGTGAGAGGCTGAGGGGATGAATTGCAATGCAGCTGCCACTGCCATCACTGCCAGAGCAGGAGAGTGAGACAAGGAAGAGGAAAAAATTACACAGAGCTCAGCTGATTCTCAGCTTCCCAGAGAAGCCGCTGGCATCTAAGCAGCAAAAAGCTGAAGCCACCAGAAGCTGCTCAGTCAGAGGGGTAAATGCCAAATGCCTTCTGCTGTTCTACCACAGAAGCTCAGACAGTGCTCCTCACACCTTCTGCTTCCTTCAGACCAAAGGAAGTCACCGTTTTCCTGGCTTTCAAGTAACATTTTCTGTGCTTTGTAGTAACCAAAGTACAACTTGAAAATAATTTATGAAATGTAAAAATTATTTAAAAACCCTTGGAAAGCCAAACACACACTTCCTGCTTGAAGTCTGGCTCCAAACAAGCTACCAATTTCCAGGGAAGTAACAACACTTACAATTTGGGGGTATAATTATTTTTACAACTGAACAAACTCTGAATTATGGAATGCTGGAATTATAAACGTAGGCCTCATTATTTTGGACTCCCGCAGCTCTGCTGGCCAAAAGGCTGCACGCAGTATCACATTCCAGTTTCTTTGTTTGAACTAACATAAAATACAACCCAGTCTTAGCATCCATCACAGAGAGGCACACGTTCCTTTAGATAGTTGCAGGGTGTTTATTTTTCTTGCTCACTTTGCCCACTGGAAAAAACAATGTTTTAAAATTTTATTAAGGACAAAGCCAGTAAGGTACAGCTTTAAACTTTCCTGTGGCTTATGATTGTAAAATGAATGTAACATTTCATATAGTCAATGCAATTCTTCTGTTAGTTGGGGTTTTTTTTCCCCCAGGAAGTATATATTCAGATTAAATACTAATGCATTGTAATTATAGTCTTACTTTAGGTCTTGCTGTTAATAATATATTAGTTCATTCCCTCATGGAATTATATATCACAGAATTAATACTCAGATTCCTCAGTATGGCCTACCATAGACA
Source organism: Todiramphus chloris collaris (assembly GCA_025345505.1). Taxonomy (NCBI): domain Eukaryota; kingdom Metazoa; phylum Chordata; class Aves; order Coraciiformes; family Alcedinidae; genus Todiramphus; species Todiramphus chloris. Next base: position 10,195,342 of record JANVCC010000130.1, on the reverse strand, counting down.
TCACTTCAAAATTTAATTTTACCTATAGATGTCACACTGGAAGCATGTCACCCTTTCATATGTTTATGGTTATGCTGACAGAAATGTACATGTTACAGCTCTTCTAGTGCGTAGCAAAAATAGTTTCTGAGGCACATAGACTAAAAATACTATGAAAAGATAAGCGTGGAATTTCCCTTGCCAAAGATACTTCAGCTGATACCGTATTTCGTTTTGTCACAGTACATTATTCTAAATATCCCTGAAGTTTTGACAACTACAATCATGTTGAATGGCTGAGTAAGGAGAGGCCTTGCCATCCAGCATGAATGGAGTGGGTGACACGGCTTTATAGCTCAGGAGGCAGAGAAGAGCCTGAATCAGGAGCACTGTTCCGTTCTGCAAAGGAAATAAATTACTGAACTCTGTTTGGTGAGCTAAAGTTCAACTGTTCACCCAGTCAGATATACCAGGGTGTGTCTGTGTGCATGTCTGGCCCCATACAGCCACTCCGTTCTACACCTTTCCCTCTTTCCTTATCACTAGAATGTGGACTAGGACGGGAAGAGCTCCTGCTCTCCCACTTACCCAATTACAATTATAGGCACCTTACTCTGAATAGGGTCAGAGTTGGTTTGAAGGTAGAGAAGACCATTTCAGGCAAAACCTCAGCTGACAATTTGCTAACTGAAGCTTGAGAAATTTCAGGAAATAAAAATATTATTAGATTGTGAAAAATAAGTTTTTCTGAGAAGTGTCACAGAAATATAAATTTCTGAAGCAATGGCAACATTTTGTTTTTAAAATTGCACCTCAAGATTTGAGCTTCCTGAACAACTGGAATGCTTCCCTCTGAGCTCAGGAGTTGGACTTCTCTTGTAGTGCAGCACCTATAGGCCTTGAAATAGTCAGTGCTTGGGCAATTGCAATGGCTGGGCTGACCCAGTACTGTGGCCCATGGGAACTCCCATGGTGACACTTCAGGGCTACCTATTAATCTTCAAGCTCACCATGAAGGTTTGGTTTTACTTGCATTTTATCAGAAGTACACTGAGACAAATACATCCATGGAAAAAAAGATCAGCTGGGGTGAAGATCAGGAGTCCTCTCATAGAAAACCTCTTCTGCTACTCAATGTCTGCTGTCTCTATGCTGCATTCATATTGGATGGTTGGAAGAATGCAGCCTTAAGGAGATGCCTGCTTGTGGGAATGCTCTCCTTTGAACAACTCAGAACTTATGTTTTGGCATCACCTAACTACTAAAAATCTCTGGTATGCTTAAATGTGGTAATTCTGGTGACATGCTCAAAATACACCAGATGCTAATGTGGATGCATCATATGTATCCATCTGCCTCACTTATCATGCTGCATTTGTTGCATCTGTTCTCTCTCGCACACGTGCACCGTGTAACTACATCTGTAACCAAAACAGCCATTTGCCCATGTTCCTGTCCTGTGGTGTTTGTGGAGGATCAGCTAATTCCCTATTGGGAAATATTCTTTTGATCCAGAGATGTGAGGTAAATACAAAGAGTAGTAAAATCAAGTATGATTTTGAAGGAAAAAGAATGATAATGTATATTCAGTTAGATTGCAAATGGCACCAAATGAAAGGGATACTCCCTTTAAGCCAGCACTGAGTCACACACTGGTTGACTATGTTGGAAAAGGTTTTTGTACTGCTGTGAATGATCCACACAACTAAGAAGAAGGCTTTTGCTCCTGGGAATCATTCTGCTAAAAGTGGTAATTTGAATTTAACTCAATTACATGATAACAATTTCCTGAAGTAGTTCAGGAAATTCTATTCCCTTCATGCCTTCCACAGTTCAGAAATGCTTCAGGGAGGGAAACGTATCCAGGGATCTACTTAGTAACTACAGCTTGCTGGAAATAACAAAATTCCTTTCAGGAATTGGGGGAGCAGATAAACTGAAGAGGAGGCAAAAGAAGATAAGAATGGATGGAAATAAGCTTAGAGGAATGGCAATGCTATGCAAGAGGCCTTGGTTCAAAGACTTGTTATCATCAGTCATTTGTTTTATGTTCTCTCTTAGAAGCTTCCATTATGAAACTGAGCTGCCATTACGCTCTTCTTATACACGGTGAGAGCTTTTGTCTTCACTTCTCTCCAGAGCAAATCGAAGTAGGTGTTTACACAGGCCCCTGGTCTGAGGTGCAATGATACTACTTCCTCCAACTAGAGCTTTCCACCATCCTTGTGGGTTGCTGTGTAATTCACAAAGAGTTTAAAAGGCAGCTGGGACAGACAAAGCATGAAAAATAATAATGAAAAAGGAAGCATTATTTCTATTTTACTGGCTGGGGAACCAGGAAGAGAAATGTTTTCTGACTTTTCTGAAGGTAGTTGCCTGGAAAGTTTTGAAGAATTAGGATATATAGGGCCACAGGATGCTCCAGTTACAGAGCAGTTAGAAAGGACTCTGTAATGAAACACAGCAGGTGTGCTCACTAGCTCCAACATCTAAATGAAATGTTTTGCAGGAGGAAATGTGACCACTATACATAAAGTTTGGAATGCTCAGCATTGCAGAACGTTTGGGAACAGGTGTTTCAAGGTAAAAAAGGAACAGCATCGTCATCTTTCAAATTATAACGCAGACAGCCTTCTACTAAGTCTTCTTTTTAATCAGAAGAAGAGGCGTGACAGAAATTTACTTATGTATATAAATAATATTCAAAACCATATATTCTGCATGCTGTTGACATCTTACCCTTTCAGACTAAGAGAAGAGTATAGAGGAGGAGGCTAAGCATCTTGAAGATTTCTACCTATTTGTACTGGAACTGTAGACAGAACCACTATGTGTAGGACTTTCAGGCCAAGAAAAAGTGAATTTACCTTCAAAATCCAACAAGACCTGTCTGCAGAAGTCTGCAGTATGCCTCTATATAGTTTAATACACTGATTTTACTTGTTCAGCTTGTTGTCAGGCAACCAGTAAAGTCTTTTGATTTGGCTTACTCTGCCTGTTCATGGCACAGTGCTTTTTATCATATTTCAGGGCTGAACAATACTATTACTTATTCTAAAGGCTAAAGCAGAATTGTGTGGTGTACACAGCTTCTTTTTATTATGTTAAGTTTTGTGGTCTGGGATTTCTGTAAAACTATGTCAGAAGCAAAGCCTTAAGACAAAATACAGACCTAGAGAATGGGATTAACAAATCCTTCTAGTGTCAGACTCCTTTATCAATGCCTGCATACACTGACACAGGCAGACAAGATTCAGGACTCTGCAATACTACTGGTGATAACTGGTTAGAAGAACTGTGAGTGTTCTGGTCATTCACTCATTCCAGTGATAGTCTCTGCGATACTATCTGATAGATTTGGATTCACTTCTCCTCATGAAATTCTCTCAAAGAGCATGAAGAGAGATTTAATTTATTAGTTGGTAAGTGTGTGGCACAGTGCATATGCCCATGGCAGGTGACAGTGTTAGATTTGGATTGTGGGGTGTCCCTTTCAGTCAATAGGTGAATGTCAATTTTTGAAAAGAAGTTTTGGCATTCTCCTATAACCAAGTACTGTACTATGCACAACTTATTGCACTTCAAAGCACTATTTTTACCCTGTAACAGAAGCTGCAGGCTATAGACTTTATCAACACGCACAACAAACATGTCAGTATTACAAAAGAGAAGACTAATTACAGATTTATCTTCATTAGTAACATTATGTCCTCAGTGCACAGGTTTTTTTACTTTGTCATGTGCTCTTCTTTCAGTTTTCCACATTTCTTTGTGCAGAGAATTATTTTCAAAATTAATATATAAAGAAGTAGTACTTCTAGTCACCTGATCTGAGAGGTGTGTTAATTTCCAAGGAAGAGGTGCAAAGTGATCAACCTTAAAGATCTCAGATATTTGATCTGTACAAATATGACAAACCTCTGATACAAAGTACGTTGGCAACCCTGCAGATAAATTTTACTTTTGAATTCTCAAGTCCTTCTATAATTTTCAGTGTTCGAGCTCTTAAAAATGCGAAGGAACAGAATATGGACATTGTATTTTTAAAATAGGTGTTGTATCCTTGAACATCTAGATAAAGGCAGTTTGAGAGACTTTTCATTAAGGCTGCAGTGCTAAGTGCAGCTCTGGAGCAGCTCCGCTTACTGACTTTCTGTACAGAGTAAGGTATGTTCAGAATCTACTTCTGTTTAATTTAAAACAACTCGGCTCCTGTTATGACTTATTTGTCACAGATCAAGTCATGTCAAGCTACTGCAACAAGCTCAGAACAAGTAACACCACACTAAAATGGAGACTGATCCTGTGCCCCCATCAGCTGGCTGACAGGGAAGAGATGGTTCCAGTGTCCAAACGCAGGAGAGGGGCAGGTCATGCCACCATACCTAACAGCCAGACTGGTTTCTGTACAAACGCAGCTTGGGCTTATTAATACAGAAAAGGACAACCTGCTTCATCTCATAGACAACACCACTATCATGAGCTAGAGAGATTTTATTATGGGTAGTTAATGTTTCTCTGTATTTGCTATTGATCCATACGAATAAATAAAAGGTTAGGGATGAAGTTAATTAGTAGTTAGTGGGCTGACAAGAGTTCCTGCAGGAAAAAGTGATTTATTGTTGAGTACTTTGTATAGCTAACAATCCCTTTGTCTTCGGAAACCACATGAGTCAGATACAGAGCTGTTTACACGGTAGAAATTTCTGCAATACAGATACAACTGTTCTGCTACAGGACATTAGCAAAGCAGGTATGTGTAAGGCAAAACTGGGCAGCTTCCCAGGCTCTAAGTTTCAAATGTAATTCCTTGTACTTTACTAAGAAAAGTTTAAAATTCAACCCGTGCCTTTGCACTCATACATTGCTCATTAATTATTTCAAACTAAGTCCTTCCATGCATTTTTGAATGCATGAACAAAAGATATGCATCTTTTACACTAATATTTGTATTTACTTAACATGCCATGACTTTGAACTCATGAAGGGCTGCAGTTTTAAGGACTGTTATTTTCAAAGTTTTTTTTTTATTGAAGATGTAATTTTTATACTTCAGTGATTCAGCAGTGAGTTTACTGAGGCTTTTGGTGTTTGTAGTAGCTGCTACCGTGTTCATAAAACTACTAACTGATTGCATTAGTAAATACACAACTGTAAATCTAGTCATCCACCCCATGGCTTCAGGCTGGCCTCAATTTACTTGAATTTGTGATAAAAGTTGGACAGCGCTTACCTGGTTTTAGAAATGGCCTTTTCTAATGTAGGCTAAGTCATTTTCTAATCTGTTTAGCTACCGATTATGATACATCTAAGTAAGCATCTTTGGCAGCAGCTTAAAAATTGAACATTTCTCTGTGCTTGTAGGTACCACATCCATTTTCCAAGTCATCCATTTAGATAAGACATGATAATGGCTTGAGATTAACTCTATGTGTTCATCCAAAGGGTCCTTGGACATGCTACAGAGTGTAACAGCTAGTTCTGGTTTACATGCCAAGTAGGGAAAAAGAGTGACTTGGCCACTGACGAATATGTTCTGCTTACTATCTGCTCTCATACCTGGTAAAGCTGGTAGGACTCAGCAGGTATTACAGCAGGTAAGCAGAACTTACCCAGAAGAAATGGCAGAAAACACTGTGGTCCCATTAATACCTAATATTGCTGTAGATGAAGATGACTTGCTAAGTCTCTTGAAAGAAAAATCCAGACACACGAGCACTCTAGTTGTTCAACTGGTGGACCTAGGACACCAAAACTAATCCTTCAAGTATGTCAGTCTTTCAGTAGCTCAAATGGCACTTACAGGGATATAGAACAGTAAAGGGCAACCAGAAGAAACTGGGAGAGGGAGCTGTCAAATTTATGGTTCTTATGGGAAATGTTAACACTCCTGGGTGTCTGAACGTGACACTGCTCAAGTAAACTGCCCACAATGAGTTACCCACTTCAAACAGCATTAATAATGCTTGAATAAAACATACATGACAATAAATTTCTTTTGAGGCTACCCTGAAAAAGTTCTATGTGAATATAGTGAATTTTCTCTACTCTTCATAGAAGACTAGTTTCTTGTTTACATACAATCAAATTCTATAAAGGGAAGCATGTGATGATAAAAATTCTATTGCTGCCCATAACCATTCTTCTCCAGCACAACTGCGTTTCAAAGAAATAAATCCTACCGGTTTACCTTCTATAAGTCTAGGACTCTTCATAGTGTTTTGCACTGTAACTTTTCAACAAACAGAATCATAAATCTGTTTTGCCAGTCAGAAGTATGGATACATACTCAAGCTATGTATAAGAGCTAATTGTTTTGAGTTTGTAGAGTAGGAATACTTTTATGGGACTCCAGTGGACAGTCAATTCTTACACTTCATTATTTTTAGACATCAAAAGGAACCAAGAATTTTTTGTGAAAACGGTATCAATGAAGTGATTATACATGACACTTATATGGGCCAAAGAACTTCACATCCTATGATACTGTCATTCTTGTATTTGTACCAGCAGATCATACCAATTTAGACCTAAGCTTTAAAGGTCACCGTGCTATACATCCACTAGAGCACGCAAGGGGTGCACAAGACAGTCCTTTGGGGTGTGGGAAGGAAACATTTTTGTACCATTAATAAATAACATTTTAAAAAATAAACTAATGTTTATTTCATCTTTATATCACCCATTTTAATTTCTGGGTTTATATATGTTTTCTAATGTACATAATATATTTGTACAGTAGTACATGTATATAATTTATAAATATAGTGAGAAAGTCTTCTCAAAAACTTTTTACTGATAGCGGTGTATGATCAAAAAAATTTGGAGGCCACTGCACTGGAGTCTTAAAATAACTTTAAAAGGCTCACACAGGTTTAAAGTTTCTTTTAAGTTACTGTTACCTTTTTTCCAGTGCCAATTTGTAATACTACTCCTACAACCATTTTAAAAGCTTTGTTTTCGCTACTACCATCATCAGTCAGGAGCTAATACTATACATCATACCAACAACTGTTATTCAGTGAAAGATCTCTTTGACTTCAGTACAACTGTGCACTACAACCAGGATTCTGATTACTATCTTCTGTTATGGATACATTTAGTCTGTAGAGTACCCATCAAATGAATATATAGGAGCCTTATAAAGAAAGCTGTTTTCATTGTACTGAGCAGCAATTCTTCTGGTCTGGTTCACATAAGGCATTTCAAAATATGATCTGTATGCAAACTCTTCTCTTGGAGCTATCAAAGTTCAAAGCAAGAAAGAAGTGTGAAGGTCTGGTTTTGCCTACCTGCAGACCGAGTGCTCACCTCAAGCATCCTGTGGCATTGTAGAAGATGTCAGGGTCAAGTAAAACACTTGATTTTGGGTAATCTCGATCTGGCCAGCCTGAGTAAGGGATGAGAACAGCTTCGGTGAGCGTCTGCAGGGCTTCTCTAATCAATAGGTGCTTCAGCTGGTCATTGGAGGACAAATTCCACAACAAACCTGCAATATCCAAAATAAAATCAGAGTGGCAAAAAGACTCCCCCACAGTTTGAAAGACCTAATCTCAAACTCCTTGAAATTACTGAGTGAAAAAGCCTGCCTGGCACTTGATATCCGGAAGAAGAGCAGAAAGGCGTTCTAAGAATCCACCAGCCCTGATATGAGGACTTTGAAATGGGGGCAAAAAAAAAAAAAAAAGGGCACAATTATATACATAATTAAAGTCAGATCTCTATATTGGCAGTCTAATACCCAACCCTGGCTCTGTATGTGCATTGTCTACCTGCAGCAGTCACCTCTGTTACCAAAGTAACACAAGCTAAACAGAGATAACAATGCCGCTGCCAGTGATTGTTCTCCACACTCCCAGGGAGGAATTTGCCCCTTCAGGATGCCTAGCAGGATGAGTTGCACTTCCAAGTACCGAATAAAGACCAATGAGGGGGAGAATAAACTTGCATGCAAAGGGTGTAGATGGGAGGTAGAGAGCGTGAGTTTACAGGTGTTTGGAAATCTTCTGAAGACAAGAGATGCCCATTACCAAGTTTCTCTAACACTTGACAGCAAAATCCCCCATAGGAGGGAGAGCTGTTAAACACCAGTTGGCTGCTACTGACATATCACTAAACAAATTATTAAGTAATGCAACACACCTTGTCTACTCACAATCTCCAAACACCAAAACAAATCTCAAATATAATCTTGTATAATTGATCAGCTTTGCTTGTGTTCTCTTCTAACAGATGACAATTCTTTTTCAAGTACTCTTCCCCTGGAGAAGGACATGTATTTCTGCTTTTCACTACAAAGGCATTCATTGTTTCCCCAGCTTGCTGCTCTAAGTTTCACAGACCTCCTCCTCCTCCAAACACTGGCAGAGTATTAGCGAATGTTCCTTTCATCAGTTCACAACAACAGTAAAATGTTTCTTTTGTATCTCCTTATGCTCTGAATTTAATTTCAGCTGTTGTGAACAGTAGTAAAACCAAAACAAAAGCCAGCCAGAAGCAGCCCAGTCCTTATTCTGAATTAAAGGATAAAAGGAAGAATGTACTTTCCTGAAGAGTAAGTAAAGCTTAAAGGAAATCAGGCATGCAGTCCAAAGGGCATTGGAAAGAGAAGCGGCTTAAGATAGAAAGGCACAAATGCAAGGGCTCAAGGACAGAATATAATTTTAAAAGGAACAAGTGCATTTTGAATTATAGACAAATACCTAGAACAGAACTGTCAGAACAGGGTTTGAGATGTTGCTCACACTGTAAATTTTCCAACACAAATCCTACCTTTACCCACAGGCACTGTCACCCACAGGCTCAGAAGGATTCTCTCAGTGGTATTCTGGGTGTAGATGAATTTGTTCACATTAGAAAATGTCTTTAGAGGTGGGCTCTTCCCTTGCACTTATGCTATAATGTATGCATAGGGCCATAGTTTTCCCTAACCCAGAGATGGTTATTTGGGAAAATGGATGTGGTCTCCTTTTAAATTTATATTTCTTTTAATCACAGTTCTGTTTGTGCTGTAATCTTCCCTGTAGTAAAAATTCTCTTTCATTTGTTAAGATTTATGCTGCATGATAACAAGATCAAGAGATTAGATACTCCCCAGAGAACCATCTGGCTTACCTTCAAAAGCTAATTTTTATTTATTTTCCTTTTCATGCCATAGCCATTTTACTTTTTGTTCCTCAGTATGCTTTACAAATACTACAAAGTATCAGTCCTGCCTCGGCTTCTGCATTGTGTGCCAGTGACATCCTCTCCTACTGTTCAGCAGTAACCTCATTCCTTTCCTAAGAGATTTGCAAGAAGATTGTTTGTACGTTAAACAAAGGACAGAGCCTATGGTTCCTTTACTTGTATCAGTGATTTTATGAAGCTGGTAAATTCAGTCAATGTGATCTGGAGGAGGTCTCATTACCCCTAAGAAGAGGTCATATAAGCACAGAGAAACCAGGCAGCTATTTTCTATGCCAGGGGCATTAGGTAAAGTGGTCCACAGCAACTTTCAAGACACAGTCATAAGCACAAAGTCACCTTGGTGGGGGTACTGGTTTGGTGCTTTTTGTGGATTCTTCTGGGATGCACAGACTGTGAGGCAGGACACAGCACTTGTTACAATCAGAATTTATCTCCATGCACTTTAATTGCTTTTAGTCTTTTCACAGGACAATATAAGGCATGCTGCGTGGCTATGCTCAGATCATATTCTTCAGCCGAGGTCCCAAAGGAAATACAGATCATCAAAATATTGTTTGAGAATATATTATATGATATGGCTTAATACTAGGCAAGCATTTGTCTAGCATGGTACTAATAAACCAGTGACCTTAAAGATAAGCTTCTAAGGTTGAGACATACTTACCTCATGTTCACAAGTTCACACAGACCATATTTCTGACAGGTAACAAAGTATGGTATAAGAAAACTTCAGTGTCTCAGAGTTTTAACTTCTCTCCTACAACTTACTTATCTTTATTTTTGTCAGGTGGAGTGCTTTGGTACTATGCTTCCTACACAACATTAGAAACAAAATGCTTTCCTCTGCTGAGCTTAGACATCTTTGTTAATAAGTACCACATGCTTTCGATCCTTGGCCAGGAATCTTTCACGAGAGTTCAGTGTGGTATTATCAGGTACCAAGATTATTTTACTAATCTCTTATGGAGGAAGATATTCAGCTAATGATCATATCACACATTTGGATGTCTCTAATTCACAGTCAAAGTAGGCAAGTAGTAAGTATAATGTGGAAACGTAGATGGGCTTCTCATGCTGACCAGGTGGTAGCCCAAAGGTAGCCCATGAACCTTTTCCTGGAAGTGTTACAAAACTGCGGTGGTATTTCATGCTTAGTTATGATACTCTACTAGTCCTGTAGGAAGACAAAGGAAATGCAAGAGAAGAAACAAAACTTATAGGTGAGCCATCAGTCGGAGAGGGAATCTATTACTCAGCAGGGTTTAACCATTTTGGTAGAAAGGCACCCAGATGTTTTCACTGTGCTTAGAAAAGCCTTATGTTGCAGTTCTTCTTGGGCTACACAGTCAATCTGTACAGGACAGTAATTCCAGTGTTTTTTTAGATATTGTTGTATATGCCAAAATCCATCTGGAAGCACTGACCTTAGCAAGCATATGCTTAACAGTGACTGTCTATCTCCTGCCTGCAGCTCTCTCCTTGCCTGCCTTTGAAGTGTGGGCTGGGAAAGAAAGTGGCAGGATGCAAATGTAATATTCTCATATTAATTGATTCAGCCAGGCCACCCTTTGCCCTGTTGGCTCCTTACAGTTTGCTAGGGAGCTGGAAGAATTGCTCAACTGATGGTAAAAAGAATGCCCTAGCGCCATTTTCACCAAGGCACCCAGTGTACTTCCCCCTGACTGAACATTTAGTCTTAAAACAAAGCAAGAAATACTTCTCTCGTCGTGCATTTTTAAAGCCTTGTAACTGATAGACATAAAGCATATCAGAATACTTTGCTTTATGCAAACTACATCCTGCTCAATATTGCTTAAATATTTCTTTGATGTCTTGTACATGTTGTAAGTAAATATTCAAGTTCAATGATGGCACTAATTACAGAAAGAAGGGGCCTCATTTTCACACTGGTAAAGGGGAAGACAGTAATATTTACAGTATACTTATGAGTTACCCTGTATGAACAGTCAAAGCTATTGTCAGAAATGATGAAATTGTTAGCAAGAAAACAGCATGAGCTTTCTGGCCAAGGTACCACCATTTTCACTGCTTTCCTCACTGGTGTGTAATAGCACTGAAGAGACAAAGCACAATACAGTAAGTTACTAAGTCACCCAATTCTGCATCTGATGAATGTGAAAAACTTTACAATATAAAAAGTGTAGAACTGAGCCAAAAGAGGCAACAATAAAAAGCTTTGTTCTCCAGCTTAGGGAGCACAGGATTTCACATACTTAAAAGAATGCAGAATTACAGAAGGTCTCAACACGCCTTTGCTTCAAGGCAGGGCTGCTTGACACCTTCTGTATCTTTTCAAGCACTGTAATTTTAATAGCTTGTGTTCCTGGTCAAGATCACTTGAAATAAATCCCCATTCCTTTATTCATAATGTTTTCTTCCTATTCCTAATGTTGCCTTCTTATTTATAAAATATAAGCCTGCTTTTCCTTTGCATGCTAACTAGAATGAATGTGGGTCACAAGCACTTGACTTCCTAGACACATTATGGTCAAACAGTAGTGTAGGGAAGAAGTGGTGGGCATTTCTTAACTGACTGCTGCAAAGTCAACAGGGCAGTAACCACAGGTTACTGTCAGTAATGGTGGGTATTTCCTCCTTCCACCATTCCTTCTGCTACACTGAGGCATAACAAAAGGTGAAATATGGGGCTTCTGATCCAACGGGCTCTTCCTTCAAAACTGCAATGGGCTGTACTCATTTTTAACAGCTCTTACTCAAGGACATTGGAAAAATCTGGGTGGACAATGTCCACCACTGCTTCGCATCAACCGAGTAGGTTACTTTGTCATAGAAGACTATCAGGTTTGTCAAGCAGGATTTGTCCTTGGTAAATCCATACTGGCTTTTCCCAAGCACATGCTTCATTTGACTCATGATAGCCCCCAAGAGGATTTGTCCCATAACTTTTCCAGGAGTGGGAGTATGGCTGATGGTCCTACAAATTCCTGGATCCTCCTTTACACCCTTCTTGTACATGGGGTTGATATTAGACACCTTCTGCTCTTCTGGGACAACCCCTAATCTCCACAATTTCTCAAAGATTATGGGGAGTGGCCTTGCAATGACAGACAGCTCTCTTAACACCCTCACGTGGAAAACATCAGGGCCCATTGGTTTGTAAGAGTCAAGCTCCTGCAATAGTTCACATACCAACTCTTCCTTCACAGGCAGCAAGTCTGTTTCCGCATCAACCCAGATTTTTATTCCCAAGATTTGGGGCCCAGCAGTGTTGGTAAAGACAGAGGGGAAGAAAGTGTTGAGAATCTCTGCCTTTTCAGAATTGTTGGTGACTAATTCACCTCTCCTGTTTAACAGCAGACAGGTGTTTTCCTTCTATTTCTCCTTGTGGTTGTACCTGAAGAACACTTTCTTGTAGTTTTTGACATCTCTGGCCAATCTCGATTCAAGTTGAGCTTTTGCTTTTCTAACTGCATCTCTGCAGACCCTGGCAATGCCCTTGTAGTTTTCAACAGGTATTCATCCACTTTTCCCATGTCTGGTATGCTTCTCTTTGCATTTTAATCACACTCATAAGCTTGCAGTTAAGCCGGGGGGTCTCTTCCTCTGCCTACTTCCCTCACCTTTAAAGGAGATGAATGGATTTTGTGTTTCCAGAAGGGCATTCTTGAAAAACTCCCAGTACTTGCTACCTCTTTTATCCTCCATGAAAGCTTCCTGTAGAATTCCTCTCAACTGAGCTCTGAGCGATTTGAAGTTTACTCTTCTAAAATCTTAAACCTTTGTTTTAGTACTAACCTTTAGAGTGCTCAGCAGACTCCCAAGCTCCACAATATTGTGATCACTGCAGGCAAGGCAGTGACAGTAACTAACTGAGATACTGCAAAGCCGGTTTTCTTGGTTGTAAGTAGCAAGCCCAGCACTGCCTCATTCCTGGTTGGCACATCTAATATTTGCGTGAGGAAGTAGTCCTCTACACATCCCAGGAGACAAGACTTGGGTGTAAACAGCTAGGAGTAGAAATTTGGGGTCATAGGGTTTTTGGGGAGTAGGACAAGCACTTTCTATTCACAGCGGCTGACAGTTCCAGGGGACAATCTTCAACAAGGAGCTCCCAGTATGCACTGGCAACAGTGTCAAAAGCGAGGGATGAGCTGCTGCATAAGTAGCAGACATTAATTATGGACCCTGGCACCTCTGAGACAGCTCCGATCAATGCTCTCCAAAATGGTTCTACAGAATTTCCTATTTGGAGCATAACTTTCTTTTCTGGAATATCTAGGACTTTAGGCTTACTGCAAACAAATAGACTCATGTCATTTCTGAAGAAGCTTTAAGAGGGAAGTTACAGTTCCTAGTTTCTTCTTAAAGCCTTAAGGACCTTGGAGTTTCAGCCTAAGGGAAAAGCTTAGCATAGGTGAAAATGTTCTTGTATTTAGTCGCTAACCACTGGCTTAAGTAAACAATGATGTACCTCCCAGGGAAAGCCTCTGCACTATCTTAAAGTGCTTCATGCTTGACTGCAGAGAAAACAAACAGTACCTGTTATTTGCTTCTTAGTCTCTACATCCTTGGTGTGTCGGAGTAGGTGCAGCAAGAGTGGGATCCCTTTCTGCTCTGACACTTCTAGTTTGTTGTCATTGTCTTCAAACACCAAGTTTCTCAGAGCGCCACATGCTGCCCGCTGAATGTCCTCGTTCTGAACATCAAGAAGCTGTAAAAGTCTGGGGATACCACCAAGTGAGAAAACCTGTGATGAAAACAAAACACAGCAGACAACAGTTAGACATCGTAAATGACAAACTCCATCCTCCCTCTCAGTAAACCTTTAAATAGTCACAGGGACTTTTTCCATTTGCTCCTATTTGAAAGACTGAAAGCATGGGTCATTAATCATTTGGCCATGACTGTTAACTTCTGGGCTTTCATATGAGTCGCGGTTAAAATCCACAGCTAAGTGAGGCATCGTATTTTAATAATTAATGTAAGAGAATGAAACTAAATATCTTCCAGCTTTGCTGCAAATTTGTACTCTCTGACAAGACATTTAATTGCTCTGTATTTTAGCTTCCATGTTGGTGAAATGGATATTTGAGATTTAACTGTGGAACATTTATAAACTGCTTTGAGATTTCTGGATGTGAAATGTTCCTGATGTGCCAAGTTTGTTTGGGTTTTTTTCTTCTCAGCAGCCAGCCTGATGGTAAGACAATCTCTTTCTCTATTAACTTCTGTGCATGTGTTGAAAGTATATTAAAGAATAATACATTATAGTTAGTACTTCTTATCTGACATATTGAGAACAAAATAATAAACTAGTAAACTTCAAAATGCAGACCATTAAACACTGTAAGTTAGTTTACTGAACCACCTACATTTAACAAAGACTACTCTTCAGTGCCTTCTTCAGAAAAATGAGGTTTTGGCCCCAAATGAATGAAGAATTAATAAGACGATATTTTACAGTGGCTGTAAGGAAACAAATAGTTTGCAGGTTCTACATGATGTGGCAAATCATGAATCCCATATGAGCTATGATGTGGCACAAGCAAACCTTGGCCCATTTAGGAAAGAGTTTACTAAGGAAAATGCCTTACATTCACATGCAATTGAGGATGGTTTCCTCCAGCATCTCAAAAGGCCATGTGGTTTTCTGTACAGACTCATCCTTGTGTAGAATCAACAGCATGTGAAAGACTTAGAAATCTGATACAACTGTTTTGAGTAGTCCAGAGTTTAATGATAAAAAGAACCCCATACAATTGGCAGGTGTTGGCAACATGAGGAAACAAAATGTAACAAAACCTTTTGCCCTTAATGCCCTGGAAACTACACTGCCTGTCTGCCTTTCTTCTGATTCAGTTGTATGAAAGGCAGAGTTTCTTGCTACTCTGCTGCTGACCTGATTCCCCCAGCATTCATTCAGCACTCACCTAGATGTTAGCAGAATGACATACAGAAATGCGTATCTTGGGGTAAGTGAAGCATAGAGCACGCTGAAGGCACATCAACCTATTTTATTACAGTAGATAAGCCCTTTTGACACTGATACTGTAGCTGGTTGGTTTTTAAAGCATTTAAGCAGGCTTTCTGCTGGTAATTTTAAGGGATTTATAGCTCTTGCAAAAGAAGTACAGAGGAGAATTTACAAAAGCTACTGATTGATCTTTGTAAATTTTCATCGGTAGACAAACTTCACCAAAATACTCTAAGACCTCAAGTTCGCAAAAAAAAGACAAGACATCAGACCCACAGACTATCAAGTATCAGGGAACAAAGCACTGAATACAAAGAAAAGGAATGCAGGCTGAAAGGCTAAGAAGTGGGGTTTTGGTTGTGGTTTTTTTTTTGTGTGTTTTTGGTTGTTGATGTTTTGTTTTGATTTTTGTTTGTTTGGTTTGTTTATTTGTTTTGGTTGGGTTGTTTTTTTGCTTTTTCCAGACTTTGATTTACCCTTCAGTGAGTTAAAAATAGCAAAGGACTGAGTGATGTTTGGGCTGTCACTGAACTGGACTACACATAGATGATTATGGAGTTCAGGCTGAGAGTACATATGAATAATACCAAGCATATTACAAAGCAAAGCAGGTGTAGGAATTTTTTTTTGGTTTTAAATCATTGAAATAAATAACCACCTTACACATTAATGTAGAGAACTGTTCAGCAAGAGAGATATCATTCTGCTTGATAGTGAAATTTATAGAAGAGGAGAATATTTTTAATATATCCTTTTTCAAAAAAACACCTGAGAGACTTGACAAATCTCTCGTAAGAGACTTAACAAATTTGATTATCCCAAACAATGTACTAATGCATTTGTGCAGTCCCAGCAAGCCCTTACCAATTTGGCTAATACATACACTGTGTAAACTCATTCATGCAGTCCTAGCAAACCCTGAGTCTTGTATAAGTTTGCACTGTACTCCCAGAGTTTTCTTTCCTGGGATATTTCTGTACCAATGGTGTAAGCATGCCAGTCAAAAATGAGAGAGAGGACAAATTATATTGACAAAAAGTTCAGACTCTACAACTTACAAAGGCTGAAAGAATTATGTTCATTTGCCCTGAAAAAGAGCAAACTAAGTATACATCTGCCAGCCTTAACATATAAGAAAAACTATTTTCATAGGGACAGGAAAATAAAGATTTTTCTACTTGTTCATTAAGATAGGATAGAAACTAATCGACTGTTTGCAAAAGGAAGATTTAAGTTATACTTTAGGAATAAGGTAAGGGTAGTAAAGCTCTTCTGACTGCCTGCAGGAGCTTGTGGCATCCTAATCAAGGGGATTTATTAAAAATTACTCATACACATCCATAATTACGTATGGTTTGAGTGAATTCTTACCCTACATTTCTATGTTTCCTATCACAAAAAGCTGAAGATCAATCTTTTACTAGTATAGACCAGTGCCATTCCATGGGTTTAAAACAATCTGCAGCGAAAAGTATCAGCATATTTTAGGGAAAATATTCAACGTCAGTATCCTACAAAGTTTTTTGGAGTGTCTTTTTTTTGTTCCACATTGACACACAGTGCTGTACAGTATAGAAAGTTATTTGCTTTACTTGATTGCTACTGACATAAAAATAATTACTTACTTTTCTTCTGGCATCTGCCTTCTGGAAACATTCATGCTGTATGAAAGTCACAGCAGCAAAAATCCTAGGTGTGGACTGAGTGTTTTCACTCTTCAGGATGCTCACTGCACGCTCCAGAGTCATCTCCCCTTCTGGGCTCCTTAGAAGTTATAGACAGAGGGAATACAGTAAAGTAAGACTGCAGAAAAAATCATCATTTAGCCTGTGAAATTTCTTGTAATACAAGGATTTTTGTATTTTTCAAGTAACTTCTGTCAGAAAATGATTTCCTTTCCAGTAGCAGAAAATATAATAAAACCTTTAAGAGATGCTAATCTTCTGGGGGAAGAGAAAATCATAAATGAAACTGCTGCAATAATGAGAGGCTCTGGACAAAGCAAGTCATGCTTCACATAATAAAAACAAAAGAGAAACATCAGTGGATGAAGGACTAAGATCCAAAAAAGGTCATAGCCAAGTTAAAGTGTCTTTTACTGATCATGAAGATATCTTGAGGTTTTTCTCAGTAATGTGATGACTGCTTTTGTATATTTGTTTTCCTGCCTTTCTTCAGTTTCTCAGTTCCCAGACTATATATATGCAGGGCTCTGTACCTGCTTTTTTTTCAAGCTTACAGAAGTTGTTCTAGTTTGTGGTGGGCAAAGCCTGTTTTTGGGCTACTCATTAAATGGAATATGTACATTGCCTCTGACAGGATTAAAAATATGTGTGGCTATTTTCCTCCCAGATTCCAGCGTGTTTGCCTGAATGATAATTGTGTTATACAACCATATAAAAAACTGGAAAAAGAGGTCACCAGACCCATTTTTTTTTCGCTGGTAAATGGAACAAAACACAATTCATGGCACAGTCAGGTGGTCAGCTCTGGGACAGGTGGTTATGTTCCCAGGCCTTTTTATTTACTTTTTGTTTCAAATGTTTTCTACCAAAAGAAAAAAAAAAAAAAAAAAAAAAAGAGAGAAGGACTCCATGCCCTTTCCAAAGTCAAGACTGCTGCATGAGCTGATCCTGCATGGGACACCAGAGAATCTATGTGGGAACTGAGCCTCTGAATGACAAGGACGTCCCAGAGTAGTAAAGGTCCATTAACTGTCACTGCCAGGCTGAGAGATGAAATTTCTAAGTGCTTGGTGTGTATATCTGAATTGAAACTGAGGGCAGCCCACCATTCAACAGAGTTATCCCTTCATGGCTGGTACTCCTTCACATGCAATAGTCAAATTTTTTCTCTTCCGTTGAGCACTGTCACATGAGGATTGCTCTTCTTTGGGTAAAAATAGCAAGCACTAACATTTTATCTGACAGTAATAAGGGATGCAATATAATCTTTGACCCTTGATGAATGAAATAATGAAGTAGCAGCACCCTGACTCCTGCCAAAATAGAAGCTGACACAATGATTCCATCCTATCCTCAAGCCACAGGTAAATTTAGTCACCGTGTGGTTGATTAGCATGTGTAATGACAGCAAACAAATGGATATTCAGGTAATGGTTTGTTAAGCAAAACAATGATTTAACAAGTTCAGACTTCACCTTAATTGCCGGAATAAAACAACTTTAAGTGGTTCGTTCTGTCTGATAAACCTTAAGTGCTTTGGAAACATTCAGAATTATTCTAAAATTAAAAAAAAATATTCACTCCTGAGAGGAATTTTATAACTGATAAATCTACTCTTTTGAAAATGGAAGGGATTTTAGACATTTGGCAATCTTCTCTGGAAGGGAATTACAGGGGGGAAAAATGCAATTTTGGGAAAGAAAAAAAAAGAAAAAAGGAAAGAAAAAAAGAATGCTTCTAAGATTTTAAACCATTTTTTAAACAAGCTATATGGGGGCAGCTTTAGGAATTTCTGCCACAGAGCTAACAGGGCTTCAAATTTAGTATCCTCTGAACGTGAAGAATCTCAAGGCAGTGAGAAGCTCTGGGGTCCTGAGGTTCAAAGCAGTTTATATTGTTTTAGGAACAGATGGTGTTAGAGAACTAAGAGAAATTTCTGACTGTGTTTTAACTGAAGTTTACTGAAACTTTAAAAAGTTTCCTTGAAACCACGAAGTATTTTTAATTGCCAAAAGTGGCTTCACAAGTAGATTTCTGACCTATACTCATAAGAACCAGTGCTGAAATCATCTGGTCTCTCATAAGTACAAAATTTGCCAATCCATTACTGTGACTTACGTTGTGTGTATATATATATATATATATATATATCTCGGTGACTACTTCATGTCTTCGTATAAAATATAGGCTGAAGGAGCTGGGATTGTTCAGCCTGGAGAAGACTCCGTGAGGACTTTTTAACTGACTTCCAATAACTGAAGGGAATCTACAGGAAGGCTTGAGAGGGACTCTTCACAAGAGTGTCCAGTGATAGGACAATGGGAAATGGTTTTAAATGGAGGGAAAATAGGGTTAGATTGGATCTTAGGAAAAAGTTCTTCAGTACAAGAGTGGAGAGACTCTGCAATAGATTGTCCAGAGGGGTTGTGGATGCCCCCACTCTGGAAGTGTTCAAGGCCAGGATGGATGAGGCCTTAAGCAACCTGGTCTAGTTGAGAGGTGTCCCTGACCATGGCGGCAGGGAGGTTGGATTAGATGATCTCTATGAAAATTGATTTTTGACAAAAGGGAGTCCCAAAATTGAGCAGGAGGTGTGGACCCTGCCATATGTACCTAAACATTTTTCCTCCCTTTCCTCTGTTGCACTGGAGATGGATTTTTAAAAGTGAATTTTTAAATTAAATTTTTTTTTTAATCAATTTTTAAAAGCAAACCTACTTTCTGCATCCTCTGCGCTGATATTTTATACACCATGTTGGCTGCTGAACCACAAGTTGTCAGTTTACCTTCTCTTTTTAAACAAACAGGTCCTTTCAGCTGTGACACCCCAGAATCAAAGCAGGTCCTGCATCGTGCTTACCCTAGCTGAGATCCATTGATGGTGACTTGCTCGCTCTGCAGGAAACCATTTCTCCCAGCTGCTGCCATGGCAGCTGTCAATGGCATCCTCTTCCCATCTGTTTCTGTAGTGACACTGGCTACTGAAGCTGCCTGGGAAGCTTCCCTCCTGGGCTGTGTGCTTCTCAAAGTAGTTTGGTACCAGCTAGACCTTAAAGATTGCCTATTCTGAGACCCCAAACGGGAAGCAATTGGTGATCTCACTTGTCCCACTGCACTGCCTGGTGTCAGATAGTTCTCTTTCTCCAAAAGGTTGGTCATACTGCGACTGTTGCCTGCTTGATGGTACAGAGGTACAGTGGGGCTGGGGTAGACACCATCAAGAACAGCATCATTAATAGTTCCCACGTGGGAGTGTCCCTTAAAGGAGCGTCCCCTGTTCACTGAATCATGAAAAGTGTAACCAACAATCTCAGACCGAGCATATCTTGGTGGGACAGTCACATTGGATCTCCTGCTATCTTCGTGCCTCATGGAGAATCCAGCTGAAAACCCTCTGTCATAGTGAAAATCATTGGACACATAAGTCAGTCTTCCAGGACTTTGTTGGGGTGAAACCTCCAGTCTCTTCAGAGGCTGTCTTTGAGCTCTCTCTTCTATTGTCTGGTAAGCAATCCTCGTCCCCCAGCCGTTTGTATACGAGGATGGCGAGGCCACCTGTTCAAGGGTGCACAGAAGAACAGGAAACACAGTAAGATCACAGCATTTAGGATTAACAGCAAAGAAACCAAGCCAAAAAAAGTAAAGATAAAAATTCTAAGGATTACTGTCAGAATCAGAAAAGAAAATGTGAACATCACCAAAATTATGTATTAAATGGGATTCTGCAACACTTCCTTGTATCTGCCTAACAAAGGCATGAAGAAATACAAATTAACATTAGGACACAAAATCTAAGCATCTAGTCTTCCATCATTAACTCAAAACATGTAAGTCAATTATGTCTGGTAGTGAACAGTCTGCTTATTAATGGAGATTTTAGTTTCAGTTTGAAACTTTTTGGGGATTAACCTCCACATCTGCTACGAAAATTAAATTCAATCCCATATATTCAATTTCCATATTGTATTAAAGTTTTGTAATGTTAAAGGCATTATTTAAGGCAAACTGAGAAGTTTACGCAAGTTATTAATTGAGGAGATTATGCTTAGCAAATAGTTGCCTGAGTGAAATTCCTTAATTTCACTGTTGAGAAGTTACTGAGGGTGATAATCGACTCACAAAAAGAGTAAAGGTTGCTGAAACTAGAAGGCTGAAGCAAGGATCATTGGCTATGTGTGTTTATTCTACAAAAGCTACGCAAGGATATCTTTATCTTTTGTTTGGGGATAAGGAAACGAATGCTTTTATGAAATACTAGACCTTGTGGATTTTCTGGATTTCACATAGGACAAACAGTCTCTCTTTTTTAATTAATTATTAATTGATTTATATTATGCAAGTAAATGTTTCTAACTCCCCTTGTATAGATGCAGTGCTGCTTCATTAACTGCCCAAAAGCTGGGCTATTTCCTTTAATGACAATAAGTCACTTTTGAGTAATCTTAAAGTAAGAAAATATTGCTCCTTCCGTATACAGTTATTTATTACATTAATATTTCTGTTCTCAAGCTGAATTGCTTTCAGTTTACTAACGTTAATCATGCAGTAGAGTTGTTACTGAGCTCTGTGTTGATTTCCAAGTCATGCAGTTGCTCCCTCAAACAGGTTCATACTAGTTATGAACTAAGTCACAAACCCTGCAGAAGACCAATTATTTACCTTTGCATGCAGGCCACAAACCCCAAAACAGTTAGACAAAATAACAAATGAATTTATTATTAGAGAGTTTAGAAACCCCATTGTATTGTAAGGATGGTACAGCTGAAGTTCTTGTAATGCTGAAACAGGTTAGAACAGGATTATTTCAAAGGATAAGGAACATTCTACCTGTCCTCATCAAACTAAGGCCGTCTGTTTTCCTGTGGTTTTGGATGCTTAATTCCCTAATCTGTTTCACCACATTCCTAGCTGCTACCATGCCATTTATTACCCCGCAGGATTGCTGGATTTCCTCTAGCAACCTCCAACTGTTTGGCTGGGTGAGTGGCAGCACGCCTCCAGACGCTGAGCTACAGATGTGCTGACCGACCTGCTGCCTGGTGGATGGATAAAGAGCTTACTTGTCACAGCCTTTGCTTTAGTTAAGGTTAATACATTTGGGGTTTTTTTCATTTTCTACCTTGATACCAATTATCACAGCACCAACAAGATTGTAAAAAGCCTGTCTGCATGACAGAGTTCAATTTAGCCACTGGGCTCAGAAGTCACTGGCAGCAGGGAAAATGTTAACAGATCTCAGTTGTAAAAACATCATTTTCTAGAAATCAGGCTTTAAAAAGCAAACAAGCAAACCTTGAAACACCATCTACATTTTGTGGTTACAAAATTAATAAAATATGCATGTGGTATATTTATTTCTATGTGTTGTCTTCTCTTCCTCACCTGTTTCGACTGGTAATGTGAGAAACTATAGGGAGTTCTTGGTGCAAAATCACTTTCAGTAATTCCCATGTTATGGACACGCTCTGGAACACTGGAGGCACGGTGCAAAGTGCCTGTAACAAAAAACTAGTATTAGTAAGATTTTAACAAAACATTACATTGTTATAAAGGATGATTTACAGTACTAGGGAAATGTCCACGTTTGCACTGCCATTAATACATATAAGCTGGAAATGAGACAGGGAAATGATGGAAATATGTTTACATTTGGTGTATCACAGTCAAAACACGGCTAAGCAAAGCTTTCAGAGGATACCAGCCATTTTTTTCAGTTTCCTATTTATTTTACTCAAGAAATATTTTTAACTTTTAGGTTGAAAACTTATTGTTCATGCAGTCATTTAATGAAAAATGTTTTAACACGGCAAGCTGATATTTTAAGTATCCCAGACAGTAACAGATAATTAAGTACTGAGAAAAGGTTATCACTGAACAGCTACTAAGAACACATTTTCCACTGTAACCACTTCAAATATATACTCATGGTTTACATTAGAGGCTGACTGTAACTTGCACAATACACGAGAAACTAAAATACTGCTGCTGTAGATTTTAAATAAAAGCATGGGCTGATGTCTACACCTCAATTTCTTCTCCCTTAGGTGCTAGCTTAATGATACTATTATTAGAGCAAGTAAAGATTCACTCATCTTCTCAGTGCTTCACTCAAAGAGCATGAAGAGTCCACAGACAAACTCTACAGCTCATGATGGCAAGGCGCATAGGATGATGTAAAGTAGGGCTGTTTAATGACACTTTTAGATCACTAGTTTTACAACATTTTTATGACACTTTAATGACACTTGTAGTTCACTAAACGTACAAATAATCTAGAAGTGTGTATCTGCTCTAGTTCTTTTTTTCCAGCTTTGAAAACAGAACAATACATTATTATTATTTCTTTCATGAAAACTGCATTCTTCTTTTACTTAAAAACAAACCAACCAACCAAAAACTTCATGCCATTTCTTTTTCACTGATACAATGCATTTTCAAAGTCAAAGTGCTGCTATTAATAATTCTTTTTTAAAGCAACATACACTGATGAAATAATTATTCATGAGATTCCCGTGTTACTATGAGAATCTGCATATGGGAATATCAGTAACACAGGCAGGTTTAAAGAGGTGAAACAGAAGCTGAAGGCACAATATTCCTCAAATTTGTCATAAATGGGTCCAATGTTTGCTAGAGAAGTTTAGGTTGAACAGATAATAGTGGCCAATGAGACAAGTTAACTGGCCAGGAATTTTCAAAAGAGGTCTTACCTGAGATAGCACAGAAAAGAAATCTAAAGAACCAATCATTAACTTGGTCAAATTGCTAAAGTTTCTACTTCCTAAAACAGCAGAAGGATACGCCCGTGGGAATTCAGGTTCCAAAAACATGCAGGCAAGTACCTGTTGGGATTTTTGAAAGCACTTGGTGCACGTCTGCCCAACAGCTGAGGCTTTCAGTTGGTGCACTTAGACTCTAGGCTTCATTACATGCATATGAGTATTCCTAAGAACTTCAGTACACCCGGATCTTTGGTCCTTAGCCTCCACAGTTAGTAAAGTGCTTAATAAAGACGAAAATAAACAAAAGACTCATGTAACAAGAATAATTTATGAATGATTCTCACTAGCATATCACTACCTGGGTAAAGTCCAAATCTGTTTGTAATATAATGTAGTATAATATAATACAATATAATAACAGACTGCAATAATTTGAGGCCTAATTCAATCACACCCTGCAGTTACTTTGCAGTTACTTTGCTTATTTAGTCATACTTTCCTATTCTTTCATTTTGGCCACGTGAGACAGATTTAAACATGTATTAGGTGATTTCTTAAGACACATTCACAGTAACTTTGCATCATGAGAGCGGAATGATGCAGCTTGGTCAAACTCATGATTTGGATTGTAGTAATTCCTTCGTGACATTACAAGGTTACCATAGTCCACGGGTTATCCAAGAACATGAGAAAGCAGTAAAAGGAAACTGTTGTTGTATATGTCAAAAAAACCTCAAAATCCAGCCCATGTACAGTGACATCCAAAACCTACAAATCCATGTAAATTTCTCATTTTGTGATATAAATCCCATATAAATGTACTATTTCAGGTGCCCAATCAAACTCCATCTTAGCCTGTCACCTCTGCCTGCTTTTCAGATTCACTTTATTCATTGCTGCATATTCAATTACTTTCATATAGTAAATCTTTATATACAAATACATAAACAATTCTGTTTCTTTTTGGTTAGGATTTTTCACCAGTTTAGTTAGTAAGAAATTACTCTCAGTTATGTATCTATGTAGGGCATGAAGATCCTTTGAGTAAGTAATTTGTGCATATTTTAGCTAACTCTAAACTGCCAGTCTTTACTAAACAAATTTAAAAAAAGGAGGATAAATTAAAAATAGCAAGGTTGTCCATGAACTAGTTGAGAATATATATTTAATAGCTTTCTCTTTACAAAAGCAATAAACAGTCAATCAGAAATGTTAACAGTTATTTGCAAGTATTCCTCTTTTTTTTAATCTTCGGTCTCCCTGTGAACATCAGTAAACATTTTTCTGTTTCAGAGACAAACACGGTATATGTTAGCCCATGGAATTTCACTCTGCATTTACAGCATCCCTTACTTGTTCTTACAATATCAGTAAATCATTTTGCCAGCATTGTACCTGGCAGATTTATTAGGTAGACATAAAACATATGTCTTTTTACTGTGTGCTGTTTACTTGTGCCAAAAGCCAGCGTGTTAAAAGAAAAAGTGGTAATAGAGTTGCTCTGTTTTTCCATTAGTTATAAGATGCAGAACAGGGGATCTAATCAAAACTTGCCTCTGCCAGTGAGGCTTCCTTCAGCTTATTCTCACCATACTACAGAATCCTACATGTCTCTCCTACCTCTCAGATTTGCTCAGTATTGTTCAGAAATCATTGGGCAGTCCTTACACACACAGTGCTCTGGTTTAAAAAAAAAAAAGTAATGAATTATTTTTTTTTATTTTTAATATACTATGGTTTCATTTACTGTTAGGATTAATATTTTCTAACTATGAGACTCAATGTTTTAAGTCTCATAAAACCTCTATCTTCAGACGTACACAATTCAGTTACTCACCCTTAGGTGACAAATGCTATTTGAGAGGCCATAGGATACTACACTTGATTTCCAGCAGCCACTCAAGAGAAGGATGGGCCTGAATCTTGTCTGACAACCCATAAGGATATTTTGGAAAATGTGGGCATCTCTGACAGCAGCAGAAACCCATGTGTGTAGAACCATTTATTAGTCTCCCCTGTACCCTGTCAGTAGGAACTAAAGCAGCTCAGGAATGCTTTGGATGTGGTTGGTGAAGGAGGAAAACAAAACCCCTCTGCTCTTCTCCACACCTACAATAAAGGCTATACAAAAATCACCTGATAATACAGAATTGTTTTGTTTGGAAAAGACCTTTAAGATTTGAGTCCAATCATTAACTCAGCACTGCCAAGTCACCCCTAAACTGTGTCCCTCAGTGTCATAGCTATACATCATTTAAACACCTCCGGGGATGCTGACTCCGCCACTTCCTTGGGCATCTCGGCCCAAGGCTTTTACAACCCTTCTAGTGAGAAAATGTTTTCCTAATATCTAATCTAAACTTTCCCTGGTACAACTAGAGGCTGTTTCCTCTTGTCCTATCAAAACAGTGATGACAAAATTTTGAGACCTGAAAAAATAATTACACTATCAGGAGGGACCGAGCAAAAATGCCATCTGTCTTCACAGAGGCTCTTCTTGAGTCCCCTTTATTTGCCTGGATGTGACAGGTCAAACACCTCTAAGGCCCTGGAAGTTCCTCCCCAGCAATCACTGTGTGTGGCTGCAGACAGATAAATCTCCTGTTTGATTGACTTTCAAAAACAAAGACAAGAGGCATCTCTAAGATATATGATATATGAAAAAGAGAATTACCCTCCATTAAGGAGTTAGGTGTATCAAATTCCCCTGAAATCATGTACAGAGTTCACTCTCAGCTGTGAATCTTTTCCAGTGTTTCGTATTTGAAGTTACCAAGAAAGACAAATTGTGGCCTTAAGTCCCCCACTGCGAGGACGAGTGTAGGTGTACCCTGCGCACAGGAGTCTATTAAGGACTGCAATATTTTCCTTCAATCCGAGTGCCCACCTGCTGAGTACCCACTGTCCCTGCTTGCTCAGGGTAGGTAGGTGATTATATCCTCAACAGAGACTCCTAAGTATTCCAGGACTCTCATCTTTTAATCCTTTTTTATCTCCACCACTCACAATAGACTGAGATGGTGACATTTAAGAACGGCATATCAAAAACTGCACTGAATCACTTCATCTGGAGATCAAAGACCCTTCTATGTGATTATGCTCCTTCATCACTCTGCCAGCACATGCCAGGTCCCAAAGAAGTTTTTCTAATGTTTTTTTCTTTGTGCTGGTCAGTAAAATTACACAAGTTCTCAAATTTAAGAAAGAGATCTCTTCCGGCTCAGGAAGCAGAGGTGAGGATTTTAACGAAACCAATAAAAAGTCAGCTGGCAGCACGGAATTTTTTCTACTTCCTTTTCCCACAATGGTATAAGCAGAAAATCACTACTAAGAAGTTAACATGTTCAGAATTCTGCAAAATAGAAGGCTAAGAGTAGAAAACTCTCCCAAAATCCTTAAAGTTTAATAAAAAAACACAACAAAGGATTTTAGAAATGAAGAATAAATAAGGCTCTAATTGTAGCTGTCTTCTATCTGATGCTGTTGATTTGGAAATCACATGTTAATTTTGGAAGTCATAGGTTTTAATTCTATTTTTTATAAACACAGTGATAGAAGAAAGAACCTCTTAACAGACAGCAGTTCATCAGACCATTTGGTTTTACATGATGCATTACTCAATGTGGCCCTTGCTTATTTTTTAAATTTTTTTTACAAAGGAACCCATAAGGATATACGGAATGCACAGGAAAGTAGACTTTAGTCCAGGGATTATATTAAACAAAGGGAAAGAATTCAGTGAATAGAAAAAGCCAATCAAATTGGAACATGACCAGAGGCAAGCGGACTCATAAACAGAATGAAGTTTAATAGGCTCCTAAAGTACATAAAATAATCAATAGTGTTGCATCATATGCAAGCTGAAAAACACTAGTCGTTAAGGTACATGATTCTGAATGGCATTTTTCTTTGATAAGGCCAAACCATCTACCATCCCATTTCCGTCCTTCAATAGCATCCAGAAATTTGATATGGCTGCTTCAGTTGTTCAAAAATTTTAAAGGCAGCACAATCTTTAATTTATAAAAGTTCAGCAGCAGATGAAGTGGAAAAGTTGCAGCTGTTGTTAAACTACTGCTTGAAAAGCTATTAACATTTGACAACGTCATGAAAAGAGCTGAGGCAGTAGGTAACTTCAATCATTTGGCTGCTAGTGGAATCCTCAAATCTAAGGACAACCTGAATTTCTATTATTTAAAAAAAAAAAAAATTAAAAAAAGAAATACACCCTTAAAAAGGCGGGGAAAGGCAGGAAATCACAAACAACATGGAAGCAGGAGGCAAAAGGACGTTTTTCCATTTAAGGCTAAGTGGACACCTTTAATTTGAAACTCTATGGAGAAATTTTGCTGCCTAATAAGAGTACTTTTTGCAGCTTCAAAGCTTCCAGTACAGTCAGTGGAAAATAGGTGTGCTCAGATGATACTGGGCAAGACCTTTACTAGCACTGATTTTTCATACCTAATGGTTACGTGCTTGGCTAATTTTAGGCATGTACGTGAATACTCTGGTTAGGTATGTGCTAAGTACCTTGCTGAAGAGAGTCTGAAATACTCCCACAGATAGGACAGTTATATCACAGGGGGCTGCTCCTCATGCTCCTAAATTTTTGTATTGTCTTCCCTGCAACTGCAAACAATATGGGACCTTTGGTGGATGTATCTAGAAAACTGTTATAATTCAGAGAAAGTGAGGTTTTTGCATGTAAAAGAGTACATATTTTTTAAAAGCAACCTACATGTAAGAATTCAAATGTTTCTCAAAGCATTGTCAGATTTTGAGCAGGTCTGTATAGAAAGCACATTGGGATACACTTGCATATCATAAACGATACACGTATTTTTCAGGAAAGTCAACGTGTTAAATTCATGATAGGCATTTGATTCACATTATGTATATTTAAGATATAGATAGATATACATATATATTTTACATACGTATATATATGCATGTATACATGGAATACATTCCATTTCTGTTCATTTTGCAAGTGGGACTAAAAAATATATGGTGAGATAGGCACAAAAATACATTCAAAAGAAGAAAAGTTCATTTTATGCATGGCCAATACATGCAACAGACATGTCATTTGTCACTCCTGATCCTAAAGCTTAAAAGTTTTGATGTCTCAGAAATGCAAAAGGCTCAAATACTTGGCCTTTAGAAAAGCAAAGCAAACCAAGCTGACTATCCCCAAATCTATAACGTCTGTTAATGTATTTAAGGGAAGTTAAGATGAATTAGGATGATGGGAACTTTGTGTTCATAGTGTTTTATGCATGGTTCAGAGACATCATCTCAGGTTCATAGAATCATAGAATCATTATGGTTGGAAAGGACCTCCAGGGTCATCAAGTCCAACCTTTGTCCTAGCCTTTCTCTAACCACTACACCATATCCTCAAGCACCACATCTATTCGGTCTTTAAACACCTCTAGGGATGGTGAACACCATATCATTTATTAACTATAGCTTTAAAAAAACAAGCAACTTTTCCCAGGCTCTCTGTTGAGGGGGGGGAAAAAAAAAAAAAAAAAAAAATTAAAAAAAGAAACTAAACTACCCTAAAAGTGTTTATAAGCCTTACTTAAACGAAAGCAGCCAAGCTACGGACTTGCATGTGCAGCTGCACATTGCGCAGCTGTGTGTACCTGCGCATGCTGTTTGTGTACCTGGTTGTTCTCAGGAGGTTATACCCGTGTCTGCATAGTACGCATTTTTCACCATGAGGCATTTTTTAGACAGAAGCCAGGAGAAGTACAAGGTAACATTCCTCTGCCTGACAAGATGGATGGGTGAAGTAGAGTTGTAAAGACTGTCTCACAGCTTTTTGCAAATGGAAGGTAATGGTTTCTTTAACGACAACCGAGCAACAGGTTATATAGCCTGTAAGTCAGTCATATCTTCCTATTTAAAAGCAGGATAAAAGCTTTCATGATAAGGGTTGCTTCTTTAAAAAAAACCCACCACCACCGTTAACAGTTAAGACTAAACCCCACCCGCAACTTGCCTTTGTGATTCACCTCGCAGCACGCACCCCTGCGGGTGCCTGATGCTGCAGGCGAAAGGACGGTACAGACCTCACCGACTGATCCGGCCTTCCGGCTACAGGCTCTTAGAAGGACTGATTGACGTCAATTTGTATCATGCGCGTCAAAGAATAGGGTCTGACATAAATAATAATACTAATTAATAATTTGAATAATAATTAACAATAACACAAATAATGCCTGGTAGCCGTTATCGTCCCGGGTTTCCCACCCACGCCTTTCCTAGGGTTACTTTTCAAACCTCCTTTAAGTTCTTTTTAAAAATTGTATATCGAGGTGGAACAAGGAAAACGATTTCCTAAGTTTCTTCCCATTTTATTTAGCAAACAGTGCCCGTGAGTAAAGGTAAGATGTTAAAATAAGCCGGATTTAGGAGAATTTCGGCTCGATCCCTTCCCTCGTGCTGCGGTGCACCGGGAGCAGTCCGGCCACTCACCCAAGTTACGGCGTTTGGGAGGGAGAAACTTCTTCGTCACTTGGGTGGGAAAAACAGGAAGGGAAGAAGCAACAGAGACACGATCTGCTATCAAACGCAGCAAGGGCGGTGACCGGTACGGCGGCTGTCCCGAGCAGCCCGCGCCTCTCCGCGCCGGGGAAGGTGCGGCCGCAAATGCGACCGCCCGGGGCGATCTCGGGGCCGCTTCCCCGGAGCCCCTTCCCGTGCTCCCGCCGCCGCCGAAACCACCACCGACAGCCACCAGACAACACCGAGGGACGCGGGGCCGCGCCCGGAGCTGGGGCGGACACTCACCGTTGTGCAGCGAGCCCCGGCTCTTCCGGGCCAGCGTCTGCTGGACCTGCCGGTGAATCCGCAGCGCCTTCTCCTCCCCGTCCCGGCCGCCCGAGAGCTTGAGCCTGGCCTCGGAGGGCAGCGCCAGGCTGGAGCTGTCCAGTTCCCCCAGGATCTGCTGCCCCAGCACGGTGCGGATGTAGCTCTGCTCGGCGGCGTGGCCGCGGCCAGCCATGGGCACAGCCAGGCGCCGCTCCGCTCCGTGCCGATAACCTGTTGCGCCGCCGCCTCCTCAGGACCGGAGCTCAACCGCCGAGGAGACGGGACGGGACGGGAGGGGAGGGCCGGGCCGGGCCGGGCCGGGCCGCGCCGCGCCCAGCGCCGCCCCGGGCTCTGCCCCGCCCGCCACGCAGGTGCCAAGCACGGCCCGCGCCGCCCGCCACACAACCTCGCCGCGCTCGGCCGGGGCAGGGCAGCTCATTCCCCTCCCCGTCCCCTCCCCTTCCCGTCCCACCGGAGGGAAGGGTCTGGCGCAGCGGCTCGGCTCTCGCCAGCCGGGCCCAGCCGAGACTTTCGGGGCGTCGCGGGGCAGCGGGGGCCGTGCCGCCGTGCCCCGCAAGCGTCGGGAGACCCGCGGCACACCTGCCCCCGCGGGAACAAACGCACGCACGAACGTACTTTAAACATGCAAAATTATGCCGTCCTCGTGCATCGCCCCTTAATAGACACTATACATTATGTTTGAGATACTTCTCTATTGTACCCATAGCTGCATCTCCTGCATTTGTACGTAAGTTTCAACCTAAAATATAACTTGTGGAACTGCTTTAAATATAACGATCCCTGCTGTGAAAATCAAACTCTCAGGCCGGTTTGTGTTACAGGGTGCGGCTGGAGGGCCGCTGGTTTGGGAGGTTTGCTAGCCCTGAATCGTTTCTTTCAGGCTGTCCCGAAGATTTGCTGCGAGATGAATGGAAGCCGCCTTTTCTCCGTTTCGTTGTAAAGCGGTGAGGGAATTGCGCTATTAAAGGCGGAAAAAGCACCGACTGGCTCTGCCCCTGCCCCTGCAAAAGTCCGTGCCCGACTGCGCAGTGACGGGTGTCTTTTTACACACCGAAATACAGCTCGGGGAGTGCGTGCCGGAGGAAAGCTGAAGTTCTCACACTATCTCAGGACACAGCCTGGAATTGTTATTTAAACACTCTAATTTTGGTGGGTTGAAAGGAGGAAGAAAAAAAAGAACGTAAAATGTCTTAGGGAAAGTGAAGTCTTTAGAGAAAGAAGTAGGCGAACTACTAGAAAAAAATAATATCCCTAGCAAACTAAATATGCTGTAACAGAAAAGGTAATGTTTCTTAAAAGCAAATGAAAATTAATGTGGCTTTTAAATTCATGTGTTGCTATTTCAGAGACACACTGGGACTCAAAATGAGCTGGTGTAGCTTGTTTTTTACTAGAACTTCAGACAGCAATGAGGGTACAGGGGGTGGCTGGAGAGAAACTGGAGTGACCCAGGGTATACTGTAATGTAAGAAACTGGGGCACCTTCTTTGTTCTCAGAAAACTCAAGATGGGGAGGGGGAGCTGGCTCCATGCTGAAGTGTCCAGAATCCTTTTGCCCCTGATTTACTCTTTGTCCCCCTTCCATTTTTTACTTTAAGAGGGGGAGGGAGCTCTGGCCTTTCTCATCACTTGGTCTGGCAAATGTCAACCCCTTTTGTTCTAATGTGGCATATCACAGGAGAGGTCACATTAATGATATGGGAGAATTGTTTCACTGGTTAAGAGAAATGGAGTGACAGACTCCTTCTTTAGAAATGGGGAAAGGTTATGTATGTCAGCAGGAAGGTTGAAGATAATCTGTGGGGTACCAGCTGGGAAAGAAGAGCTGGAATTTGTGGAGAGGAGGAAGTTCAAGGTATGTGGTAGAACTATGGTGAGCAGGGAAAAATGTAACAGAAAAGTGGAAGGATAAAAAAACCCCAACAAAACAAACAATGAAAGAATGGGCAGGATAAGGCAGGAAAAACAACTGCAAAGACATATCACAGCTAGGAAGGAATGTAAAATATGTTAGAAACTATGTTAGACCCTTTTGCTGACATACAGACAGACACAAAAGCATTTCCAGTAAACAATAGGTACTACATTCTCAGCACTTACGAGTGAGGACTACCGAGGAGATTAGAAAATAGACTAAAAAATGTTAAACATTTCCTACCCTCCTCCTTTTTCCTGCCCTCTTCTCCATTCCCAAACTCTAGCACAAACACGAATTCTGGATAGTTTTTTTATAGTTGAAACCAATGCCATTTCACATGTAAGATACACCTGAAATGGCTTCAGAATTTAGAATATACTCTTGCAGTGTGTGCCCTCAGATCCTCTAACACCATATGTAAGTTTACAAGCTCTTGGCACATTGGCATTACCTCTGTGGAGGAAATGTTAAATTTGTATTAACCTCCTTTTCAAGTACATTTATTTGTGCTTGCCAGATCCGTGGCAGAAGAAATGGCAGTTTGCTCTGGGCTTTAAAATATTTAATGAGATTTCTGAGATAGATTTCTCTCCTTGTAACTAGGAATGCTGACTGGAAAGTTTGGGGGAGGAGGGAAGGGGAGAGAAAACAAATTTTGCCTGCACAGCAATTCAGATAATGCTTAGCCAAGATCTGGATTAGAAATGAATTACATCTTTTTCTTGCCTGAAGAAAATAAGAAAATACTATGTAACTTATTGTCCCATCAATAGCAATTCCTTGAAGTTGACTTATGTTGGATTAACATTCTCCTTGACTGAATTGCAAAAAAAAAAAAACCTCAAACCCCAAAACAAGTCTTCTGACAGGGAAATACTTTACCAGTGCCATTTGCAGATTCAAAGTAACACAGCTGGGATTATCCCTGAATGGATGGCTAATTGTGATGGATGATTGCTCATTAATTTTTTAAAAAATAGGTTTAATTATGATGCATATAGTGACTAAGCGATGAGGAATCACATACAAAAAAGTTTGCTTTCTGTCTAATGTCTGATGGAGTCTAGCAGAACAGAAACCCAGATTTTCTTTATAAGATTTATTTCTTATTCTGACAAGATGTGCTTGGCCTAAACCATGCAACCTTTCTGCATAACGAGTTCCTCACAAAAAAATATTTAAAGTTGTGGTAGTTTGTCCTTTTACCCTTCTTTCCCTTCCACCACCCCTCTCTCTGTGTTAGGGCTTATGGAACAAGCTGGGTTTGTACCCTGGAAACATTATTTTCGGCTGCAGGAACCTCAGAGGAAACAGGTATAAGTATGGATGTTGAGGTGTTCAGTTTAAACGTTAAACAGCTCAACGACAAGGGCTTCAGCTTAAATACACACAACATTCCTACGTGTATCTCTGGGACCACATTGAAGCGCCGTTCACCCATCTTTTATTTATTTATTTATTGGATCCCATGGTTGAAAGTATTGTATGGAAGTGCAGGTTAGTCAGGAATACCTGAACTGGTTCTACATCTGTTCTCTTCCTTCTGATTTTCCCTTCCACCGAGGGACCGGGAACCAATCCTTCCCCGTCAGTGCAACCCCTGCGAGGAGCGAGAGGCCACACTGCCACCGCGTGTTCCCTTGCTGGAACGGCATGACCAAGCCTGCTACCTCCAAGCCTGCTACCTGTCACTCCTCCTAGAAACATAAAACTCCCCAAGCAGACTTGGGGAGTACCCAGGAACTAGGTAACTCCATGCTTAAAAATCTGAGCTCGGTATTTCATTGCCATTTTATTCGTTATAGAAGATAGAACTGACGTTTCCATCTGCCTTTTGCACCAGGCACTTGTATCCTGTACTGTTTTACAGTAGCATGCCCATAACTGTCATCCCAGCATCATTTTTGGAGTCAGAGAAACAGAAGATCATCTATTTTGTTCTGTAGGATTTTTTAAAGAAAGATTTTACTCAGAAACACCTAGGGGAAAAGTGTTACAAAAGCATTGTTAAAATAAGTGTGATAGCAATTCTCTGCATGACAGAGATGTAGCAATGAAAGCAGTACAAGTTTTTGGGACTCTGCCTGACCTAGACAAAGTTCAGGGTTGCTGAGGAAAGAAAACACACACACACAAGATGACAGTGATCCTCACTGGAACATCACAAACCTTCATTCACTTTGAGAAGGTGATTGTGCAGCTCCTGGTTTTGAAAATCCAGGCCATAGCCTAGAGCTGACTAAACATTCTGACTTGAGAAATGTCATATCAGAACTGCCATATGGCCATGAGCTTTGATTTAAGAGCGCCAAGGGCTACAGAAATTCAGGATGGTCCTGAAGCCACAGATAACAGTGGCTCCTCAGGCATATGGCTTTTTTGTCGTGTAATAGGATAGGACTAATTTGCATCCTGACCATGGTGATAAAGCATTTTGTCAGTCTTGCCTCAATTTGTTTCTTCCTGCAGCTGGAGGTGTTCGTTATCTTGCCCACTATACCAGGGTGGCAGC
The DNA here is from genome assembly GCA_025345505.1 of Todiramphus chloris collaris. Lineage (NCBI taxonomy): Eukaryota > Metazoa > Chordata > Aves > Coraciiformes > Alcedinidae > Todiramphus > Todiramphus chloris. The sequence goes on along the minus strand of JANVCC010000130.1, from coordinate 10,160,538 downwards.
TGATGCTGGCTGAAGTGGCAGCCCTCAGGTAAAATGTCCTCTTGGGAGACAGCCTGCTGTCACTGCCAGGTGGAGCTTCAACTGATGGGAATGGGATGCTATTGCTAGAGATCTACTAGAGATCTACAATGAGATGCATTCATCGAGGGCATACTTTTGGATGCTATACCCAGCACAAGTTGTGGGGTTAGATCATACTCTGAAACATGAAGTAGGGACAAGATTGTGTGTGGCTGCCCTTGTGTGTGAAGAAAGGTGTCCTTCGTGATGCTGTATAAAAGTTGTGATGTAGTGAAAGAGACAGCAGGAACAGAGAGAACCGAGGTAAGATTTTTAAGAGGCCTGACGGTTAATCACTTCTGTGGGGATCCCCCAGCAGGGTACAGGCCTGTTTTACCTGTTAGCGGGCTTCTCTTCACACTGCGAGCAGGGGAAAGCCTGATTGCACAACTCCATTGGGAAGATCTTTTCTAGTGAGCAAGTGAAGAGGAGACAGGATTTGTTTAGGTTTTTCATCTCCCTACAGATCCTTTGTGTTCAGCTGGACCAGTTGCACAATGTGAGCTGGAGGTGGGGTGACCAGCAAGTTTCTGGGGGAAGGTGGTAAATCCCATTTGCCCTAGCTCGTCAATATCTTATGGATAACCCCTTGGCTGCGCTCTTCTTACACAGTTTATCACAGCTGGCTGAAGGCTTGCTAGCAAAGAAGGCAAAGCTGAGCACCAGGGAAGCATAAGCAAGGCTGGTAATGCTGCATTTAAGCATTGACAAGGTAACAGCATGGCCTGCCCATGGACTCCTTGCTGCCTGAGTACCTGCTCCCCTAGGCAATTGCCTGTGCCTAAGGCTTGGTCTCTCATCCTCATTTCTTTCCTTTCCAGGTCCCTATGCTCTGTTTTATCCTACCATTCCTAGTCTTTCTCTTTTTTAATCAAGTGTAATACTTTAAAAGCGTGATTGTATTTTGTTTTTTTCTTTCTTCTTTTTAGGGTCGGAGATGCACATAACCAATTACTGGAACAAAGGCTGTGCTCTGCATCTGTCAGTTCTTGAGTCATCTGGGCACTGGGGAGACAGCCAGGAAAGATCTAGGAAGACATATTCAAATGATCTTATCAGATGCTATGCTAAAAAGAGCAACAATGTAATGTGACTTGTTTGCAAGGTTTGGAATGAAAAGAATGAAGCAGAGCTAATTTCAGTAAGCTGTGATCACTGCTTTGAGTAACACGCTCACTCAGCTGTCTCAGGTGTGGTTATTTTTCCTTGCACGAGCATTTTGGTCACTGTAGTAAAATAACATGTTGTATATGTGGGTGGAGGTATAAATACTCGTAAAGTGTTGACACAGGAGCAGAGCACCAGTGTTTATTGGAGCTGTTACCACATGCAGTATGATACAGATGCTCGGAATTTTATCAGGGCCGTCTTTTGTTAGGGACTGCATGTGAGAGATTTTTGTCATTACCTTATGGTACAAGTAAACAATACATCCAAATGACTGATGTCTCATCTTTATGTACAAGTCAGGGATGGGGGAATTAAATGCTATCCCTGAAGAAATGTGGTAAACGAGAAACTGAAAGCCACTTTTTTTGTGGTTTTTGGCTCCTAATTTTGACACGTATGAGATGTGATTATTGAGTACAGCGGTACAGCAGCATTTTAAAACACTCTTTTTTCTACTGTCAGTAGAAAGGTTTTTATTTGACATATTTCCCTTGTCAAAGCATCTTTTGAGATAAAACTAACACTTTGTTGATTTTTTTTTTTAATAAAAGCTGTCAACACCCATCCTCCAGGCAAAACTAACATTATTAGTTTCATTAAAATATCCTAATTTCTTTTCCTATTATATTCAGTGAAGTTGTTGAAAACAGGACTAAAGGGACTCAGGGAGGATATTTAATAATCTGCTCTAAAGTAGGATTAACTATATCTAAAATATCACAGATACCTATCTAATTTGCTTTTGATACATTATTTAATGCATGATGGGAGGCTATTTCTATATCATACTGTTTTTCCACAACTCAGGATGCACACTTGAAAGATCTATTACAGCAGACACTCATCCGCATAATGCCAGATGAATGCATTCAAATCAGTCATCGTAAGAAAATGACAGAACACACTAAAACATACAGGAGATTAAGTTGGAAGAAAACCAAAGTGTACATGAATATTTACTTTGGGTTGTATCCCTAACTCTTCTGTAACAGCTCTGTGCACAAAGCAGTCACAATGCTGGCTGGCTGTTTCCTTGAGAAAGGAAAATCTCACATAGGCTCCAGCTGCCAGAATAGTTTATAAGCAATCTGTGCATATGACCAGTAGGTCCAGCTGGCCAACCAGAACTGCTCTCAAGAGCTGCTCTCTAAGCACAATCATTTCTCAATGGGTGCACTTTTTTTTTTTTTTTTTTTTCTGGTGTGTGTGGCCAAATTGATTAACTTTTTACGGGAACATTTTTGGTAGTAATTTACCATGCCAGGTCAAGTAAAAGTACAGTTCAACCTGATCCTAGCTCAAAATAAAGGCAATCAGTTCTGCAGTATAAATAGCTGCCGAGTTTCATATATATACATATATATAATTTTTTAATATCTCTTTTTGTTTAGGTTTTGTTGTTACCATAGACAGTGGTGGGTATATACAATGAAAAAATTCATATTCTAGCCCTTTCCAGCATAATCTAGGGGGTTAAATAAGACCAGAAAAATGTCTGTCCTGGATCATGCTGTCATGATGGCCAACAGTGGATGCCTGGTATAAAAACAGTGCCAAAGTGGGACAGTCCTCCCTTAATATACTTCTGTAGCTTACAGGAATGTACAGCTCAGGGTATGTTTAGTCAGAGACAGTACCTTTGTGTTTAATTGTCTTTAATTATTTTCCCCCATGAACTTGGATAATGTCTTTTTGCATCACTATTGCCCTTTGGTAATAGGTTATACAGCTTAATTATAGAGTATGAGAATATATATTCCCTTTTGTGTTTTTTGAATATGCTAGATGATAATTACGCTTGATGTCATCTACTTTTTGGTATTATGTATAAAAAGGGAATAAGAGTTTCTTATTCATCATGTTTGTGCTACTGATTAAACCCTTCACTATTATGTTCCTCTGAAATTGGTTTTCCAGGCTGAAAAGGCCTAACCTCTTAATCACTCTTTGCATACAAACTGTTTCAGACTGTAGATCATCTTTATCAGTCTTCACTTTTCTGGGTCAGCTCTACCATTTTTAAGACAGATGCCAGAACTGCATACAGTATTTACTGTGCTGAGACACCTTGGATTTATATAGTGATATATTCATTATTTCCTGTTTTCTTCCCTATTATGCACCTTATAATTCTTTTCTGTTTAGTTAACTTTTTTGACTGCTTCTAAGCTGACATTTTGAAGTCAAACACTAGCACAAGAGGATCCTTTGGTGTTTACACTTCCTGCAAGGATGTTGAATATAAGCACATTTTAGTTACATTAGAGTTATTCCTTGATGGGAACATTGTGACAGAAGCCAAAAATGCCATTTGGAAGAGAGTCAATGCTGGACTCTTGCGTTTGAGTTGCCTGACGTGCTTATCCATGAAGCATTCCTGTACGGTGTTGAAAAATATTGCAGTGTTACATTTCAATCTACATAAGAGTAATAAAATTCTACTGTTATTATGGCATTTCCAGTCCTGGCAGACTCTCTGGATCTAATTTTTCCCTAGCTTGTCACTAGTGTTAACTGTGCTTATCTTGACCTGATTGGTGGTAATGTATATACTTTGCTTTGAGAGTTGTTTTTAAATATTTTGCCTGATGCTTCTGCATAAGATCTGAGATTTGCAATTGGATGTCCAACCACTGCTGTAGTTTCGGTGGTATCATGAGGTGTCTATGGTGCTGTAGAATACATACCAGCTTTAATGAGGAAGGTCAAGTGTGTAAGCGCACACACAAACACATAGTCTTAATTTGTGAAAAAGAGACATAAATCAAAAGGTATTAAACCTTCTTTCAAGAGAAACATAGTCCTTACCTGTAGCAAATAAATGATGGAAGAAATCCAAAGCTGAATTGCTCGCTTTGTTCCAAAGACTGTGAAATATTTTACATGTATTCATGAGCTAAACTTGACAACATGACTAAACCAGAATATTTGGCAACTAGTTCTTTAACTACAGCCATCTGCAAAATGAAATGAAACTTCGGGGATTTTTATACAAACATGCTCTAGCTGTGGCTTGATCAATACTCAGACACTTTTATATCCTCCCTATTCTTTGTTCCTTTGTTGCATGATAAATTAATGTACATTTATCAGTACGATGCCACCTGCCATCTGTTAATCCAGGTGCTAGATCTAAACAGTAGAAGTTCTCTATGCCAGTGGACTGTTCCTTGCTGTGTGCTCTGTTTCTGAAGTTAAGTATCATTTCACTATTAACAGGAGATTTGGATGTTGTTGCTTCCTTTGCCAGTTTGTTGAATCTTTTAGATAAATGATAGAAATGTATGCTGTCCCGTTTTGCTCTGTAGTATCCTGCTTCACTTCTAGTTTACTGACAATTTTAACTATAGGAATTTCCTTTTCTTGTATACTTTCTATTACTCTTGATACACTGTGTCAGCAGCCACTGGATTTCACTCTTCTTCATCAACTCTTGATAAAAACTCCAAATGGGGTAATGGGATAAAGAACTTCCTGAAAATCTGAAGTAATCCAGCCAAATATTTCCCTGATGTGAAGCCACTGGCAGTACTGGAGATACAGCAAGAATGAACATTGCCTTGGCATCCACTGAATGTCTTTCATTTGTTTTTGGCAATACCCTTACGGTTTTTTTTTTAAATGAATCATTCAGTCTCTCCATAATCTGAATCCATGCCGACTATTCATATTGAAGCTGTACTTTTTCAGACCTTGATGAAACTTAACTGATCCCTAGACATGCTGTTGATGATAACTTAAATCCTGCTGCTGCAAAAAGCCCATATCTCAATAGGTGATTTAAACTGGAATATTCAGCTGAAGAGCAGTCTAAGCAGACAAGGACATTTTTTGTCTCAGCCTTGGCTGGAAGAAGGGACTGCACAAAGTTAAGTGGTGCCTTCCAGTTCCTGGGAATGCAGTGGCCAGTAATTTAACTGGAAAGATAACTATAGGCATTTTCTGTTACTGACAGGCCTCCTGCCAGGCTCTTTAAAAGCCCTGCTGGAAGTTTTCCTCCCTAGACACAGAATCACATGCAGCCAATGATTGGAACTTCTTCCCCCAACTCTGTTTTTACACAGGGAAAGGACACCAAAGGCTTCCAGTTATTAAATCAATGTTTCACTTAGAATATAAAATAATAAATCAGGGCATGACAATTATTTAAGATGTTCTTATAGTTAAACCAGATGAAATAGAATGAATCTCCCTCTGCCCACTCTGATCCTTACTGTTCTGGTTGTTTTCCCTTGTCCATCAGCTGTCATTGAACAAACCCATACATCCTCTTCTGGGTTGCTAAGGAAGCGTCTGTCTCAAGGTACCATTTCATGCCACCTCTCACGTGGGTTGCTGCTGAAATGGTAGTACCCTCTTCTTCCTTTGCACTTTAAATTAAATGCTTTTGATTTTTCTTCTGAGTCGTGTGTAGCACTAGTTTGACCACAGGGTAAGGAGCCTTACCTTTCTCCTACTGAAAAATTAGATTTTTTTTCTCTTGTTGGTTAGTTTTCCATGAGATTGGCATATGAAGGAGCAATTATGGTCTCACTTATTTTGGGAGTCTCAGAGTCCCAGTCACTACTCCATACTATTTTCTCCTTTCTCCCTCACTCCAAAGAGTTCAGTATAACTCAGAGGGCAGTAGCCAGATGAGACAGACCTTGCTCTCTTAAACATAAGAGAATGCACAGTATCAGAAGCAAATTGAGTAGTTTCATCAAATATATAGACATACATATATGTAACATGCACACATGTAATTTTATGCACTTTAGAAGGAAAAGATGAAAATCAGTGTTTGTGTAGAAACTGCAGACAGCTGGAAAACATGCATGAGTTACTTTCCATTAGCTTTTCTCTCACTATTGGGATCCATCACTGACAGCTTATTATTCACTCCTGCCCTGAGTAATTTAGTTCCTCTTTTCTCCATCACAGGGAGATGTTTGAAAAAAGGCTCTGTCTTCACAGGATATATGGTATATTCCACACCTCTGAAACAAGATTTTGGCAGTTATTTCAGATCAAGAAATTTGGATACTGTTTATTTAGATCTCTGGTGCTGTATCCTCTTCCTAGGATTGTTGGGGGTTTTTTTTGTCCTTTCTCTCCTACCCCACTGTGGAAACTGCTCTGAGCTTTTTGAACTGTGCTGGGCTGTGTTCTATGAAGTATGGCAGTGTGTTAGTAATGGGTGATGTGATTCTCGGCTTTTTTGTGTATTAGCACATATGGGTATGGACAGACAAGCACAGAATAACGCTATCATTCTTCCATCCAGGGGAGTTCACTGGAGAGGAAGAAACTCTATTTTTCTTGTCTACTCATACCTTTGGAACAGGACTGTAAATAGTTTTCCACAGACATTGAGCTTCGAATCAGCTGCAATTCCACATGGTCAAAAGAGCAAAGAACAAATAATTTATGAGGTGAAGAGCCTAGATTTACACATTCATCGGTTGTATGTGGGGCCAAGGAATGCATTTTTTATCCAAAACAGTATGGTCATTTAACCCTTTTTTATTAGCATATTCCCCAAACCGCAGCAGGATAATGCTCATTGTTGTTTGCACTGGGGGTGAGGGACAAAAATGTCTTGTTTTGATGCCTGGTGTCCTGATCGTTTGATAGGGAATTTGGCCACAGAATAACATGGATGCACATTACAACGTTTAAATTTCTGCAGCCACACTTCCTTCCATGAAAGCCACAGTGTGAAGAAAGGGAGCGAAAAGGTAGGGTGTAATGGGTCTGGCTGAGCTGCTTTTCCCCATCCTGCCCTCACGCTGCAGCACTGGGAGCTGGAGGGTGTTGATAACACACCCGTGTTATGACTGCCAGTGCTCACATGGCACCAGAGGATGGGGGGCAGGATGGGGGAGAAGATACAACCAACCTGAGCTGACCAGTGGGCTATTCCATACCATATGACGTCAGCTCAACTGTAAAGGGAGAGGGCAGGAGGAGGATGGGGGGGCATTCTGCTTTGTCCTCCAAGCGCCTGCTGCGTGTTCCTGGAGCCCTGCTTCCTGGACTCGGCCCGACATTGCCTGTGAATGGGAAGTAGAAAATAACATCTTGTCTATCATAACCCACACCCCTGTGCTTTGCGTCTCATTCTCTCCCTGCGTGCTGTGCTGAAGGGGGCTGGGGGGAGTGATAGAAGGGCTTGGTGGGAACCTGGTGCCGTGCCGGGGTCAACCCACCACATAGGGCTACTCTGCGTTGCACCCTGTGTCTGCCTCAGAAACACTCTGGAGTTCATCAGTTCAGAAATAGCCATTGATGTCCAACAGACAGGGCAGTGAAAAGCTGTAGGACAACTTCCAGCTTGCCAGTTAAGAGAACAGAAATATCTAGCTCTCCTACTTCATTTTTGCCTAAAGTCATACAGGTCTTGAATCCTGAGCTCTAGTCCAGGACTTTAACCCTTCTGCTGGCAATTTGTTTGTTCTGATTATGAATGTCTTTGATTCTTTGATCCATTTCTGTTGTATCTATCATCAAATGTCACTGCTATCTTCTATTTTATAAAGGAAAACTGTATATGTTATTACAGGCATCAGTGTGAAAAAAATGTGATTCCAAAAAGAAAGAATCTATGCGTTGAACTGAGTATTTTGCTTAAACACAACTAAACTTGTCAACCAGAAGGTGTTGCCTGTGTTCTTACTCAAAAACTGGTTTATAATTCCTGACATTATTTCCTGGCGATTACTGTATGTAGAAGAAAAGTGTGACTGCACTTGTCAGCCGCTTTCCCTACACAGTGATAACTCCTTTTCAGAAATTATACAACCTTGTAGCCTACTGAGAAGTAAATTAAAAGGCACTGAGATTTATTCCCTGAATTGAATCTCCAAATCAAGTTACAATTGCTCAAAGTATTATTTATTTTCCTTTTACAAACTTAGAAAAAGGCCACTAATGACACTTTTGAAAAAAAACATGCTTATATAATACTTGACTTCAAAATCACATGGAAACATTACAATTAAGTTCTGTGACACTCCCTATACTCTTCAGTTCATTCTGTTTATATACAGATTAGAAACCTTATTCTCCTTCCCCACTTACATATAATTCCACTCAGGCATTTGGAGCTGCATTGCTATAATACTGTTGTCAAAAGAAACAGCAGCAAAATGTGAGTGGAGACTGAATACCTGGTGAAATTTCTGCTTCTGCTGCTGAAGAAGAATTCTGCTGGAGACACACCAGCAGAAACCATCATCAGACATGGACAAAAGAACTGACTCATGGTCAGCACTGTCTGTTCTTTCTATCAACAGCAGCTGTCATGCTCTTGAAACAGAAGATGACCAGACTGAGAAGAGCACAGCTGAGGGTTAAAAGTCATCACCAAAAAAATCAGTCAATAGGAATTTATTGTTTTGTTGCAAGGAGTATGTATCATGACATCTGAAGTCCAGCTGAAGTAAATGCAGGAGGTATTGTTACAGGGCTACCAGAATAAAACTAAGAGGCAAGGTAAGCACAAGGTATAGCTCTGAAGTTACTGGGTGGAACTAACTTGGAAATAGCTGATTGTAACAGAAAAAAGTTCTGCATATTTAGGAATACCTTAGGGGATGCTCACTGAGAACTAAAGACAAGAGCTAAAACCAAGGTAGTCCTCAAAAAGGAAGAAGGAAAATGATAGCATCATTGGCACTATCAGTCATGGTCAGGGTTCAAGAATTCTTGCAGTTCCATAGTTCTGGAAGGGGACAATTTTACTTTGATGTGCTCTTATTAGATGACAAACATGTCAACTTCTGGACTTCATACAGGCAGCTTTTGTTAGGCAGAATCAAAGACTGAGAGGTAAAGAGAAAAGAGTTATGGCTTACCTTCAGCAAGGTGGAATCTGCTTCCAGAATATAGATGGGGAAACAGTGACATTTTCTGTTCTCATCAAGAGGAAAGAAGCTAGGAAAGAAGAAGGAATAATAAAAAGAGATGGGAAGAGGTGTTAGCCTTTATTTGCTCTGAAAATAGAGCCTTCATGTACTGTGTAATGATAATGAGAAAATATTTGAACTTGAGGTTGAGTAAATCTGCTCCAAACTTTAATGAACTTTGAATTGTGCCTCTGTATTGTTAGTGCCTCTTTAATGGAAAAAAATAAAAGATTGGAAATATAGGCAAGTTACAATGAGCACAGTAGTGAGACTATAAATATACTAAACTGTTGTAATAACCATAAATCTGAAAATGTAAAATAAGTTTCTGAAAACAGAAATGTGTTGGGATATCATAAAATGTCTCATTAAAATTTGAATACTTTATTTTCAGATTTCCAGTTCTATATCTTTTTAATGAGACAAATAATAAAGAAAAATTACAATCTCTGGCTGGTCACATAGGTCACTAAAAGTTTTAAGGAAGAAAGAATGTAGGGTGGGTGGAAGCTATCACACTATAAACTGAAACGGAGGTTCATAAAGTAGCAATGAACTTGCATGTTTCATATCCTCTGTATTATATTCTGCAGAAACAGAAAGTTACATTGTGGGGTCTTCTTTCTGTCTGAGACCTAATTGATAAAGACGCAGTCTCCAAAAGGAAGTACAGGTTCACCTGTTGATCTACAATATGGGGTTGAGGCCTGAAGACTACACAGATTGCGGTTATATTTTCAGTATGACATGGAAGTAAAAAAAAGACATTTACAGTCTTTTATAAGCCATGCAGGAGCATACAGCTCTAGAAAGGGAGTTTTGCATAAGCACAACACTGCAGGAGAAACAAGGATAAAATATGATGGTAATTAAGTAATGACTGTGTAGTGTGACCTGGAGGCCACTGAAGGTGGAAAGATTGCTGCATGATTGATTTTGAGCAGCAATGCCATCTTTTTCACGCTGAAGTAGCAGTGATAAGTCATGGCTGAAATAAAGACATTTCTTGCATGTCAAACAAAATGATGGATTGAAATATGTGAGCTTTAACTGTGACCATCAGGAGAGCTTTTAGCTTTAAATTTAGCCTCTGTGAGATGCATCTGAGATGAGGTAATCATAAATGGTTTAAAAATCTCTCACAAAGGTAGATGGCTTCTACAGAGAAAAATGAAAGGGTCACTTTGGTCATTCACCTATCAGAGATGCTTCAGTTCACAGAAATCACCTGTATTTTGTCAGAGGAAGCTAAATTGAGCTACGTCAATGGTACCTTTCATGATTAAATGGTACCATCTTGCTTGAAATGTTGATGGGAAATATGGAAAACCCTAATTCAGATAACTGAATAAATCCTTGATAATAAACTTCAAGTAGGCTTGTGTTTGACGCATGCACTAGATAGTAAAGAAGATATAAGAGTGTATAGGAATTAGCAACATTATTATTTCCAAGTATCTGTTACAGTGCTGGTGGCAAGCTAAGGTGATAGCAAGGTAAAAAGCAGGGTGTCAGCCTTCATTCATTCTTTAAATCAGTTTAGGTTAGGAGTCGCTGAAGTAAAAATGAAACTATAGTCCTTGAAATCAGAGGAACTACCGTGTTACTGTCAAGCACATTTAAGGAGGATCAGGCTAAGCCATCACAAAAGTATTTCACTCTGTGCTAGGGGTGTTCTATACACAGCTCTTCCTCAGGACTTTCTGGTCTGCTGCTCTTTGTTCTTCCTGTGTTGCCACACAGTGCCTGCGTGACCTTCCCCACTCTTTTGGGTTTTTATAAATACATGGGATTTCTTCTCTGGGAGTTGTTGACTAGATAGCTTTTATCAGATTTTAGCCCTCTTCATTGTGTAGAAAGTTTACAACTAGATGGCATTCCCCTGTACTTCCCAGAAAAGCAATGTAGGAAAGCAAGTCCTTGCAGGCTGTGTGTACAGTGTGGGTCACAAGAATATTGCATAGCTTGTATGTGACTCCTCCATCTTTGCAGGTCTACATTTAATCACAAGACTAGGAGGCAGTGATTTTGGTGGGTTTATTTTGTAAGAGGAAGATCAGCAGGGATGAGAAGCTCCAAAGGGAGTGGCAGAGTGACTGAGGCTGTGAGGAACGGCTGGTTGGGCACATGTGTTAGTGTTTATTAGCTGTGCATAAGCCATCTGCTGAAGGATAAGAAGCAACAGGGAACAAGTCACGCTGAGTGGAAAAGATGTGAGAGCAGCACTATGGCTGTCCTTGATGGCTCAGCCAAAAGGGAGAGACACAATCAGTATGGAAGTGCAGAGGGAGAGGAGGAGGAGGAAGTGACCTGGCTCTGTGAACACAAAAATACTTGTCAGCTTCTGGTGTTTGTTTTTTTCTGACGTTGTTACTGAGGACTAATTGCTGAAATAAGGCAAGAGTGCACACAGTATTAGGACTGGAGACAGCGCTCACTGGATTTCACTTCTCCCCTTTCTTGAGACTTTTCTGTGAAACTGCAAGAGGAAGGAGGACCTTAAATCAGTACATCTAATCATGAAGGAGAGTAAACATCATTAAAAGGTTCTTTGCCTTGGGAATTAGTACCTGCCCTAAAAGTTCTGAAATCATTGACAGACATTGTAAATTAGAGCTTGCAGCTTAAATTAAAATTAAATTAAAAGGACTACAGGAAAAGAACACCAAGGTTATAAATTCAAGGATTTTGAGAAAAGGAAATGTCAGAACTAAGACATAGAATATGTTCAGTTCTAGTCTGGATGACACAAATCTGGTAATACATAACTTAAAGGAAAATTTGCAATGGGAAGGGTCAGAGTAAACAAGGGCAGAGGTACTCTTCAGCTGTAAAAGGCAGGAGAGCAAACAAACAGTGGAAGGAGAAACAGCATAGGGCAGTAACGGCTCATCCAAAATATAGCAGAATGACTCATCTGCTGCTTAAATGCCTGTTGATACAATAAAAACTTTAGATTTTGATCCGTACATAAAACTGAAGGCAACCTTATAGGAGCCTGACTGCATTAAGCTGAATTTTCAAAATTACTCAAATGAAGGATTGTCCAATCTCAACAATAAACTCCAGCTTCTTTAGGAAGTAAGACTTTAATGCTGTGACATTAATCTTGCAAGTACATTTTTATTCCCCAAATAAAACTGGAGAGAAGGAAAAAAACCTATTATATGAAAGAATTGTAATTGAAGAATTAAAATGGCTTTGCCAAAAAATGTCGAGTATGAACGTTCTATGTGTATTTTCCCTGTTACCTGGTGGTAACCACGTGCCTGAGGGGCTGTTCTCATTATCCACTTTGGCCAACAACTATGAAATATAAACCACAAAACTGATTTTATTCCTATGGGTAATAATTGAGGTGTAGTATTTCTTTGTAATCTTGGAACATTTTTTGGAATGAAATACAAAATTGAGACACAATTCTGTATTCTTACATGTGTGAAGTGTGAAAGAAGCTCTTTCTAAACAGTGTGCATAAAAATCTCAATATTGTATGTAGCATTTACTAGGAAGAGTTCTAAAAGGTGGTCATTTTATTGCATTCTTTCTGTCTTAATGTGTGCCAGCAGCGTTCTTAAAACAACTTTTTCATTTTGCTGTTCTACATAGTTCTGCTTTGGCTGGATAGTAATATTAGCTGCAATAATGCTTCTTATCTCCAGCCACTCTTCTGTTGTCAGCTACGCTTTCGTGTTCGGATTTATAGTGCTTTAGACTGTCTTCTGCCTGATGCCTGATTCAGATGATTTTTCAATGGTGTTACCCACAGTAACATCAGGAGTGTCTGAAGGAGACAATATTTTTGCAAATAAAGAGGGAGGACAGGGTACTTTAATTACATGGCAACAGAGAAGCCATCAGCATAATTAATTTCTGAAGATTCATAGGGCTTAAAACATGGATTACTTAGGACTTTCTTTTGATATCAAGCAAACAGTTGCTTGCTTGTTCTTACAAGATGCCCTGTCATTTTGAATCCTAGTTGAATCCCAGAGCTTTTTTAAGACAGCAAGATAAATGCATTATCTCTCTTTCCAGTTCATTTTGCTGGTAAAGGCATAGAAAGATGGTTCATTGCAGGGAATGAACTAAAAAAGTAAGGGATTGCTGCAACTCACCTTTTTCTTATTTTTTTTCTTATTTTAAACAGATGCTTTGAACATGAACAGTGGTGCATACCCTGTTAAGGCTTTTATGCTCGTAAAACAAGGAATGTTTTTTGTCTCAGTCCTAAGTCACATACCTAAGTGATGAGCATAAAGAAACTTGAGAAGGCAGAAGAACAGATATCTTGTAAAGTCAGACTCTTCTTACCATACACATTTTTGTGGCATTAACTGTAAATCTCATTTCCTAGGTTAAATTAGATTTTTCTGAAGCTGTCTTTGTTTTATTCTGGTTTAGTTTCTTGTTCAAGGTGCTTCAAACCTACATGGGAAAATTTCTGTTGAGAAAGATAAATTATGCTGTGTTAAAAAGCAAACCAAAGCATGAGGCTGATTTAAACACCAGTTTAATCTCATACTCAAAGATTATTAATCTATCATCTGACAGTCACAGATAGGCTAATTGCCCTGCAGTTGACAAATAAAAAGGCATTTTACAAGTATTATGTGGGATGAACAAGCTAATATCAATTCATATGTTGCCTAGTTATAATTTTTAATTGTGTTCAGAATTATTTAATTAACTTTGTAATTATGAAGTAAAAAGAAGTGAAGCATACAATCCAAAATCATGCCAATGAAAAATCTCAATTAGTTGTAACTGATTTGGCTCACGCGTGTACTGCTATGGTCGTCAGCGAAACTGTAGTTAAAAAAAAAAGAAGAAAAAAGATTAACATTAGAAGGAGCTCAAAGGAGGATCATGGAGGAGCCTGTGAGGAGAGGGAGATAATGTTAAGATTGCCAGGTGGATAACTGATACCACTAAACTTGCAAATGCTTATGTCAAAAATATAATCCAACATGTGTCATATAAAAGAAGAACCAATGTACTCCTAAGCAAAGGAAAACAGCTTTTCAGCTGAGTACTGGTCTCTATAGTGAACATGGCACAAAAAGTGGTCTGCAAGAAATGGTGTATGGTTGTGGGTCACGATCCCTCTGTGTATAACCGGTTTTAGTCTTCTCTTTTTCCATGAAAGGTTTGAGATCAGTTAAATACTGTCATGTGCTGTCCAAGGGTATGGTGAAAGAAAGACAAAACACGGTTAGGAAAGACAATATAGATACCGTCGAGGTTCAAAAGTCAGTCACAGCTCTTGTACGATAGGCTTCCAGAAAAGCATCTACAGAAGCTGCACCTTTTATCTGGTTGGAGAACTGGGCAGGGCAGAACCAAATGAGGTTTAACAAGGATAAATGTGGAGTCCTGCCTCTAGGTAACAATAATAAATTACACCAGTACAGACGGGGAGGTGATCTGCTGGAGGGCAGTCTTGTGGAGAAAGACTTGGGAGTCCTGGTGGACAACAAGTTCTCCATGGAGCAGCAATGTGCCCTTGTGGCCAAGAGGGCCAATGGTATCCTAGGGTGTATCAAGAGGAGCGTGTCCAGCAGATCGAGGGAGGTTCTCCTCCCCCTTTACTCTGCACTGGTGAGACCTCACCTGGAGTACTGTGTCCAGTTCTGGGCTCCCCAGTTCAAGAGAGACAGGGATCTGCTTGAGAGAGTCCAACGGAGGGCTACAAGGATGATGAAGGGACTGGAGCACATGCCTTATGAGGAGAGGCTGAGACACCTGGGGCTCTTTAGTCTGGAAAAGAGAAGACTGAGAGGGGATTTGATAAATGTTTATAAATATATGAGGGCTAAGTGTCAAGAGGAAAGGGACAGCCTCTTCTCACTCGTGCCTTCTTATAGGACTAGGGGGAGTGGATATAAGCTGGAGCACAAGAGGTTCCACCTTAACATGAGGAGGAACTTCTTTACAGTAAGGGTCACAGAGCACTGGAACAGGCTGCCCAGAGAGGTTGTGGAGTCTCCTTCTCTGGAGATTTTTCAAAACTCGCCTGGATGCATTCCTGAGTGACCTGTGTTAGGGTAGATTAGGTTGGAGGGTAGATTAGGTTGTAGGGTAGATTAGGTTGGAGGGTAGATTAGGTTGGAGGGTAGATTAGGTTGGAGGGTAGATTATATGATCCTGCCCTGGCAGGGGGGTTGAACTCGAAGATCTCCAAGGTCCCTTTCAACCCCTAACACTCTGTGATTCTGTGATTTGGGGTAAAACAAGGAGATGGCCAAGGCTGAGGGAAGGCCTTTCAATTTTTTTGTTATAGATGCTGACCCAGAAGGTGGAGATCTGTTCATTCATGTGTCCTCCAAGCTGTGATGACTTTCACAAGGCAAGAGAAGGGCAAAATCAAAACTGTCTTGGGCTGACAATTTAAGGAATTTATAATACCAGTTGAAATCCCAGTGCTGGCCTCTCAGGGACTGGAATTTATTGCTCTGTTGCATTAGACTGTTTGTGTGAGATAAGATGAGACCTTGAGGCCAATTTTTAATTGACTAGGGTAATTTTCACAAATCATTGTAAGTGACCTTTATTCTCAGCCTCAGCTGAGACCAAATTTGCAAAGGACCATCACAGCTTTATTTATACTCCTTTATTTGGAACCAAAATCCTCTAAACCTTGATTAAGGCAGATGATAAAATTGTAATATTGGACTATCTTACACTTCAGTTCCATCTGCCACACTATTTCTGTGATAAAGCAGGGGTCCTGATCTTAAAAGCAGCTAATTGTGTTACTGTCATGAGCAATTAGAAAAATTCATAATATAAAATTTCAGTGATAAAATAAACCCAGCTTCCTGCTGCCTCAAAATATTAGTTAATAGCAGGAATGATACATTTTCTCAAATGCACTTATCGTCACCTAAGTAAGAAAAACAGAACTGAACAAACCTTTGTGGAGTTCAAAAGTACAACTTGCAAACTGGCCTTAGCACGCATCTGTAAGCAAATGAAGTACAGTCTGGACAGAAATTTTCCCTCTCATTTTATCAAGTGTTGCTTTGGTTTGTGCCAAGTATGAAAATGATCTTTTGGCATATTCCTGAACTACTACTGATTTTCATTTCACTATGGATTTTCTTTTCCAAGACTGATCTACTGTCAGATCAAAAGTAACTGGTCTGTCCACAAAATGCAGACTAATGTAAAGTAAGGGAAAAAAGAATCCCTGTGTTGGTCACCCTTATATTACACTCCATTTGGGAGTATTGAGAGCAGGGCATCTAACCCTGCACACATGCAGCTGCTGGTTTGAGATGTCCATGGGGCAGCAGAAATAACAGCTTCAGTCCTCAACAGAAGGGAAGTCCCCACTGTTGAGCAGTGTAGTATTGGAAGGTGCTCACAGAGGAATATGGCTTGCATGGGTGTGTTTACATGCAGGCAATGCTTCCGTGCGTGGCCAGAGCTGAGGAGACTTTATAGTGACACCAGAGCTCAGGTGAGACAGTTATATGGCAAAGGCATATAAACGTTGCACACTTCCACAAAACATCCTTTATACTAAAGTAACAAAGCTAGGACTGCCCCCAAGTCATAAACTTTATCACCAGGAAAGGGGCAGGGAAGCCAGACCAGCTTTGCATACTGCAAGGTGCCATATACAGCTGTGAGGAACTTCGCTTTGGTGTCTTTTCTCAACAGGGCAGCAAGGAGTGGAAAATGTCTGTGTGGCACCCACTCTGCCTTGAGCACTGCTGAGGGTCTGGAGGCCAAGACACACTGTCAAAGGGCAACCCCCCTGCTCCAGCCCCAAATGTAATGAAATCCTCCCCACCTATTCTGGATGAGCGGGGAAAAGGTGGCATCGCAGATCCTGGTGATTTTCACTGCGCTGGTGTCAAGAGTCTCTGACGCAGGCACTGATGCTGCCACTCTGTCATTCGGTGGTATCCAGTGAAAGAATACTTTGTCCACTGGAACAGGTTGCCCAGAGATGTTGTGGGGCTCCCATCTTTGGAGATATTCAAAACCAAGCTTGACATAACCCTGAGCAAACTGCTCTAGCCAACCTTTCTCTGAGAAGCAGGTTGGACTAGATGATCTCCTGAGGTCCCTTCCAACCTCAACTATACTGTCAGCCTGTGATTTTGTCAGTCCAGGTATCTGCATGCCTAAATCAAATTCAAAAATGAAGTTGAAATAATATTGTCTAATCTCAAGATATAATCTGCCTGCAATTTAATTTCTGACCAATCTATTCAAGGTACCAGCAGATGCATATAGTAATCATAATGGAAAAAAAGTTATATCTGTAAAAGAAATCATATACCACAAACACTCTTATTCTATCAGAAATTCAATTAAATATACATATTTTAGGAGAAAATATACAAATGTAAGTACCTAATAGCAGAAAAGAAAGTTTTATCAGGTGATTTTGATGCAATGCCATTCTTAATTATGTTTATTAAGATTTGTTTACTAAACTGGTCTACCTATTTTATTCTCACCTAATTAAAATGAATTACAAGGAGTAATTATGCTTGCAGTCAGACCTGCTACACTGAGCAGATTATTTACTTGAGCTCTAATTTTACAGCTGCATCTGATTTTGCAGTATTAGATTTTAATATGTGGATGCTCATCTTCCTTCTTGTATAGTGTCTAAAATGAAATTACTTATGTTGTGTGTAATTACGGAGACTTTTGAGAGCTATTTTGATCAAGAGTAAGATAATTTGCCACTTTACCATGGCAAGATGGAATTTAAGCTGTGGAGCTAGCTGTGTTGTGAATATACACTTAGCTTATATTACTGTCCATTCTCTGAATAATATTAGAATAATAATTTCATAAACATATGTTTGTGCCACTGGCTTACACTGGGCACATATAGAAATACCTGTTAAGAAACAGGACATTTATCATTTGAATGGGATACAAGCATACTGAAATCAGTGGGCATGGGTTCAGTATCTTTCAAGTAAGGAAACTGCTCTCATATTAATATAACTGTTGGTTTATGTCTATTTATAAACGCATATTATATTTTTCATTTTAAATGTTAACTGTTTAAAAATACGGTTTGGTTTGCCTAAATGACACAGATTCAGCACTTTATCTGGAAAACAAAAATAGGTGTTTCTATGTCAGTAAAATATTAATTTTCATATTATGATCAGAGGAGATATGTAGAACTTAAAAGCTCTAAACAATTGTAAAAAAAATCTACTTAAATACACATCAACCTCAACCTGCTATATGAGACTGGCATCCAAGTTGGTATCTAAATGGATGAAGCTGTGTTGTTAAAAATTGTTCTGGAGAGTTGGATCAGCTGATCAGGGGCTGGAGGCACAGCAATGCTTAGGGGAAGAACAGAGCCGAGGCTACTATTCTCTCCCCATACATTTCTCATTCATTCCACTTAAGAGACAATGTACATTATGATTACTTTATTAAGAAGATATACAGTGTTTTAATGAACAGGTTGGCCAGTTTCTACTGTGCACCAGTGATGCTGAGAACAGAAACTGAACTTTATTATCCAGGAGGGTATTGGCTCTATAAACTGATAACATCTGAATAGGACTAACCTCTTCAGAAACAGCAATTGCCCTGAGAATCAAAGCAAATCATCAACTTACAGAAGTGCCATTCAGTGTAGTATATTTGTTTCAAGTTGCTAAACCTATTCTTTATGAGAGTTCTGTATTGTCTATAATTATTTATAAATTATATTCCTGCAAGCCTAGTAGATACGCATGCTAAAATTAAAGGAGTGTTTTGCTTATCCTCATTGTGGTAGCTTTGATTTATCAAGGATAAAATGCACAGCAATTTGCTCATGTAAGCTAAAATAAGTTGTTAAAATCTGAAACAATATAATGCCATATTGCTTATTTGGGGTTCTTTTTGTTTACTTTAATATCTAGGTAATGTTGCAATGCAACATAAAAAAAAAAAATCTAACGAGACTAATGAAAACCTCAGACAAATATTTCCCCTTGATTGAATTTTCTGATTATCTTATACAACCAGAACACACTAGGCTCTTTTGCTGTGATGCACAGCAAAAAATGGAGCACTGGAATGTAGCAAAGATACTGCATATATACCATTCATTAAAAAGGACCCCAATGCAAAATGTAACTAAAAAAGCAAATTTATTTTAAGGTTTCTTTAATGGCATTAAATCAACACTTTTTTTTTTTATGAAATGCCCTAAGAATGCTCCAAGCATTTTTAAAGCACGTGAGGTTAAAAGGGGAAAATTTAGAGAGAAACTATGTCGAATAAGCATTTTAATCTATAGAATTTTGGTGATAAGGTAAACAAGTCTTTGATATCATGCTTTAGATACATTCCTAAGAACTAATACTTTTTCAGTATTTAACTAAGAGACTTGTGTACCTTTCCCTGAGAAAAAAAGGGAAAGCGTTAACTGAAGTCAGCATCATCCATTTGAAAATCTTTCTTTCGCAGACCTCCAAATACACCCTGTCTACTGCTTTGCTTTTTTAAAAACAGGAAAGAAGAGCAAAGAGAGGATGCCAACAGAGCAAAGAAAGGATGCCATCAGAGGAGCTTTCTGATTTGGTTTTCTTGACCTATGTGGCTTCATAGCTATTGAATAGTGAAGAAGAGTTTCTTCAAATCTCCTTGACCTTCTCTTAGAAAATTTGAAAGCAGCATCCTTTAGTAAGGTTTCTTGACCAACCTTTTCAAATAAAGGGAGAAATTTCAGCTCTATGGGAATAAATTCAGCAAAGGATTCTGCTGAGATTTCACTGAGAGTTTAATGCCCAGATTTTTTAATCTCAAAGATTCTGATAATAGCTTTTTACCTATTTTCTTGAGTGCCTCTAAAATGTAACTTAATTGATTATAAATTAAGCATAGCTTGGTTCTGTAGGGGCTTTTTAATGTGTAAGTGAAGTTATGGAGACCTTACATTCCACAGGAGGGAGCCTTTCTCCTGCTGAGCTCGGAGCAGGATTTTAGTGTAGGATCTTTTTCTTTTTTCAAATCTGTATAAAAAGATAATGCCCCATACAGAATTTTAAAGCACACTCGAGTAACTTCTAAAAAAAAAAAAAAAAAAAGGACCCACCCCCCCCACTTTTTAATTATAAATGAAACTCTGTGATAAACAAAACTTATGCCATTGAAATACTTGAGAATTTATTACAAAATACTGAAGTGATTTTCAAAGACACCATCTAAATTTTAATCTTCCTATCAATTTTGCACTGAAAACTGTTGGTTTTTTTGTTTGTTTGTGGTTTTGTTTTTGTTTGTTTGTTTTTATTTGGGGGGGGGAGGGTTTGTTTGTGTGTTTTTTTGCATAAAGTAATAGTATGATAAGAAGTTGAAATAGGTTTAAAATATACACGTTCAGAAACAAGAAGCTGTTTTGGAACCCTGCAAAACAGAAGGGACTTTGAAATTCTTCATGTGTAGCTCTTAAGGAATCATTTTGAAATTCATTAACCAGCCTTGCTGAAAAGTGTAGTTTTTTAGTTGTAAACATTAAAGCAGTACTGTCTGAGCTAAGCATTATACAAGCATGCAAGATGTGTTTATTATACTGGCAGAGATTGTGGCAGCCCTGAAAACCTCACATGCATTTGGAAGGATGAACCTAAGTGGACTTCTTGTCCTGAAGGCTGTTCTGAAGCAGGAAATTAAACTTACAAAGGAGGGAGCTTAACTAGTTAAGGCACTCAGGAAACAGGGAGAGGATTAAATTAAATCTTAATAATATTGACAGGTGGCAGCAACCTCCCCACCAAACTCTAAGCTGTGCTCAGTTCTTCCCACAGGACAGGACAGTAGACTTCAAATGGCTTGTTCTGGCAACCCTGACTGAGGTACTTCATCTCCAGTGCATGGACATTTATTTGATCATTCTCCAGTGCTTTGCATTTCCTTTAATAAGAAAACTCTTGAGAGGTTTTAATGAAGCAAACATATTTTGGATTATCCTTTGAGGGTGTTTCAGGACTCTGACAGACTTACGGGTTTTTAAGAGTATACTGAATTACTGTTTGTCTCTAGTTCCTTCCCCTTCTCTTTTTTACATCTCCTGTATCAACATGCTCCTGGGACCTGCTATCTGCTTGCAGGTGATCTCAGCACAGCCATCCATGCAGCACAGAAAGCAGGATTCATATCCTCACCTTATATCCACCTGAATGAGTCCTTGGCTGTGTAAGAAGGTATTTATGAAAGAAATGGCGATCTCTGATTGTGTGAGTTTTTGCTGATCACAAATGCAAGTTCATTAACACCATCACTGACCACAGTGGCCAAATGCATGTTGCCCATGTTGCCCGCATCTTCTGCAACTCTGATAGTTTAAGCACAGCCAAGAGCCAACAGCCAACATCTTTCCTCCAGCTGACAGGACCACCAGTGTCATCACACTAATCCAAACTACAAAACCAAATGCTACATTTTCCCTGCTGTCCTGAGTCACATATCTTAGCAGAGAATTTATGGATTACTGGGTGACTTAGCCAGATACTGTGTTTCTCACAGGTAGCAGTGGCATAATGTGATGTTGAGCTAACTGCAAAATACCCTCCCTTAAGGGATTGGCTTGATATCAGTGTTTCAAATGCAGTCTGGGTAATTACAAGTTGCTGAATCTTCCTGAAACGGTGAGGAGCCATCAGGGAGCTGATCTACCTAGACCAGGTGTAACAGTATGGAGATCAGCCAGGCCACACTTTTTTGACATGAGACAGACACAGACCATGAGCTCAGCTCCAGTGATGAAAGAGTGGTCTGGAAGCCATATATTCCTGTAAAACACGAGGGCTGTGTCTCTGTCTTATCTATGTGCCCAAATACTTGTGCCAGCATGGCCACAAATGTCTTCCTCAGCTGCATAACGTACTGCCTTGGCTGCTCCATTTCTTAATTATCTGGTCTGTTCCTCTGTCTGCTGGGACTTTAATTGATAGGATCACCAAAACAGACTTGAGACCGATGACTACACACATCTGTGGACTTTAATGGGGTCACAGATCCTTTCCTGTTGAAATGCACTAACACAAAATAATCCTTAAAGGGATTATTTAAAATGTCTCGCTTGAGCAGGAAGTTGTAAGGGAGAAAATGTAACACCTGATAAATGATAAGTGAAATGTCACATTATTTTGTGGGCATTTAAATTTTATATATATATATATTTTTTTTTTTTTTTTTTTAAATCTACTAAACTTGAGGATACAAACACCATTTCAGACAAGCCAGTAAAGAAGCACCAGACCTAAAATAATCTAAATAGTTCCAAATGTTTTGGCTGGATGGTATAGTGGATTGTAGAGACCCTGTTTTGTGTGGCAATACTCAACACCTCAAAATGGAATCTGCAGGACAGAGAAAAGAGTGGAACCATCACAGGGCAAAAAGTGGAGAATATGAAGATGCTTATGAGTGGTCTCTAGAAAGACCCCAGTCGATACAGAGATGCAGACCTAAGTCCACTGCTATACTAATGAAGATAATATGATTTTTCCCAGGCTACCTTGGACATCCTCAGCTCTGCGCATGACTGAAAGAGGAGCACCACAGCTTGCCTCTGTCTCACTCTGGCATGGTTAGCTCATTTTTATGGAAATGTGTGCTGTGAGTTTGAGCCAAACTAACTGTTGTGTAAGAGCCTGTGAGTTGCTGTGGAGCTCACAGCTACTCTACAGAATAAGAAGTGGATGGCTTTTGTCCCCAGAGTGCTCAGATTTCTCCAAGAATGAAGATCTCCAATTTACCAAGGAAAATTCTGATAAAAACTCTGAGAGCCTTTCTTCTCTGGATTTTTAATATGTTATCTCTGCATCAGTGATGGGGAGAAAGTAGTTCAAAGAGGTGAAGTGCTCTGGCAGAGATTGTAAGGCAAATTGCTGCTGGAATGTGGATGACCATGCACATTCCAGTAAGCTGTTTCAGCTGAAGTCACTATCTCACAAGTCTTCTAAAGATTTAATAAGGTCTTTCAGAAGCCATCTAAATATTGAAAGTGAAAGAGATGCTGCTGCATATTTTATGAGATATTTTTCAAGTACAGTGATAAAATTTTAAATGCTATTTCATCTTTTTTTTTTTTATTTTCTAGAACCACTGACACAATAATTGTTTCACATCAACCTTAGTCTGAGGATCCATTTAACAATGTGGGGAAGAGAATACAACATATGAGCAACCGAATACTGTTTGTTTCTTAGAAATTTCTCAGAAGGGACATGTGTAAAAGAAGGGTTTTAACCCTTCATATTTTTACATGTTAACTCCTGTCAGAAATTTAGCAATATACACTTAAAACACATATATTACACAATAATATATGAAAACACAGTAAGACCTATTATTTTTAGAGTTCCATGGTTTCCTTTTAGTCCTTTAAAGACTGGCACAAGCCAAAATATTCTATCCAAGTGTTCCTACCTTCCTTGGTTCAAAGTAGTGAGAGATACATCAAAATAGCAGTTGTTTGTTGTTTTCTTTTTTCCAGGGGAAAACCTAATGGACAGAGTTTTGCAGTATACAATAACCTCTGATTAATTAATCTCTTTCTCTAACTCCGTTTAGTATCATCTATTCCTGCTCTCTTCTCCTTACCTCTTCCGTTTCATTCTGCAAAGTAACATCCCACACCTCCTTAATAGTAAAGACAGAGCAAACATTTTCCATATCACTCTCTTCTTACCTAACCTCAAATTTGTTTTATAGCAAACTAAGAATGTAAATGAGACAGTTTGTTTTATAGTCTTACATTTGCTATTAACAGGCGTGCGCCATATATTATCCCTTAATCTGTTTTCTAACATTTTCCAGAACATTAGCAGAGACCCTAAAATGAGTTAATAAGAATAATTCAGGGGACCAGTCAGCAGTGCTTCTGAAAGGGACAGATTTATTGCAAACAGCAACAGGGTCTGCTTGAAACAGAAATACTTAAGGGCCCAATTTATACCTTAAACCCAAACAATTTCCATTGTATTTTTAACAGATCATTAGGAAAACTGAGATGTTATGCTTTTAAAAATTAAAAAGAATTACTACTATTGAAACAGAAATCATTATGTCCTGGTTTCAACTGAAATAAATTGCGTTATTAACAGATTCATGGTCTGGCTGCATTCATCAGCCAGATGAATCGACACAAGCTTCTTCTATAACATATAGGTGGCTTTGAAAATGTGAATGGCCAATGTGAGAAAAAACCACAGCAAACTTTGTCAAGAGCAGTGCAGTGAAGACAGATACTATAGGAAACTCCTCTTTCTGTTTCCATCTTGATTTGATTTTTTTAACACAGAAATGTGTTGATAACTGTATAGATCATCTAAATTAGTTTAACTGAAATATAATTTGTTCCAAAATGATAACATACCCAAAGCAAAAGCGCTTCCCCCACACTTCCCATTTTATTTAATGGAATAATATTTTGCATACTGATGAGGCTGATGAAATCATTAGTCTTGCTTTTCAACTAAATGAGTTCCCTTGCAGAGGTGTTTGTAAAGCAGAGGCTCAAGCACACACAGGTTCTGATTTTGTACAGTATATTATAACAGTAACTGAAATTTCATCTTTTCTGTGTGTACTATAAAGTTAACTGTAAGTAAAATTCAGTCCCTGTATTGTCACCAAATCTACCTCTCATAAGCTGAGAATGGAATGATTATGGAATGATTATATGGAATATGGAATGATTAAAATCATAGAATCATAGAAAGTTAGGTGTTCAAAGGGACCTCTAGAGATCACGTTCAAACCCCTGCCAAAGCAGGATCACCTAGGGCATGTCTCACAGGAACACATCTAGATCGGTTCTGAAGGTCTCCAGAGAAGGAGACTCCACAACCTCTCTGGGCAGCCTGTTCCAGTGCTCCATCGCCCTCAGAGTAAAGACATTCCTCCTCATATTGAGGTGGAACCTTCTATGCTCAAGTTTATGCCCATTGTTCCTTGTCCTGTTTCTGGGCACTACAGAAAAGACATTGGCTTCTTCCATTTGACACCCACCCTTCAGATATTTATGGACATTAATAAGGTCCCCTCTCAGTCTTCTCTTCTCTTCTCTTCTCTTCTCTTCTCTTCTCTTCTCTTCTC
>JANVCC010000130.1:10086697-10135320 GCA_025345505.1 Todiramphus chloris collaris | reverse complement strand
TCTCTTCTCTTCTCTTCTCTTCTCTTCTCTTCTCTTCTCTTCTCTTCCCTTCTCTTCCCTTCTCTTCTCAAGACTAAGCAGTCCCAGTCCCCTCAATCTTTCTTCATAGGGGAGATGCTCAAGTCCCTTAATCATCCTCGTAGCTCTCTGTTGGACTCTTTCCAGTAGATCCCTGTCGCTCTTAAATTAAGGACCCCAAAACTGGACAAAGTATTCCAACTGTGGTCTCACTAGGGCAGAGTAGAGGGGGAGGAGGACCTCCCTACACCTGCTGGGCACAGTTTTCTTGATGCACCCCAGGATGCCAATGGCCTTTCTGGCTGCAAGGGCACATTGCTGTCCCATGGATAATTTGCTGTCTACTAGGACTCCAAGGTCTTTCTCCATGGTACTGCTTTCCAGTAGGGCAGCCCCTAACCTGTACCAGTGCCTGGTGTTATTCCTCCCCAGATGCAGGACTCTACACTTGTACTTACTGAACCTCATGAGGTTCACCTTTGCCCAGCTCTCCAGCCTGTCCAGGTCATGTTGGATAGCAGCACAGCCTTCTGGTGTGTCAGCCACCCCTCCTAGTTTTGTAACATCAGCAAACTTGCTGAGGGTATGCTCTATCCCCTCATTCGGGTCACTGATGAAGATATTGGGCAAAACTGGACCCAGTACTGATCCCGGGGAACATCACTGGCCACAGGCCTCCAGCTTGACTCTGTGCCACTGATCACAACCCTCTGTTGATGTTGAGCCAATTTTCAATGCACCTCACAGACCAATTGTCTATGCCACGTTTCTTGAGTTTTTCTATGAGGATATTATAGGAGACAGTATCAAAAGCCTTACTGAAGTCAAGGTAAATGACATCCGCTGCTCTCCATCTACCCATTTGGATATGGCTTCATAGAAGGATATCAGATCAGTCAAGTAAGATTTCCCTTTGGTAAATCCATGTTGGCTACTCCTGATAACCTTCTTTTCTTCCATGTGTTTAGAGATGGCTTCCAGAATGAGCTGCTCCACCACCTTTCCAGGGATGGACATGAGGCTGACTGGTCTGTAGTTGCCTGGGTCTTCCCTCTTGCCCTTTCTGAAGACTGGAGTGACAGAATAAAACCAAAATAAAACCAAAATCTAACACAAATCAGGAATTATCAACGGAACATAAACTTGCTGCTCTGAAGTACAAACTTATTAACAATGATTAACAATATTTTAGTTACTGCTGAGCAGTGCTTACACAGCATCAAAGCCTTTTGTGCTCCTTACACTCCCCTGCCAGTGAGCTGGCAGAAAAACTGAGTGGTACTTAGCTGTCTACTGAGGTTAAACCATGACATATGGCACTTATTTAACTACATTTTGAATCTGAAGCCAAAATCTAAGAGCAGTAAAGGGGATAAGTGGCTTATTATAGTCAATTTGATGTAGTGTCAGTGAACAGTAGTGGAATGGTCTCATAACAAATTTAAGCAAAAGTAGTATAATTAAGGTCAATTGATATGAATGTATGAACGATTGATCTCACGTGACTCAATTAACTTTGTATCTCTTATGATGACTTATTTCATAGAAATAATGGTGTCTGTGTCCTATACCTGGGCTTCTGCAGGGTCGTCTGACCTGGTTAGCTCAAGATGAATAATGTGAAATCAGTATAGCACATATCAAGTAATTGTCCAAGTCAGAGGTACAAAACTGTAATTGTGCATGGAGAATTTTCTCTCATGGTCTGCTCTGGTGAGTCCTTGGAATGATAAATACTTGAAGGAAATCTACTACTTCTTTGTCAATTAAAGATTTCAGCAAGTCTTTTAAAAATTAAGGAGGCAAGTCTCCAATCCAAAGCAATTTCAGGCACTTCATAATCTGAATCCATTCAAACAACATAGTCATACCTAAAGCCAAATGTTACAATATTAAGACAATATATTACATTTACAGAATTAGTATGAAAAACTAAGATGCTATCTAGATGCCCAATTCCCTCAGCAGCACCCCTGTAACAGAGGAACACTGATGATCTGTTCAATCCAAACCATTTTGGTTTTCTTCCCAGTTTGGCTATGATGAGTACTAACAGTGATGAGATACTTTGCAGTGCTACCTGTGGACTTGGACCTTTCTAGTGTCGTATTACGAGTACTACGTGAACAAAAAGAAGATTCATGCTCTAATAAAAATTTCTAAATACAGCCTCCTTGGCTCTGTCCCATTATTTATCTGGCAATAGGAGAAAGCGTTTTGGGATCTCAGATTCTTATTTTGGCTTATACAGAAATAAAATACATGTGGGTGGATGTGAAGAACCCATAATGTGTAAGCTGCTTACTAGGAATACACTGATTTATGAGGAAGGAAATACTTTAGCAGCTGTGATTTATTTCCCATTTTAGATATTTATATGTCTGGTTCAGAAGTTAACTGGATGTAATCATTAAATGCCTTTGTTTCAAAAGGGCAGCAGCCTAGGGCTGTGTACCTAGTATTTATGGATCCAGCGACTGCACACACAAATCATGTACCTCTGTTGAATCTAGATTTAACCTGTTTAACATTTTTCTAACTCGCTTGCTCACTCAGATTCAATCCATGCACAGGACCCTATGCAGAATATACTGAAACCCTCTGGATTTTGTGGATTGCAGGAACTCGTTCACATGGAGAAAAAAGTGGGGATGTAGACTATGGGGCGACGTCCATGACAAAGCAGTGGGAGTTCTGGACATTTTAAAGTGGGAGTTCTGGACATTTTAAAGTGCCTAAGACTCCTAAAATGATTATGTGTCTGCACAACTCTGACATTTGTGGGTGCCTCCATTTCTGCCTACGTCCCTCCTGATATGACAGCTTCCTTGGTCAGTGTGGTCATGATGGGAATTTCAGTATCTACCATATGAACTGATCCCCAAGACTGACTTTATGATAACTGGAATGAAACAGATACTTCCACTCATTCACAGGTTCATGTCTAAAATGAAGTACTTGAGTCGTTGTTTAGACATTCCTGTTTCTCTCTGTTTACTATAAGGGACATCAATAAAAATGAAGACTTAAGCCTTGTAGAAAGCTGAAGTTAGCAAGATGAAACCTACAGCGAGTGGCAGTTTCCTAGCAAAGCACACCTAGCATCCAGATACACCGGAGAGCCAAAATGCCTGAAGGCCCAGGGTGACTGGTAAGTTAAAATGTTGGGCTTCTTACAAAGTATGATTGTAGCTACTTAAAAATCTGTATCAGAAAGGAAAGAATAGCTATGACATCTGTGACAGTTAAGAGGAGTACCTGCGTACAAGAGCTCATGGTGTGCTCAGCTTTAAACAGATGAATAATTAGATTCCTCTTCAGCAAGGTACAGAAGCACACATTTAGCAGTAACATCAGCATTGGCCAATGCACTTTAAGACAATTTGCACAAAGTTAGGTAAGTGGCTTAAGTACTTTGCTAAATCACAGCCACAAGGCAACAGACAATACCCACTTTACATACTGTACTGCTAATAGCTTTTCTGGTCTCTGTAATGGAGTTCTAAGGGCACAAAAGACAATTAAAGTAAAAAAAATAAACAACAAAGCACTTAGTGCTGCAGTATTATATCGTCCCATGATGGAATTCCTGTAAAAGGGCAGCTAATCAGTTTATCTACTTCTAGGAAAGAAAATCTTTTTAAAACATAAACAAAACCCAACCCCACAAAAACCCCAGATGGCAATTTTGTCTGGTCACTATGTAGAAGTACATGAGTAGTTTACAGCTGTACAACGTAAGGCACTGTCAGACTCACTTTTTAAACAGTGGTACAGTTATAGAAGAGATGATGTTAAAAGACAAGTAAAACATGAGAAGCTAGTTAAAAAGATGAAACTCTTTTGTCTCTTGTCCCATTACCATTAATTTAACCGTTCATCATAAGGTGAAGAAGATATATTGACCTTCCTGAGGCCTATGAGCAGACTGCCATTGATTGTGACAGTACCACAGCATAAAGTTCTATCTCATAAATATTTCTTAGAAAAAAATGACAAGAGGATTAACGACAGACTATATCAAAGACTGAGTAGATTTCTATCTTTCTACTCTATTTCTGTTCTATTCTATTGTATTCTAATTCTATTTGTATTTCTATTCTTTCTTTCTATTCCACTCAAATACCAGTTTCAGTAATGTAAATGTTATTTATTAGAAAAGGAGGAGGATAGCTTTTAACTGAAAAGGTATATTGCTATGTCGATTTTACTATAAAGCTATTATTTTTTCATCCTCTTAAAACTGCCATTGGTGTTAACATTGAAGGGGTACCATAAACATATTTTTGTAAGTATGGTCATAAAAGGTGTGCCTAAGCTAAACTGAACTTTCTCTCTGTGTAAAAAAATACAATGGACACTATGAAAACCAGGCAAGAATAGTGCAAATAAAACCACTGCTCTATACATGATACAGCCTAACAAGGTTGTGTAATATAATTTAAGCCTGACAGTGTTTATGGCAGTGCAAAGGTGGGCGTGTTCTTCATGGTTCTTGCCTTAAATACCCAGTTTTAAATGACTTTCAGTGTTAGATCATTTTTTTCCCAATGACACTGCAAAGCTGGGCAACAGCCTGAGTATCTCCAGCAGTTCCTCCTTCCAGGCAGCCAGGTCAGCAGTCGGTCAGTGAAGCTTTTCTTATCTTTCCTTTTCCTGCAGTCCCCTGTGCCCAGGCCTGCTGCAGATACTGAGCAAAACTTTGGCCTCATGCCACCACCAGGGAAAGGAAAATACACGTGGTGAGACAGTGAGAGGTTAAATAACCTCCAAAGAAAAATCCAGAGTCAGGCACTTATTTTTCAAGGCTTTTCATTAGGGCTTTTTTTTGTATTTGTCATCCAGAAAATAAATCTTTGGAATAACCAAGCAATGGTTTCTCTGCTGTGACCAGCCCAGATGGGAGAGGATGTGCATTTGTTCTGAATTTCTCTTTTAATTCAACTCACTTTTCCCTTTAAAAGCCCACCTGAAACAGTCAAGTAACACAACTGGCTTGTAAGCCCTTTTATGATTGTGCCTCTCATCTGCCATTGCTGCTAATATTGTATGACAGAGTCCTGTTAAAGTTTAGCTATGTATGGATAGTTTCATTATCGGTGAGGAATATAAAATCGCGGATCCCAGAGGGTGGTTATATTATTGCATCATGTGTTTACTACCTAATGTATGTTTTTCAATAAAGCTTTTTTTTTGATGGTATTAACGATCACCTTCACAGTAAACACGTCTTTGTCGTCGGTCCCCACGTTGTAGTTGCACAGGCACCATACAGTGTGAAATAGATTTTTGAGGTGTTCAAGAACTCCCCAGCGGAGCTGTTATTTCTGTAGTCATTTTATGTCACCTCTTAAACCTGTTCAAACTAGAAAATCTGTGTCTCAATGTAAAGCCAACTCACCCCCTTTTTTCACAGCAGTCTAAAGGTCTTTCCAGCCTTAAAGAATCTTATTTGGAGAACTAAATGACACTCAGTCCCATGCCTCAAACCAACATTTGTTTTGAGAAGTTTATCTAGAGGTTAAATGTTGTTTTGAGGCAGTTTCTAAAAGTTGTTCAAGGGGTGCAGTGCTAGAAATAGTCTGGATGAAGCTGGATTAATGGACTGAGTGCAGGTGGGATATTCAAAGTCAGAATGTACCAAAAAGAATCATCAGACCCTTGGTTGGGCATAGAGCAATGTGTTTGTATAGGTAATTTGGCTTTGAAGTCTTGTAGATTTAATCTTCCATTCTATTTTATATTTAAAATGTCATCTGAATTTTACTGGTATGCTGTAAACATTTAATCTGACTTTCATCACTGAGAACACACTGCTGGTTATTTAGGGCTTAGTTAGTTTCCAAGAATTGCTTTATGTTCCTGAAGATTACTGGCCATATTCAGTCAGCCTAAATTCTACCTTAGCCTCTAAGTCTAGTGTTTCTAACAGCCTGGATCCTGAAAGCTCACAATTCAATGTCTTTCACCCTGTGAATTGCTTTGTCCACCTACCTAGGTCCAATTTCTGCCTTCAAAATATTCCCCTTTCTTCTTTCAAACTAGAAAGAAAAACATGGTCCCTATAAGTAACTGCTTCTTGTAATCTGTGCATCCACCATGAATAATTGTGTCCATGAAGTAGTACAAAGGATTCATTTGTAGATCTTAAAAAAGAAGTT
Source organism: Todiramphus chloris collaris (assembly GCA_025345505.1). Classification (NCBI taxonomy): domain Eukaryota; kingdom Metazoa; phylum Chordata; class Aves; order Coraciiformes; family Alcedinidae; genus Todiramphus; species Todiramphus chloris. The sequence goes on along the minus strand of JANVCC010000130.1, from coordinate 10,129,141 downwards.
TCTTCAAGAGGACCGAGAGGGCTAAAACAGATGAAAGCAGAATAACAAAAAAAAAGGCTTTCTGTTCCAGATCTACAGAGATTACCAAGAAAAGGCAATAATAGTTTTTCAGAATCTGGTACAGGGTAAAATTAATTTCCACTAATACAGCTCTCCTAAAGCAAAGTTTCTAGTGAATCACAGCTGATCAGTAATCTTGAGTTGGTTTGGAAGTCACTACTCAGGGAAGTTTGTGTGCAAGGGGACAGAGGCAGCATCAGCTATAGTGGGTGGCTTTTACTGTGGTGTGGCTCACAGAGAGACTTTCCATTATTGGAAAGAGAAGCAGAATTTCACAGTGAAAAATGAAAAGATTTTATTTATGTTAGAAAGCATGGCATAAACAGGATTTCAGTTTCCCAGATCATTTGCATAGCACCATGTAAAATAAATCCAGTTGCAGTACTGAAAATCCCATGGGCAGCCCCTTACTCCTTATTTTCTAAGATTCTTCAGATAAGCTTTGTTAGTAATGGTGGGAGGATTTATGTTTGGTTTTGTTTGTTTTTTTTTTTAAGATACTTTCATCTTGCATAGATAGGTCTGGAAAAAACACAAGGAGGCAGGCTGCTAGATGTCAGATGAGGAGAAGCAGAAGGTGGCTGAGTCATCTACCAGAGTTTCTCCTTAGATAACCTCCAAAACACTTCTAGTTTTCTAAGGAAAAGACTACAAAGATGTGATTGCTCAGTAAGAGGGTGGTATTTGAAATCATGAACAAAATATTTTGTAACTTCTATGAAAAAATCTGAAAAATGAAAAATGAAAAAAGGATACTTTCGTTTAAAAAAATGGCTTTGTTCACTCATCATGCAATTGGAGAATTAGCTACCACTGGCAAAACTTCACTTAAGGGAAAAAGTCACCAGCTTCATTACAAGAGCTCTTCCACTGCTCTTTCCTTAATTTCTTAGTAGAAAACAAAACCCCAGGAAATATATGAATTGGCATGTCAAATTGCAGTATGGGGTAGTGACATCAAGTTGTGCTGCTTGTGTAGGAGACCGGTGTTCAGAAATGACACTGAGAACTTCAGAACCTTGGTTGAAGGACATAGAGTCTTTCTCTAAATCGTAGCAAAGGCAACGGACCATGGACTTGGACCTTATGAACAACTGAATCACAGAATGTTTTGGGTTGGAAGGGTCCTTTAAAAGTTATCTAGCCCACCCCCTCCCTGCAGTGAGCAGGGAGATCTTTAACTAGATCAGGTTGCTCAGAGCCCCGTCCAACCTGACTTTGAATGTTTCCAGGGATGGGACTTCTACCACCTCTCTGGGCACCCCGTTCCAGTGTTTCACCATCCTCAGTGTAAAAAATGCCTTCCTCATATCTAGTCTAAATCTACCCTCTTTTAATCTAAAACTATTACCCATGTCCTATCTCAACAGGCACTGGTGAAAAGCCTGTCCCTGTCTTTCTTATAGGCCCCCTTTAAGTACTGAAAGGCTTCAATAAGAACTCCCCAGAACTTTCTCTTCTCTGGGATGAACAACCCCAAACCTTCTCTGGGTGTGTGCTTGACCATCCTTACACTTTCTTCCCATGACCTGGTTTAACTGAAAATGAAAACCATGTGGAACTTGAGCTATGTAACTTCTCTGGGCTTTTTTCTTTCCCAGACAGCTAGGAAAAAGGAAGGAGGGCAGCAAATTATGTTCTTCTTACTTAATGGGAAACAGTCTAGGTGTGTTTGTGCTAGAACGAACACTTCTGGCTAATCTCTTATGGACTATGGAGGATGGTAGAAAAGCCAGGATTTTGACTCAAAAACATACCAGATCACTGAGAAAACCAGATTTTCCAAGTACTTGGAAAGAGATAAGGATTTTATGGTGAATGTTTCTCCTGCTTCTTTTTAGTGGTCAGATTACAGAACTTGATTTCCTGTTAACTTCATTCAGTATAAGGGCCAAATTGAACTCCTGTCACTGTAACAAATCTGAGAAATTGAGAAGAATGCACATTTCTTCCTTTTATATCTAGTGAAGGAAGTAACAAAAAGGCGAAGACAAAAATGTGAAAGATGCGGGGGAACATAGCAATAAATTTTAAATAAAAGTAGATTCTGAATTCCCAGTCTATGAAGGGAGAAGAATCTGATTTAATGGGTACCTTGGTGTGTGCAGCTGTATTATACTAGCATGGTTTAAAGCAAAATGAATTGATCCAGAATTGAAGGCTTCCAGAGTTAAATATCACTTTTAGAGGGATTTTAATTTGTCCAGTAAGCAGGAGTAAATGACTGGCTTAGAGCCTGGAAGACAAGTCCATTGCTAAAACACTGTGAATAGGACTTGGGTGTAAAAGATACTTTTCGTAGTCCCTCTTTCCATCATCAGCAAGCTCCTTCCACTTTCAATTCCCCTGTTTGACACTTGTCAAACAAAGTGTAATTCACAAGTCAACACGTACAGTACAAAGAGATCTAATTAATGAGATGGCAAAACGAACTACCAGGACTATAGATGCTTAAATAAGTAACTTCTAGCGTACACTTAATGCTGAGATGTGTACCAAAGGATTTTTATTACCTACTTCTCACCAAGTATGAGTACTTCTAGTGCACGCTTAACGCTGAGATGTGTACCAAAGGATTTTTAATACCTACTTCTCACCAAGTATGAGTAATTTCAACCACAGTATGTCAGGGGCCCACTCTCTTCACTGTGAATTACAGAGTGCAATATAACACGTTATTCCCTCTTGCTGCCTGCTTGCAATTACCTCTAATTATTTGGGATCACTCAAGTACTACATTTCATGTGAATCATAGTTGTTCAATTGTTATACTGCAGTAGGATGAACTAGATCAAAAGATCTCTTTTTTTTCTGGACAGGCAAAGAAAGAATAGACTTAAAATCCACAGAGGTTGGAGAGATGCTGGCCATTGATTCCAGCATGTGTTAAATTAAAAAACCTGTGGAAATTATGCATCCAGTTCAGGAGCTTTTGCAAATATCACTAGGCATCTGCCTGAATCTTTAAATGTCAAGATACTTGTTGTAATTGTGATTATCAGTGAACTGCCCAAGATAAACTGGGAAAAACAGGGTACCAAATCTCAGCTCCTGTGTATTCCAGGCTAGTGCTTTAACAACCTTTTCTCCTTTAACACATGCAGACTTGGAGTACATATGTACTGAGACAGACAGAAATTTAATATAATATTTAATTTAATATATGCTATCAATATGATTAATATTCATATTAAAAGTTAATTTAATATAAAATAATCTTAATTTTAAAAAATCTTGATTTAAACAGTGCTTGCTGTAGTTGAACATGAGGTATGTTACAGTTTTTTAGAGATTAAAGCATCACAATATCATGTAATTTTTCAGGCACAGAAGGTTTGCATTGCCTTGGTAACAGGTAGCTCTCAATTGCTTTCAGCCAGTTAAATGACTTCTTAATTTTCAGTTGGTTGCTGGGTTGCTGCCGACAGTATGATACAAAATCTGCTTCGTGACTACACAGCTGAACGTAAAAGTAGATAGTATTACTTAAAATAAGTCTGCAAAAGGACACCTTATATATGCCTCTGATTAAATAATTTGAGATGATTTTCCCGTTGGTTTTAATCAGCACATATGAAATCTGCCACTGGGTGGTGAGAAGGAAGGAGACACTGCTGAATATTCTGTAGAAAAGCTTTATGTGATAAGCCTGGAATGCAAGTTTCTTGGGGAATATATTAGGAAGAATCTTGCTCATGTTTCTTTTCTGAATTTCAAACCGAAATGCTATGCCTGCTAGATCTGCAGAACTCTGTGAGAAAGAAAAACTAGACAGTAGCTAACTTGCAACACAACAGTGGGTGTGATGCTGGCTAGTTTGCCCTCTGTAGCCTTTGCACTGCCCAAATGATTCTGAGCATCCAGGCAACAAATGTACCCAGAAGCCTTTGGGAACAAGTGTGCTCGGCTCTGAAGGTGAACGAGCAGATGTAGTGGCTGTTCTGCTGTGAACAAAAGATGTTTGCTCCATGTACAGATGCAGGGCTCAGGAAGTTGAAGTTATAAACCAACTGTTGTAAACCAACCTTAATTTAATTACATTAGGTTCCCTACTGGCCCTACACTTGTCAGTGCAGTGCTGTATGTCAGTTCCATCGACCTCTTTCTACCCAAAACGATCTGCTGTGGGGAGACATGCGCAGCCCCTCGTGGGTACCTGGGGTGGCAGGAGAGCAGCGGCCATACAGCCCGTCTGTGGGAATGCAATACTCCACTCTGTCTGTTTTGGGAGGGAGGTTGCCCATTACCAGTTACAACTGGTAATGCTGAGAAGAAAGTAACAACAACAATGACATTTGACCTTTTACAGGATTAAACGGTCACCAGGGGAATCCTGAGACATTTTTAAGAAAAGGAAGCAGGCTGAATTATACCTGAAGCATGAAAATTTGTAACAAGGGGAACAGACCTTGATGTGAGAAGTGATACCAAAACATGAGTCAAATTGAACACAGGTTTGGGACTGCCGGAAGTCTCCCTGGTTTGAGCACCTACGCTCACAGAGAAGGGTGTGGGTGCCCATAACCACACGTCTTGTGCAGGAGGCTGGGAGCTGCATGGGTGATTAACTCTGTGAATATATGGTGGGGACACACTGGAGTTTTATAACTTTTTGATATTAATTCTAGGAGGTTGTTTAGAAAATATAAGGTGTTTACTGACATTATTGAAGTGTCCAGTACTGTGCTTTATTTGTTGTACTGCTGATACTGATCTTGAATGCATAGATAATTCACTGCTGGTTACTTTTGTGTTATCAGTAAGTAAATTTTTTTCATCAAATCATTTGAGTGGAACAATTTTTCCCTTGTGACAACTCACCTTCTAAATATGAAGTTTCAGAACTAAAATATAAATAAAAATAGAAAATAGAAATTGCTAACAGGCATACAATCTGAATTTCAGGAAAAGCACTACTAACACTATTCGGTTAACAAAATTCCACAAGAATAAGGGGAAAAAAAAAAAGGGTGTGGAAGCCAGGGCATTCTGTTGCCAGGGCATTCTGTTCAACAGTGATGGAAAATTACAATCCTATTTCATATTTACAACAAACAAATAGGTACTACATTAAAGTCCAGCCCTAAACTTGGAACACAGATCTCTCTCCCTTGCCCACAAAAATATCTGAATGATTAATTAGTGAAAAAAGATAGAACAGAGTCCTAGCTTTTAATGAGTAATTTCTGTTTGAATAAAACCGTAGACCTATACAACACGATAAATGTTGTACTATGTGGTTTGCCCAACTTTACATGTATCTTCAAAATATTTTCTTGACATTCAAAGAAATTTCTCTATGTTTTAAAACAAATTCTGGTTCCTCTCTGATAAAGTAATCAGGGAAAAAAATGTGTTACATCTAAGCTTAAATTATCACAGCACCTTGCTAACTTAATTATTTCTGTACCGTACTTTGTAAATTAATTAAATTAGAAGGCAGTGTATGAAAGAAATTACTAGCTTTTTTCTTAAGTGTGGTTTTGGAAATACTGTGCCTTTTTATTGTGTGAAGAACAATAAAATATACAGTACTTTCTTTAAAAAATGCTTTGTGAGAATTATTTGAGATTTAAATGCAGAGCAACAGAACCTAGCAGTCAGCTGATCACTTCTCTAGTCCTACTGCCCACACTACTTCTGATACAAGCCAGGATGCCGTTGGCCTTCTTGGCCACCTGGGCACACTGCTGGCTCATATTCAGCTGGGTGTCGACCAACAGCCCCAGGGTCCTTTACTGCTGAACAGTTTCCCAGCCACTCTTTCCCAAGACTGTAGCAGAGCATGAGGTTGTTGTGACCCAAGTCCAGGACCCAGCACTTAACCTTGTTGAACCTCATACCACAGGCCGATCGATCCAACCCATACAGATTCCTCTGGAGAGCCTTTCTAGCGTCAAGTGAATTGACACTCTCCCTAACTTGGTGTCACCTGCAAACTTACTGAGGGTGACCTTAATCCCCTCGACCAGACCATTGATAAAGATACTAATGAGAACTGGCCCCAGTATTGAGCCCTGGGGAACACCACTTGTGACCCACTGCCAACTGGATTTAACTTCTCACCACAACTCTTTGGGCCCAGCCGTCCAGACAACTTTTTACTCCATGAAGAGCATGCCCATCCTAGCCATAAGCAACCAGTTTCTCCAGGAGAATGCTGTGGGAAATGGTGTCAAAAGCTTTACTGAAGTCTAGGTTAGTCAAGCAGGACCTGACTTTTATAAACTCATGCTGACTGAGCCTGATCACCTGGCTGTCCTGTATGTGCCATGTGATGGCACTCAAGACGATCTGCTCCATATCTTTTCCCAGCACCAAGGACAGACTGACAGGCCTGTAGCTCCCCAGATCCTCCTTCTTGTAGATGGGCATCACATTTGCTAATCTCCAGTCCATTTAGACCTTCCCAGTTAGCCAGGACTGCTCATCAGTGATTGCAAGTGGCTTAGTGAGCATTAGTTTCCCAGATCAGGTGCTTTTCTAGCACACTGAGCTTGCTCCTGAGGCGGGACAGAAAGGAGAGGTGACCTGTAAGAGGCCAGACCACTTACAGCCATCCTGCATTTCATCTCATCTTATTTGTCCATGTGTGTTTATGGTAACAAGTCAGCAAAGAATGTGTGCGGACAAGACCTGACAGAAAGGACTAAACCTATGGGATGTGACTTGCTGAGACCGATGTCTTGTCATCAGTAATAGCATGGCCTCTGGAGAGTGCGGCACCTCAGAAGTGGTCCTTTAGTGTTGATAGATAAGAAAAAATTCCAGGCATTCAGTCCTTACACACAAACCAATTTAGCATTCATTTACACTGTGACTTTAGATCTATCCCCAGACAGAAGTTGGGTTCAAGAGGGAATAATTCTATGTAGAAGAGGGAACATCTGGTGGAGTCAAGTACTGCATGCAGCACTGCTCTTTTACAAAGAGCAGACATGGAACCCTGCTTCCTGCTGTGTTCAGGCAAAACAAAACTGTTTACATGCTCATGCTTTCAAGGCTTTGGCAACAATTTGGTTCAGAAGCTTTGACTCTCTTATTTTGCTGCCTGTGACTTTAGCCTAGGCCTTTGGTTGCCTCTTGGTTCTCTCGATTAGCTGTCACATTGACGGGGGTACAGGGAAAGGTCTCTACTCAGACCCTTCATAGGTCTCTGTTTTGGATTTCGGTTGTTATTGTGGCAGCCAATTAGAGCAGGCTCAGTCCTATGTGAAAAGTGTTATGGCAGAAGCAAAATGTATTAAAAAGGAAGAATGTGAGCAGGTGGGTTAGGAGAAGGAAGGTCTGATAGCTACAACCATTCTATACTGATGCTTATTTGCCCTCTTTTGAACTGGGTCTGATGCTACCTGGTTCGAGAAAAGGAACTGTTTTTTTAAATACTCAAAAGTAAGATTACCACTTCCGGTGCTGTTTATCTCAAGCTGTAAAGCTACCTTGTATTCTACAAAGACATTTCTTAATCTTTGTTCTTTTCTTTTGCTCTCATTTCTGTTAATCAATTGCTCCTTATGTAACATATACTGTAATAAAAATACATGACACAGACTGCTGCAAGCAACAGATCACGAACCCTTTGGACCACTCATCTTGCACTTGCCAGTCAAGAAGCATTTTGCTTAAATAATGTGCATTGTGTTCACTCTCTCTTCAATTAGAGTAACCAGGTAAGGTAATTGGGCACCTAGCAAAAGCGGCAGCTGCAGGCAGTAATCATAGCTCCAGCATCTGCTCCCATGGCAACTGATGTGTTTACATTCACAAAAGTACACGACATCATCTTCCTTCTACACAGTGGAGAAAAGAAAGGTTTTCGAGCTACAAGGAAAGAGAGGTATTTACAAGGATAAATGTTTAAGCAAGTGGTTGGGAGAAACAGTGTTTGTTCTTTGGAGTGAAAGCTTAAGAGGATAATGGGTTGCTATCAGACAGCAATTAAGCATCTTTACCTCCTGAACAAAGCATGCAGGAGGCAGCTCTCAGAAGCAGATCTCATGCCCTTTAAACTAAACCACCCAAGAGAAAGATGAGGCAGGAGGGATTCTAGAAGTTACTGGTCCAACACTGTAGCACTGTTTCTGCAGATGTGGCACCAATGTGGTTTCAGAGGCACCGTGCTTATAGAATGCTTTTTTTTAGGAGTTATAAAGTATTCATTCAAAGATGCCATGGAAAAAAATGTCATCACTACCAGCTTTGCCTGAGAAGTTGTATTAAGATTATACACATCAGCTGAATCTACTTGTGTGTTGCCAAGTGGCAGAAAGGGGCGGGTGGAAGCTTAGGGCCTAAGCTATGTTTGTATAGGGAAAGGAGAGGCTCTTTTACCTTCCTTTCCCTTCACGAGAAGTTGGCATCCTCTGCTTCTCCTGCAGTTCCGAGGCAGCTAGTGCATAAGCACTACTCTATTTTTCCTTTCTGTGCATACTGTGAATTTAAACAGGGGAGTGACTTGACCATGCTGGGAACTGAAGACAAAGGTACATCTGATCATGTGGGTGGGTTAGGGAAAACAAGTACAAAGCAAGCACAGCTGAAATTGCAGGAAGACTACTCAAATGTAGTAGAGTTGACATTGCTTGAATTCTCAGGTGGAAAATATGGGCATAAAAGAGCCTTAAGCTCGAGAGATATTTCTGTAATATTCTTTTAAAAAATGGTGCTCGGAGTGAGTGTCTCACGAAAACACAAATAAGCATTAAGAAATACCAGTCCTGTAGTTGTTAGACTTCTCTTTTCATTCTAAGAGCTGTTCATCCTAATGAACACTTGTTCCTCTGAACTGTGGCTCTTGGTTGACTCAGAACAGATTCCACTCATTAGAGCAACATACCTTGAACAAATAATTTATAAATACTTCCTCATCCACAAATTCCTGGACTGATGAAATAAGCAGTTAAGACACTTTCGACGTTCAGTAATGAGCTGTGAATCCTCAAAGGAAATATTTAAACAGTGCAGCTTAAGTTGAATACATTTTCTTCCCATTACCACGCATTGCTCAGGCTTGGAGAAACACGTATTTGACAGTCGGACTAAATTTGGCACTTCTAAACCAGGACATGTGACAGAACTTAAAGCTTGTGGTCTGTTTAGGGCTACAGGTTATCCCAAAGTTATAAAACATGCAGACCTGATAGGATTCCAATATTCTACATTCTCACCTGGTAAAGGAGGAAGAAATAGTATGTCTCTCTATCTATCTATCTGGTAGCAGTATTATGAAGAAAGATATTAAAATGTCTTCGTTTAAGACTGTGAGTTATGATTTAAGCCCTGGTGTTGCAATGAGATCCACTCTACACATACGTGGATTCACTTATGCCAGTGGGTCTGTGCTGGGGTGATGGGCTCTGTCTGCAGAGATTGCACTGACAGAATGCATTTTAAATTTTCTGATGTTTCTTCAGATAAACAGCTATATTTTGGCCAAATAGATGGGAGTACTACAATAGAATTAAGCACATGAGGATTTTACTCTACAGAAATCACCCCTGGCTCCGTTGCTGGTCTTTTGGGTGAAGTGGTGCATGCTTTTTTGCTTCTCTGCCTCTTTCTCAGTTTCCCCATGTGTGAAATGCTGCTAGTCTAGTTAGTACTGTTTAAGCAAACTAGATACACTGTAAAGGTGTCTGACTTTTTTGCCCAAATCATCTGCAATTTTGAGATTATCATGACAAAAACTGAGCTCCTTTTTAGATTTAATTTCTGCTATCAAAGGTGCTTTGCTGCAACCCTTCAGAAGAGCTGTGACAGGCTTGGCTTAGTTAATGCTCATAAAACATGAGTTAAATAGAAGTAATATTAAATGAAAATGTTAGATGTGGTACCACATGTAAAGGTAATAGAAGGCGTTAATATATCTATCAAAATTTTTCCTTTATGTGCTAATCACTTTGTTAAAAGATTATTCCAGTACAGGTTTGGGTTTTTTTTAAAGAAACATTCACATAGAGAGCAGATTCAGTTATTTCTGCTTCACTATTTCCATGCAGTCTCAGTGGGAATGTCACTGCACAAAGAGGTATGGAAGTGTTTTATGCTATTATGGGGGACTGAATCTGTCACCTTATTTAGGCAAAGACTTAAGATGGGCCAAAAAAATGCCTTCTTATTCTCTGTTACATGATGGACACTAGAGTAATCTGGAAAAAAAAAAAAAAGAAAACTAAAATTCTAGAAACTAAATTCTAACAGAGTAGTTTGCTCTATTAAAATGTAAATATTTTGCAAATGGTATGGCTTTACCAGTTTCATTTTGGAACAGAAAATTTGTGATAATTCTAAATAGTCTTCTTCAAGCATTTTCTAGATAAAATCTGTACACGATTTCCTTATAATTTCTTTTACAGATAAAAGTATTCTAAAGCAAATAAAGTAAAAGAAGGTCAACAATGGAAAATGTTGCTTGACAATGCCTTTTGTTGTTTTGAATGCCAGTTCTGAATAGAAAGTATTTCAGATTTTAAATTGTTCTGTGAAAAAAACCTCTTCTGACCAAATTTATGTCTTATTCATCAATTTGTTGTCCACTTAAGGTACTGTAGTACAGGCTACAGAAGTAAAGGACAGTGGATCCACTTGGTTTTGGTATCCATTTAGAGACAATTTTTATGTAAGCTACCAAAATCTGAAAGAAAGTTTTCTGGAAGCAATCAGTATTGTAAGTGGTATGACAAGATGATCTTTGTGTATTCGTATTTGAGAGGAACAGTCTCTGCCAGGCCAGGGGTGCAAGCTACTGTTGAAGCATACTGAACAACATACACTGAAGCTTCCATGAGATCATCAAAGGAAGCAGCAAGCAGATCAGTTGGGGAAAAAAAAAAAAAAAGAAAAAAAGTGTTTCCAGTGCAGCTCTTCTATAAGAATTTACTTTATTTCTTGAAATTCACACTGGATTTTCATGACTTTTCAGGATCTCCTTTTTCATGACATGTATCATTTGCAACACAGAGCAGCAATGTGGGAAAGAAACCCTAAATGAAAATCAAAGCATAAACCCAGTAAGAGTTGCACAAGCATCTTGCCAATTGTATGAACCCAGCCTTTTTTCCTTCCAGCCACTCTAAGCATATTGAATACAACACTCCTGTGTCAGACTAGCAATACAGAGAGCTCAACGACTGATGCATATCTGATTACATAGTCAATGAATCATGCATCAATATCCTGTGATACCAGTGCTCAGTGTAGTCCCAGTCAATATCATTCTGATCACTTAAATGACAAAAGTATAGCTACTAAGAAAGCAATACAATTTAACTATCATGACTCTGTTCAATATTCTCATAAATAAGTTTGCAGTTTGAGCAGATGAAAGTAGAGGCTGAAACTCAGACCCTGGCTGGCAGTGAGGTAAAGGCACAGGCCTGAAACCTGACTTGCCTCCTGGCCCTGAGGTGCTTATTTAAGGTAAAACAAACAAACAAACAAAAAATTATTCTTTCCCCTTCCTCCATAAATGCAGCCAGAACATTTATTTATGCTTATGTGAGATTCAAAGGTATTATCAACAGTTTAACAATATTACTGTAGGCAGGCTAATAGAATCCAAGTTTCACTAAGGACTGTATTTAATTTGGTTTGTTTATTATCAATTCAGATAAACTAAACAAAAAACCTAAACAAGCCACCCATCAAATATGTTCCTACTGAAAGTGGCATATACCCTATGTCTGGAAAAGACAAGGGACTTTATAGTCCTGAACTGTAGCTTTCTGAGTTGCTGCTGGAAATGACCTTTACAAAACCTTGTTTCTCTTGTGCATCCTGAAGCTTTCTTCCTTTTCTTACCTTTGAAAGGATGTTCCATCTCAGGATAAGTCAGTCTATATCTCCACTATGGTCATGAACCTGCAGGCATATTTCATAGCTTCCCTTTTGACCTTTTCCTGTAAGGTTGCCCTGGAACTGTTTATGGTGGTAAGACCTCCATAAGGCTCAGGAGACCAGACGTTAAAGGAAACTGTTGTTTGGAGAAACAGAAAGAGATGGCCAGAGCGTATCAGCTGTGTCAAGCAGCTCCATCTCTGGTGAAGGGCCTCAGCAGACCCCAGGATGCAGCTGGGTAGCTCTGCTCTAATGTACGCTGCCTTGGGACCTCCAACAGCAACAACCCCTCAAGGAATCACTACTGAAGTCTTTTTATCACTTTTCCAGTTATTAGGAATTAGTTACTGGGAATCATCCTGCTTTATGGAATAGCTGCCAGTGGGTCTGGGTCACTGGTGTTCGCCCAGTGAGGACATGACCTCCTCTGGAGGCATGAACAACATGCTGGATAAATGTAGTAATGGTTCCAGGAGGGTTCTTCTGGTGGTGCTGCAGGTAAAGCCAGCAGTATTAGCTTATTTTCAGCTGTTTTAGGGAAATATTATGAATATATATATTTTCTTTCTTGGCATCTGCAGCAGGTTAAGTGCACATATCCATGATAAAGAATCAACGTATCTCCATAAAGAATCAACAAATGTTTTCTTTAGAGAAGTCCTAGTCACAGTCCCATATCCAATGCTCCTAAGCTCATGGGTGTGTCCTGTGCAACTCAGTATCTGGACCTCCAGTCTGATGGGAAGTCTCTCTACATTGTAGAGTCAATGTCAAATGTCATTTGCAGATGTACATGGGGACCAGTACATGGGGCACTGTGATGTCTGCATCACATCACGTGGTAGAAAGATTAAAAACAAACTGAGGTAGTGTCCTGAGCACACAAAGGGAACAACTCAACTCTCCAGAGGAGCTAAAAATCTCTGGAAATGTGACAAACAATGCTTGGGCCATAGGTGCTAGGAAGAAGTTTCATTTCAAGAAACAGACTACCGAATGACTGTCAGTCACCTTGAATCGGTGGAGGACAGAATTTTGAATATAGGTATAGAAAAGAGAATGGGGTTGAGTAAGAATTTCTGATTCATCTAAGGCAGAAAATGTCTGGTGGAGTTAACAGAACTGGCATTAAAACTAAAACCAGTCAGGCTTTCAGAAAACCCTATACTAGCATCTGACAAAGGAAAATCAGAGTCCAGCAAAATCATCGGGCAGAACAACAAACAGTGCAGCACAAATGTAAGAAGAAAACCCACAGAAACCATCTACATGCAGAAAAGCAGAAACAATGTAGTCATGTTTCAAGACTAGGCAAATGCCATCACATACTATTCTGTGTTAGGATGATCATCTTTTACGAAACCAAAAAACCCACATGTTTTTAAGGGACCTTTCTGGAAAATACTATTTCCTGTAGTATTTCTTATATATTTACATTAAATGCATCCTTTTATTATCCTCTGTGTACAATTCAGTTATAAAACATCAATTTATGTCACTATATGTTTCTTTAGGAAAAAAATCTGCCCATAAAATCTTTGTTGTGTGTAGTTGTAATAAATTTTAAATTAAAATTCTGTCTAAAAAGAATCAGTATTTACCAAGTTTCTGCAACCTACCAAGATCTACTACATTACAAACAATATTTTTGCAGCTGCCACTGCTGAGATGGGATCAGACATAATCAATGTCACATGTTCTAAGAAATGCAGAGAATCAAATTTTTAAGATAGCGTGAGGCTATTTCCTAATACATAGTTCACCTGACACTATATATTCTTGCTCATCCAAACGTACCACATCCAGTATTTAATCTAATTTCAACCTTTAATGATGCTTGCATTCCTAAATAATCAACATATCCTTTAAGACACTGAAAGACAGGACTTTAGTGAAAGTTTAGGTTGGAGGTTTCATGTGTTCAAAGCAAAATATTAGGTCATTTAAGAGGTAATGTGTACTAGATAATTAAGTTGATTATTTTTAATTTTTTTTTTCTGCTTAGATGTCTATGTTTTCTGTGAAAATTAGATTTGTTTTCAGACAGCAGAACTTCAGTGAATGCACTGTTAAAAGCCTGAGCACACACAAAATGTTTTATTTTCTCACTACTTAAATATACCTTCATAGATTTCAATGTTACTCAGTTATTCAAAGCGTTTCTGCCTTTATCATCATCACTGTCTTTAAAGAACCTGAACATTGAAGCTGGGGAATCCTCACCGTAAGAATAAAAGTAATTCTAACAACTAGAGGACACTTGAACAGACTTACAATATCAGGGAAAAGAGATAACCCACTTGTGAGGATGTGTCTCAATGTTACATATATTAGTGCTAACAGAAAACAGTATTTCTGGTCATTCTAAACTTGTGACCAATGAGGAAAAATGACTGCAATTTTTTAAATACAATCTTCAGATACTGTGGAAATTCAGGTATGGTTCACTTTGCCTTGTGTAGCATATCAGGTTGGCAATTAACAGGAAGAAAACACAAATCTTCCTTTTTATTGAAATTGCATGGGTGTTTTTGAAAGTTAACATTCATATCATCAGCTGTAAATGATGCTAAACTGTTAATTTTCAAACCATTTGCACTTTTTTAACTTTCAGAGAGCTCTAATGCAGATTAACTCCCATATTACAGGTAATCAAGCAAATAATGGATTTTTCTAATTTTAACTGTCTAATTAAAAAAATTAGCAGGAAAATTTGGAAAATGTTATGCTTTGAAGGATCAGAAGGCACAAGAAAGGCTCTTTCTATCCAAGCTTTTATTATTTTTTGTATTGTAACAGAAGCTAGTGTATTATTGGAAAAACATGAAGGTTTTGTCTTGCTGAAATCTATCATCTCAGCTGAGGGTGAATTTCAGAAAACAGATCAATTTAATTTACTGTCAAAGTGTCCTATGTGAAGGACTATATACTATTTCTTTGGCTTCTGTAGAAGCCAATGTATTTTCCATATTTTGACAGTTGTTAGCAAGAAAAAAAAAAAAAAGAAAAAAAAGCCTTTTCAGTCCCTAGAAGTAAAGTTAACATATCACGAGATACTCTGTTTGCAACCTAACATTTGACAATCCACAAGGACTGCAAAACTTTCTCTACATACAACACAGTCTTATGGTAAAACTATTGCTACCTTTGGTGCTCTTGCCAAAATAGCTGTTAATTTGCTTCAGAAGGTAATGATGCTTTGTTTTTTATGGAAAGTGTCTGACTTCCTGATTAAGTATTACCATTGCAATTACTTCCATATTCATGAAAGAAGCATACTGAACTGGTACAGCAGGATCTGCCTGGGGGAATAACAAGAACTGTCCAAAATTCTGCCTGGACGGCTCTTCAAACGAACAAAAAGCCACTCTTCATCATTTATCAGCTGCCTGGTTAACAGGGGAGGTCCCGGATAACTGGAGTCTTGCCAACGTGATGCCAATCTACCAGGAGGACTGGAAGGAGGATCTGGGGAACTACGGGCCTGTCAGCCTGACCTCAGTACTGGGGAAGATTATGGAGAGGTTCATCTTGAGTGAGCTCACATGGCCAGTGCAGAACAACCAGGGGATCAGGCCCAGCCAACATGGGTCCATGAAGGGCAGGTCCTGTTTGACCAGTCTGATCTGCCCCTATGACCAGGTGACCCTCTTGTGGGTGGGGGAAAAGCTGTGGACGTTGTCTACCTGGACTTCAGTAAAGCATTTGACACTGTCTTCCACAGCATTCTGCCAAAGAATCTGGTGGCTCATGGCTTAGACAAGTGTACACTTCTCTGGGTTAAAAACTGTCTGGATGTCTGAGAGAGAGAGCTGTGGTAAATGGAGTTAAATACAGCTGGCAATGGGTCACAAGTGATGTTCCCCAAGGTTCAGTGATGGGTCCTGTCCTGTTTAACATGGGTATCACTGATTTGGATGAGGGGATTTATGGCACCCTCAATAAGCTGGAGTGTCGATCTGCTTGAAGGTAGGAAAAGATCTGGACAGGTGGGATCAATGGGCCAAGGTCAATTGCATGAGGTTTAATAAGGCCAAATGCCAGGTCCTGCACTCAGTCACAAGGCAACGCTGCAGGTTTGGGGATGAGTTGCTGGACAGCTGCCTGGCAGAAAAGGACCTGGGGGTGCTGGTTGACAGCCAGCTAAATATGAGCCAGCAGTGTGCCCAGGAAGGCCAACTGCATCCTGGCCTGTATCAGAAATGGTATGGCCAGCAGGAGGAAGGAAGTGATTGTGCCCCTCTACTTGATACTGGTGAGAGTGCATGTTGAGTACTGTGTCCAGTTTTGGGCACCAAAGTACAAGAAACACATTGAGGTGTTGGAGCGGGTACAGAGGAGGGCAACAAATCTGGTTAGGGGACTGGAGAACATGTCTTATGAGGAGAGGATTGTTTAGCCTGAAAAAGAGGAGGCTGAGAGGAGACCTTATTGTTCTCTACAAATACCTGAAAGGAGGTTGTAGTGAGGCTGGTGTTGTCCTCTTCTCCCTAGTAACTAGCAACAGGAAAAGAAGAAATTGCCACAAGTTGTTCCAGGGGAAGTTCAGATTAGATATTAGGAAGAATTTCTTTACTGAAAGAGTAGTAAAGCATTGGAACAGGCTGTCCAGGGAAGTCCCTGGAGGTGTTCAAAATAATGGGCGGATATGGTGCTTCAGGACATATGTCAGTGATCATGGAGGTGTTGGGTAGAAGGTTGGACTTGATGATCTTGGAAGTCTTTTCCAACCTTAACAATTCTATGATTCTATGAAATATCTAAATATGAAGGTGGCTTGGAGTTCAGTCAAGCACCAAATTTTAAGTTGGTTAATTGCCACAAACCAGTCCATTGTCCCATATATACAGGTCACTATCTGAGAGTTTGTAGACCACCCGGGGAATGAACAAAGTAAGGGCCCTGAACATACACACAGGCACAGCCCGAATACCCAGTGACACCACAACCGAATGTCATAACTGTAGCTCACTTCTAATTTAAGTTCCATAGTTCTGTTCCATAGTTCTTGACACAAAGTCACTGCTGAATCCCTGTGGGGGGGTGGGGACCTTCCAAAGCCTGTTCTTGAAATGTATGGTAACTCTCACTAGCATTAGTGGGAGGTAGTAGAAAGCACACCCTCCTACGATACCTTTACTCAAGTCATGGGAATAACTCACTGTCAAGAAGGGGAGTGTACCCTGCCTGAGGTCAGGATGGCTGGGGAAGAAAAGACCTAACAGGTTAGTTCCTCTTTGAGTCAAATGCTACCCACTTGCTTAGAGGCAGCATTTTAGAGACAGTTCCAGACAAATCTAAGTGACCAAGCTAACGTCTTACAGGCAGAGGTTTATTTGAACTTTCATCTTTTAATGTATATAACATGCTTTGAATCTTACTACAGGCTATTAGCAGACATAAGGAAGTCACTTAAACTAACATAAACCAAAACTGAATGGCTAAGGAAATATGTATTTTTCAGAGAAGGCAGGGACTGGTTGGCTTTTGACACTGATCACTTTCACTGTGGTTAAAAATAATCCCTAAAAGGAAGGGCACACAGACGTAGGAAATGTAGGGGCCTATCTTGGTTTCACTACTACTGTACCTACTGAAAGAATGTGGGAAATTATTGACCAGCCACCCTGAATCTACTTATTGTTAGAGAGGCAAAAATGAGGAGGAACATCACTTTTTCTCAAGCATGTAAGTGGAATATTTGCTTAAAATAAGAGTGGACAAGAGACCTTCATGATGATATTAACTGACCATTATTAACCCTGTTCTTCCTTAGCAGTTCACTCTCCCTTTTTCTCCAGTTCTTCTTTGTAGACTTTGGACTTTCGGGACAGGAATCAGCTTCAATGTGTTAAGTACTTAGTCACGTGAGGCCTGAGCAGGGCTGTGCAGAGGCTCACAAACAACAAAACCAGTAGCCTGCTACTTTCTTCCAAAGCACAACAAAAAGTGCCCCATCTTTGAACACACTTAAATAGCTCACCACTTCTCCAAATGAATACAAAGCAAATACCAAGTGAAGACATTTAAAAAGAAGGTCAGGAACCCCCCAGTGCCTGTGAGGTGTTTGTAAGAAGACAGAGCATGGCTCCTTACAGCACTGCACAGTGGGAGAATGGAGGAAGTAGGAAAGGTTACACCTAGGTATATGGAAGGCATAAGGTGACTTTTCTCACTATGAGGATAGTTAACCACAGCAACAAGTTACCCAGGGAACTTGTGGGATCGCTGGCCTTGAAGGTTTTCAGACTACCACTGCACAGCTGTAGTTGGTGACTATGCTCTAAGTTCAGTGCTGTTTTTTGTAGAATGTTGTTTGTACTTCAGCTTCACTTTTTTGCCTTTCCCCTCTGCTTTTTGTGTTTCTGTTCCATTTTGTGGTTGGAAATCACACCTTGGTTGCATTGCTATTACAGAGCTGGATTTCGCCTTGCATTTGTAAGAAAACTCTATGATATTTGCACAATCCCAGCCAGATTTATCGGAAATATGAAGAAACTTGTCACCAAACTTACACCTTCCTGGCTTCTTTTTTAATGTCTAGAGAAATTATTTCTATCATGCCAAGATGAAAGGACTGTGTGAGAGATTGTGTCGTCATGAGTGATGTCAGTGAAAAGGCTGAAAGGCTTCTAGGATTGTCAGAGTGGAAACCCTGGAGTTGTTCAGAGGTGCTACAACACTTAAAAATGCTATCGTTGCTCTACTTTACATAGAAGTCCCTGTTACTGGTGCCATGAACAAGACAGGGCACAAAAGAGGCTGTTTGGAACTGACTGAATATGAAGGCTGCCTCAGACTTGCTTTTCCCAGCTCAGGAAGACACGTCTAAGTTGCTCATATTAAGCACAACTACTTTCCAGTTGGTCCCTTGGCTTTTATTATCCATTACTTCACCCATAACAGTCCTTGCCTTCCTTTTATTTTGAAAGGCTGCATTGCTTGGATACTAATACTGTATTTCTTTTGAATTTAATCTGACAAAATGGAACAAAGCTGATTTCTTGAGTACAATTTCTTGCTCAGGCCAAGGACATTATGCCTTTACAACAAGCTGTATAGGTTACAAACCTTTTAGAGATTGTAACTTTGTTATGGGGGAGAGACATAAACCAGTCAGGTTTGAAATATTTACAGCTGAAGGGAGTGGAGAATGGGTAATCAGCCTTCTGACAGTATTGGGTATAAAATCAAATTACAGAGATGTTAAGGGGACCCTTTAAGGTGCTAGAAAATTTCCTGACACTTTCTGAAGCAGGTCTTTGCCTTCCTTCATGGCAGACTTCTTCTGTCTTTGTGTTCTTTCATATTTCCAAAGTGTAAATGATTTATGGATGACTAAACAAATTCTGAGTTAGATTACATCCAGTACTGCACTGAGGCATATTACTCAATGCTTTCTATCTGTCACCTTTGAATTTATAGCAATTTTTTTTTTCTAGTCATTTGAGAGTTGAAACTTTCTGTTCTTGGCATATTTCTTAGAGGTTTTCTAGAGAGTTTGATCAGAAAAGATTTGTTTGTTTCTAAGAATGAAATGTAAAAGGAGATTGTTTTTCCCAATTATTTTTAACAGCAGTGGTTCTTCGAGTATTAAGACAAATGAAATTTGACAGTCAAACTAAGTAGCTTCCTTCATTCTCACTATGCAAATCCATCCAAAGTTATTGATAATCACCATTTCCAGAGAGATAATACAACTGTATTATATGTATTTCTTATTTCACTTAGTCTATTGAAACATCTTTTAATTCTCTCATCTGAAAATTGGCAAAATGGATTTTCTTTTCACAGTGCCTGGTTTTCCTTATCAGAATAATTGTACCCTAAGGAAGGAACACTGTGTGGAAGACAAAAAGAAAATGTATATTCTTACATGATGAATGTAGCCTTTGTATCGGTGATATTTAAATTACATAAAAATTTTGCAGAATAAGCATATGTATCCTTACCCTTATAATTGGGGTTCAGGTCAAAATGCATTATTTGCTCAAATGCTTTTGGAAACTAAACGTACAGAAGAGACAGATTAAGCAGAACTAGTCCCTGAAAACCATATAGATGTCAATTCTATATGATAAGAAATTTTTACAGTTATTGCAATAATCTATCATTATTATTGTTCCTAATGAAACACCCAAATCTCACTAAATCTTCAAAGTAGCCATTTAATATAATATTGTATAGCATTTCATTATTACAAAACTGTTCCAACCTTTGAAGACAACTGGTAGATAATCAGTAGGTATTAGACCAAGATGAAGATGGCAAATGTTGTTTTGCTTTAGTTTGTTTATCTGAATTAATTAATGAATCAAGTTGGATTTTGCATGGACAAAAAAGTGGCCTTCACCAATAAACACCATTTAATATCTCTGTCCCTTCTATGTGTTCTACCTATCCGGCATTGATTTATAAGTAGAGCTTGCAGAGAGCTGTTGCTAGGGGACAGAGCTTTTGTAGGTCCCCATTAAAGCAATATTCCTGAAGAAGAAAAGTAATTTACATATTTCAACTGCTGCCTACAAAAAAAATATTTAATCAAGACCCAATAAGTTATAAAAGGGAACAAACATAATCATCTATATGAGAAACAACCCTTACGCCAAAGGCAAAGAAAAGGAGCACAGGTCAGACTGTCTGGTTGGTCTCGATGGCTATTGGCTACTGGCCACTCCATTGTACCCTGGCAGATAACCTGAGTGATTTATTTTATTTATTTATTTCATTAAGTTCCTCCCAATTTATCCTTCATAACCAAGATCAGAATACTTGGAATGAATTTTACTTACTATATACATTCATCTGTTTTCATTTAGCTTTGATGTTATTCAAACTGCACAATCTCCAGGGTAAAAGCTGCAGGAGGGATGAAAACTCTGTCAAGACCACCTCTTCTAGTTCCCCAACTACTGAAGTGCTTTCTGAGTTGCCCTGGAGAGGAGTCTGCCCTGCTGAGAAGTATGCTTGTGATTGGACCGTGCTGTTACAGTTGTTTAGGACCGCTAGCAATTTAGTTCCTCGTTTTTTTTTTCTTTTACACTGTTCCATGTATATAAATACACCCTAAACCTTCCTTTTATATAGCTTTCTAGTATATCAATTTTTAAAAAATGTGGATATATTACTGTGAAAAGTCCTCAAATTATCTTCCCTACCTGCTTCTTTAAGCTTATTTTTGCAGGACTTAAAGGTTCATTGTTTGCTTTCTTTCTTAAAGCATACATTTCATTGATAAGACTGTTTTTCCACAAATGTTGCTCAGAATTTATGGTTTTTGCCAGAATTAGCACTGCAATGAGAACAACCTGTTCTCCTTGGCTAGATGACTATCAAATTGATGTGAAAACTCTCTCCCTTGATAGGATGAATGTATATGACCACATAAATCATTCCCTGTTTTCTTAAGTGGCTTGAATGAGTATGTGACCAACATTTGTTATGATTCTTCCTCTCTTATTTTGGTACATAATCAGGACAGATTAGATTAAGCCAGCTCTGGGAAACCGTATTTTCAGCTAATGGTTGGAAGGAGCAGTACTAGTGATTCTAGGCAGCTCAATGTGGCATTTAAACCCCAGAAGAATAAAAAACTACTGTCAGAGGCTGCGATGGAGTCTGCATTGCATTTATAACACATAACAAAATCTGTGTCAGCAAAGGTTTTGTAGAGGACAAGTGAAATTTATCATGGATTATTTGTTGTGTGATATTGCAAGAATAAGTAAACACTCCAAGTAGTTTCAGGGTCCTATTTTCTTAGGCTGCCTTGCTATGCACCTGCACAGGCAGCTCCCTCCCTGTACAATCTTAACTATAAAGTAAAACCAAAAGATAAAATTGGGAAAGGAATTTCTAATAAAACTCACAAAGCAGACCATTAGCAGAGCTAAAAATTGGACCTAAACTTCCTACGCATTAGTTCAGTGCCTTTACTATCATCTCCAGAAGAGTGGATGTGCACAAGTAATTATTGTTAATTTACTTTTGACATGCTGTCTGACTGCACTATATAGACATGTCCTCATGGAATCAACTCTGAAGCATAAAATGTAGCTGTTCTGCTCATGGAGAAAGGTGAAAAAATGTAATACTGAAAATGAAACGGAATTCTTGGTTTCATCTGTCTTCTCAGGGACTTCTTTTGTCAAGAGACAGTTCTTCCCCCGAATTCTAAATCACAGGTTTAAAAGACGTGTTTGGTTTGTGGTTCTTTTTTTTTTCAGTCATCTTTGTAATGGCTTTGTGGGTTAAAGTAACTTACAGAAGCTTAAAGAATAGTGAAAATGAAAAAATGTCTTTGGGAAAAGGTTATACAGGTATCAGTTAAAAACTTAAATGTTACTTTTCAGAAAGAGCTGAGTGTAACTAAATTTCTCTATGACATAATGAGCATAATAACATACATTCTGCATGACTGCTGCCATTTGCCATCAGTAGCTTCAAATATCTAAAGCAAATCTTTTCCCATCACTTTCAGAAATAGTTTGCAGGAAGAACAATCCAGTACAAACACATATTGTCAATTTATAGATCAGTGGATTTAGATCATTATAGTCCTAGCAGAGGAAGGCAGTGGGGTCTTTCTGAGAATTACACTCTGGGCAAGAGGAGGAGAGAGGGTTTCTTCTGCTGCAAAGCAGATACCAAGCCATTCCTCCGAATCAGTATCGGCACTTCCAGATTTCATAGATCTCACTATTGCTATTCCAAACCAGAACTAAATCACGAGTAACGCTTCATCTCTGACATCTTCCTTCCCATACTATCTGAAGGTCCATTGGCCCTTTACAACATGAGAGCATAAAGCACTGAGGACAGTGGAAAGAATCACAGAATGTCTTTTGCTGGAAGAGACCTTCAAGATCATCTAGTCCAACCTGACCCAACACTGCGAGCTCAACACTAAACCATGTCCCTAAGCACCAGGTCCACATGACATTTAAATACCTCCAGGGACGTCGACTGCACCACTGCCCTGGGCAGACCATTCCAATGGTTGATAACCCTTTCAGTGAAGAAATGTTTCCAAATATCCAGCTTAAACCTCCCCTGGCACAGCTTACATCCATTCCCTGTGGTCCTGTCACATGTAACGAGGGAGAAGAGGCTGTCCCCCACATCGCTTCAACCTCCTTTCAGGTAGTTATAGAGAGAATGAGGTCTCCCCTCAGCCTCCTCTTCTCCAGACTAAACAACCCCAGGTTTCTCAGCCAGTCCTCACAGGACTTGTGCTCTAGGCCCTTCACCAGCCTCATTGCCCTTTTCTGGACATGCTGCAGCACTTCTATGTCCTTCTTACAGTGAGGGGCCCAGAACTGAATGCAATATTCAAGGTGTGGCCTCGCCAGTGACAAGTACAGGCGGATGATCACCTCCCTATTCCGGCTGGCCACAGTCTTTCTAATACAAGCCAGGATGCCACTGGCCTTCTTGGCCACCTGTGTGCACTGCTGACTCATATTTGGTTGACTATCGATCAACACACCCAGGTCCTTTTCCAACTAGCAGCTTTCCAACCACACATCCCCAAGTCTGCAGCTTGCCATGGGGTTGTTATGACCCAAGTGCAGGACCTGGCACTTGGCCTTGTTGAACCCCATGCAATTAACCTCGGTCCACTGATGTAACCTGTCTAGGTCCTGCTGTAAAGCTTCCCTACCCTCTAGCAGACTGACACACCCCCCAGCTTGGTGTCATCTGCAAATTTACTGAGGGTACACTCAATCCCCTCATCTGGATCATTAATAAAGGTATTAAAGAGAACAGGCCCCAGTACTGAACCTTGGGGAACACCACTAGAGACCAGATGCCAGCCAGATTTAGCTCCATTCACTACCACTCTTTCAGCCCGGCCACCCAGCTGGTTTTTTATCCAGATGTCAATGTTGATTTCTGTGACCTGGTCATTCCAGCAATAGCCAGAATGCTCCTGCCATGAGAAAATCCTTGTGGAGATAAGGGAAATGGGAGGTGGAGAGGTGTGAGGAGAAGAACAAAAATTCAAAGATCACTACTGAAGGTGTCAGAGGGCATAGAGCAGCTGCAAAATAGCTTAAAAGCATGGAAGAGTAAAACCTATGAATTGAGCCCCCAGTTTCTATTTCCATTATTTTCACTGCACTGTCAGGGTGCCTTGCAGCCTGCCTTGCTCCATGATGCTCTCAGGACATGGAGAAGCACAGGCTTTGCAAACAGCTCTCCAGAGTAAGAGGTTACTCGAGGACTTTTTACCAGCTTCTCCATTGCCTTGTCATCACAAGTGATGCTCTCACTAGCCCTGTTCGTGGAGCTGCTCAAATAAGCATTCCTAGCCAGCTGGGTAGGGAAATGTCTGTCTTTTTAAACTAACAAAGTCAAGCTGGTTCATACATAAGGTCAAATACAAAGCAATTAAACAAGCATATAAGTATCAAATAAGAAAACTGAAAAACTATATTAGTGCCAAGTAACAAGGGAGATGACAAAAAACAAAAGTTTCACTGAATACGTTAGAAATAAGAGGGAAACTGAGAAAAGAGACTGAACAAGAGGTTCTACAGAGAAAACAGAAATTGCTTGCTTTCATCAGAGAAAGCAGAATTGTTTGCTTTCATCTTCATGAAAAAGGTAGATTGTGCTGGATACTTTAACAAATTGATTTTAACAAGGTGTTTGGGATGCAGGCTGGAGTAGAGAAGAATTCAGTTCAGGGAATATTTATGTAAGATTAGTACATTCAAGTACTCAGCGTTTCATGAAATTCATTCCAAGAAATGCATCAAAATAATCTCTGGGAAGCTGTAGGTGAAAGGCAAAAAACCAAACATTTTGAAATTGTTCTTTTTTTTCTTTCTAAAAAAAAAAAAAAAAAAAAAAAGGGGGAGCTGAGGAATCTGATCAAGCAGACTGATTTCAGTTCCTGGAAATGATATGGAGCAAATTATTGAAGTAATTGGAAGTACCTACAAAATCTAGAGGTTGTAAAAACAACCAACAAGGAACTGTCAAGAACAAATCAGATCAAATATTTCTCATTATCTTCCTTGAGAAGGGTGACAGCCTAATGTAGAAAGGAAAAGCAGTAGATATAGATGCAAATTAACTCTTACAAAGTTTTTAGACATTTTTCCTACATTAGTAATCATAAGATGAGGAAATACGGCATGCATGTACTTGCCTTCAGGTAGCTAGACAACTAGCTGAAAACTTATCAATGGATCCACATCAAACATGGAAGATATCCTGAGTAAACTCCCTCAAGAACTTCTGTTTGATCAAATTCTACTTGGTATCTTCATGAAAAATGTGCATAATACAGGGGAGACTATATCTTTTAATTTATGGTTTGTACAAAGCTGGAATGAGTTCAAAGTATTTTGGGAAAAATGCTACCAGCAGTTTGGAGAGTTGGTCAGAAACCCAAAAGGTTGCTTTTAGATATTAATGAACCAAAGTTCTGTACCTAAGAAAAAAGAAAGCAAATTTAAATTTGAAACAGTATTTTTCCACAAAGAAAGAAAGTACAGTGGAAAAAAACACAGCAGGAAAGTAATTTTCATTTTAGATTCATGAAGCAGAAGTTTGTATACAAAACATCTAGTTACATTCCTCACTTAATCCCAGAAGAGCCTTGGAAGGTATATTGTCTCTATTCTGGGAACTGCATTCTTAAGGTGAAGACAAAGTAAAGAAAGTACAGGGGTGTAATTGATGAAGGACTTAGAAAACATTGCCTAAGAGGGAACTAGCTTGCTGAGAGGTGGTTGAAGGTGACTTGATTATATGTAGTTAGAATATCAATGATCACTAGTTGTTTTCCAAGGCCAGAAGAAATTAATTCATTCTTCAGCACAGACAGTTTTGCTTGAAAAAGCTTAGAAAACTTGGGTAAGATAGTGGAGCACAAAACTGGATAACCTGAAGATACTGAGAAACAGCTTTCACCAGAAAATTTTAAGATGAGGCTACGGTAATGCCTGTGAGCACTGATTTTTTTAAAAGCAAGAATATTTGGGGTACTCCATTAAAAAACTCTGAAGACAATCCATTTTACTACGATTTTCCACATTAGATTCCAATGTGGTAATTTTCTGGAAGTTGGAAGAACTGAACTGATTTCAAGGAGTGAGAATTCAAGTTCATAGCGACTGGGTGATGGAGAAGAAGGAGGAAGACAATTTATCCTGTGTTGGAACTCCAAATCATAAGCTACTGTTTTGTCTGGTCACAAACAAAAAGCAGTAATGAGTTGAATGTATGTATTCAATGTATATGATTGAATAATCTTTGACTGTCAAAATATATGCTTTGTGAAAGTCTGAATGAATTGTCAAATTGTCCAGCCAGGAAGAAAAAAGCCCTTTACTTACAGTGGGCTAATGGTTGGTTGACAATTTAATTACACAACAGGGAAATTCTGAAGAGGAAACAGGGTACAGCAGCAAGTCTGCTTCTCCACAGTGAAGTTTATTGCTTTGAATTAAATCTGAAGACACAGTATATGCACACATATAAGGTGTCCCACTGCACATGTTCTAAATAGCTTGTTGGATGGATGCAGAGAGGAAGGCACTTAAAATTTGTCCTTAAACTAAACTGAATAGAGCTTTACTTTTACACCTGTCACTTGACTCTATAAATCTTTAGACATATGCTGTCCATTTTGATTCTTTTTAAAAAACAATGACTTTTTTTTTTGCCTTAACCTTTTTTTCTCCTTTAGCTATGTTAATTTAAGTAAGTTGATTAAAATCCCACCATATCATCCATACGGCATCTCATTGTTAAACAAGGGCCCTGGACCAGACTTTCAGTGGCTAGAACCTTACATGTTTCTCTAGGGCATCCGAAGAGTAAAAGGCATCTTTCACTGATCTTCAGGATAGCTCAGCAGATGACAACACAAGAGGTAAGGAAGAATTATGGTGATCAGCATTGACTAGGAAAGCTTAGCCTTAAACAGCAGGGTAGAGAAAAGACAACCTGCATCCCTGGAGTCCCAAGAGAATGTAGAACAGTGATAATATAGCCTGGGGAAAAGTAGTAAATCATTTTAAATAGGTAATTTAAAATTGTTATCAGTATTTCTCTCAGAGAATGCAAATAAATCACCTCTTCTGTCCTAATTTGATTATGAATCACAAATCTAATAAATGCTAGCTAAAATATATGGGGTTTACTTTCTGAATACAGAGGCATCTAAGGAAAGGAAAAAGGTGACAGCGAGCAAAACTAAGACATGAATTTTGCTTCTCAGTAAAGCCACCAGGTGTATTTGCCAGTCACAGAGAAAATACTTTGGGGATAGCTGCTTCCCCAGAGATTCTCACTTCCAGGATCAGCCTTCTCATTTCCAAACCATTCAGGTATTTTCTTGAACTGCTCAAGGCAAACAGTAATGTCCTTATACCATGTCCACTTCATAAAGACATCCCAATTTGGCATACCAGGTAATTGCTTTGTGAATACCAAAACTGGAATCTGACTTCTAACTTGGATGTAACTCTGTGTGCTAAAATTCCCCATGCAAATAAAGTTCAACTTCCCTAAAATACCCCAGTACCTCAGCAGTCCATTTCCAAGACCTCATGGCTGTGCCACCCAGACATACAACAGAGTTGCTCCTTTCCTTGACCCAAGATGCTTGAGACAAGGAGCATGCTTAGCATGCACTGCCTAGCTAAGATCTGCCCAAAGCAACACCTGAGTGAGATGTGTCTGTTTTATACAGTTAATATGTTAGAAGTCCTTAGACAAGGACCAAGAAGACAAGGACCATTTCTTAAAAATGAGAATAACTGGAAAATTATTTATCAAGTTAATCACTTCAAAGGTCCTCTTGACTTTTGCTTCACTGATGAGACTTGTGAAATGGTGACTGTAATGGAAGCTTTTTTCCAGTAGGGAATATAATATTCTCTGTGGCTGTAAGTCAGCTCAACTCAGTTTGTGAAGGTTTATAATTATCAGACATGAAATTCTGCTTTACACTAACTTGAACTGGATTTAAATTAGTGACCGACAGAGGACAGGCTTGCTAAGCTGCTGTTAGTTTTCCTTTTAGTGTTTTGTTCCTTCTTCGCAATGAATGAGGAGATGAAAGTATTTCATATCAACTCAAATATCCTTAGACAGAAACACACCCTATTACCCTTAAAATGTGCACAGAGGGGTTTTTTTAGGAAGCTGTTTCTTTGCTTAGTAGTTTGGACAAGGAACATAGAAATATGCTGAACATTAAGCCTTCCTCCAAACCACAGTGCTTTTTGGTCATAAAGGACAATGCAGAAACTGAAGTCCATTTCTGTTAAAAACAGGTACATCTCCATGTGTCTTGGTTAGCACTGATGATTTCCAGATAGCACTGCTGCCTGTCACAGTCTGGCTAGCTCTGTCTGGGAATCCATAGCACAGGCTGAAGAAAACATCTACTAGCAATTGTGGACAGCTGGGAAAGATGCAGGGAACATCAGGAAAAAGGATCAGTTCTACACTGTATTCTTTTGTTTGAGATTTGGTTTTTTTGGCACAGAACTTCAGATTGGATTCAAGCACCCTAATATGTTGACAAAACATGAACTCTTTCTTTAAATCAATTTGACTAACAGGCATAATAATACTGTAATAAAAAATGTAAAAATTCCCAGTGCTACTGTGTGATCTGAAAAGCTAGGATCTTTGTTTAAGCTTTTGAATTAGACTGCTTCTTCAAATAAAATAATCATCAAGAAGATATGTATCACTGACTGAAAAGTCAGATTTTCTAGGGAATGCCATCAGAGGATTCCATGCTGTCTGTTCTCTCTGGATTTCTTCATGAGACATATTAGATTAATATTTATATTGCTTTGTCATCATACAGTTCTTACTGACTGTACCCATATTGTACATATTACTAGCATTAGAAAAAAGTTGCATTCTTCCTTTAGATACAGCAGGAGAAGAACCAGCTGATATGAGGAAATCTTGCTTGAAAACCAAATGAAAATTCCACATTTCACAGTTGAGTGAGCTGGCACACCTGCCTAGAACTTTCCTTTGAACATACAGCACTTTTTGAAGATTAAAAGTTTTGAATATTTTATGCTTTAATGCCTCAGGACTTATTATTAGTTACAGCCTGAAGAGGGATGTACCACATATGTAGGAAAGAAATTTTTGCCAGCTGAATGGAAGTGACTTACGACTGTGTGAAGTCACTGTTAGTGAAGGGACAGGTAATGCCACTGGAAAGGTTACAGAGATGGTCAGCAGTAATTACTGTGGAAGCCTTAGGAAAATATTATCTATGCTTCAAATAGTATTTCAGGCACTGGAGAGATCTGTGCAAAAAGAAGCTCAATTTAGAATTTTTAAGAGCAACTGAAGCATTGCTTCCTTTAGGGCAGTTGCGCATTAACGTACAGAATAAAGGCAGACTTAAAAGTGGAAAGCTGGTTGGGACATTTCTCTTCAATTAAGATATAGGTTCCTAATGGGGAAGAATTAAGTTACAATCCAAGGTGCTTGTTATCCACTATAGTTCTTGCCTACCTTGCTGTTGGCAATAGAAAGAGACCTCTGTCCAGCAGATCAAGGGAGGTTCTCCTCCCCCTCTACTCTGCCCTAGTGAGACCTCACCTGGAGTATTGTGTCCAGTTCTGGCCTCCCCAGTTCAAGAGAGACAGACATCTACTTGGGAGAGTCCAACAGGGGGCTACAAGGATGATTAAGGGACTGGAACACCTGCCTTATGAGGAAAGGCTGAGACCCCTGGAGCTTTTTAGTTTGGAGAAAAGAAGACTGAGAGGGTATCTAATTAACGACCATAAATACATAAGAGCTGGGCATCAAGAGGACAATGACAACCTCTTTTCACTGATGCCTTATGATAGGACAGGGGGCAATGGATTCAAGCTTGAGTACAAGAAGTTCCACTTCAACACGAGGAAGAACTTCTTTACTGTAAGGGTTACAGAACACTGGAACAGACTCCTCAGAGAAGTTGTGGAGTCTCCTTTGGAGACTTTTGAGACCTGTCTGGATGCATTTCTGAGTGATGTGCTCTAGTTCTGTCCTGCTCTGGCAGAGGGGTTGGACTCAATCTTCAGAGATCCCTTCCAAATCCTACCATTCTGTGATAATGACATCACTCTCACCCTTGGCTTGAGGAGATGTTAGCACCAAAGGACAATCTGTGGAATGTGCTGTAGAAGCAGTACAAAAAAAAAAAATCATTGTCCAAATAGGTGCTACATGCAGTACCTAAAAATCTATCCAACCTCCATTTGATACTTGCGCCATTTTATAACCAATGGGTTTACTTCACATCCTGCCCAATTTAAACAAGAACATCAAGTATTTACATGAACCTTGTTTCTGAAGGCCCTAGCATTACTCCTGACTGCCCGTGTGTGCTTTAGATGAATCCCTATATGGGGAGTGAAAGTCCAGATTCCACGAAATACTGGATGAAGTTACTGGGTAGATGTAAAGTTCTGAAATAATGTCCGAGAGACAAAAATATTATTTAAAAGATTAATTCCCATTTAAAGCATTCTGCAGCCTGGCAAAAATTGCTCTCTTATGTGATGAAAACGAACAACTTTTGACTGACACTGTATATTCTTAGCCTCTCCATCACCTGTTTTATGTTGTCTTTGTAGTCCTCCTGGGTTGCCTGTCCCCTTTTCCAAAGGCCACAAACTCTCCTGAAGGCCATAAACACTCCTGAGTTACCTCTAAAGTTCTCCATTCAGCCATGGTGGTCTCTTCCCCACTGGCCCATCTTTTGGGACATGGACATGGCCTGTTCCTGCACTTTTAAGATTTCCTCCCTGAAGAGTGCCTAGCCTTCCTGGACTCCTTTGTCATTCAGGACGGCTTCCCAAGGGACCCTGCCCATCAGCCTCCTGAACAGGCCAAAGTCTGCCCTGTGGAAGTCCAAGGTGGCTGTTCTGCTAACCCCACTCCTTACTTTTCCAAAAATTGAAACCTCTATTATTTCATGATCACTGAGCCCAAGACAGCCTCTGACTGTTACATCTCATACAAGTCCTTCTCTAGTAACAAGCAGCAGGTCCATGAGGGAACCTTTTCTAGTTGGCTCCTTCACCAGCTGCACCAGGAAGTTATCTTCCACACACTCTAAGAACCTCCAGGACTTTTCCCTTTCTGCTGTATCATATTCTCAACACACATCTGGGAAATTGATGTCCCCCACAAAAACAGGAGGTACTGATGGCAAAACTTCTCCCAGCCACTTACAAAGTATTTCATCAGCCTCACCATCCTGACTGGGTGGTTTGTAACAAACTCCTACCATGATATCTGCCTTGGCATTCCACTTGATTCTTACCCATAAACACTTGACCCTGTCATCTCCACCATTAAGCTGTAGACATTGATATCCCCCTCTCCCTGACATAGAGGGCCGCCCCACTGCCTCATCTTTCTTGCCTGTCCCTTCTGGAAGGTTGGTAGCCATCAACTGCAGCACTCCATTCATGTGAGTCATTCCACCATATTTCTGTGATGGCAACTATATCATAGTTTTCTCACTGCATGATTGGCTCCAGTTCCTCCTGCTTGTTGCCCATGCTGTGTGCATTGGTATAGATGCACTTCAGCTGGGCTAATGGTCCTGCCACCTTCTTGGAGAGAAAAGCCACAATTCCTACCAGATGGTTCAACAGTTACCAGCATATCAACTCTTGTTTCTTTGCTGCCGCACAGATCATCAACCCCTACTTCTGCTGAGATAGTGGACTCGAAGGCCTCACCACAGGTACTGGTGAGCTGCTCCCAGGCTCCTCTCTAGCAAGATCAGTTTTATCCCCATCCCCCTTCAAGTCTAGTTTAAAGACCTTTCAGTGAGCCCTGCTGGCTCCTGCCCCAGGATCCTTCTCCCTCTTTGAGACAGGTGTTCCCCACCTGCTGCCAGCAGGCCTGGGGTCTTATAAAGCAGCCCGTGGTCAGAAAAAAAATATAATTCCATCATTAGCACCAGACTCTGAGACACACATTTGCCAGGTGTATTTTCCTGTTGCTTTCTGCATTCTTCCTGCCACTGAAGGGGTTGAGGAAAATACTACTTGTGCTCCTGATCTGTCAACCAATCGCCCCAGTGACATAAAGTCCTTTTGAATCCCTTTTGGACTTCTGTCCACAACCTCATCACCGCCAACCAGCGGGTAATAATCAGAGGCCTGAACCAGACCAGGGAGTTTCTTGGTGATGTCTCTGACCTGGGCCCCAGGGAGGCAGCACTGCCCTGTGGGATGGATCCGGCCAGCACATGGGGCCCTCTGGTCCCCTCAAAAGGAAATCGCCCAGGTCAATGACCCCCCTTTTTTTCTTAACACAATCTGTCCTAATGCGCGGGGCTGCGTGACTCAGCCCAGGCAACCCCCTGGATGGGCCTTCAGCTACATCCTCATTTGCTGGGCCCTCAAGTTCCAGAGCCCTAGACCTGTTGTGTAAGTGAACTGGGAAGGTGAGGAAGGCCAGGAGAGGATTCCCCTGCCTCCCTGTGCAGGGACCTGCTTCCATTCCCCCCATCTCCTGGGTCCTCTCCTGCCTGGTGGCAAGACTGGAGGGGATGCTCTGCTTCTCCAGCCGCTGCCTTGGCCTCAGGCTGTGGCTCCACCGACCTCTCCCCTTCTCACACTCCCTGATGCTGCTCAACCTTCCCAGCTCCCCTTTCAGCTCTGCCCCGGGCTGAGCAGATCCCTCACCCGGTCCCCCCGCACACAGAGGTGTCTCTGCTGCCCTCGGGTACAAGGGACCGTCTCAGGCGCTCCCTGCAGCCGAGACCTGCACGGCCCCATCTTCGTGTGGCAGCTCCGGCCGGGCCCCCACATCCCCTCCGGCAGCGGCTTTCGGCCGGGCGCTGGCCATGGCCGGGGCCTCTTCTGGAGGACCACGACCGCTGGTTGAGCTCGCCTCCCCAGCCAGGAAGAGGGGACCAGTTCCCGCCAGCTGAACTCACCTCTGGCCCTGCCCCGCGTGCCCTCCTTCCCGAACCGACGGCCGGAGGCCGCGCCCCGCCTGCCCGCTCCGGCTCCGTGCGCAGGGGCCGCGCTGCCCCGAGAAGGGGTTCCCCGGGCGACGCCACTCGCCGCTTGTTCGCTCCGTGGCTCCCGAGGGGCTGCTTCTGTGACGTGGGGGGAGGTGGTCTCGGCCAGCGGCCGCTGGCGCGTTACCGCCCCGTTCAGATCTGCCGCCGGTGCCGCCGCTCCGCCCGCGCCGCCTCAGCAGCCGCCCACAGGCCGCCGGCCCCCGGCCCGGCCCAGCCGCTCTCCCGGCTCCCGACAGGACCGACAGGAGCCCCGTGTCGGCCCTTCTCGCCGCCGGCCCCTTCCCCAGTGCGGGCTGGGCGGCACTGGAGCTGTCCTCCTCGGCTAGTGCCGATACTGGTATGGAGTTGCCTTCAGCAGAGCAGAGACTTCTGTGGGCTTCTATACTCAGTCTCCTAACATAACGAAACAGAAGACAGGAAATGTTTCTCACACTGAAAATTAAAATAAAATAATTCCGTGTAGTGTTCTGTCTTCTATTTTTCTCTCCTTGTGTGACATTGGGTTGACTTCAATCAGAGGACTTGTGCAGGATCTGCCTTCAGGAAAGGATATTTCTGCTGGACTTGCTACTGAAAAAATAAACTGAACAGCTCATATGAATGTCCCCAGTTTTATATTAGTTACACTACGTGTCTATATCCAACTAAATCCTTTTAGTCATACAGTCTTGGGAATCTCTTTTGCTCTGAAAAAGATTATTTTTAAGGAGACATTAAGTATAAACAAGTAATTCTAATTAGTTGGATTTCTTGATTCAGGGAGCGTGGTTCTCAGTAATTATAGACTGTAATTTCTGAGAATTTCTCTGAGTGTAGTTGCTTTAGTGACAAAAAAAAAAAAGTATGTAAAGAGCCTCCCTGTCTGATATTTTTTTCAAGTTCAAAATCTTAAATTATGCTGGAAATAATCCTTATGTTCTCACTGAGCCTAGCAAATAGAATTTTATCTGCAGAACATATTTTTACTAGTAACTATGGGATAGACACACGCTCATTTGAATCAAAAGCTTTTCCAGTCACAATATTTCAGTCATTTGGTTATGAGAAGCTGGATTTTTAAGATACGTGTGGTGTCATGTATAAATACAGTAATGATGTAGTATGTTTAAATATTAAAATGTTAGACAGAACCAACTCTCCTGCATGATTCCAAAGCCTGCTTGAGCAATGGATCAGATCTGCAAGGAGCCTGAGAAATATCACATAACCATTAAGCAAGTAAAACAATGAAGAGATTAAAAAAAATGTATTTAAATGAAGGCAATGGCCTGGGAGACATTAGGGCGAACATTTTGCTACAGTAGATCACACAGGATATTTTCCACAAAAGTTCCAAGTTCAACATCACTCAGGTGCTACAGAGACTGTAAAACATTTCCACGTTCATCCTCCATGGGTCTACTTCAGATCTGAAGAAATGTTGTGAGAAGCTGTAAAATCTGTAGATTGGGATTGGAAGTACGATGCAAGAAACTTTGGTTCACTTCGTTTTCCTGCTGTACCCATAGGTGGGATGGTGTATCAGCATTCTCCAGTTTTTGTGCATGTTCTTGTCCAGATATTCTTTGTCTGAAGTGTTTAATGGGACTGACTGCACTTCTTTGAATGACCCTACTCATCCTGTTCCTTAGAATCAGTTCCCCAGTTTTCACAGAATCACAGGATAGTTGAGGCTGGAAGGGACTTCTAGAGGTCATCTTTTCCAACCCCTGTGCTCAAGCAGGGACACATAGAACAGATTGCCATGGACCATGTCCAGATGGCTTTTGAAAATTTCCAAGGGTGGAGACTCTGCTACCTGTCTGGACAACCTGTGCCAGTGCTCAGTCACCCTCACAGTAAAAAAATGTTTTCTGATATTCAATGGGAACCTCTTGTGTTTCAGTTTGTGCCCATTAATTCTTGTCCTGTCAGTGCACACCACTGAAAAGGACCTGTCTCTGCCTTCTTTGCACCCTCCCTTCAAGTATTTAAATACATTGATGAGATCCCTCTGAGCCTTCTCTTCTTCAGGCAGAACAGTCCCAGCTCTCTCAGCCTTTCCTCATAAAAGAGATGCTCTAGTGCCTTAATTGTGCCCTTTCATTGGACTTTCACCAGTATGTCCATATCTCTCTTCTCCTGAGAAGTCAATCTCATCTCATCTCAGCACTCATCAGGGCTCAATTTCATCTGTACTGTGTAGAGGGGAGGGATCACATCCTCGACCTGCTGGCATCACTCCTAATGCAGACTGGGATACTGCTAATTGTCTTTGCCGCAACACTATGTTTCTGGCTCATGCTGAACTTGGTGTCCACCTCCAGATCATTTCCCACAAACCTGTTTTTCAGCTGATCAGCCACTTTCATATGTAGGTGCATGGGGTTATTCCTCTCCAAGTTGCAGGACTTTGCATTACCCTTGTTGAACTTCATGAGGTTCCTGTCAGCCCATTTCTCCTGTTCTCTTGAGGTCCTTCTGGATGGCAAAACAACCCTCTGGCATATCAGCTCAGTTTTGTGTCATAAGCAAACTTGCTGAGGGTATGATCTGCACAATCATCCAGATCATTAATGAAGGTGTTAAACAGGATATGTTTATTAATAAAGCAGATAAAAATGTGTTTTTCCTAATCAAGCAAGCAAAGGGTATATATAACAAGGTTGTAAGGATACTGCTGTAAGTCTGATACTAAAAACAGTGATAATTTTTGTGTATTTCTTTTTAGTATTTATGGGACAGAATGATGGACCAGATAAGACAATTTGCTTTTAATTGAAATCCCCTGTCCCAAACCTATTTCAAGTCTTGTTCAGAATCACACAGAAGATTTGTTGTTGTACACAGCTGAAGCTCAGGAAAACTTGTGAATCAAAGACATACCAAAATTAAGATAATTATATATCTCTGATGAGGAATTGATGTTTCTTGGGCTAGATGGCAGGTATTTTATCTTGGCATAGACCTTAATCATGGGTTTCATGAATGGTTTTATCTTGCTGGACAGGGAACGGTGAAAACTAATTCATTATAAAACATATATATTTCTTTAAAATTCCTACCTCTAGCCTTCATATAAGCAGAAAATAACAAGGTTGGAATAACAATTGGTAGTTAAACGGCTCTTCTTCTCATTTCTTTAGATTTCTTAATGCAAATTACAGTCTAGATCACAATCGAGGACTTAACTATATTGGGCTAATCATAACTAAGTGTCATGGCAAATACAGTCAGATTTTTTTGCTAGAAACTATTATGAGGATATACTTAATTGTATTTAGGTCTATTTAATTTTTTTCATTAAAGAAAAAATAATTTCCTGTACTAAGTTCAAGGATTTTAGAATGGATTTGTTGTCTTCCAGTGAGAAAAAGCAAACCTTGACAACACTGTATTAAAATAAATAGACACAAAATGTAAGGAACAGATTTTTTTTTTTTCCTCACTTGACAACTCAAAAATGAGAATCAAATGTTGCTGCCTATACAAAAACTTAAAAGCTACTCGGCTCAATTTTCTTTCAATAGGAAAAAAAGAGAATATGTCTAAACACGCACATTTGTCTGATTCAAATAGCTAGGTAAACATGTTCATATCTTTTCATGGCTTCAGCACAATTTAATTAAAAAGGTCTTTCTGTCATTCAGTGTTTCAGTTTAAGACTTAAAAAAAAAAAAAGAAAAACATTTTTACAAAACCTCGGAAAATAAGAAAAGGCAAAGTGCATTTTTTTAATATTCTGTCAGTTTATTTCCACAAGATCAAGCTTTCTACATTGTGTCAGAATTCTGTTATACAATCTTTTAAAATATACTTTTTTGGCAATTTCTGGTTAACAAACAGTTTGTGGAGGTTTTTTTTTACAGCCTCTTGTAAAGAACCAGTTTCTACTTCTCAAAAATTCATATAAAAATCTGCTTTTTGTCTAGGAATGCATAGGGTTTTTCCCATAATAAACAGAATGAAATCTATAAAAAGAATGATTCCTTTGAAACTGATCTGATTTCTTTTTGGTTGGTGAGCACTCTAGTCAAACAAGGAGAGTTAGGTAAAGTAGTAGCACTTGCAGTACGGGATTTATGTGACATTATATGGGGCAACAATTCTGATGTTAAAGTATTTATTCAAATGCTCTGAATTTATCAATATAAACTACTGATCCTGTAACTGCATTTTAACAGCAACACTACAGAGCAGGAAAATCATGATATAGTCTAAAAGTATTGGACAGGTTATAGAAATAAATTTGTGAAATTAGTTTTTTATAGCTTTGATTAAAAAAAAAAAAAAAAAAGTTTTTTTCTCCATTAGGCTGATTAATTTACTCATCAGTTTTGTGCCGGTGTTATTCTGACTTGATTAATGAAAATATTTATCTCTGAAGACCCAACTGTAAACAATCCAAACTCATATTTGAATGAGAAAACTTGTTTTGACCAAAGAGATTTAGATATTAATCTTATTTAAGTTGATTAGAGATTTTTTTTTTAAGAAGTGAACTTGAACAATTAGCCCTCTGCATCTTGAGGTCTTTTAGTACAGCTTGAGGATGCAGATTTGTAAGCAGGCAACACAGAGTTAATTATTAAAGAAGGTGGTGGGCCAGATTCTCAGCAAAAGTTAACTGATACAGTAAAACCTGTGAACTAAAATACAAAAATACTTTCAAAGTTGAATATAAAGTTGTGGACAGCTGCTGTTTGTAAACACAAGTGTCCCTTTCTAACCACAGTGCAAGCAGAATAAGAAAATAACCGAGAGAACGTCAGTCATCCAGAACGATGTAGAGACAAATGAAAGAATACATGATTACACAGAGCAAGGACTAGGAAAAAAATATTTTGATAATTAATTAAGTGCTGTTGTAAAAACAAATGAAGAATGAACAAATGAAGAACAAAAGAATTTATGTACATTTTAAAAATGAAATTTCTAAACTGTAGTTGGATTAGACCAAACTACCTAGCCAATTTAGTGAGGTCAGCTAAAGGGCTTCTTGGAACTGCTGGTTCTTCAGTCTGTGATATGCGGAAAAAAGAAAGGTATTACTAGTAAAAATCTTTCTTGGCAAGCTTCTATTGTACCCTGCCCTTTTTTTTTTTCTCGGATATGTTCTTAGGATCTCAGTTCTCTTACTGCTCTTCCCATTGTATTTCAGCATGGGTAATTCTGTTGTTATTTAAGTGATGAGGGAAATCAGCTAAGTTGAAATTAGGGTGCTTCATTGTTTGATCAATGCCATATAATTTGCAATTGTAAATTTCATGACATTTTATAGTATTTTCTGCAGCATTTTATCACAGCATTATGTGAAATACATTAAAAAACCCACTTTGCTGAAGCATCTCTACCAGAGTGTTTCACTGAAAAATACACTGGTTTGGGGCATAATATTGTATAGCATGAACTTGCAAATGTTCGCTAGAAGACCTAATTAGTAAAGGAAATAGTAGATAAATCTAGAATTGCAGTCTCAC
The DNA here is from genome assembly GCA_025345505.1 of Todiramphus chloris collaris. Lineage (NCBI taxonomy): Eukaryota > Metazoa > Chordata > Aves > Coraciiformes > Alcedinidae > Todiramphus > Todiramphus chloris. Next base: position 10,090,747 of record JANVCC010000130.1, on the reverse strand, counting down.
AGGAAATGGAAAGCATCTCTAAACTCTGCAGTAATGGCCATGGAAGAAAACTATCTTTTCTGATTAAATAAGAGAGTCGTGAAACTCACCAGATATGCTCTGTGAGAACTTTCTGCAATAAGCAGACCCATCTTAGACTACAAACCACTATCTCAGAACTGAGAACCTTGGAAGAAACAGCAATGAATAAGACTGTACAACCCACATTTTCCCTTGGTAACACTGGAAAAGTGACAGGTGGATAGCCGTATCAACAAGCCTTGTACTCCAGACCAGTAATAACTTAGTAGTTAGCTTGTACGGCACCCCTAGATGGCTCACGTTGCAAAATTCTTCTATCTATCTAGTCTAAATCTACCCACTTTTAGTTTAAAACCGCTATCCCTTGTCCTGTCACAACATGCTCTGCTGAAAAGAATGTTCCTGTCTTTCTTATTGGCCCCACTCATCTTTCTTCTAGGCCTCATTTAGCATCTGGCCCCCTATTTAGCCTCTGACTGTTGTGTGACCTAGTGGTAAGAAAAATAGCTACTGAGATTTAAGTAGCCATGATACGCTCTTATTACCAAGCAGAGAGACAGAAATGTTTGTGTTTTGTTAATTACATGGAGATTCCTTGTCAATTTTTAAAACACTAATCTCCCTTTAGAAAGCTTCTATAATATTTCTTAGTTTACATCCCACTTGTGACGTGTTTAGCTAAGTTGTGATATTGAGTGTCTTGGAATATCAAAAGCACTATCACATATGTGAACCTTTTAATTAAAAATTTTTAGTTGTTTTGAAAATGATATTGATCTACCATAATGGTGCAAACTAGATTCCAGTCATCAACTCCATCCCTCCAGGCCTGGCTCTTTTCCAGATTTACTAAACAAACCCCATGCAATCAAAATAGCCATTGCACTGGTAGAGTAACCTTCACATTATCTCTTGCATTATCACCAAAATAATATAAGATGTCCATCAACAAGGTGACAAGCCATCCAGTGGGCCACAGCACTGTCAGACTACAGGACAGGTAAAACTCTGACTTTCTATGAAGTGCTTGGTTTGGCTTCTTTGGAGCTGCAGTTCTCCAGGGCTAAGCTTTCACGTTTTCCCATTTTGGAGAATTGTGACAAGGTGCCTCTGTCCTTTCTTGAGTTTCTTCTCAGACATTTTCCAGTGGTAGGAAATAAAACAAGAACACTTTAATAAGCATAATTATTTGAATATAGACAAAAAATGTAACAACTTTCCCCTAAAAAGACTGCTACTCAGCTAACAAAAAATTGACAGACCCTAAGAATTTTGAAGATGATGCCAAGACTTAGAACTCAATCCAAGCTTGAAGGAGAGAGGTGCTATGACTTTTTTCAGGTGCAGACTGCACTCATCTTGGCATGCAAACTAACCATTTGCATGCTCAAATGTTAATTTTCCAGATGCATTCTTTCTAACAGTGATAAAACAAGCTGTGATGAAACACACTTTAAAATAATAATGCATTTAAGTGGACAGCCTGACATTATCATATGCTGAAACTGTATTCTACAGTTTTGTTTGTACTACCATCAACAGAGAATTGTAGAATTATTTGTAATTTCTATTTCTTATACTACTGATTATTGAAACTAGACAACAAGGCACAATCATGCAAACCATTGGACTGAGCACAGAAGCACTTGCATTTTTTTGAAGCCTCAAATCTTCATGTATTTGTTGTTTAACCAAATATACTGAAACTCTGAAAATGAGATTGGCTTGTAGTATTATCATTCCTTGAAAATAATGAAGTTCATTACAAAATAGACCACTGGAATGTGGAAATTTAACTCCTCTGCTAATTTTAACATCCCATTACTCCTTTTTTTCCTCCTGATAGTTCTTGTCCATTTTGAAAGTGACATGTAATTGAAATGTTGCATATTTTTGGATCTCCATCACTCCATAAACTCCTTGTCTGCTGTGCATCAATCTCTTTCTACTTGTGTTCATCTCCTTTTCTGATGCCAGAAGTTTGGTGTGTTTAATGTTGCCACCTGCTCGTTGAGCTGTTCCTCATATTCCTTTCTGAGACGCTCATTGTCCCCATGTCAGACTGGCCTCTGAATTCAATATAGCTCAGCTTTTCTCCTGTGCAGTGCCCTCACTCTCTGTGACCAGACCTGTGTGTGTGTCTTCATGCTCACCATCCTATCATAAAGTATTCCTTTTCCATTCTCTATAGTTCAAGTTGTCTGGGATGTCTGTAGCTTTAAATTTTAATAGGAATTGAAGACAGAAGCAGGCACAGGAATTTTGTTTTACCGTAAAAGTTCATGAACTGCACTCTACTTCTTTGGTCAGAAATCAGAGAGGAGAGTGAAATTAGCTGTTTTTTCATTGCTTTGCTTCCCCTATATCTCTCTTTAATGTTTTCAACTGTCACAAAAAAAAAAATAAAAAATCACAGAGTTCTACTTGGTGATGCCACGAAAACACTATGAAATCTCAGAGTGGGTCAACTGCAGCATGCAGCATTTATCATGGTACAAAGAAATGCCAGACTGCTGAATGTGAAACATTACCCCAGTCTGACAAAAGGATGGACGTTGCTTCGTCCTCTGAAAGTCTTCCATTAATATCATTTGTCTTTAGCTAGCCTTACTCTAGGGGAATATTAAAAACATACTTTATGTCTGCAAAGACTGATTGCTTTATATGTAGATGACATATATATTAGTGAAAAATCTAAAGTCACCTTCCACATAACATTTATGGTTCTGCTAAATGAATGCAAGTTAATTTCAAGAGATGTGATGAATGATAACAAACTGCAAGTCATGTGTTGACAAAGGTCACACCCGGTTTGACCTGTGTTTGCTGAAATAATAGTTCAAATGGACATTGCTGTCCTGCTTTGAGCTAGAACAGAACTCATTCTGTGCAGTGATTTTCAGCTCATTCTCTTCTAAGTAATTGCGTTTTCTGAAGTTAATGGCATGTTTTTGCAGAGAATGTCCTTCTCTAGAAGCCTTTAATTTTATAGTTACTACCAAGGACTGCTATGCAGAAAGGTTCTTGTTTATACTTGTCCCTGTGCAGACCATGGTCACTGCTGGATCTTGTGTACCACGCTGGGGGCGCAGAAAGTAAAAAAGCCACACCTGTGGGGAGGAGCTGACAGGACAGGTGACCCTAAACTGACCAACAAAGTACTCCATCCCATATATGTCATATTTAGTGTAAAGCTGAGCAATCAACGGCCAGCATCCGAGAAGGCCTCTGCTTGTTCTGCCTCTGATCCTGAAGCATGTGTTCCTGAATCCAGTTCCAGAAACCAGCTGCTGAATCAGGTTCCTGTCTGCCATTGAGTCCTGTCTAGGATCTTCCCAGTGCCTGCTCCACAGCATCAGTGTTGTTGGTGACATAATTGCCATCAGGTGGCTTGTGTTCAATATTTACTTTGTATATATTTCATTATTGTTACTTTCATTAAAGTTTTTTTTAGTTTTCTTTTCCAATCCAGAAATTACTTCCTCTTATTCTCTTTCTCTTCCCTTTTGGGCAGGGAGACAGGTTAATAGAGACTATCTGTCATTTGCCAGACCAGCCCTAACTCTCAAGAATTCCAAATTTGCTTTGTCTATATATTAAATAAATTAGAGGATAGATGATGAGTGCAAGATAAATGAGGCTTAAAGATTTAATGGATTTATCAAATATAAATCTTAGACAGAGGAATTTCTGTAGGTAACTAAAATGCCATCTACTTATTTAATTAAATATCGGTCACAAATCTGATACTTCCCAAGTATCATTTGGTAGGCTGGAAATTATGTAACAGAAAAGAGAAAGGTGGAATGGCAGTGGTCTCATTTCCAGCTGTTTCTAAAAGAGCAATATCTCAGTACTTTATTTTAGGCAGAACTTAATGTAACTGAAAACACACAGTCTGTTGGTTTCTTCTTCAATGGCATCAGTGGGATTACTCATATGTGACCTGGTGAGAGCAAGAACTCCATAAAATCATCTTTAAGTACCAGAAAATGATGGGGTATCAATTTTTTTTTTTTTTTTTTTTTT
>JANVCC010000130.1:9995150-10086597 GCA_025345505.1 Todiramphus chloris collaris | reverse complement strand
TTTTTTTTTTTTTTTTTTTTTTTTTTTTTTTTTTTTTTTTGTCTGGGATACATAAGATAAGCCTCAGGTGTGCTGTGCAGCTGTATTGATGCTTCTTTGAGACACAGTCTGTTAGAAGTAGTTACCTGAGGCAGCTGAGTATCATCCAGTATTTGAAACATGTCTGATGTGTAAGATTTTCCTTCAGCAATTTTACAACCTTGTCTACTAAAGCAACAGGAAAATCTCACTTGAATCAATATTGCACTACATCCAGATAGTATCATCTGTATATTTGTTTTGTTTAACTTCAAAATAAATATCTTTCTAACAGCTGAACATCTGTTGGTATGCTGCAGTGTTACATGTCCCTTGTTTGGAAGTTAGTAGCAAGATGCAAATCCTTTTTCTATAATTTTTCCACATTTCAGAAGATGAGGCTGATGGTAATGAGTTTATGATGCTGTTGCATTTATCACTAAGTCTAGTCATTAAGATATAGCCTGTGTCTCAGTATTTTGAAGAACTAAGGATTATATAAGAAGCCATTTCTACCAAGAATCTCTTCTGGCTATGTACAAGGAAAGTTCTAGGGACGAGTTACAAATTTTGATTCCTTTTGGTAAGGGATATTAAATAATTACAAAGCCCCTCTTTCAGAACTTGTACTAGTGAAGAGTCCATTTGCATTTGGATTTTGTAGCCCATTTATTTAGTTGTATTCATCATTCAGGTTGATTCTCCCGCCAACTGATGGGTGTTTATACTAGTAGTTGGAAAAGGACAGGAGAAAAATAACTCACTTAGTACACTAGTACTGTTTTGATTCATCCTACATTCTTAATTCTGTTAATTATGTATTTTTGCCATTAATAATTTAAGACCTAGTTTATGTGTCACAGTGTTCTTATGCTAAGAAAAGATTTTGAAATAGATGATTCTGTTTCACAACAGAACAGTGTATCAATCTACTTGCTTATGCATAGCAATTTTTCTTATAAAAAGAGAGTTAGTGTGAATCTTGGAGAGTTTAATAAACCTGGTTTTAATTATGAATGTATAAAAGAAAAGGGTCTAGGGAGAATTTATTTAAATATATAAAGGGAACTTACAATAAAGATGGAGAGAGACTTTTTGTCAAGGCCTGTAGTGATAGGCCAAGGGGCAATAGCTTTTAAACGAAAGAGTAGATTTAGATTGGACATAAGGAAGAATTTTTTTATGATGAGGCTGGTTGCTTAGAGAAGTTGTGGATGCCCCATCCCTGGAGGTGTTCAAGGTCAGGTTGGATGAGACTTTGAGCAACTTGTTCTGAAAGATTTCCCAACCTATGGCAGGGAGGTTGGACTAGATGATCTTTAAATTCCTTTCCAACCCAAACCATTCTATGATTCTATGATAAGTACTCAGTTTGGAGCACTTATACTTTGTCTAGTTAAAAAGAAACAAAGTTTCTGGAATTTCAAAAGGATTAGCAGAGGTTAAACTGGGAAGCTGGAGGGGAAAATGAAAACTGAGAAGCAAGCATAGAATTTTAAAATTAATTTATTGTAAGCAACTGTAAAAATCACTCTGAGGATGAGAAATTTGATCAAGAATTCACAAAGGAGATAACCACATCATCTGAGAGAGTTAGTATTTCTAGTTTATGACCTGTTATTTATAAAGAGGAAAAAATGGTCACTGTGCAGTGTTTAGATTCCTAATAGAAACTACAGTTTCCTTGTTATGTATTAAGGTCTAAATTGTGTGTTTCCTCAAGCTATGAACAGGAAGCAGCATGTTCTTGTCTGTTCCAAGAATAACGTCCAGCATAGCTACAGTCTTGAGGAGGAGTGGCTGGAGAGCTGCCAGGCAGAGAAGGACCTGGGGGTGTTGACTGACAGTCTTCTGAACATGAGCCAGCAGTGTGCCCAGGTGACCAAGAAGGCCAGTGGCACCCTGGCCTGGATCAGGAATAGCGTGGTCAGCAGGAGCAGGGAGGTGAGCATTCCTCTGTACTCAGCTTTGGTGAGGATGCACCTCGAATACTGTGTCCAGTTTTGGGCCCCTCTCTACAAGAAGGACATTGAGGTTCTGGAGGAGGGCTACAAAGCAAGAAAAGGGTTTGGAGCATGTCTCTTATGAGGAGAGGCTGAGGGATCCAGGGCTGTTTAGTCTTGAGGAAAGAAGGATGAGGGGAGACCTTACTTCCCTCTACAACTACCTGAATTGAAGTTGTAGCGAGGTGGCAGTTGGTCTGTTCTCCCTGGTAACAAGCAATAGAACAAGAGGAAATGGCCTGAAGTTGAACCAGGGGAGGTTCAGGCTGGATATTAGGAAGCATTTCTTTACAGAAAGGGTTGCCAGGCATTGGAATGACCTGCCCAGGGGGGTGGTGGGGTCACCATCCATGGAAGTGTTTAAGAGCTGGGTAGATGTTGTGCTTAGGGACATGGTTTAGTGGTTTTTGATAGGCCTAGGAATAAGGTTGGACTTGATGATCTTGAAGGTCTCTTCCAGCTGAAGCTATTCTATGATTCTATGAATCTATGATAATCCCAGAAACTATGTGATTGAGGTTCCTACTTTTTCTCCATTTGTTTTTCAAAATAATGTTCAAAGACTACCTTAGCTTCGTATCTTGTATAAAAAAAAGGAGTCTTTCTTGCTGTGGTACAGACAGTGAATCTGAAGGCAGAGCAGATGTTCTATTGTCTCTGTAACCCTAAACCCTCCAATGTGGCCCAAATCCTGCCTTGGAGTTGTATCTGACTTCTTCAGGGAGCACAGGAGTCCAAAGGAGAAATGAACTCCTTTCCCACAGGCCTTTCCGAATGAGAAAAACCAGTATTATTCAACTTTTTGTTGAATACAGGGGATTCCTTCTCCCTAAAATAATTTGTATTGGATTGATTACAAGCATCACGACATCTCAAAGGCTATTTAGTATTATATTACTCTCAAATTAGTGGTAGTCTATCTCTGCCTAGCAGAAACTGCAAGTTGATCAGTTCAGACCTCTTTGCCATATATGACTCCTGTCCAGATTTGCTTACTTTCCTATTTTAAAGAAACACAAAACAAATTTTAAAGCCTATTTGCAGACTGACTGTCGATGAGCACCAAGGCAACAATATCAGAAATTTGTTTATAGGGAATTTAGTATGATGGATGCTTCTGGGGTGCAAAATTACAAGCCATATAACAGATTCTAATGCTGAAAGGAAAATCAGATAGAATTATTTGTGTAAGATAAAAAGAAGAAAAATTGAAATATATCTGAAAACACCTCCCCATTTGACAAGTGCAAAGAATAAATCTTTGTAAAGAAATGCTATCTTACCAGTGAATGCCTCACTTTACATTTTCATATGCTTTCAGTTTGTTTCAATGTGTTGTGACCTATAGGAAGAAAACAGTAAGAAAGAATAATCTTGTCACTTCTGACATTCAGTTATTACAATAAAAAGCAGAAGACATCCATCTCTCCTTCAGTGGAACTACAAAACCAACCCTGACAAAAAAGGCTTACATAAGTTAGGGTATGAAAACATAAAAGAAGGTGGTATGAATTATATAATTATAAAGTTTAAAGCTTCGTTTCACTTCCTGTTATAGTTGGAACTGTTTACATCCTGCACATTTTTCCCCCTCTTTGCTAGAGAAATGGGATTTTAAAAAGCATAGACATACATTAAGCTTAGATTGAAGATGAAGAAGGAAAAGAGCACAAATATGATTTTAAAATCATCTTCCTGAAAACAGCATGAGATTTTATAGCAAATGTATCCTTTCACCTACCATTTATCAAATTTTTTTTCTATCTTCGTAATTTCTTTGCTTACTTACACACTAAGTTCTTGGTTTCTTTTCTTCTTCCATCTTTCCCTCATCTTTCTAAAATCAGCATATAGTTTTCAATTCTCTCTCATCCTTTATGATTCTTTCATTTGATTTAATTGAATTTTCTTTCTCTTATTCATTAGATTACTTCTACCTTTCTCTTCCCATGATTCCCTACCTCTGCTTCAGTTCCATATATAAAGATAATTTTTCTAGGCAAAGTAAAATAACATTAATGATGGCATGACAGGACATTATAAAGACAATAGTTCTTCTTACTAACTTTTTGCTTTTGGAGAACTGAAGTTGGAAGAAATGGTATAAAAGAGTGGTATGTAACATATATAAAAAGCTGCATATTAGAAAGGTACAAATAGCATAGCAAAGTCAATTCTGAGGGCATGTCATCATTATAGGCTTATTAAAGTGACTTTCCTTTGGGTCCAAGACCATTGCTTCAAATATTGCCATAGGAAGTAGGGTATGTTTCCACTGTTAGAACATCTCTTGAAAACCCTTTCTCTATTTTTGCTTTACCAACTTCAGGGACAAGTCACAAGAGAGACTTGGAAACACTAAGACAGACTGGAGATTACAAAATAATTCCAAAATTGCCTCTAACTTGGACTGCCAAAGGAAATAACAGATCCCATTATTTCACTGCCTAGTAAGTGGTAGGTAGTGCTGGAAAGATGTGGCAGGGCTGGCAGCTGGTATCTGCACCTGAATTTGGTTGTAACAGCCAGAGAGGAAGGCAGTACTCCAAAGGACATTTATTATAGCAGAATTGAGCCATGGGGCAAAGGCAGGACCACAGTTTTGTTAGTTTGTCCAGAGGTATATCTGGAATGGTTCAAGGAGCTGGAGATAAGATGAGGACGCAATACCAAAGAAAAGGAGTCCATGCTTTTTTTTAATGAAGTAAAATGCAGTGTGTATTAAAAAGCAGAAATTAGATATCATGGAAAAGGTTCAGCAGATAATCAACATGACCTGTAAGGGTTGAAGATTGCTAGATGAATAGGGGAATCACATTGGCAGGTGGGGTGTTGCATCTTTGATCACAGAAATTAAAGGTGTGCAGGGGACCAGTGTAATCAAGAATTAAAGCATCTTTTAAGAAACAGTATTGAAAGTTCTCTTGGATACTTTGGACTCAGATGCAGAATGCTAGTTTTATGATCTCACCAGCTGCCAGCCATCAGAACAATAGGAAAGGAGCCAATCCTAAATTCAGAGGTTAAATGCAAGGAGACTACACCCTGTAGATAAGGAATTAGCGAATTCTCACAATTATACTTGCATGAATACGTTATAGCAACATTATTCTGTTTAAAAAGGACATTTTGTCTATTTGGATTATACCAACAGTGTATTTTGTTTATGCAGTAGGCCTGGACGGATCCTTTGTGGTAAACATTGAGAACAAGACAGTGAGAGAAAGTCCTATTTATTAAGTTTATATTATAAATAGATGTGTGGATGAGACAGTGACAAGATTATTATCTTTTTTTTAGCAGATGGTACAAACTGATCAACTGGCTAGTCCAGAATTAATAGGTAGACCATGGTGGAGCTTTACCACAGAATGTTTTTCTTCTCTGAGTGTCAAGAGAGTGAGTTTGTAAAGAAACTTCAGGCAAAAATGGCTGCCCTGTGTGGTAGAACAACTTGATGTGAAAATAGAGAATTCATAGCATTGGGTAGAAAACATACATACATTTTCTTTTTAGAGCAACACCAAAATCATTCCTTGATCAAATGTGGTAATCAACCACAGCGTATATTCACAGAGGAACATTCAGAGTTGGTGCAGAGTGGTCCCAGACAGTCTACCTGGGAAGAAATATTTAATACGTAAGGTTTTGAATACAGAAAAGTGCAAAAGTAATGATAAATGCAAATATATTTTTGGGATGAAAGGGCCTAAAAGCAGAGATCTTAAATGTAGTATGTTTTGAACTTCCAGTGACAATAGGGAAAGATGAATTTAGAAAAAAGAATGAAATCTAGAGCAGATATCAGCTTGTTATGAACGGTGCTCAAAAGGGAGGATAGAACAACATGAAAGAGGCTTGGATTTTAGACTATGAGGAATGAAAACCTTGGAAGAACTACTGTGAGATGGCATGGGAATAGGAAGTGAGAAGACAAAAGGAAGAAATATATAAAACTGTCTGCAGAAAATGATTATGAAGGTGATTGTAGTGGTCACTTTGAGACATTTTCTAAATGTACTGTGTCAAGAAGACTAGGTCTGTTTATGCAGAAGCACATCATGTAGAAGGAAACATTGCCTGTCTTCACAGGTTTGTTGAGAATTCAAGCTGGAATAGTATTATTCTTAGTACTTTAAATAACAAAGATGTATGAAGTCTGAGGAAAAGAACAAAAGCTATTAACATGATGGCAGGATGAATAACCAAGTGCCTGCAACCTTGTTTGGCTAAGTGCCTATCATGATGCCTGTAACACTATAATTGTTCAAAGACATTGTGAAGGTTGAAACCCTAAAAAAAAATAGAAAGAATTGCAGAGGGTCATACCAGTGATGTAAAAGAGAGTAATGGGAAAATTACAGGGCATATTTAGACTGAGTTTCCAACTGGAAGATGTTGGGCAAAGCAATGTATTCTCAGAGCAGAGGAAATTAAAAAAAAAAAAAAAACCAGGCAAATAGACCTAATGGAACAAATTCTGCTTTCACGGGGGACACTCAATTTTTATTCCTTGTCTGGCTTCATTTTAATTATGTCCAGTTTCAGGAAAAGTAAATACAAATAAATACTACCCTACATTATATCAGTATATTCTTTCTTTCCTTCACACAGGATACAGACTGATCTGTGTTTCCATCCCCATTCCTGGTATTTCAAATCTTTCCCGAGAATGCACACATCAGCTAATGTTTCATGATCTGTTTTTTGCATATGTTAGCATACATCTGTACTTCATGCATAACACCTGCTTCTGCATATTATCTCATCCTGTCACATGTTCAAAAACAATTCAAATGTTTCCAGTTTGTTCAACACACTCCTGTATCTACAAGTAGGTGTTTGGCAACAGCTATTCTGTGGCAAGAAAGCTTTCTGCAATTTTTGTCAGCCAGCTGTACTGTGATTTTGTTCATCTTGTTGGTGGTCAGTTTTTTGTGGTATTAGTGATTACTTTTCTAATCCCTGATTGTGCAAAGCCTCTCCAGTTATCTAAGGCACCTGGTGATGCACAGTACACTCAAGAAAAGCTTAAATCTTCTGTAGATTTACTATTCTTTAACAGAAATTGCCAATCATCTTCATGCAAATATGTTTGATTACAATCTTTATGGTTCGGCCCTACTTTAAGAATTCATGAGCTCCTACTGTGTATTACTCCAGACACTAGATGTACATTTTATTTTCTCCATACTGGTCCTGTTTCTGCTTTGGATTCTGGATTCTGAGAAAGGTTGAATACTATCTGGTGCCAGACTAGAGTAACTCTCCTATAGGACTGATTCTGGAGATGAAAGAAAGTCTATATTTTTACCAAATTAATTATTTTTGATACAATACATTTATTTTCAACTCAAAAAGGGAAACACAAGCTGTCCACTCAGATAAGCTCATCATGCCAGGTAGACTGGCCACTTATTCATGTACGTCATCAGCAGCATGGGTGCAAGTTCTGCAAGGCATTTTATTGGCTTTGCCATTACTGCAGATTGTTCCATAGCCAGGTGCACAATGCTCAGATTTATGACAGAGGCTTTGTCTGCCCTATGACTTGTTGATATTTTATTACACAGCACAGTTTTGGCAAGGAGACCAAAGCAGTTCCAGAAGTCATGTGCTGCTGGCCAATCTACAGAGTCAGAATCATAGCAGACGTGTTTATGCAATAATTCCTGTTAGAGTTTGTATACTCTGCTAAACATCTACCACAACAACATCTCCCAACAGATAGAATTAAGCTATTGCTTGTTCAGGATATGGAAAGTACATGCAATTGATCTTATCATAAGCAAACAAAGTAGTGTGTTTTAAAAGAGTGAGATTGTGAATTGTAAAACTTTACAAATGAACAATTTTGCTTTGTAAGCTATAACCATATTTTGCCCTTTGTAGGATGAGTAAATGCTGCCTTGTGATGCACTGTGTAGGTAATCATTGTTTCCAATCAATCTTCATAACATTTCATTAATGCCTGGATTCTCAGATCTTATCTTCCTTTTACATGCTCTGCATGCCAAGATGCTGATGATTTATAAACAAATACAGCCCCTTTGAACAAGAAGTCAATAGAAGATCGCTCCCTAACTGCGCTACTATGGCAGTACAGAAAGCCAGATTTAATTCCTTTGTATAAACTGTTTCTGGAAAAATCCGGTGCTGCTTGTAATGCCAGACACAGCAATAGCAGAGTTTGTGCTAGAGATATGAACATTGATCTTTCAGAAGATTTGCTGTCTGCCCATATTTTAACTTTATGTGCACTCTCCTGTGCTAGGCAGAGAAACTCAGTGCCAAATAAGGTATTTCTTTCCTGTTGTAACCTGTGGAATGAAAATGACAGGATTTATCAGTAAAGTCTTCATGCCTGCTCTACAATAAAGTGCTATTCTGGGCCAACTGTCCACAGGACTTGATTGGCAGGGCAAGAAAATGAGAAAACGAGAAAACAAGAAGCTGTCCTTTTCAAGCCCCTGTTTCTGTTGTCCAGAGCATTCAAGGGAGACAGTTTGAGCTGTGCTCTGTAGAAAAGGTCCAAAAAGTAGTCTGACTTGCTCATATATATGAATATGCTCAGTGTAACATGGAGATGTCAACCATAGAATCTACACTGCAGTTCTCTTGAGTAGCGTATCTGTTCACCATAAAGATTACCTTGATTACATTAATGAATTCTTACGGACCAGGGTGTAAGATTTCTAGAATGAATTCCCACCTTTCCAAAGACAAGGAATGAAATGCTGCAGTGACTATAAGCATGTGAATTCCACAGAGGAAAAATCCTGGATCTAGATAGAAAAGAACACTTGACTAAGTCCTTCTGGTGAGACTTTGAGAAAAAAAATTCCTTATTCATTTTCTTGTTGCTGATAAGTCAGCATGAGCTTCAGGGAACATAGGAATTAATACAGCTTCCTTATTCATTTGTATACTGTTGTCTATCAAGATACTGTCTTCACCATTTACTTTCTGAAATGCTGATGAAAGAAGAAAATACTGAAGACCTGATCAAAATAGGAGTAGATAATGAATAAAGAAGACTTTTTGGAAGAACCTAGCTTTCACTTCAAAAACCAGGATATTTTTTTATGCTGTAGCGAATCAAAATGAAGAGCTGGCTTTTGAGATGGCAAAAATGAGCAGCGTATTTTCAAACCCTTGAAATACAGTGTGGGAGAAAAATGAGATTTGGATTCAAACTTGTGTAAGTGTATAATTTTGCAAAAATAAGACCTAACTAATGAGGTACTAGCTAGCCTCAGTCAAAAACCATCTGACTGTAGCTTTGATTCAAACAAGATTCACGACTGCCATGTATGTATTTTGTGGCCATGGACAAACTGGTTTTTCCATGATAATTTTTTTTTCTTTTTTAGTTAGAGGAAAAGACTAGTGTACCTCATTTTGTACAGATTTTTGAAGGAGGAATGCATCATAGGTTAGTTCTTTCTATATATGGTCTTTGTAAAAGGCATATTGTGAAATGAGCCATACAATTGTCATCCAGAAAGAGGAACAAAGTGGAAAATCATACTGAATTCCATCTTCAATTAGAAGTCAAATAACATTATTGAAACTCCTCCTCAGGTCTACCTTTAAGTACTATAAATTCCTGCTTGGTAACAAAAAATTAATTCAGACTTAGGTCTGTAAAGATCTGCATACTATATTAAGTATAACATGGAAAAATGTAAATAAGTATCTTTTTTTCCTAATCATATGAGTTATATTCAGACCATATATCTAATTGATTTTTTATACAAGAAGTAAAGTTTGCTCTTGTGAAACCCAGTAGCAAAAAAGGTTTTGAATTGAAAACATTTCCTGCTATCATTTTAACACTACTAAGGAAGTAGCAAGACCCCATTAATATATATTGTTACAGAGAAATTACAAATAGGTTACATGTGAGGGTGCAATTCAATCAACAGTTTCATCAATGCGATGGACATTCTATTAACAGTCTCATTTTCATCTCACTAGTTTTCTAACAGAAAGAATTTACTGACCCTGCATGCGCTTGGTTGTAATGAGGCTTCATTTATATTTTCACCACCAAAATACCAGCATGATTAAATTTTAAAATGAAAGAGGAATCAGGTAATTTCTACCACTAAAGAAAACCTTGAAAAAGAAACTGTTTGATCCAACAAAAGAGACAACAAAGGTCCTTCCTTTTCCCTCCTTTTCCTTCCTTCCTTTTCCTCCTTTTTCCTTCCTTTTCCTTCTGTTTCTTTACGTTTCCTTTCTTCATTCCTTACTTGCAACTGAAAATGAAGTCATCTCTTTAAACCTGGAATGCAATGCTGTCCAAAGCAAAACATTAATGAAGTAACGTGATAACATCTGGGGGGAAGAGTCATCTGTTTATCTGTATAAAATCCAGTCTGGGCAGTTCTAGTGTCTCAGTCCAACTTTTCCTAGACAGATGAGCAAATCTGCTTTAGTGAAGTGTAAACTGAAGCTCATAATGAGAAGAGGTTTGTTTTGATTTATGGCAGAAGGCTGACTAATAGCAAACATGCCTACTGTGGAGAATGGAGCCTGACATACATGATTTTATTAAATATATTTGTAGGTGAGCATAACAATTAAGAATACTCGTTGATCACATGTAATCTGCATTGTGTTACTGTGCAGCCATCAACACCAATAACCTGTATGCATGTGTGTACGTATATTACAGGAAGACAACCCATGCACATGAGCTGACAGCATTACTATGCTTAGGAAAGGTGGCAATCTGCCACAAAGGGGTTATAGTTTCTAGAAACTAGGTCTATTACCAAATTAATATGAACTCACAGATGGACAGAAGACATGATCTGCTGACTGTTGATGATGCCAGTGCACTGTGTGTATACTGTGCATACAGAGATGTCTTTTTTGTCTTTTATAGATTTATAACCTATTTATGAAACCATGGCATTGTTTTGCAGTTTTCGGAGGCATTCAGAGTACATGCACGCAGGACAGAAAACATACAGAAGAAGGAGAAAAAGGCATAGACATAGGGAGAATGAAGAATGAGAGAAAATTAGTTCCTGGAGGTTTCCCAAAATAAAATACATCTTTTAAAGTTTACTGCAAAAAAAACTACTACCTGGCAGAACTCTGTAATGACTTGGTAAGTTCAGCACATTTATTTGATTATTTTCTTCTCTGCATCATGAAACATAGCTGAACTCTGTGGGTAATTCCAAGTATGGAAATAAGCAACTGTATTTTCAAAGTGATGCCTCTATAGGATATCCAGGGAATCATACACTTAAGGGTATTGTTGAAAAACTATATTCAAGACATAGGATATAATGCTGAGACATGACAGAAGCTGGTTTAAAGTTAACTTGAACAACTCCAATTGTACTCTATTTATTTGCTTACAGTGAGTCTTCTTTTGATAATACTTATCTGTTATTGTAAATATGTTAATTTTATTAATTAAAGTAAAGAAACAGAAGGAAAAGGAAGGAAAAAGGAGGAAAAGGAAGGAAGGAAAAGGAGGGAAAAGGAAGGACCTTTGTTGTCTCTTTTGTTGGATCAAACAGTTTCTTTTTCAAGGTTTTCTTTAGTGGTAGAAATTACCTGATTCCTCTTTCATTTTAAAATCTAATCATTTATAGAAATATTTAGAAGTATATAATTTATGTAATTTTACAGAAATGTATACATTTTATATAAATATAAATATATTTATATTGAACCCTGTATTTGTACAATATCATACAACAAAACTATAGAAATACAAATGATAACATAATATTTACAAACAGTAAAATGAGTTTAATTGTACCATCTGGCCTATCAGATGGTAAAACATAATGCTTAATATAATCCACGTAAGTGTCTTATATTCATGATTTGGTCCCATTAATCACAGGTTGATATGATACATTTACCAGGCAATCTAATACAAATCTTTGGTTTACTGTGTAATTATGGGGAGTTTTTGTCCATTCACTTGTTTCTGTTGAAAAGGTTGTTAACTCTTGAAAAGCATCGGTGGACAGTGATATAGGAATTACCATGATTTGAGTAGACTGAAGTGAAATATTAGCAACTATGGCATACCTTAAAATTCGAGGCCTTTTTCCTAATTTTACTCTATTTTTAGCAGATTAATTGGAATCAGTTTGTCCAACAGTTTGCAATTTGACAAAGGAATGTGTCTGTTCCTCAGGTATGCGGGTTCACATCCTGTTGCACTAATATAAACATGGTCATGGACAGCTCATTTTGTCACAATTGACACCATATCATTAACTTCCAGCAAAGGGCAGTAGACATAACTGAAGGATGTGACATCTTAAATTGCCCAAGCAAGATTTAGGAGATTATATCTGTCAGCCTTATATAACTTTTAGCATTACTTACTGTTTCTAAAGAATGAATGTTCTACAGCAATAAGTTGCTTTTGTTCTCACTCCCTAATTTATTTAAAGTCAATAAGGAGGAATAAAAGAGGTTTAAAGATGGGTGTGTGAATATTTTTAGCACAAACCTTTACAGAAACGTGATTTCCCAAAATATACTTTAAAAAAATGAGTGCATTTAATAGAAGTCTTCTTGAGATAAAACATGAGTAAACCAGCATCATCCTGAAGACTTAGTTTTTTATTGTGAAAAGAGCTAATTTTTTGACTTTCCAAACCACCTGTTTCAAAACCTCCAATCAGAAAGAAGTTTCTCAAAAAGCTTACATTTCTTCCATTTCCCCTAGTGAAGAGTACTTTTCTCCATTACTTTCAGTAAGAATATTAGATGTGGTGTTTGATTTTCAGTCTCCAGGACTTAACAATAAAGTTCTGGAAGTCCAAATAAAATATCCATTAGCCCCATCACTAGCTAGGGTGGTGGGCTTTGTCAAACCCATGGTGGCTTACTCAGAGTTACTAAGCTGCTGTGTCTCAAACCTTTCTCCTACATATAGTACTTAGACTTACAACAGAGGTCCTTAAAGGGGAAAAATAAAAACTAGTTGGTGGCAGACCATGTTCCAATGTTCAGTCTCTGTAGAAGACAGGAATCTCTCAGACCACCTCATGGAACTACTCTGATTTTGGCATAGTACTTTTTGTCTAGCAATAACTTCACCCTTTGACTTGCCTGCAAGACTTGCCTATGGAAGGAAGTTTTTCTTTGAGTTTGCACTGACTTTTGCATCATTTTGCTAGGGACTACAGGAAGCATGGACTTCTGTAGAACCAGACAGAGGATTCCATCTGCAAGGCGTAATTCCATGTACAAAAACAGAATCTGAGTGCAAAGTCCTGTTATGCATGTAGCAAGCATCTAGGGTGCCTGCTGCCCAGAGTCTTCTATTTCAGAACAGGCTTTGATTATAAAATGTTCTCTTTGCAAATAATATGATTATTTGCTTCTTCAGTCCCTGTGGGAAAAACGAAAGCTAAAAAAATTCATTTTCTCTGTAGCAAAATTGCTGGCACATAACTACTGTCAAAGCAAAATATAGTGTGAAGCTGTGCATCTTGTCATAATAAATAATCTTCTGCATAGCTCTGGTTTTGTGTTTGGCTGGACTGAGATCAAAGTATGTGGCTGAGCGAGGGGGAAGAAGGGGTATGATGAGCAGTTAAAATCAGTAAGTAAAAGAAATCAGTAAAAGTGAAAGTGGCATTGCACAATACACTGGAAGACTGAACAAACCAAAGCAGAAAGAAAAGGTAGCTATCTACATATTTCATGAAAGCATTTCATAAAAACACACTTTCCAGGCTTTTCTGAGTGTCCACCAGCAATTTGGAAGCTCACCAAGTCTTTATGCTCTATCTTCTAAAAATCCCAATGTCTAAAAAATGTATGCTTTCTATTGCAGAAGCTATCACACCATCAAACTAATTAATAACCTAATTAATCACACACTGCTTAAAGAGGTGAAGTCTCAAATAGAGTCATTACTTACAGAAAAGTAAGAGGGTTTTGAATCAGGCAGCAGTGATAGAGCTGAAAACTGAAGTAGTAAGTGAAAAGCATATAAACCAGTTACACAGTCCGTAAGGACTTCAGGCTTACCCAGTGACTAATGTACACGGTGAAGGCATCGCCTTGCCTTGCTGAATTTTAACTGAAGCCTTATGGACAAAAGATAGATATTTAGAAGCCTGGACATGTTTTGTGATAAACAAAACAGGACCTGGGTAGGTTTTAATCTCTTTCAGTTTCTCATCCAGGAGGAGCTGGTGCTGTTTGCTGCTTGCCTCTCACTCTCTTCCCAGTGATTGCAGTCACATCTTTACAGAGAATGTCTCCAGGCAATCCTCTCTACAGACTTCTCAGCCACTCATCCAGAAACCTCACCAGCCATGACTTCAAATGAGGAGCTACACTGAGCCTCTCCTGCAGAACTTTGCAAAAAACAGGCTTTAATTTCTGTGTGCTTTCTTAAGACCGCACATCTGAAACGGAAAGATGATATCTCATATGGAAATGACAGTGGGAAGGATAATGGCACCTTATTCATCACTTTTGTCCCTTTTCTAGAAAATCAACTTGTGAAGAACCTTTTTGCTTCTTCACAGAAAAATATCTTCACCATTGCTCCTGTGTGAATCTGCACTACTTGAGTCTCCACTGTCCCTCTTGTTCTTGCCCAGAAAAACCCTCAGCCTCAGTCAATATCAGAGATTCCTAACAAAAATCCCTAGCCTCCTTCCTGAGAACCCATTTCATTTTTATTACTCTGAGTTTCTTACAAGGTAACCTAAATAACAGGAACAGCAAAGCTGAAGGGGGTTTGTTAGAGCAGCTATTGGGGTGAAGAGGAGTCAGCAGAGACAGGGAAATTTGAGATGTGTGTTGTTAATCATCAGTTCAGGTGAAATTAAGACTTGATTCCAAATGTGAGTATGATACTGAAGAAGATGTGAAACCACCAACCTATTATATCCAGACTTTGTTGCAGTTATGTTGCAGAAGGGTTATTTTTTGGGGACTTGCCACAGATAACTACTGGGTTAGTAACAAACACCTGTGTGCATTAATTGGAATTGAATTGGATTTTTTTTTTTTTTTTGGTACCTCATGATGCATTTTCTTATAATGATAAGGTATAAGACAATATTTATAGGTTCCAAGAATTGTTTCTTGGTACAGGAACATATGAAAGCCATGAGGACTCTGTGAAAACCACCTTGAAATCTACTCTAAAATTTCCGGATGAGTGCTGACTCGTGAATTTATATTTATGTAGAAGGCTATCTACCAGACTCTGCTCCAGATAACAGCTTTCTGAAGAAGATACCCAGTTTCATGTCAAAGGAGGGAAGAATAAAGAGGAACAGTCATCCACCTACATCATGTACACTACATCATGTTTAGACCTGTGTAGAAAAGCTTTGAACCATGCCACAAGAAAGGCATTATGAGCCCATTGTGAGCTCTTGATTTGTAAGATTTTATGGAGGTTCTCTTTGAAAGGTAATAAATTTTCTAGGGGAAGAGCTACCTCAACAATAGCAAAAAGTGTTCAGGTAACACAATGCTGCCTTCTTTGAGTCTGTCATATGTCAGAAAGCACAAAAGCAAAGATGTTAACAGAAGCATCATGTTCTCAGATACCCTCAGATGCTCAGCTTAAATAATGTTTATACTTGAAAATCAAATAACTCTGAGGTTAGTGCAAGTGCCAGGACACTGTGTTCTGTAGTGAGATGAGTGCAGAGGATGTGTTCACTGTGTTTCACTGTATAAAACAGAGGAGCGATATTACTCATCAGCATCACCTCCTAAGTAGTGTTATGGCAAAGCTGAGAGACTTTTACCCCGTACAGCACTGCTCTGAAGATGAAATTCTTCACCTAGATCCAACAATGGGAAATGCTTGTGTCCTCCTTCTGCCACCTCTACTATATAAAGTAACATGCCCTCAAAAGTCCTGTGATAATCAAGAGGAGGCAATGGCACATGGCCCTTGGAGGAGAGTATAAATGACTTCATAAACCAAGGAGAGCAACTGTTCAATCCTTTGACCTTCTTTAAAGAAAAAGTTTATTTAATAGTCAGAGAAAATCCTTATAAACCGATGGACCACAAAGTGTTGCTTGCTGGAACGAGTGGGTTGTCTGCGTTTTAGTTTGTCTTGAAATCCTAAGTAGAACTGTGTTTAGCTAAAACTAATTGGGGAAGAAAAAATGTATGTTAGCAAGTTTAAGCTAAAGCTTAAAGGGACGAGGAAAGATCTCATGCATCCCTCATGAACTGTGACTGAGAAAATTATCAATTAACTTTCTCTGGAGTTAGCCATGACTATATGCTTTTTAAAAGAAGTGCTGTTAACTGGACTATTGCAAGGATTAAGAAACAGGACAGTATTCATGCTGCATAAGCACCTAGCGTGGTATTTTAAACATGTCTAACCATTGTTCATAGCAGAAAACTGTCATTAAAAGAATAATAAAACTACTTAATAATAAAACTTGGGCTGATCCTCTGCAGTTAAAAGAGACTAGGAAGAGATAAGTAAGAAACCAGACCTCAAAATTGGAAAAAGCTGTCATTAAGAAATAAAATAATGGCAAGTACAAAAAAATCCTTCATGGAGATGGATCATGAGAGTGGCTCATTAGAGAAGGGATACCTTGCCTAAATATAAAATAACAAAGGGAAACAAATTCACAGATGCTTTCTGACTTATTCTTATGGCCCTTCAGAATTAGAATAAATTGTCTCACCTATTGTCATTCAGCTTCCCAAGAACCACATCCTTTTTAGAACACCCATCCCCACTTACGTCTAGCTTAATTGTTTATGTAAAGCAGAAAAGACCCTGAATTCTCCTGAGATGAGAACACAATGAAACATTGAAAACATTAAGTCACTACAGAGTAAAGCAAGTTTAAACCCCTGCAATAGACTAAAAACATTGAGCTCTCCCTAAGCATGGGAATGAATTTTGAAGAAATAAATTTCCTCTGTTCTTGCTAGTGAAATGGTGCTCAGAGTCTTTAAAAATGTTTCAATCAAACTTTTTAATTCTAATTCTGCTGAAATTACTCAGCCTTTCTTTGTACCAGAGCAGGAGACTAGGTCAATCAGAATACAAACTTGCAGTAGTTGCATGAGATTTTGCCCAAGGAGAGTCCCTGGAATTTAATCACAACTAGTCACAATCCAGGGGCAAGACTCCTTATTGGACTCATGGTAACTCCATGGACTTGAATAATTAGTTATGCAGGAAAAAGAATGAAGTCAGGTGGAGGAAAGAATGAGAGGAGTCAGTAATTTATTGGAGCATCTGGACTTTCCCTAGGCAAAATACTTTTCTCAGAGATGGTCTTGAATTGATCTTGATGTTGCCAAGGTAACAACTTCTGAGAGGATAACAGGAAAAATTATGGTGTCATGTTCAAACAAGGATTCAGCAATAAGAATAGGCAGTGCTGTATCTATAAAATGGAGGGCAATGAAGGATAAAAAAAAAAAAAGATATTGTACATAAGCAGCCACAGTTGAGTGACTGATCTCATTCAGATATCTCCAAGTAACCACCAGAACAAGCGGAAAATCTGTAGCAGAATTCAAAATAAGAATTGCCCTCAAGACTTCAGCATTTGCAAAAAATGACAGGCTTTGAAGAGTTAAGCAGACCATGCAACACAGGAAGAAATTATTTTAGGTACTGCTTTTACAGTGAAAAAAATTGTGAAGTAAGAATGAAACATAAATACTAAAATTCTATAAAAACATTCATTGTATTCAGATTATCATTTTATGGATGATATTTGATGTCTTAAAAATCTGGACTTGTAGACACATTGAGGAAATTTGTATGTATTATTCTTAATAAACTCAGATATCTTACAAAGTGAAAGGCAAAGCAACATAATTCTGAATAACTTGAATTATACATGTCATAAGCAAAAAACTAGACATGTTTTTTTGCAGAATTTAGGTCATAATGTACCTTTGTAAAACAAAACTAAAATGGCAAGTAAAACAGCGTTACTGTAAAAACAGGGTGAAAAAAAGTGGGAAATATTCTTTATGCTTGACTGGTTCTGAAAACTAGAAAACATACATATCTAATCCACATTAAATAATTTAAATTATGGTATGATTCAGATACTGAATTATTTTTCACTACTATTAGAATACAGTCTACCAAGAAAGTAAAAAGAAAGTTTTTTTCTTGTAGATCTCCCAGTATAATGAATGTTAAGCACTCTATTTGTTAAGCATAATTACTACAGAGTGGATTTTTATACAGTAGTAAATGGTAATATAATTACAGATGCAAGCTGTCTCTTAACACAGAATTAAGTCAAATTTCCTATGCAGAAAAGCTTGTATTATGGTTGATGCATATTCATAAGCAGACAAACTTTGTCATCTCTCTGCTAAAAACTAAAGAAAAATGGTGAATATCCTTTATAATTACTTAAATTTGCCATGAACTCAAATTGCATATTTGTAGTCTCTTTTACTTACTAATTTAACATGTCCCCTTTAATTCTGTGATTTTAAATACACACATTTCCACTTTTAAAGTGATTTAAGTTTGCTATAATAACAACATAACTAAGTTTAAAGAATTTGTTTTATAAGGAACATTACAAGTGGAAATACATTAAACAAGAGACTGGATAAAGCCTTGGAAAATCCATTGCAGGGTAGACTAAATAGATAAACTTCATTAGGGTCAAGAAGTCCCTGGAGCTGTTAACTTAGCATCTGGAAGAATATTAGGGCTAATGTCAAATATGCTTGCCCTGCTCTCCAGGTATTGGCTAGCAGCTGCTCTTCCCACTATTTCTGTCCTTGCTGTTTGTTACTTACAAAAATATACTCTAATTCTTCCACGTTTTCTCCTCCAAAAAGAAAAGAGACAAATTAAAAACCAAGTCAGTTAAGCAATAACTAATGAAAAAAGGGAGGAGTGTATGAGGCTAGTGAATAAGAATAATAACATCAACAACAACAACTAATAATAATAATAATAATAATAATAATGATGTCTGGACTGAGAACTGGAGGGTGACAGTGATAAGAGTCCTCCTGACAGTACCCACTGCTCCCTGGAGACATCCAAGTTGCCCATGGATGTTGCCTGCTATGCCCTGCTTGGTGACATGACAGATGAAGGAATAGAAATACGATCTGCAGTGGCTAGGACTTTCCCCAGTATTCTTCAGCAAAGCTTCCTCCCATGGTGGTATTAAAGACTTACCGTGGGCAGGCATAGAGGAATTCTGACAAAAGAGATACCATGACCCAGTGACACCTCGGATGAGAATGATGTAAGTGAAAATGAGAAAATAAGAAGAATGCAGTCAGAACCTCAGGAAGAGAATTTGGAGGGGTTAAAGTAGAAGCAGCCTGGTACCCACAGTGCCTGAGAGTGCAAAGGTCTGTTTCTCAACACAAAAAATAACAAAAAATAAACTCAAGGTCTGTGAAGCATGCTGTGCAAATGTGTATTCAACTTCCCTGTGTGTGCCTTTATTAGAGGCAAGTTACTGGGCTTAGTAGCTCCTTGGTTTGAATTGTTGTGACTAATCCTGTGGGGGGAAATCCTTGGCCATCGGATGGGTAGGGATGTCAGGTCACACATGGGAGGGTAACCACAGGCTTCCTACCAGACTAGCAGCTTTTAGAACACTACACAAGCACATTATATGGGTTAGTGGTGAAAAGGAGCATGAATAATTCCCTATTGTGTAATTGGGAGACAATGTACAACTGGGAGCTACCTTGGCTCTGTTGTTAAGTTCATCCTTGAGCTTTTTGGAGTACATACACAATCAATGTATATGACTGATGTGGGACAGACGCATTTGTATTATAGTAGGAAGAGATGGAAATCTTGGTTGTACAGATGACTAAAAAAATTTCTACTCAGGGTATATTGAGTCTTTTTATGGTTTGGGAAATCTAACCCTGGAAATAGCAACTTGGGAGTGGTCAATTTCTACATATTAATTCATGCAGCACTTAAAAAAATGTCTACATTTGTATGACTTTTCTCTTCGTGCTCCCAACACACCTTGGCCAGACTCATTTTATTCTGGTATTTGAGAGGCTGAAGTCCACTACAACAAATATCTGAAGACTCCTTGTTTCAAAGCAGAACAGGTGAAGTAATAACTAGCATCGGATTTACATTGGCTTGGCTACGCAGACCAAAAATGTTTCTGCAATCATCCAGTTAAAGAAGAAAAGTATTAGTAGAAGATGCATCTGACAACCACAGTTATTCAGCACTGAGTCAGATCTGTCAAACTCTGGATCAGATGTGGAAACTTTATTCTTTGAGCTGCTTTTCTTTAGTTTTTAAAACTATAGATAGTCCCATTACATCATTTACTTTGTATGTGACTCATATTGAGGGATGATTTATAGGCTATTTCAAGGAGAAATGAATAAGGCATTGGTCAGTGAATATAAGCTTGAGGGCAGGTTCTCAGGCTAGGACACAGATGGAGATCCTTTTCAAAAAACAATGTATTTTTTTTCCTAGTGAAATCATGGTAGGTAAAATTTAGAAGCAAAAGGAAATTTCAGAGAAGACACCCTAGAAACAGTAAAAGACTTAAAAACAGTAAAAGGAATCCCCAGAGATCTCACAGAGAAGGTTGTGAAAATGTAGCTGTGAAAAGAAGTAAAATCAAACACAAATAATTGAGCTTACTAACCTTAGTACCAATAACATCGTCACAAGCTTTAAAATGGAATCTGCTATTCTGTTATGTCAAATGTAGCTGTTTCAGCACATGTTCATTTCTCTTACCTGTTCATCAGCAGCTTTGCTTTTGGGACATGTGCTTCATAGTTACACCAACATTATAGCTCAGCACGGCATAGCTCTGTGAATCCAACATGAAGTCTTTTAGCTGACACCTGGCACACTTCTAACACATAAAGTTGCAAGAGCCACAAGAGCTCTTATGACCTCCTAAAATCTTGCCCTAGAGAGCTAAGTGTTCTCATTGGCTGTGTGAGTAAAAGCTTGTAGGAGAGCTTTAATTAAAAGTACAACAGAAACATGTTCAAACTAGATAAAATTGAAGTCCAAATCAATGTTCTTTCTATTTACAGATATCATGTGCTAAGGTAAAATTGTTTCAGGACAGTGCTCAGCTACAAATACTGCAGTGGACTATACATGTCTGCTGGTGTAGGTGCACCACTGTCTGCTTTATGCTTAGAAAACTGCAATGACCTTACTGCACTCTATTGATTGTGACATCACAAGTATGGTGCCTGTGACCAAAAAATGAGTTGTTTTGCAAAAATAAAAGGCAGGAAAACATAGTAGTTGTTATAAAAATCATCAAATGGCTTGAGTTGGAAGGGATGTTGAAAACCATCTAGTGCCAACCCCCCTGCCATGGGTAAGGACACCTTCCACTAGACCAGGTTGCTCAGAGCCTCATCCAGCCTGGTCTTAAACACTTCCAGGGATAGGGCATCCACAAATTCTCTGGTCAGCCTATTCCAGTGTCTTACCACTCTCATAGTAAAGAACTTATTCCTAATGTCCTACCTAAATCTACCCTTCTCTAGTTTAAAAACATTGCCCTTGTCCTGTTGCTGCATGCCCTCCTAAACAGTCTCTCCACAGCTTTCTTATAGGCAACCTTCAGGCACTGGAAAGCTGCTATGAGGTCTCCCTGGAGCCTTCTCTTCTCCAGGTTGAACAACCCCAACTCCCTCAGCCTGTCCTCATAGGAGAGGTGCTTCAGCCCTCTGATCATCTTATAGTAATAATAAATGTTATAATCATCTTATAATAATATGGTCTTATTATTATCTTATAATAATAAATTAAAATAAAGGTGATGCACTGATCATGTGTTAGTAGGAGAGTTGTGGAGTAAAGTTTTATCTCATAGACCCATATAAAGGTGGATCAGGGGAAAGAAGGTAGTCAAAGCTCTGAAACAGTTTGGAGGACATCCATGAAAGTATTTTAAACAACCTAAACCATAGAGACATGTGTGTAAGCTTCTTCTCACAGACAGTATGAATTATCAACAGTTAAAGATGGAAAGCAAAAGCTATATGTAATTGTTCAGGTCTCACATTAGACAAGAATTACCGTAGGGAGTATTGCTCTTATATTGTTGTTTTCCAGTATCCTCATGAAGAATTTGGAAAGTGGGGAGATGCATATGATAACAAGGTTTGCTAATGATACAAAATTATTCAAACTCGTCAAAGCTAAATTGACTGCAAAGAGTTGCAGAAGGCTCTTGTGATATTGAGTGATTGGTACATAAAGCAGCTAATGAAATTTCAATTCAATAAATGCAAAGTCATGCACATGGGGAGAACACAGTCCTAACTTTAAACACAAACAGATGATGATAAGCTTGAAATGAAATATTGCCAGTTAGGAGTCACTGTAGCTAATTCTCTGAAAACAGAGCAAACAGATACAGAAAAACTAGTAGAGCCCTCCTGCTGGATCTTAGGGGCAAGGGCCATCCTTCAAGAGTCAAGAAATTGACCCACTAATAGTCTATGATAACCAGGAGTTACAAAATTCACTTGTAGATTAACTTTAATTGATGCTAAACCTAGTAAAGAATCATCTGGAACCACAGTTCATGTTTCGGGTAAATGCTTGAGGAGTTTAAATTGCTTGTCTGTTCTGCTTGGGAAATTCAGGATAAGTGTCAATAAAAAAAATTTATTTCAGTCTGGCTTGATGAGATGAGGCAATGTGAACCCTGAGGACTCATGAAAAGCTTTGGTTCCAGAAAAACAGTGGGATTTGAGAGAGCTCCATGCTGGTACATATGGTAGGGCAAACACTGGTGGAAGCTTATTTGGCTCTATGCCTCTGGCAAGGAATGTCAGCCAAGGAGGCATCTTATAGTTGGTCCTATCAGTTCTGTCACACAGAGAAGCATGAATCTAAATATATGACCCTTAATAATTCAATTCAGAAAAGCAGAGTTGCTTTTTCACCAGCCCTTCCCTTTATATGTTCATGCTTCTGCTACATTACAAGCACAACACAAACAACAGCTCTCACTCTGATTGCTCTACTGCAGCGACCCCTTCTCCTATGTGCTAGAGTCAGTGTAGGGGTACTCCTGTGCAGACTCTTTACCCTTGCTTTTCCCCAAACACTGATCAGAAGGTTGGAGTGACTGGTATACTGCCTGAATTATTCTTTAAGTAAATTGAAATCAATAGCAAGACTATACTGAGACTTCTTGAGTCTCAGCTCTCATTTGTAGAACTGTTTCACTTACCTCCTCCAGTCAGACGAATTATTTGCATTCATGTTAGAACCTAGGAGTTATTTTATAACAGGAATAAAGACTCATTAGTTAATTTGTTTTAATACTAATTTGTTCTTTTAAACAAATTTTCATAAACCTAAAACTGATTTTAGCTTGCTTTTTAAAATTATGTCCTGGCACAAGACATTCAACATTTTTCCTTCGAACAAGGTAATATAGCCGAAATGTAAAAATAATAAGAGCAATCTCAAACTAGACTCAACTGTAAGAATGAAACAGATTAAAAAGAAAATAGTGCAAGTCTTGATGTTGCATAATGCAAAATAAAGGCCTTTAAAGAAACGCCACAGACATTATATAGTACCATGATGCATAGGTATATGTTTTATATTGAGATAAATTATCATGCAGAATGGTTGCATAGGCATATTTTTATATATATCCTATATTAAAAAATTGCAGCAGAGGAAACAGGCGTACACAGTTTTTGTCTGAGAGAACTCTGTGGCACTCTGTGCCAATTTGTGGCTCCACGGAAGTCTCTATATGCTATCTCCATATAACAGGTTTCTCTGGAGAGTAAGTTATAGTAGAGAGGCTGAGATGACAGGAAGAACTAGAGAGCAAGTTCTGTCCAGTAAGCACACGTTTTTGCCTATAAAGGTAAAATAATAAGAAATTACTACACAAAAAAAATGTAGATTTCAACACTATCAAAGACTACAAGAGTTGAATGTTTTTGCACTGATGCAAATGCCATTTTAGCTAAGAAGAGACTGATCTCAAAATCTGATATTCATGGTACAACAGAAGACCAGTCATATCAGCATAAACCTATTCAGTCACATCTTGTGCCAAGTGTGTGCACAACTTTGGCTAACACAGCTAAGGGCTTCATCTGAGGAGTGATGCCCGATACATTTCTTTTGGCTAAGGAGAAGTGTGGATCCCAGTCACAAGTGGGAATGTTGGGCATTACATGGAAAAAATAAATTGAGTCTGATTTCAAGGTGCGTTTGTTAGGAAGATAGGACAGGATTTATGTTGTCCTAGTCAGTACTGTATCTAACAAAAATCATTCAGGATGTAGAAGAACAGAAAAGTACCAATACAGGGCTTCACTGTATTTGGTTCTCTCATGACTATCAAACTAAGGAGTATGAAATTTCTCATTGTGAGACACTTGCTGGGCAGATAGTGTTTGGTGGCTTCTTGGAGACATCTGATAGGACTCATTGTGATTTGTTTTACATGATGTAGGTGATGTACCTGATGTAGGTATTATTATTACATGATGTAGGTATTATTGTTGTTATGGTTAAGAAAGACTGTTGAACATGAACTCAGCCACAGTATTGAGTGAATGTAGAGTTTAGCAGCAGTGTTATGGGAACTCTCATTCCAGTGAAAAGCTGAGCAAATCACATTCACAGAATGCTCAGACAGGATATGGAGGGAGCTGGAGGAAGCCCAAGAAGGTACACAGAAAGTGTGACCCATTATGTCACATGCATGGGTATAATAGTGCTTGGGTACAATCCCTGGACACATTACTCAGGCTGTATGCCTAACTGTGGTTGAATCAAGAATACCAAAGCAATATTCCCAGTTTCCTACTAGCACACCTACTGTCTCCTTGACTGTGAAAAACAGTCTGTGGCTAAATCTGGGACATTCTGGTTGTCAATTGCCACTCAAAAGTGGGCTGTTGATTGGACAACATAGAGGTTACTGCAGTTCCGATGAGACTGTAGGCAGCTTGTAGTTGTCACAAACAAGTGAGCAGTAAGTAAGCTTACATTCTCCAAAAAAAAAAAAAAAAAAAAAAAAAGAAGATGTGTGTGTGATGTGTAAGACTCTAAGGAAAATGGAAGTAGTCAGGAAAAGCTTGAGAAAATGTATTTGCAAAGATGCAGAGAGGAAGGTAACAGTAAAAGAAGGAAAGGCTGAAGTAAGTTGAGTAGTACCAGCCTCAAGCTATGAATCATGGTCAGTAACTCCTATGTTGCCCAATCAAAAGCTCACTTTCAAGTGGCAACTGACAACCAGAATGTCCAATATTTAGCCTCAGACTGTTTGTGAATCTGTAAAAACTTTGAATTCAAAGAGCTGGGATGGCAACTTCCATCTCCATGTTCCAAAGACTCTTAGCGTATATGGCCAACATATCAGTGAGCTCTTGATAACAGGCAGTTCATGCCACTGCTTTGCTGGTGGCACAGCTGCAATTACACGTGTCTTGGTTTGAGCTAGAATGGAACTAACTCTGTTCAGTGATTTTACTTTTTGGCCAAGTATCTTCTAACAAACTGCACTTTCTGAAGTTAACGGCATCTTTTTATAGACAGTGTCTTCTTCTAAAAGTGATAGCACTTGATGTTTATAGTTGCTACCAAGGATTGCTGTACAGAAAGGCTGTTGCTTAGATTTGCTCCTATAGAGACGTCACTGCAAAATCTTGCGTACCACATTGGGGGTGTAGTAAGAGGTCACACCTACAGGGAGAAGCATACAGGATAGGTGAGCCTAAACTGACCCATGAGGTATTCCATCCCATATATGTCATATTCATTATAAAGCTGAGGGATTACAAGGGTCAAGCTCTCTTCCTCAAAGACCAGCGTCTGAGGTGCTCCATCAGTTCTGCCTTTGATCCCAATCCATGTTTTCCTGAATCCAGCTCCTGAATCAGGTTCCTGTCTGCCACTGAGTCCTGTCCAGGACATCCCCTGTGCCTGCTCAGGGTTGATGGTGATGTAATCGCCATCAGGGTGCTTGGGTTCAATATTGATTTTTTGTATGTTTGTATGTATTTCATTTTAATATTTTCATTAAAGCTGTTTCAGTTCTCTTTTGCGATTTCTAAGTCTCTTTCCTTTACTGCCTTTCTCCTCCCCTTTGGGAAGGGAGAGGGGTTAATAGAGAACATCTGTCATTCATCTAGTGGCAAGCTAACCCTTGACAACATCCCATAAGGCCAGTGTCTATGTTAATGGGTCAGAGGCTGATCTGACTGTGTGGCTATGTTCTAGCATGGGTATCATTTTGGCGAAGGAGTCTGCAGCAGTGACAAAAGAAACAAGTACTCCTTTATAGTACTTTTTCATGTTATGTTCATCAGTCAGGGAATCAGCTGGAGATAGACACTAAAATAACATCTGAGTAGGATCCATTAATGCAGCAAGTGAGCTTTCTGTCTGACTTGTTCATTGCCTTCCTTGTGTCTAGCCACAAAATTCCACAGACAGCACTGCCTTGATGCCTGTTTCCCTTGCCTCTGCCAAATGGATCCCATGTTGCAGCCTTCACTTGAACCAAGTCTTGAATCTGTCCATTATCCAGGTGGGCAAGTGAGGAGGATGGGGATAACATCAAAGTTGAGGGAGATTAAAGAATGTTGAAAACCTGGCTTTTGCTGGAGTTGACCAGTATTTCTGAAAAAGGCAAAGGCAACTGAATGTTGGGCTCATGCCCAGCACATAGCTACGGGCACAGATAGGTACCTACATTATTGAGTAATTTATTAAGTTTTGCTTACCATAAATCAGCAGTCAACAGGCAAGCCAAAAAAAACTGCCAAAAAGGATCAGTCCAAATACCACTAGGAATAAGCTAGAGGCCAAACCAGGCTATCCACTCCAAATATTAATAGAAATGTATGTCTCGTTGTTACCTTCAGGCAGAAGAGAAAGCATACAAACAAACTCTTGATAGTCTGTGACAGCCTGACCCTATCAAAGCCAAGAGACAGATGCAGCAATTGTCCTGAAGTCAGAGCATTTAGGTCTATCAAAACATGTGTTCAAACCACGGGCCGTTACATGCCAAAGGTTTCTTCTGATAGTGGATCACAAAGTTCTTTTGTCAGACTACAACTTTTGCATCTTAACAGCACTATTTTACCATAGTTTTTGCCACACTTTAAATTCTATTGCCAGAATTTAGAGAGCGATCAGAAGAGACGGAATCATATTTTTAGTGATGTAATACTCATTTTAAGTTGCAGGTATTTGCATACCACTATTGAATAACATGGTCTGCTGAAGGTTACAAAATTACGGCTAGGGAAAAAAGTATGGCTACTCTATCCAACTCTGGGGCCTCTAGCACAAGAAAGACATGGACTTTTTATGTCGGGTCCACAGGAGGGCCATGAAAATGATTAGAGGAATGGAGCACCTTTCCTACGAAGAAAGACTGAGACATTGGGATTGTTTAGCCTGGAGAAGGCTTGGCAGAGAACTTATTGTGGCCTTTGAATACTTAAAGGAAGCTTATAAGAAAGACAGAAATTGACTTTTTACCAGGGTCCATACTGATAGGATGGGGGATAATAATTTAGATTAGATAAAGGGAGAAATTATTTTCTATGAGGATGGTGAGATACTGAAACAGGTTGCCCAGAAAAGCTGTGGATACCTTATCTCTGGAAGTGTTCAGAGCCTGGTTGGACAGGGCTTTGAGCAATCTCTTCTAGTGGAAGATGTTCCTGCCCATGGCCAGGGGTTTAGACTAAATGGTCTTTAAAGGTTCCTTCCCACCCAAAATATGATTCTCTCAATGGATGTATGAGTCTGAAACGTTCCCTTGAAGGGAAAGAAAAGTGTAGGTTTTTTGGGAGATCCAGCAGATGGTAGTAAAAAACCAAGCTTTTAAAGTTCTGTTCTTAAATTTTGGGCAAAGAAAACATGGATACCTCTCAAATGTCAGCTGGATCTTGTAAGTTTACATGCAATATATTTTCCAAGCATTTTTAATAATAAAGATATATTATATATATATGTATGTATATGTAATTGTGTGAGCTATCTAAACCCTCACCTTTTCATCCTTAACTGTCACTTTCCCCCAGGAGGCCTTGTTTGTTGCCAGCTTTTGTTGCCAGCAAATCACTGTGCAATCAAAATTTTTGGAAGACATTTTTTCCTGTGAAAATAAAGCATGCCTATTGGGAGGGACATCGACTCTATTTAGTACCTGGGCTTTCAGCAGATTCTTACCAGAGCTGCCCCTCTACCCTAGAATCAGTGCTGGTATGTCAGACATCACCACCACCACCACTATGAGCTCCTCATCAGAGCTAACAGATACAGAAACCATGCAAGCCCTGCTGAACACTGCATCTCTCCCTGAAAGAAATTCATCAGAATGGGAACACATTGAAAAATGTAATAGAATATGTCTTTAAAGTGTTGTATCTGTTTCCAGTGTGATTATTCCTTACTGAACACTAATCATGACTTCCTGTTCATTCTCTGTAATACCCATCTACGATACCTAAACCTACTTCTCTCATATTTTTAAGACCATTATATTGAGAAATTAAGATAATTCACACCATCATAAGCTTTTGGACTTATCATGTACAAATCTTCCAGTTATTAGAATTCTCCAACCTGCAGTCACTTCTTTAAAAGAAAAAACCCAACCATTTTCTTTTAATCAGTGTCATTAGAACATTTAAAGTCGCTACTCAGGTTAAATTATGTAATTTTACATCTTTAGTGCTTAAAAATTATCACCTTGTGGATTTCTTCTTTACAAAAACACTTTTCAATTTCTCAAAGAAATAACACAAGAACTTCATAGGCTAAAAGAAGAGCACTTGAAGTGCTCTTTAAATGCGTATATAAACCTCTTTCTTTATGGGCCTGATGCTAAATCTGCTGTCAAATTTATGCAGGAATAAATGAGAATTTAAGAACACTAAATAGAAGCAATAGTGTGTAACTACTTCAAATGAAGCACGAATATTGTATATATATTTTTCTCTTGCTGTCAGGAAAGATGGAAACTCACTGAGGCCTATTTCATATTGGAATTCAGTCCTATTTTATCTGATTACAAGATGCTCAAGGGCCATAAAACAATTTATTAGGGGGAAAAGCTCATTCTGCTCCCACAGGCTTCTGATGAGTGATAGCAATAGCAAGAACATTGCCAGTAGACCAAGCAAGATGATCTTTCCCCTCTGCTGGTGTGACCACATCTGGAGAGACAGGTCCAGTGATGGGCTGGAGCAAGTCTTGCCAAGGGCAAAGAAAGTGGTTCAGGGACAGGAGCATCTCTCAGACAAGGACAGGTGGAGAGATCTGGGACTGTTCAGCCTGGAGAAGGCTCAGGGACATCTTGTCCATGTGTATAAGTATCTGATCAATGGGAGTAAAGAAGATGGAGCCAGACTCAGTTGTGCCCAGGGAAATGGCAAAATATGAAATACAGAAAACAGCACTTAAACATAAGAAAGAACATTTTTACTATGATGTTGGCCAAACACTGAAGCAAGTTTTTAGAGAGATTATGGAGTCTCCATCCTTGGATCTATTCAAAACCTGACTGGTCATGGCCTTGAACAATGCAGTCTATCTGCCCTTGCTTTGAGCAAGGGGGTTAGACCAGACGATTTCCAGAGATCCCTGGAAACCCCAGCAATTCTGCAGCTTGACCTGAATCTCAGTTCACTTAGAAGTAGGATATCTCCCTTTCAAAGGGTAAGCATTCACTGTTATGTTAAATACAGGAAAATCAGCAAGATACAGATGGAGGACGGAAACTGCACTACTCATCAAAACTGTAGATCAGAACATGTTCAGATTCTGAATTACAGTTGCTTGTGTTACTGGACAGTCTGTTTCCTCCATGTATAAACAGGGAGTAGATGCAGATAGAACCCATTACCAGAAGGGAATTCCAAACCAGAATTAAATACAAATAAATGTATTTATCTCAGACCACAGATTCTAAGATTGTTTGTTTAAAACATAGTGAAATGTCTATGAATCGTGATGAGAACAGAAGAGATGAGAAGATCAGAAAGTTGTGAAGAAAAAAACCCAAACAACACCCAAACAAAATCCAAGACACTCAAAACTGGGAAATTACTCCAGATGTGTTCCCCTGCCCTGAAAGGAGTGTTTCTCCTTGACATTGAAAGAACTGTTTCAGTTGATTTTTCCTTTTATTTGTGAAACTCCTAGATGTGAACAAGAATACTATTGAAACTAACAGCATTGCCGTCACCTCCTCAAGTGGAAGTAGAAAGTGATGTGCTGCTCAAGGACATGCTTACTCCATCTGGTTTATCACAAATCTACTGTGCAATAGCATGATAGTGGTGAATATAACCCTCAGTTGCTAAAGCTTGCTAGTATTTCCTGGAAGCATTTCTCTCAGCAGTTTGTTTTTACATCTATAAAGAGCATTCCACTCTGATCACTCAGGCAGCTCTCAAACTTCCTTGAAATACCCGAAGTCACCAGTGTGCAAATAAAATCCTACCATCCTATGGTCTGCTATAGCCATATATCTCAACATGGAAGGAGAGTGTTGAAGGCAATTAGTTGCCTCCAAAGCACTGTAACCATAGGTGTTTGAGGGGTGCTGTTGTATCGAGTACTACAACACTGCTGTACTAACTGGATTAAAATAATGAATGATCTTTTTTCTTTCATGGTTCATGGTGATTACTTTTGAATGGTGATGACAGCTCTTCTGGAGAATGGCTGATTAGAACTAATAGTTTAATTCATCAATTAAAATCAGCCTGGTAATTTTCAGGCTGCAAACAAAAGAAATTTAAGTAACATTTTATACCTCTATGTGCTAGAAAAAGCAAAACCTGGCCCTACTTCCCCCAAGCACCAGTGACACTCTTTCCCCACTATCATTCAATACGGTTAGACCCTGCAGCTATCTTTATGTGTGTGTTCACCCAGACCAAAACCAGTTCTCCAATACTACTTGAACTGAGAAGAGCTTTTATTTTGGATCACTGAGCAGAGCTGAGGTCCTGCACTACTGTCAGTAATACTGATGCCAATGTATGCAAAATTTCACATTTTATTTCTGTGATCAGTTAAAGGGAGTCAGTTTTAGATCTGGTACAGTTATGATCCAACCTGAGCTGAGACTATCTTTTTAGTGCCAAGCACCCACCTTACATTCTGTGCACACAATGCTCAGCTTTGTGACTTTTGATGTCTCTAAGCCTAGCTCTGAGTCTGGGCCCTGACACTGTATTAGTGCAAGTGCTATTACTGACATGAACCACGGTCATTTACTGGTGCCAGTGTGGTTCCTAGAACTGCTCAGAAACTCATAGGCTCAAATATGACCTCAATGTGGAGCTGTATGACACAAGACAATAGTGAGAAAAGACTGCTTTCACTGATAGGCAAATATTTCCATGGTTCACAACCCTTTCCCAGGATAAGTCTGTTTTTCAGGTGCTCAGCAAGATTTGAGAATGACCATTGCCATGCTATATTGCTTGTATGCATGCAACAGCAAATATAAAGGTAAAGCCATATTCATATATATAGTGTAATGCACTGCTCCATGGAAACTGACAGTAGGTTTCCAAGGCAGCCAAATCAAAAAAGAACAAGACCAAAAAAGTGTGAAGTACAAAGAACATCACCTAACAGCTTGAAATTTTGGGAAGTGCTTAAGCTCCACTGGAAGTCAATAGCAGTTGCGTTCTTAAATCACTGAAGACCTTTCAAAAAGTCCAGCCAGGAGCACCGTTGCTTGATGTGCATGACTGATTATTCATTGTTGTATGCAGCTTTCTGCAGCTGCACTTTCATTCTACACTGGGCTACTCTCTGGGGCTTCTCCCCTCTTTTGACTCTCCCACAGGTGCTGTGCTTCAGGGGACTGGTATTTCTCCTTCTCCTCTTCCTCTCCCCAGACTCAATGTAGCTGTATATCCACCCATCAGACAAATATTTGTATGGCCTTTCTAATAACCAGGTGTGTGATGCCAAAGTAGCATCTGTCTGCTTCCAGGGCCAGTGACCAAAGAAGGTTTGGGCTGTCAAGGAGCAGAAGGGACGATTCATTTCCATTCCTCATGAAAGGCAGATATTCCTGCAAAGCAGCCTGAGGAAGCAGCAGAGGAGGAAGACCCCTGCACTGTGATAAGCATAGCTAATGTGGTCCCTAGCAAGCTCCAAGTAAATATGAAGCAGAACTTTTTTGTAAAAGAAACAACTCAAGAGTAGTTATTTGTTACTTTGGAATCTGGTCCTGCCAAACTGAACTGACCCATGTCTAGCACAGCATTGTTTCCAAGCTTTATTTCTTTCCATTTACATTAGAAGAAAACAAAACAGTCCAACAATTTTTTGCCTCAGTGCACCAGGGTGCAATGACATCTCAAGAGAAGCTGTGAGTGACCTACAAGCTCTGGTATTACTTAGCAAAACAAATGGAAAATGCAAAAGCAATAAGGAGTCTTCTTGGAAAAAGTACAAATGAGGTTGTAGGTTTAATACACAGTTAAATCATTATTTTTGTAACAAAAACATGCACTAGGTGAGACCGATAAGATTATTAACATCTAAAACCAGCAAACAACCCCCAATATATAACAGACTTTCTTCTTTCATACATCTGGAAGCCTGTATCCTATTCTTTAGGAGAAGCCATTCTTCAAGACATTGGTAATAAAATACAAACAATAAATCTAAGCCAGTATATAATCAGTTTTATGAAGTCTTTTTTACTCCTTTTCTATGTCTGAAAATTTCCAGGTAGCGAAAGCCCCTCAGAGATCAAAATGTAATAACTATTTTATGGCAGCTGCCAAAGAAAAGTGCAAACCCAATATATTAACTGTAAGTATTTTAAGCATGGATAGAGAAGTTTCCCTTTCCACTTTTAACAGAACTGGAGCTTGCTTTTTGGTAAATTTGCCGCTCTATATGTAGTCTGAAAAAAATAATTATAACCGTTGTAAAACTAAACTCTCTCAGTATCTATTAAGGAAATAAACATGTCAAGTGTTCCTTTGATTTTTACTATAACTGAGATTTAAAACTACTGATTTGTATAGTTGATTTATAGTCAAGTTTTCTAGCTATGAAAAGAGAAGATTTTTGTGGGTTGTTTTTCTGTTTGTGATGTGGTTTTTTTACTGAGATGAATCTGTATTTGCCTTCTGCATTTCAGCTGAAAATTGCTCTCTCTCTTCACCAAGTTCATGTGAATCCTCCTTCAGGACACTGGCCCACTGAGATCCCCAAGAGACAGGTCTTAGCTACAGAGATATCATGCAGATTATCTTTCTGTTCTCAGATAGAAAGATTTTGGCATCTAATCAGGATTAATGCAGAAAGTAGCTATAATCAGGAGACTTGCCTGGAGCACCAGGAATCAGCAGGTGATGGTGGCTTCTTTTGTTGCTTTTAATAGTGAGATTTGTCACCCCAAGATCCCAGTTCACTAAAAGGATCCAACTTACTTTCACATTAATATTTTCTGAATTTTTGGGGGATGAAGGGTATGCTGCTCACATTGACTTAACAGTTTTTGAGAGATTTCAGAGGTATGTTTTTAGGGAAAAAAAAAAAAAAAGAAAAATCAACAGACACCATTTAGATATTTTTAATATTAACAATACTAAAAAAACAACCCTCAGCTTACCAACCTATAGTTAAACGCCAGATCTTTTAACACAGGATATTTATGGCAATGGCTTGTATATCTTGATGACCTGCTACACTTGCAGGTGAAGATTATGTCCACAGCCCGTGGCCTCAGTCTGATCTGACAAGCAAATCCATGACACCACTGAGAAATCCAGCATGCTTGAAAACCCAAATCACTCTAAGCTTTCACAAGGCAGAAACTTTCAGAAGTCATGTGGCCACAAGAGCTTTTATTGTGTGGGTGACAGGTTTTCTGGGGAGAGAAGGAGAGAGATGAGATGTGCAGGAAGGCATATTCCCTGCAAGACAAAACTGGAGCTCCACGGGACATGCCAAATGCTATTCATTCCAAATAGTGGGCAGTAATACCCGTAGGACTGGAGACCAACAGAGTCTTCTTGTCCCAACTTACAGATCCGCAACACTGCACACCTGTGCCTGGCAGAATAAAAAGTGTTACCAGACTCAGGTCAGGAAAGCATCCAGCCAGCACTTAATGGGAAAAATGTCCCTGCCACCACAAGGATGACTTTTCCCTGAAGATGTTGAATGAGATCAGTCAGTTTATATGACAATCAACTGATGGGCACCAAAGCAGAAGAGTCAAGACCACCAGAAAAGACAGACTATGGATCACCATCATGGGCAGCCAGTCAAGTGAGGCAAAGGAGACAAAGTCATGAGGGAGTGGGCCAAAGGAGCCTAATAAAACATGGCTTCTTTTGTCACTACCAAGCCACTCTGGAACGGGCTGCACTTTTTGCACCTCTATCTTTCTTTTGATGTTTGAAGATTTTATGAATAATCCCCAACCTGGTTTTCTGTGAATGTCATACATCCTGGTTTTACATTATGCCCCTGAAGTCTGATAAACTGCAGTGATCAAACAGAACTTATTTATAAACATACTTGTTATTCTGTTATTCACAGTTATAATTCTCAGCAGTCTTTTGGTTCTTTTTTTTTTTTTTCCTAAATTCCTGACCATCTTTAGGCATTATCTGTGACTTCTGATGAATTTGCCTGGCAAAGAAAATAGTTTTGCCTAAATTTTTGGTACATTTATTTTGACCCTTTTCTTCAAGCACAAATAAGGCACTTACAATAATCTCTTCTGTCATACATTATCATATTTTCTGAGAAGCAGTTTTGAAAAGTGAAATCAGTCATGGTATTTGATGTCACTCCAGCACTTATCTCCTGGACTTTGTTCTTTGTAGTGTTTACAGCAGAATGGAATGAAGTTGTAGAAAATCTTTTAGTTTGCATTTCCCTTTAAATTATTCAGTATGAGTTGAGGAAATTAAACACACTGTAAAAGCAGATTGAAATAAGTAGAAGCATCATACAGAAAACAAAAATTTGGAAATAAAAGCCTATCAACCATTATAAAAATGAGAGTCAGAGAAGTCAAGAAAAATTGTTCATTTCCAATGTCCTGTTTATTTTGTCTCCCTGGCACTGTAGGATCATTTTCTATAGAATTTATGTTTTTTAATGTAGGGTTGTGGTTTTTTTTTTTTTCTATTTAGTTTAGAAAGACATAATCAGGGATGTTTTTATAGTTTCCTTGAGAATATAATTCCATTTTCCTGAGAAAACTATTTAAAATATTTCTCATCTGACTTTTTTCTGAATATATTAATTTTTTTTCACTGTTTCAAGTACATATAAGAGTCCTGCATCACGTTTGTTCTCCTTTGCTAAATTCCTCCAAGTGTTGTTGGTTTCACACTCCTTTCACACTTGCCTGTGATCAAAAAATCTCAGTAAAGAGTCTGATATTTTGCATGATTTAATGCATGCAAGAGAAAAGTAGGAATAATGCACCCATAAGAAAACAAAGGGAATCAGGGAGGCAATCAGTGAAATTCACATTTGTTGTGCTGGCAAAGAACAAACCACACTGGAAATTTATACTGAATAAAGAGACAAAACTTGTTTACATGGTATAATTCAAAACCATGTTGTGACACTAAGGAGTAACTTGAAGCAGGACTCTGTTCCCATAGTGCTCAGAGGTCTCCCAGGAGGTCCCTGCTCCTTCCTGTCCACCTGATATGTCCCTGTTTATTCTGTGGACTTTCACCACCAGCAGCATGTCTGCAAGCAGGATGCTGTGAAAAATTCATTAACTGCTGAGAGGATCTGAGCTCTGGAAACATGACAGCTATAATTCACTTGGAAAACAGTCAGACTGCTAATGCAGGGCTCAGGTCTATGCTCAGGCAGGGCAGGATCTCAGTTTTGTTACTTCATGCATTACTATGAGGATATAAGGATCTTTGGAAAAGCAATGTAAATTGCTTTGGAAAGGCATTTTTTTTTTTCCTGGAAATACTGCAAACATTTAATGTGTCTTGGAAATTTAAATGGATGTCGTGTTTTAAGGTCAGGGTGGCCCCTTAGACCTATAACAGATGCTCTCTGTTAACCCCCCTCCTTCCCCACAGGGGAAGAGAAAGGGAATAAGGGAGAGATTGAGTGATTAGAAAAGGAAACTAGAACAGCTTTAATGAAAATGAAAACAACAATAATAAAAATGGAATATACACAAGTATATACAAAACCAACCCCCCTAATGATAATTACATCACTGTCACCACTGATGCTGTAGAGCAGGCACCAGGGGAGTCCCAAACTGGGTATCGCAGCAGATGGGAGCTGTGTTCAGGAGCTGGATTCTGGTACTGGATTCAGGAACACACAGACCGTTAATGAAGGCAGAACGGACAGAGTCCTCCTCAGATGCTCCAAGGAAGGAAGCAAAGAGGACCCAAGCCAAGCCAAGCAAAGCTGGCAAAGTGGTCCAAGAGGCGAGAAGAGCCCAAAAAGTCCAGATCCCTCAGCCTTATGCCTAATATGATGAATATGGGATGGAATCCCTCACTGGTCAGTTTAGGGTCACCTGTCCTGTCTGCTCCTCCGCACAGGTGCCACCTTTCCCTTTCTGCACCCCCCAATGTGACACACAAGATCCAGCAGTGGCCTTGGTCTGCACACCAATCCTTGGTACTGACTCTAACCATGGGGTGTTATCACTGCTAGAAGCAGACACTGCCTGTGAAAACAGGCTGCTGACTTCAGACAGTGCAGGTAGTTAGAAGAACTGAGCTGAAAAGTAAAATCACTAAACAGAACTAGTTCTGTTTTCACTCAAACCAGGACAATGGGCAATGGAATATATTTTATAATTTTAGAGTTTTTTATATGTCAATGTACAAAATCTGTACCAGATATCTATGTTGGGCAATCCAATACAAAAAATGGATGGTTAAACATACTCATGGATTTTTCTAAAGATTACATAAATTATAAAAATATCAAATCTTTCAGTTGTTTAATTTAAAGCTGAATTATTGAAATCTTCAGAGGAATAATTCATTTTGTGAAATACTTAAATATTGCTCCAGCAAATGAAGGTTAGTATTTTTCCATAACTGTCACAATGACATCCGGCTTGAAGTCTTGTACTGATTTACCTATAAATAACTTTGAGCTGTGTAAGAAATACACTGCACATAATGTAACTTGTCTTATAAAATAATCACATAATATTGGAATAAGGACTCAATCTGCTGGAACAGCAGACCAAATAGTGTTAGAATAAGGATCTGGTTGATAAAGTGGACTGATTAAAATTGACGAAAATGTTTGTAAAGAAATAGTGTACAGCAAGAAAAAAGAAATCACTGTACTGTAGACTTGCTCTCATACTGTACTGAGCTGAGCCACTGGATGAGGACTTTTGCCTTAACCTTCATTATTCTAGTCTCATCTGAGGGGTAACAGGCACCAGTATAATTTAAGAACATGAAAGGGAACAAGTTTCTCTTTGAACTTTGAACATTGGTGCAGTTTGAGAAGAACTACAGCCTGTGGGGAAGGACTCACATCATAGAAGTTTGTAGAGGACTGTCTGAAATAGGAGGGACCCCACGCTGGAGCAGGGGAAGATTGTGAGGAGTCTTTCCCTTGAGAATGAAGGAGCGGCAGAGACAGGATGTGTGAACTGACTGCAACCCCCCTTCCCCGCACCTCTGTACTGCTTGGGGTGGAAGGAGGTAGAGAATTCAGGAGTAAAGTTAAGAAGAAGGAAGAGGAAGAAGGGATAGTGGGGGGAAGGTGTATTTAAGAGTTCATTTTATTTCTTATTATCCTACTCTGATTGGTAATAAATTAAACTAATTTCCCCC
Source organism: Todiramphus chloris collaris (assembly GCA_025345505.1). Taxonomy (NCBI): domain Eukaryota; kingdom Metazoa; phylum Chordata; class Aves; order Coraciiformes; family Alcedinidae; genus Todiramphus; species Todiramphus chloris. Next base: position 10,048,738 of record JANVCC010000130.1, on the reverse strand, counting down.
ATGAGCCTTTTCTTATATTTTTCTCTCCCCTGTCCAGCTGAGGATGGGGAATGATAGAGCAATTTTGCTGAGCACCTGGCATCCAGCCAGGGACAACCTACCACAACAACTGATGACCTTTTTTCTCAGAAGTTGCCATCTGAAGTGTGCTGTTCGTGTCAAGGTACATGGCAGGAGCAGAAGTTACCAGAACACAGTCAAAAAGCTGAAGTGTCTATGCGTTGCATCAGAAGCAGAGAGCTTATGTCTTGCAGAGCACAACTCCCTGGACCAGGTGATCCCACTCACAACAAAACACAGGTAACCTGAAGGCCTTTCATGTCACCAGATGAGCCACAAGAACTGAAGGATCAGCTTAGATGAACACAGATCATGCAAACCTCTATGAGCTTCCCAGAAGGAGCAGAGTTTCCCCCATGAAACTACAGCAATGACTGAATGGTTGACAATTACTGCACTCCAGGCATGCCCTCAGCACACTCAGGTACAGCTACTAATATTGGCATTTTCTACTGTTATTTCAAAATATTTTGTGCCATAATTGTCATTATTGCACCAAGTCAGATGACTGGTTCAGATGCCACAGGATGGGCAGTCAACCATCACTGGAAGGCACTCAGGAAACTCCAGACTATGGAGAGAACTTGATATAAATTGTCTTAATGTTTTAAAACAGGTATTTCTGATAATGCCGTCAAGCCTCTCCAGGACCAGCCTTCTCCAAAATTTCCATTTGCTACTGGTTATTGCAGCCTGCTAGCTGGACACAGCTATAGACTCTCAACTACTGTATTGTAAAAGTGAAAGTAGGAAACCCTGGAACAGGCATCACTGTCATGAGCAGCTGCTACTCCACATGCTTTTTACCCCTTCTACATACTGAATGTTGTAAGAAAAATAATAATAACGTGACTCATGAAAATGAGTCACAAATGAGTGACGTGGTGTGTATGTAATGGCTACATTGGCCCCAGAAAGGCTGTCCTACCAGCCTGCCCCTGCACTGAACCCTAATCCACCAAATTTTAGATATTTTGACTTTGAAACATGTTTGTACAATGAGGCACCAGGGCATGTTCATAAATATTTTTTATTACTTCAGAGAGAAATGGCAAGAAGGAAAATAATACTACTGAGGGAATGAAGGAAGACAGGCAAGGGCCAGGATGTGCTGAAAAGCAGAATTATTTTAATGTAATATTTTGCTGAAATTCCAGTCCTGACTTACTCTATTACTTCTCTAAAGTGAAACAGAGTTACAAGAACTTTTCTTTTACTGAGTAAATTATCAGTTTTCCATATCTTCTGATTCTTTTCATTGAAATGTTTCTCTCCTCACCATCAGTAATATAACACTTTTTTTCCTGTCTTGTACAGAGCTATTCTTACTTTCCCATCCTTTTTTTTTTTTTTCCCTGTTTGTGTTTAGGAAGGAAGAAAATATTAGCCCTGAGTTTAAGAAATCCTGGCAGAGGTTGCCAAGGTGACCAGCAAACCACAAAAGATTATTGTTCTTAGTAAAATAACCATCCTCCACTCATATTCCTGTTTCCATTCCTGCAGTATACTGCCCTGAACAGAGATCAATTGAATCTCAGAATATTTTTCTTCTGAAGCTCATGGAACAATTCATTCTGATTTTTTATGGACTGACACAGTATATAGGATGAAAGGATGAAAACCTGTGGTGTTAATTTTGTACAATAAATTAATTAGATTAAAAACATGATGCAGAGTTTTATTCCAGTGGTCTAAAGATAGCTGTTTTTTAAAAAAACAAAACATCCCTACCTTCCTTCTGTGGTCAATAATGCTACTTCATTTACCGGTAGAAATCTGGTCTACCCAAGTAATTTTCTAGTACATTTTAGTTCACTCACCTGTTTCAAATCTGCATTAGTGCCACTTACTGAACGCCAAAGATTTGCTGCCATTCTCATCACAGTCAGAAAATGTAAATACAGACCACAAGTTCAACAGGAAAGGGTATAAATCACATTGGCCCATGGATAGCTACACAGAACAATACCCATGCAAATAAAGAAAGTGATCTGCTGTTTATGTGTGTGCTATAAAAAATACATATTTTCCATGGACACTTGAGTCAGTCAAAGATTTTCATCTTTTTATTTATTGTTCAAATAGAAAAGATCTATTTTATTTTTTAAAAGGTGTTTTTACTTTTTGGTTTCCCTCTGGGTTTCAGCTGCATCATTGCTGAGTGCTATCTACTGTGTTAACGAGAATTTCTATTAGCCTTGTAAAGTTGAGCTTGGCAGTGGTGCCTGTCTGTCACTTGCATTGTTCTTGCTCAGATACCAACTGTGCCTGGAACTTACACCTGTCTGATCTCATTAGTTCAACGCAGCAGCCACCCAGTTTGGAGTTACACCTTTTCATGCAACCGGCTTAGAACAGCTTTATGTCTCCATTACAGGGTTTGCCTCATTACATGTTAATTGAATCTCACTTGCTGAAACATATGATCTATCAGTTATAACAAATCTTAAACCTCAACAAACACAGGCTTGACTAATGAATACAGAGTATTTTAAATTGCTTTTTGGTGTTTAATCATCATTGGGAAGTTTTTGGTCCTGTGATCTAAAGGCAGCTCTCCTCTTGACTTTGGCTCCCAATTGCTTATGAAGTACCTTATACTTTCACTTAAACTTACTAATTATGAAAGCTCTTACTTGCCTCTTTTCCCCCCTGCAGAGTGTCTAGAAATTACTTTGAATTTGAACATACTGCTGTAGGAAGAATGGCAAAGAGTGGTCATGTGTCTCTTCTCAGGCACTTTTATGGCCCCTCTACTCTTTCCCCTGACACCTCATGCTAGCATCACACCCAGAGGTCAGGATGAAGAAAGGCTTAGATGAAACTCATTTATCAACTGGAAATAGTTCCTCACGATGCCAAAGCCTCTACTGTCAATTAGTAATTTCAAGAACCTGCCTTTCACCCTGACCCAAGCTATAACTGTGAAAATATAGAGGTTGAGTTTAATTATATTCCTGCAGCCTTGTTATCAAAATTGCAAAGATTTCTGATTACTTTTGTCCCAGCAGTTTTGAAAACAGGAAAATCTTTTGCATAATACACTCAAATAAAAGCATAAGCTATATTTTTCTGCCACAATCTCAAACATTTGGAATGACAGACCATCCTGTCCAGCTTTAAATATGTTGATATTCTAGTTTGCACTCCTCTTCCTCTTCATCTCCCCTCTTTATCTCTCATGCATACCTAGATGAGGAAGAATTCACCTAATTGACCTTTCATAGGCTGGGGTAAACAATGGTTCTGAGTTTTAGGGGAGATTTGCAAAGAAGACCTATTTTAAAAGCCTTTCAGTATCAACAGAGAACATTTTTCGTTTCAAACCATTAATCAGAGGGATTAATTTTATTTTGTGCTACTATATCTTCATCAGAATCTTAGTAGAGTGGTAGACCAGGTGCTAATATTAAATCTATAAAATCTATAGTGAGCCAGTGAAAGCCATTCCAAGATGATTAGTATTTACAGTTGCTTACTAAAAAAAAGAAGTAAGAGAAATTACATTTCCTTCAGCTTTAATTGCAAAGATCTGGTTTGCTTAAGAACACTCCCTGTGTGTACTCTTCCTTTCAAAACTAAAAAAGCCACCAAATGAATGACGGTATAAAATCGCTGGGGAAAATGAATGTCTCTTGAAGAATAATATGTAAAAACACAGCCAGACTGGTCTAGCAGCAGTCTGTGGTGATAAGGAGAATGAAAGGGACTTCCTCCCTCACTGGGAACCTCACTCAAGATGTTAATCCTTGTCAGTGAAGGTCCTCAGAGGGAATCCTGCAGTGACCAAGTGGCTATTCCTTCTGAGGAAGCACATATACTTAGTTTAGCACAATGTTAAGCAAGGAGTGTTACTTAGTAGCCTTGGCACATATGTGCGACATTGAATCAAAAAGACACACAGATGATATTAGAGTCAAGGGTAGGTGCAGGTAAATGGTGTTACTCCATTTCTTGCTTGGGCAATATCCTACCTGGACTTCAAATTCCCTGTAAACGGTGCCATGTTGCCTATTATCCTTGTTTCATCTGGGACAGAGTTAATTTGCTTTCTAGTAGCTGGTATAGTGCTGTGGTTTGGATTTAGTATGAGAATAATGTTCATAACACTCTGATTGTTTAGTTGTTGCTAAGTAGTGCTTATGCTAAGTACAGGACCTTTCATCTTTTCATGCCCTGCCAGGGCAAAGGCTAGAGTGGCACAAGAAGTTGGGAGAGACACAGCCAGGACAGCTGACCCAAACTGACCAAAAGAATATTCCATACCATGTAACATCATGCCCAGTATATAAACTGATGGGAGTTGGCTGGGAGAGGAGGATCGCTGCTTGAGGACTGGCTGAACATTGGTCAGTGAGTGGTGAGCAATTGTATTGTGCATCCCTTGTCTTGCGTTTTATTTCACTCTCTTTTTTCTATCTTCATTACTATTACTACTATAATTATTATTACTTTTTTCTATTTCAATTATTAAACTGCTCTTATCCCAACCCACTACTTTTACTTTTTTTCTTTTCAATTCTCCTTCCCATCCCATTGGTGGGGGGAGGAGTGCATGAGTGGCTCTGTGGTGCTTAGTTGCTAATTGGGGTTAAACGACAGCCATATAAGAAAAAAATGAACAAAAAATGCATTTCCCTGGTATGAACATACTCCCCCTTCCCATAGGAATTCAAGAGCCATCTGTCAGCTTCCATTGCCACAAAGTTGGACAAGTCCAAGGTACAGGAATAGGAAAAAGAAAACAGAAACTAGAACACTGCCTTCTACCTCCATGACTGTTCAGCCTAAACTGTCATCAATGGTTACTGTGATTACTGTACTTACAAAAGGTAACTCAATAGAGATTAAAAAATCAAATGGTCAGCTTTAAAAAGAGAATGAAACAATCTTTTTTTTTTTTAATTGAAAGAGTGTGAGCTTCAAGTGATGCAGCCCATGTACAGAAACTGTAGTGTTTTGAATGAAGGGAAAAATTAGCAAGTACACTTGTTCTTGGCTGTATTCCAAGACATCTCAGCTGTTCCAATGAATTTAAAATGTGAAATGAATCAAGTATATGAGGATGGATCTTTCATAAATTATGATTTTATCTTTAAAGAATGAAAAAAAGCTCTATCCTGAAAAGCTAGCCTTTATTTTCATACAACTTTTAGGAGCTCTTTCACATTCATACATGTACACTTATATGAAGCTACCAGCAGAAATATACACTGGAGCTGATTTTTCCAAATCTCTTTTGTTTGGCATCAGTTTTCACATTAGCATCACCCAATACCTACACAGATAACAAATTGTATTTTCCTTCCTATCATGCAGTACAAAGAGAAGCTGCCATTCATCCCCTAAACCTAGAGCTGTCCTGCACTCATCTACATCATCAGTGATGACTTTAAAGTTAGATGCATGTTGGACACATCCTATATTACCAGATTGTAAAGTGCAATCTTCCCCAGGCCATAGTAATTGCTCTGTGTGTCCCAACACTACTCAAGGTGGTGGAATAACTCCACCTTTCCAGGGGCACAGAAGTGTCTTTGTATTTTTCAGATGAGTCTTTACTGAGGACTGTTCTCTGAAGCTACAGGACACCCTGTCTAGGACCTGACCTCAGCTGACTTGGCATTCTGCTGGAGAGATGTACCAATGCAGAACAAATAACTTGGCTTTTTTTTCCCAGCACAATAGCCTTCAGGTTCCCAGATTCAGGTACTTGGATTCAATTTACAGATATCTAGACCATACATATCTTAGGTGTGAAAGGAACAAAATAGGAAGACTTGAGAAAAGTGAAGCACTTGAACAAGCTACCCTCATCTGGGGCCTGTCTGGGATATCATCTGCTTTAGAGATTGACTGCTGCTCTTTCCTGTGAGCAGCAGATAGGAGAAGAAACAGGGACCTACCTGATAATTACCTAGAAATGGTCTGGTGAGATTATCTAGTCCTGACAAGAGAAATTGTCAAGTGGATTTTTGTGATTTGCCAGACCAAACCAGACTGATTGGGCAAAGAAGTAAATAAGTAGACAAATTAAGTTTACTCTTACACTGATAGTGGATGGAATACATTGGAGACATTTATTTAGAATTGTTAGAACAGTAACTGTGCATCTCACTAGCTGTTGAGAAACACAGAAATAGGTTTGTGAACCTATTGCTGTTTCTTTTCTGCAGTGGTTCCAGTGATTGCATCTTAAAAAGGAAGCAACATAAAAAGTTTATAACTAAGGCACCACAATAGTGATGTTACATGGCTGTAAAAAAGGCATTTCTATGTCTCATATACACCTGTCTTCAGTACAGATGATTTCCAGAGTGTGGGTAAAAGTTACACTGTATTTACACCTTTTTTTCAAGTTTCTGGAACCCACAGCCACTAGTGGCCACATAAATTATGTGTTGGGAAAAGTAGACAGCATGGATTAAGAACTTTTATTGATGAAATGTATAATGAAGTGAACAAAGTGGAGCCAGATCAGTGTTCTGGCCATGCCAACATTTATTCTGTTTCACCTCTATTAGAAGAAATGTGAATACACCAAATCAAAGGTCTTGGTTTAGCTTTTGAGCAATTCTCAAGCATGTCAGAGTAGTTACAGACCCTACAACAATGTTCCTGCTCTTGTTTGCATTTCATTCAGAGTTATTGCTAGTGTAACTGTGGAGCCCTGTGAACATAACAGCTTGATTCTTTATGATAGTTGTGGGCCAGTGCTGATAAATTTAAATATTTGCATCTTGTTTTAGTTTTGTATTAACTGATGACAACCCAACTGAAATCATATAGTTTCTCAATGTATTCTTTCCATTCCAGGGTTTCCAAAGGATAAAGTGGACAGCCCAATCATTAAGAAACATTTTCCATCCTGATAAACTCAGATAACACCTGCTATGCAACAGCATAAGCTAAATCAAAAGAGTCTAAAAAATCTATGGTGAAAATAAAGCATTATATATGTATTGCCATGGAAGTGCTCTCCAAATAAAGTAACACGGAATAAAAAATCATGCTGGATGTCATGTCTCCTTCTTACTGGGCAAGATACTCAGTTTCTAGTGTGTCCAGGACTCAGAGTATGTACAATGTGCAGCATGAAAGTTTATTGAAAACATCTCTTGTTAGTCAAGGAAACACTCTGAACTTTTTGTGTAAAGTCTATGCATATCTTGTACATCAGGGGCAGTTTCAAATTTCACCCCCAGCTTTTGTTGTAGAAAATATCCCTTCTGCTTTATTAAACTAACCTTAACAATCCAAAAAGGTGTTTAGATATCAGCTCACGAGAGCTGGAAGCCTCAGTCATTGGTAATATTTGGGAACTAGTTCCTAAATTCCAGAAAAAAACCCTTCTGAATTACAATTTTATTTAATAATTATTCAGAATTGATGACTCTGAGTATTTACTGAAATAGCACTCAGGTCTGATGTTAAAATAGGCAGAGTTACATGGTATTTAGTAAGTTGAGTAGACTGAGTAGGAAGAAATGAGACCTGTTTTGTTTCCTTTTACATGTGAGAAGAAGTTGAAGCTAAGGAAATGCTGTGGGGTTTTTTGGCTTCTGCCGATTACTCTTTAAAATAGTCATTATAGCTAGAAGAGTGAAAACACTTCTTTCTTGGAAAAATTTAAAACTATTGTTGGAAATACAGAAATCAGTGTAAAGAGGAACTTAATTTAAAAATGTCTCCTGTTCACAAAGTGGAAACCTGGTGAGGAGAAAGTCTCTAACATTCAGTGTCAGAGATTAACAGGAAAACAGGGATGAAATGGACACACAGTTACTTAGTCAGGAGATAAATTACCTTTCCACTGGAATTTGCTCCACATTGTCTAAAAGTTTACCTTGTGAATTATAAATTCCTTACAGCAATGACTGTAATTGCAGTAGTCACAGATGCCACCTAATTTTTTTCAAAGTTAGGAAAACATTAAAGACTCACTTGGAGGAAGGAAATATTAATGCTGAGATCTCAGAAAGTGTTCAGCTTTAATTGAGTTGCTATAAAGTTCTTTCAGAGCTTCATTTCCTCTCTTTGCAGCATTCCTTGGGCTCTGCTGACATTAACGGCCTCTGATCTGAGCTGACCTGTTATCAATTTATATGGATCATTTGCTCAGATTAATAAAAAACCAAACCAAAACAACAACTTTATGCTTCTGAAGTCTTCCCTGCATGTCCTATCTATAATATTTGTATGCAATACTGAAAGAGGATGGTACAGAAAAAATATTTAGAAAAATGTCTGAAACAGTGAAGAAAACAACTGCTGAGAAGTGACATTCTGTTTTTTTTTCTTTTCTTTTTTAAAATTGCAAATAAGAATGAAAATGCCATTAACTTTTTCTTACACAGCTTCCTGCTTTTCATAGTCAAAACAGAGGGACAGGGGGTATGTCATATCTGAAAACAAGCTTTGCATTAACATTCTAAAACTTACACCTTGTATATGTTCTTCCACAGAGAATATACATTAATTATCCTGTTGAGTTCCCTATAGAAATTAACTCTGTGGGACCAGAAGTTTTCAGATTCTTAGCAGGAAATCACATGATCAATGCTCTGAGGCCAGTTTTAGGAGATTAAACAAGGCCACGTGCTGGGTCCTGCACTTGGTTCATTTGGATCACAACAAACCCATGCACTGCTACAGGCTTGGGGAATAGTGTCTGGAAAGCTGCCCAGTGGAAAAGGATCTGGGCGTTCTGGTTAAAAGACAGCTGAATATGAGCCAGCAGTGTGCCTAGGTGGCCAAAAAGGCCAACAGTATCCTGGCTTGTATCAAAAATAGTTTGGCCAGCAGGATTAGGGAAGTGATTATCCCCCAGTACTTAGCACTGGTGAGGCCACACCTCAAATACTGTGCTCAATTTTGGGCCCCTCACTGCAAGAAAGGCACTGAAGTGCTGAAGCATGTCCCAAGAAGGGCAGCAAAGCTGATGAAGGGTCTAGAGAACAAGCTTTATGAGAAGCAGCTGAGGGAACTGAGGTTGCTTAGTCTGGAGAAAAGGAGACTCAGGGGAGGCCTTATTGCTCTCTACAACTACCTGAAAGGAGGCTGTAGTGAGGTGAAGGTCGGTCTCTTCTCCCAAGTAACAAGCAATAGAATGAGAGGAAATGGCATCAAATTGCACCAGGGGAGGTTTAGATTGGATATTAGGAAAAATTTCTTCCTGAAAGTGTTTTTAAGCACTGGAACAGGCTGCCCAGGGATGTGGTGTAGTCACCAGCCCTGGAGGTATTTAGAAGACTGGTAGATGTGGGGCTTAGGTACATGGTTTAGCAGTGGACTTGGCAGTGTTAAGTTTGTGGTTGAGCTCAATGATCTTAAGGGTTTTGAACCTAAATGATTCTACAGTTCTATTATTTTTACATAGGATAGAGAGAATGAAAAGAGAAGGATTTCCTCTTTGGTGACTTCTTCTGGAGAAGTATACAGTATTAGGTATTTTATTCTTCAAGGAAGTCATGCTAAGCATTCCAGCTCAGGCTTGGAAGTCTGTATAATCACACACCAACTTTTCACAGAGTGATCTCTAGATACAGAATAACCTTTTGGAGAGACCAAGGGTTTTCCAATGCCTGACTCTTCCTACTTTTCTGTGTCTTGGAGATCCACCAAGACTGAGGTTACCTTCAAGTTTGGTAAGTAGAAGTCACCTTTACAAAGGTGACTGCTGGTCTACTACTGCCTTCCCACACAAGGACAAGCAAAAGTCTCACTGTCTGGAAGCACTCTACAAACTCTATCTTTGGGGCCAACTGTCCCTGAATACAAGGGATGTCAAAAGCATATGGAACTTGCCATGTCTGAAAGTCTTCAGTGAGGAAAAGTCAGCAGCATTTTCTATGGGCCAAAGAATGGTTTTCCTCAATTGACATCATAGCACAAGCCCATTTAGCTGAGTTCTCTGTTAAAAATTACAGCTTTTCTAGTGCAAGACATATTTTTTTCAGTATCCTTCACTGTTCATTGAAGCAGACTTGCCTGTTTTTGGTTGTGCACACCATATGCATTTCGATGTTCCCCTTGAGCTGGCCATGGGGCTACGAAATTTCATCTTTTCAGTCACCAGATACACAAATTCCAATTATCAGGCAGAATTATAAAATGTAGGAAGAAAGGTGGAAGGAAATGATAAAGCATAGTGTTAAGATCAAGTAAATTAAAAGCAAAATAAACAAACAAACAAACAAACAAACAATTCTTTAGAATATCTTCAGAAATTATGTTTTGCAGCGTTAAAAATGGAGTAAACAAGAAAAGCTTAATTCCACGATAAATGGAGTTCTACAATCACTTTTAATATCTTTGTTATTATATTTATTAAAACAGAGGGCATCCCCTTTTTATACATCTACACACAAAATACTGAACACTAATAGGAATTTAACTGATTACAGTAATATTCCTACTCTCTTGTATCTTAGCCAAACTATTTTTCTCTTTCATTGCTTCAGCATCTCTACATGGCTGCTGCAGTAACAAAGCAATTTTCTGATAAATTCATCAGGAAAAGTGCACTACAGAGAACATGTATAACTCTAAACCTGTCAGACCATCAGAATTTGAAGGCAATTATTCTCCTAGGGAAAAAAGGAAAATTACATAATGTAATTGCACAGAAGAAAGATAAGTTATCATAATTTTATGCTACCAAATCTAACTTTCTTAAATGTGCTCAGCATAGGAAGATGGTCCCTTATGGACAATATACATATCCTCAAGCTGTATCAACCACAATGTCAACTAGGCTGGCATATAATGCAGATCAAGATTGCTGGCACACTCGAGCCACTAAAAAATATGTCTGAAGGAAAAGTTTTATAATAATATTCATCTTCCAAGCTGTGGTAAACATTTTGCTAAGCAAATTGAAATACTACAGTCTCCTTGAGCCAATTATTTCAAGGGTACTCAAAATCTATAATTGAAAGTGTAATGACTGTAGTTAAACTTAAAATGTATTCTGTAAAACATAAAAAACTACAACACCTGAAACGAACAGCAAATCTTGGATAATGGGAATAAGAAACTGCATTTTAAACAATTTACAGGAACCCTCTGTCACCTGTTAAAGGAAATTCAGAACATCACCAAGAATGCTGAAAATACTGATTTCTAAAGAGCCTTCTCTTGCTTCTCATTCTTTACCTGATCTCATGAGAGATTCCTAAAAGGTCTTTTAGAGTAAAAATATAGTTTAAGTGGTTTTAGAAGATTTGCTCAATTAAGATATCTACAGGATCTCATCTATTCTGTGAGTCCTTTACTGACTCACTCTGAAAAAAGCAGCATTATCCCCTATTATGGCACTCTACACAGCTTAGCTGTGTATAAACCTGATATAATCTCTTTGTAAGTTTTTGACATGTGACTGTTTGCTTTATATTTTTAAATTACGACCCAAAATTTTAAAAATAAAGTATTTGTTTAGGATCTCCTGTTGTCAAGTAGAAAATCCTGGTGTTTGTATCAAGGGATAATGCCTGCTCAATGAAACAGCTTCACTGTTTTCTAAGAAAGGATCTCTCCACTGATTGAATGATGTTAAGCTTAAAGTATCTTCTCCTCACATTAACAATCTGACACTATTTCCCTCTGATATCAGGATCAAAGATTTTTGTAAAAGGAATTCTAGAATTCCAATACTCTCAGTTCATAAATGATGATTTATTCAATTCAAACATATATATCTCAGAAGCAGGGTAGCATCAGATAAGTCTTAAAAAACCCCCAGAGCTCAGCTCCTGCCACCAACCCCAAACAAATAAAACCTAAGTATTTTTTAGTGAAATGTGTGGTACCTAAGCTACATATTTAGTAGCAGTGAAAGCTACATGTTTAGAAACAGTGAAAGCAAGCATATTTTGGCATAAGAAAAATATGATAGGGCAGCTTTGGAACCAAATACTTGATAGCATTCAGGTTTAAATGGACAGATTGAGCATACACAACACTACAGAAAACACACGTTGTGCATTCTGCTTCTCTGAGGCTACTACTTCAGATGAGGCTAGCTGTCACTCCCAAGCCCAAGCCCTAAGCCACAGCAGAATTTGATTACAAAAAGAAAAAAAACCCCAAACAAAATGAAAAGACCTTCACTGTAGTTCAAGATAGTCTCTACTCTCAAGAGCTGAAGGATGTAAAGGCTGAAAAGGCTTAGAATCAAGAGTGTCACCATATCTAGCTGATGAATGAACTTTTGACATGGTCATTACACAATCACAGACATATAGGATAGTTTAGTTTGGAAAAGACCTTTAACACCATCGAGTCCAGCCATTAATCTAGCACTGCCAAGTCCACTGCTAAACCATGTACCTAAGCCCCACATCTACCAGTCTTCTAAATACCTCCAGGGCTGGTGACTACACCACATCCCTGGGCATCCTGTTCCAGTGCTTAAAAACACTTTCAGGAAGAAATTTTTCCTAATATCCAATCTAAACCTCCCCTGGTGCAGTTTGATGCCATTTCCTCTCATTCTATTGCTTGTTACTTGGGAGAAGTGACCAACCTTTACCTCACTACAGCCTCCTTTCAGGTAGTTGTAGAGAGCAATAAGGCCTCCCCTGAGTCTCCTTTTCTCCAGACTAAGCAACCTCAGTTCCCTCAGCTGCTTCTCATAAAGCTTGTTCTCTAGACCCTTCATCAGCTTTGCTGCCCTTCTTGGGACATGCTTCAGCACTTCAGTGCCTTTCTTGCAGTGAGGGGCCCAAAACTGAGCACAGTATTTGAGGTGTGGCCTCACCAGTGCTAAGTACTGGGGGATAATCACTTCCCTAATCCTGCTGGCCACAGTATAATGGAAAGTGTCTTGAAGGAAAAATCATTAGGTACCTTATATATTTATTCAACAGGAATGGAATTTTCCAGTCAAAGAAAAAAATGGTTGTCCCAAATGCTTAGTTTGATTTGAACATTTCACAAGGTCTATCCCAGTATGATATGATGTAGCTGACAGTTTGGAACCTAATAGGTTTAGCTTTTCTTTCTGATCTTCTATTCATATTTTATACTGGTTTTGTGTTTATCCCCCAAGGCATATTTTTCCACACAAATTCAGACAGAAAGCTTGTCAACACCTCCTAAGAGGAAAAGCACATATTAAAATTTCTAACATGAGCTCCTCCTTTATGTTAGTGTCAGAGTGGTTCTAGACTTCTGCTCTCTATGAATTGTTTTGTATAGTTTGGACTAGCTATTAGTTGGAGGAATGCAATCATTTTGGTACTAAATTGTGAAATTAATTCTTGCTTTAGAAAGACTGCTACTACATTTTTAATACCTAATTAAACAAAGGTGTCAAACCATCACAACTAAGATATAGATGTATTTGCTCATATTCCTGGATTCCCAAACTTATTGTTGATTTACTTCATTTATTTCCACTTGTTTTTCAGAGCCAAATCATCCCAATCATAGTAGTAGGACATGCTGAGGTACACATAGGAGGCGTAGAGCTCCAGGCTGATTTGGCCACTAATGGTGGCTTCACAGTCCTGGTGGCAGTTCTGACACAACTGGGAAGGAGGCGCTGCCATGACCACTGCTGCAGGGTTATCCACTGGATGGAGACAGAATCAAAATTCTGGTCACGAGCTAATTCAGAGCTGGATTTTTTACTAGGTTACGAATTGGTGGAACTTCTGTCTTGTATTAATAGCATCCCCAGGATCTGAATTCTGGCAAAAATTTTGCTTTGCTTTTGGAAATTGTTCACTGCAGCTGCATGTTCAAGTGCGGATGCATCGTATCCATACATACGTGGGTATGCTGTGATGTGAAACACCACTGTAACAAATTTGCCTTCATTTTAGGGATATGTTGTCACTAATCAGTTAACTTGATGCTAACCTTTCTCACAATTAACATCTAATATTATTTGCAGGCTCATACTCAGAAGATGTTTGCTGTTATAGGTGAAATACTTTGCAGTTGACATATGTTAGCTTTAGTATCACCTGATCACTTCACATTAGATGCTCTCCATTAGAAATAACGTTCTTGAAAGAAAATAAAGGAGAATGACTCATGGAATAGTAATTTTGAGAAGTACACACCTGTCAGTATTTGAGAAAGATTTTGGATGCAATTATTCATATTTGACTTGCAATTCGGGTTTTCAAGACTGATGCATTAACATCTCCTGCATATTCTGATGTATTATTTTGACACTTGTACTGAGCTCTTCAATAGGCACTCACCTCTTCCATCAATGTCTCTGAAACACAATGTTCCAAATGTATCTCATAAATAAAGAATCATCTAGGTGCTCCTCACATTTGCAAGTCATTATATGCTTTTGGAGCTCTAACTTAGAGGTGGCAACTTCTCATCTGCATGAGAGTTCAGCAGGACATACGGTGCCAGCTGTGTCCTGCTCCTCCAGTTTGAGGAAGGGAAGAGGAAGGAACATGCTCAAGAACTTCCACTCTTGCAGCTCCTGCCTAAATACCACAAACAAGGATGGCCTTGAACTCCAGGAGTAAAAAGGGCTAGGGTGCACCTCAGACAGTAAATAGGAGGAAACAGTGCAGGTATTACCCTTCCTCCATGATGACCAAATGAGCTCAGAGAGGTTTTAGGACCACAAAATGTCTAAAAGTCAGCATTGACACTACAGTCAATGGAAGACAGCTAATTGCAAAAGTAGTTTAGTTCTTTTCTGTGATATTTTTGGCCCTAGTATGTTCCACTACCAGAGTATTTGTCCAGAACTGTGTTGCAGACAGACTGTTCTTCAAGCCTTCTTCAAAAACTCCCAGTGAGCTTACAGTGTTGGTTGCTTCTTACTAGTGTGCTTTAAAAATCATATTTTAATCAAGTTAAAATATCAAACCCCGAAATTTAGCAAAAGGCTTCAGCAATAGTTGTACAGCAAGAATGAAAAATGACCCATGACCAACACAGAGAAAAAGGAGCAAGTGTGATTTCAGAGCATTTGCATACGCATACATGGAATTTAATTACTAAGCCAGCTGTGAGTGAATAATGATTTAATGTAGAGGAGGTGAGACTAAGAAATATCTAATTACTAGAGTTCAAATAAGAAACTTGGGCATGAAGTAGAATAGATTTTCTTCCGTCTTGGAGTGGACTAGCCCTTTTGCAAGTCACATCTTATCAACCTCTAAGATCAGGAGACTGAGTGGGAATCTTGATTTTCAGTGGAACGTCTCTAGACATCATGTTTGTGGAGTAAAGCTCAAAATTGTGAAGCAAAAATGTCTTAAAGGCTCACAAACTGAACCCAGTTTAGCCCAATAAACAGCCTTTTCACTGCCCGAGATTAGCAATACATGGTCAGAAATCAGTGATAAAAGATACTGGCTACATGATTAGGGAGAACTTCTCTATGAGAAACCACATTCCAATCAGTCTTGCTTCTTGACATATCTCCCGGTTTGTATTAATGTAATTTTGAGAAACACCATTTTCAGAGAGACTGTTTCTGTGGTTGTTGTGTGGGGAAGATACCAAGTATCTGACAGGCTTCAGGTCATTCTTGGAAATATCACTGTTCTGTAAGGGCTGCTGCACTCCAGTGGTGAATGCAATGATTCCTGTCTTGTTAAAAGAATAATTATCCAAATATGGAAAGGAAGAGGTTCGACGATAATGACCTCTTGAGGTCTTCTATAAGCTACGTGACTGAGAAAAGATCTAACATTTTGTTACTGGAGCTGGAATCATCTGAATGCCACTTTTTAGATGATAGTGACATACACAGTGGAAACTTAACATTTAAAATGGAAAGAATAATAAAAGAAATGCAAGCACTTCCAGTACCTGCAACTTGTTTTAATGCTTGTGCTGTCTGATTTCATAAATACAGCTTCAAAAATTATCCACAGATACGTTCTTTATTATTGACTCAGTAAGAACCACAGTGATTGTTCTCGGAAAATAACTCTGTGTAAGTGTATGAATTTTTGTATATGCTTGAATAGAAACTTGGCTTATTTTGTATTACAAACTGTCATACACTGCACTAAACTGAAAGCACCAGTTCACCATCCAAATTTAGAAAAAAGAAGATAAGGTTAAGAAGGTTAATGAAGTTAGCAAGTTGGCAAAATAGAAATGCTTACACAATATAATTAATGGTGTAGAACATTCACATTTTGACCTGCTTCACATCCTCCATTAAGTCTGCTTTTAGATTAATGTTACTACATCTGTATATGTGGATATTGAGTGATCTCACTAAAAGTTAGTAATACTTAGGGGTTTTGCTAGCATTAAGTTTTGATCCATCAGCTATGATTCAGCTTGGCCCCTTCTATTACAGAAGTGATTCTGTAATGGATTTGAGTTTAGTTCTTTCATGATAACTTACCCAAGATCTCATCTCCTGCATATCTCAAACTATGTTCTGGAAAAACCAAAAAATAGTAGAAACAGTATCATACCAACCCTTTCCATGATAATCAGAAGTATTGGGGGATGAATGTCTCAAAGAACAGAGAAAGGAAAACGTGAACACTGACATGGTTATGTCTCCTAACAGATTAAAACAGATTGAGAAGAAACAATATCAAACTTACTGTATCAAATCTTGCAACCTATTTTGCTGTCTGTGCACGATCATGAAGAGCATTAGCTCACTGTAGTAGAGAGCTATCTAATGTGTCTTGAAAATGCCAAACTGTTCTACTAACATTCTGTAAAGAGTGTCATTTACTCCTTTTCTCTCCCCTTATTTGATGGTTTAAGAAGTAAAACTGTTGGCAAACAGAGTCTGGAAAATAAAGTTTCTGCAGGAAGTGTGCTGAAAACTACAATGTTATGTTTTTTTCAGAGACTGAACATTCACAGGCTCAGGTTTTTAATATATGGTTATTTCTGCACAACTCCTTTTGTGATGGGGAAGACCCATACACTTAAAAAATTAAACCTACAAACAGGTGTAACACATTGCAGTATGACATGGAGCAGCTACAAATGGAGACTGGGATATACACATTGCAGCTACAGAGCACAGGGAAGGCAACGAGAAAGGAAAAAGCATTTTATTTGCTGTTTCTTCTTTTTCTTAAGATTTATTAGTATTACAGTGACAGGTACTGAAATTATTTAATTCAAGTTCATCCTCCCTCTGCAATCAAATTAATACTATTTTATTTCTATTTAATAAAATCAATTAAATAACTTCTGTTGTACTTCAAAGTATATTTTACCAAATCTTTTAATTTGGACTATCAGGATGAATAGTTTGGGTCCAGCACTTGTTTTTTAAAGTCTCGTCTTCTAACCTCTATTCTAGGTGATTATACATATGGGAGGTTAAGGAGATGAAAAACATGCAGGAAAATAATTCTATTTACCTACTTCTGTAAATTAAGGAAAAATGTTTTGATCATTTTAATCCTTGAAACTGGCACTTCCATAAAAGCCAATTCATAGAAATCTCAGCGACAAAATTTACTAATTACAGCTATAGGACATTCACAGTTTGAAGAACCTACCTGAAAGTCAGGAGAATATGGCAGTTTGAGTTTTGTTTAAACAAACTAAACGATTTCTTCTCAAACTCAGTTGTCTCTAAGTTTTCAAAGAATCAGAGCAGAAAACTAGTAGCATGTCAAGTCTGTTTCCTTGGTGGCTAATTAACATTCAGCCTGAGAAGTAGCCTGGATTTGGAAGAGAGCTATTCTTCAGGAATGAAGACAATAAAGTACTGAAAAGAATCTCAAGAGGATGCTGAGAAGTATTACCCCCCTATGCCAAGCAATAAAATCCTGTGTCTGTTGTGCTCCTTTTTGGAGTTGCAAGTGATATCTCAAAGGATAACTTCTTTCCTTTCAAGGAAAGGCTTCCTTCATCTTTCCAGAATATGTTGATGTATTCTCACTTCAAATTAAATTGACAACTTTGCACTTCAAACACAAGAGCTTGAGTGTTGTACAACTATAAGACTATGCCTTTAAGACACTGAAAAGTCTTTCTTCTAAGGCTACACTAAAATATCAAAACAATCTCATGAAAATTATCTACAACACATTTTAGTTTGGTGGCAGTTAACATTTGGCCTTCTGATGCTTAAAAGAAAACTAGCAAAAAACCCAGAAACCACTATAAAGTGTAACAAAGCCACCAATAAGACTATTTTCCCATTCCAGCCCTTTCACTCAAGAACAAAAGTGGAAATCTATCATTCTGCATGTATCTCTCTCTGAGCACACTCCTTTTGTGGTTTGATTCACTTGCTTCAGGCCTCTCAGGCTGGGGCAATCAGCGCACACATTGAGGTCTGTAATGAGCTGCTGTGGTTTCAGAAGCTATAGGGCACACTTATTATGAGAACACTAATGCACACCCAAAAAAAGATCACTGGAAACATTTAACATTACATTTTTGTTCAGATGTTTTAAAGTACATGCCTCAGATGTCTCCAGTTACTATGCTTCTGATTGCATCATAGAGCAGTTTCTGGGCAGGAGAATGACATTGAATGACAGTAAACCAGGAGATGTGCTCCAAGATTTTATTTTTTTTTGCAATTATTAACAGGTGTTGAGTACCTGGGACCAGACTAGAGAGCTAATTTGAAGTAATGCCCCTGAGAACATACAGCGTGGGCACTGGGTACTCAGCCTCAGATTCTTTCCTATCGCACCATGCTAATTGTTAACACACTCTTGGCCATTAGGAACTCTTGCTCAGTTGCCACCTTGTTTCTGTAGAAGACCCTAATCACACCATGATCCCTCCCTGAGCACCCAAAGCTCCATGTCTGCTCAGCAGTGCTGACAAGAGCTCCAGTGGAGGAGACTGGTTGCGGCACCACCTTCGTTTCTTGGCAAACTGAACTAATTGGAGGTAGCTCAGAGAAGATGGTGATATCAAGGAAAGGTCAGGATATAATACGACCTGTGAAGAAAGACTGAAAGAAGCATGTTACTGAGTCTAGAGCAAAAAAAAAAGCTAAACAGGGAAATTATGGCAGTCTTAAATACCTGAAAAGAATGGTATAACATTGTCTCCGTGTCCATTTTTGATTAGACAGAAAGAATGTTCTAATTTCCAGAAAGGGAGATTTAGGTTAAACATTAGAATGACTTTATTTATTAGACTAGTAAAGCTTCAGAGAAAATTGCTTGAGGATGTAATGAAATCCTACCCAAGAGTCTTTTAAAATCAGTCTATAAAAACATCTGGCAGGTGTGGTATCTTTAGGTTTGTCTAAAATAGGGTTTAATATTCACCAGGAGCTGGGAGGGGCCCACAGTCAGGACCAAAACAGCCAGTGGGTTATTCCATACCATACTGACATCATGCCTACTATATAGGGGCAGGCTGGGCAAAGTGCAGACACTGGTTATGCTTGGTCTCTGGTGGAGCTGTCAGTTCAGAGCTAGTCCAGTCTATGGGGTTTACGTCAGTTGCTTTATATATTGTTTCATTACTATTATTGTCATTATACTTCTACTTTTGCATTGTTCTATTAAATTCTCCTTGTCTCAATCCACAGGGTTTTTAATTTTTCTCCCTATTCTCCTTCGCATTTGGGGGCAGGGCATGGGTGGTGAGTGAGCAGCCACAAGTTCACAGGCTGGGTCTAAACCAAAATGTATGGTTTAGTCATGTTGTGGTGAAAGGTAATGGACAAGACAACCTTTGAAGCTGCTGTCATCCTGTCAGACATAAGGTCAAAATGGCTTCATTTTTATAGCTGAGTAACTTGGTACCCACTGAGATTTATGAGGTCATCTAGAATTAGAAAATGCATATTGAAGGGATAAAGCAGTGCCATTAGTGTGATAAATCTTTAGGAGCTGACTTTTCTTATGGTGAAGTCAACAGGAGGCTTACCTGTTAATGAGAGCAAGAAGGGCTCTGATTCAGTAACAGTTTAAATGTTGTGAATGCCCAAAACCTGCTGAAACTGTTCAGTGCTAAAAGCAATGAGTGCAGAGGGAGAGGGACAAGTATTACTGCCCACATTGCATTCTGAGGAACTGAGAAGCTAAAGGTAAAGTGCCCAGGGTCTTAAAGGACTACATTGCAGGGGCAGAACATGGGCTTGGCTTTGGTGTGTTTATTTTGCCAGATTATGCTACATTTCTACTCTACAGTTTAATTTTTTCTGATGTCTTTCTGTTATATAACTGCACTTCATGCATCTAAGACCCGTAGTTAATAACTCTTAAACAACCTCTACATGAGCATTACTGAATATTTATTTATTTATGGTGTTGCCAGTCCCCTGTAGTGGCAGAAACTACTCTGATGTACAGGAGAAGATATGTCAAGTAGAATGTGGTAGAAGCAGGAAAATAGACTGCATTTATGAATGAATTAAATGCTCTAAATTATTTACTTCAATGCATGACCTGAGTTGTTTCATCATACTGTTCATGACTATCTGTAATAGTTGCTGTTTTGGCTGTGACTGGGGTCTGAATCTGCACTGCTAATAACATGAACTTTTGTGATGTATGAAGAGAACAAAACCTGAAATCAATATCTAATGATAAGCATCTTCCATGGATCAGAGGCAGAAAGTGTAACTACATAGTCAACTGAAACTGGCAAACAATGGATCTTTCAGTGACTTACCCAAAAAACCAGAAGAAAGCTATACTGACTACTTTTAAAGGAATGAAACCTTGCATAAAAATTTTGTTTTGCAAGAATGTGAATAACTTGTCTTCTTTTAATCTGAAACAGATTTTTTTTTGTTGTTATTTTAGCTGTTAATTACTTTTCTTGTTTGTTTGGTTTTTTAAATAAACTTTGGATAATTGCAGTACATTGTTTTAAAATGAAGGGGTAAGTTTAATTGTGATAATGTCAGAATGACAAAAACTAAACTGGAATGGATCTCTATTTTCAGAACTCCACCAATTACTTTTCAGGAGAAAATACAGTGCTTCAAGCCATCATATCTAACATAATTTGCACAACATTTATCAATGTCTAAAACGTGTAGTCATCTACTTCATTCATTTCTTACTCTATCTGGTGTTTAATGTTATATATTCTATTATTTAGTGCTTGCTTATTTATTTTACAGCTTGGAGAAGGAGGGTAAAATGGCCAAAGACAAATTCTCTCCAGTCCTTACAGAAGACCATTATACCATTCTGTGCAAGAGACATCAGACATAGCTTTTGCTTACCTATAGACTGCAGAATATCCTGTTTACTCAAGCAATAGAAAGTGAGCTAACACGTTGCAGACTTTTCTCATCATGTGCACATAGCAAGAACTAAAAAGGTGCTGCAAGAAAGTACAACAGATGGAGGAGCTTTGAAAGTAGTCCAGACAGCCAGTCATCAGTGGAGCACAGAGCATGGTAGCAGAAGAACTGTACACTGTGTTTACAGGAACTGCATTTTTGCTATGAACTGTACTCAGTGATTATGTTCTGTCTGTGCAGTGATACGTTTCTCTTCTTTCTGTCTTTGACACTCATTACCACAATTACTTCCATGTAGACTTTTTTCCCCCTATTTTTGCCTAGTGGTAACTGGCATTTTGGGTATCCAAACTGAGAAATTATAAGGAGAGAAGAACATCACCAAAGACCCTCAGTTTCTAACAATGGAACCACTCAGCAGGGAAATTATAAGGGACTGCAAGTAGAATATTAGTCTGGTATGTCTGAAGGAGCTTGTTTAGCAATTAGATACTGTGATTACTGGCTACTGGGTCAGAGTTTGATATCAAGCAAATAGATAATCTTAACTGTATCTTGAAAGATCTGTAAGTATTAATACAGAACAATTTGCCTAGAGAAATTATGCACCAGATCCACTGTCCTATAACAGCAGTGATTCTTTTCTTAATAGCCCTTCCTTAAGTGCACTTTCAGGTGCTGGCTACTAAACAAGACAGTGTATGTTTTAGTTGCTTGTACATACATGTACAAGCAGATTAAGCAAAACAAAAATGATACATATTTATTCCAGAAATAATTGGATAATAAATTCCAAATATATGTGGTCATTCAGGAATCATATGAAAATTACAAATATCATAGAGACTGTAGCTGTTACAGGGTTATATTAAAACTGTTAAAATTGTTAGCTGTTATCAGGAAATAATGGAAGAGTATTTAGACACATTATAGGAAAAGTTAGTATCTGCAGTAAAATCGCTCATCTGTATGTGGATATGGATTGCAAAGACAAAGATGATGAAAAGTCATTAAACGATTTTACTTCCCCCCCCCCCCCCCCCAGGAGGCATCAGAATATTCTTTAAAATAAAGCAATATGCTAGTTCTGGGTTCACATTCCTAGGTGACACAAATCATGATCAGTTACCATCTTTGTGAGACCATCCATTCTACTGACCACTTCTGTGACCTTGGGCAGATCACATGTAGTGCTAAGTTCATAACAGAACATTGATCTGCATGTAAATGTGAGCACAATTGTCTAAGAAAAGCAGGCAGGCTTATCAGATGGGACCAGGCAGGTGGGAGAAAAATGCTTATGCCAGAGCTCTGGTTTACTCTTAATTAGCTATCTTACAATCATCAAAAGACTCTTGGCATGATAGATCAATAACCAACAGAAAATGCTCTACCTTTCAGCTGCACATACATGTATATATATATAAATACATATATATTTGCATATATACAGACCTATACTATTATACATATACTACATATGCATAATTCATGGAGCTGTTGAGAGGTAACATCCGTCATATGCAGGGCTCAGCTTACACAAAGCACAAAATACAGTGTCAGACGAATGCAGCTTGCATTATTTTTAATGGGTAAGTTATCATATAAATGCAAATATATTTTCCTCCTGTGCCAAGGCAGCCTATACCCCAGAGTGGGGCTCTGACATGCTGTTTCTCATTGATTGCATCTTACAAACCATCTTTATAGACCTGAGGCTTCTCTTCCCTGGTTACTGAAGAATAAATCCCTATCAACAGGTTGTTTTCAGGGCACGTGAATATAAATATCCTGCTGAGAGGGCAAAAGTTATATGTCAAAATCTGTTCTTCAAAAACTGCTGATTAATGCTATAGAAATCAATTTAACACAAGAACACTTCATAAAAGTCTATTCACTCTGCAGAAAATAAATCTAGAATTCCATGAGGAAGTGAAAGAGAAAGAAGAAAGGTATCTATCCAGACAACTTCTACAAGATTTTTCTTCCCTAAAGGGTTGTTCTGTGTGTAAATTAAACCACTGTACATGAAAGTGGTTGACTTGAGGGGAGAGGGTTTTTTTAAAAAGCTGACTTGCTATTATAAGTATACTTCTGAGTCTAGTGTTTTAAAGGTTTATTTTACATAAGTTGTATCATATTTATTTACTTTATTATACAAATACCCAAAGAACCTACTGTAATATTGCTGTCTGACTTTAAAAAAAAAAAAAAAAAAAAGGTTAGGGATCTCTTGGGGGAAGCCTGCAGCTTTCAATGGAAAACAACAGAAAATAGTACTGACAGCCTTGAAGTAACACCAAAAGCCTGTATATAACAAATGAACAAATGTATATATAAATAAAAATATATATCTTTATATATATTTTTTTTTAAGGAAATACTTTCTAAATCTAAAGACCCACACACATGGATTTTTATTTCTTTTAAGAGTTTGCTTGTGTGATTTCATGTTTGTATTTCGACTTTTTTTTTTTTTAATCTGTCTTTAAAAAGCTGTTGATTTGTCCAAGGGGAAATACAGATGCCCCATGACATCAGATACAGACTTTGCTTTGATTCTCGGTTCTTTGGGAAACAGAGCAATTGAGAACAGCCTCATTGCTGCTGGCAGCTTTGCCAGGGTGTCACCCCACAGGGTATCACTGACCAGTGCGCAGGGGGCGGGGACTCCCCAGCGGCCGCTGCGGGACGCGGCGGTGTCGCTGCGCCCTCGCTGCGCCCTCGCTGCGCCCTCGCTGCGCCCTCGCTGCGCCGTCTGCGCCGGAGCGGGGAGCACGTGCTGCCGAGCTAACCCTCGAGGCAGAGCGGCGGGGACCCCTGGAGCGGCGGGGCTGCGGCTGTGGCTGGGGGTCCGTGCCAGCCGTGGCGGGGGTGAGCGATGCCTGCCCCGGCCGGTGCTGCTGAGAGGACAGGCTGCCGTGCACACGTGGGCTGCGGGACGTGCCTTTCCCCTGGGGCCGGGCGAGGTGGTGAACCTGCCTGCAAGGTGTGCCCGGGGGGAGGACGTCCTGCAGAAGGTGGCTGAGCTGTAGGAGACAGTGAAAAGGCTGCATTGCAGCAGGGAGGTGGAAAAGGAGATGGTTGGAAAAAGGTCCGCAAGCAGTGTGTTGGTAACCCACAGCCTGTGATCAACCAACCAAATACTCCCCCACTTGATCATACAGAAAAGAGAGAGGACAGCAGTACAGAGGAGTGGAAGCTGGTGAAAGCAGGAACCATCAAGAAGAAGAAACTTCCCTCAAAGCCATGGTGTCTGTACAGAGAACATTCTCAGCACTGCAGGTAGAAAAGGAAAAATATGCTTCATCAGGCAAGTCACTGGAGATAAATAAGGCAACCCAGCCACTTCCCCGTGTAGCAAAGAGTACAACCAAGAAAGAGCGAAGAGGGATAGTAGTGGATGACTCTCTTCTAAGAGGTACAGAGGCAGCCATTTGCTGACTTGACCCAATCTCTAGAGAGGTCCCTTCCAACTCCAAGCCATTCTGTGATTCTAACATGGTTCAATGGTTGGTTCCCAGACTAGCAAAGCGAAGGTTTATGTGATGGCAGTGATAAGCACTTCCAAGCTGTTGATGCATAAGTACCTTTTCCTTAGACTTTTCCGCCTATCCTTCTCAGTCACTTGTCAGTTCCTCATCCTGTCAGTTCTGTTTTCTTACAGAGGATTATGGAAATTCATGTCAATTAAAGCTATTTTTGATGTAAATTAACTGGAATTTATAATTCACCCAAACCAATAATTATGCAGTTAATTTTCAGATCAGTTGTTTACTAACTGTATTGTTTGACCTCTAGCAAAGAGAGTTTCTGCAGGAGCTGTCAAATAAAAACCTTTTAGCTAAGATACATCATATGTAGTCTTCACTTTTGCAAGCGGAATTCTGCCATGACTCATGGCCAGCTGTTCACCCTACTGAGTGGACGATGGAATAAAACTTGGCTCCATTGCATGAAAAGCCCAACTCCAAACCCCAGGATTCTTTTTAGGCTCAAAAAATTCAAACAGTAAAACTGACAACACAGAAACTGGTAGAAACTGATGTCATAAAATTGGTGCTGAGTTTTTAGTTTTGCATTATCATCACCATTTGATTTTAAAGCAAAATGTTAATAAACATCACAAAAGAAATCTCCAGAAAACCAGCAGGGAAGGATGTTAAAATGTTCCTCACTAGTCTGCCAGAGGGGTAAGACTTGACTGGAACAGTTACAACTCAAAATTTTACAGAAAAATTTATTGCTGGAATTCTTCTCTACAGGAGAGGAGAAATAGTAACTTAGATATGCTATATGTAGAAAAACACTGATATCAAATCATAAATTTAAGAAACGTCATCTTGAAGGTGATCCACTGTTAGTGATAAGCCTGTGTTACTCATAAACACCTCTCCTCATTCCTGTTAACAATTTATTTTTGAAAGTTATCCAGTGTTTTTGTTAGACTGGACATGTTACTGGTGAACTCTGGCCTTTGTTGTAGAGTCCTATGGGTGGAGAGCGCTCTCCTGTGTCAGGGCTCCCTGAGGTCCTGCAGGGGGACAGCTGCTAAGCAGAGGTACAAAGGACCTCTTTCAATGAGAGAATTAGGTTAATCTGATTCAAGGACTTCTTTCACAGGACGGAAACTTTCCTATACAAAGTAGTTGCATTTTGCATATCCATTCTTCTAGGGTCTTTATTTTCCACCTACTGCCAATGTTGATCCATAGCATTTTTCCTTGCCATTCTCTTGATCTCTTAGTTCTTCATTTATTACCACAATTGTTCCTCTCCCTCAATCACATCTATACTGTATTTTCATGGTACACAAAAGAGATTTGGGTATTTTTATTTTATTTGCAAGGACTGAAACAAAGCTAGGCAACAATCAACCACTTCTTCTACTTGGAGAAGGGACAGGCAACACTTATCACAGTTTCTGCATGCTAAGATGAGTGCTTACAGTGGAGATGGGGAAGATAGACAGGATCCCTTTACTAACACATGCCCTTTGTACCATGCAGTTACAGCAAAATGCCCATCTTTGCTTAGCAAAAAACTGCCCTAACAAGAGAGGAGTTTATCCTAGATACCACATTTTGGCTGCATGATGGTCACTCTCCATCTTCCACATGCAATACTTTTCAGGGAGGAAGGTGCTCAGAAGTGGCCAAATGTTGCAAGGAAAACGTGGTTCATCTGTTGCAGTGGTTCTGGCTGCTTTAACATTGCTGCGAAGCAAACAGAGATGAAGACAACAGACTTCCAGAATGTTACACTTCAGCAGCAGTTGGATTTTCTTTGACATATCTGGCAATACAATACTCCAAAATCCACACAGTGTTGGCTTATTTAGACAGTGACTCACTGCTTTTTCTGAGACGTGGGCCTTCTTGTAAACAGAAAACTTAAATTCTACATAGATCAGCTTTCTACAGAACCTTAAAAGAAATTACCTTAATGCAAGTTCATTTCTTCTTACCTCTTTCTTTGGATTATATTGTTTGGCTGTGTGAACAGTCATTAGCTGAAGCTTATTCTTTGGTCTTCTGTGTATGACAATCATTTTTTTGAAAGCACACAATGGAAAGCTTCCCAGGATGACACTGTAACAAATAGAAGTGCTGAATGTGAAGTTCCTCTAATGAGTCACACCTCCAATGTTGAACACATGGGGCTCATGCTTTGTGTTTTCTTAGCACAACTTAACAATGGCAGAAACAGAAATAACAATCTTCTCTTAATCGGATTGACACATGTTAATTTACAACACAAAATGCATCAGGGCAACCACACTGCGATAACTTTTCTCTCTTTTTGATAACTTTTCTCTCTTTATTCCTTGATTTTAGCCTTTGGCATCTTTTTTTATTGCTATTAACCCAGTTTATTATCTTTGGAATTCAGGAGCAAGAGAGAGACTCAACAGAAATCCAAAGTCTGATTGATTACAACTGAATAAGAAACATATCCTATAACCTCTGTTTTGAGGCTTTTTTAGATCTTTTGTCATTTTACATTAAAAGATTCTGGGTGAGAGGCTTCTGGGCTGGGTGCAGGCTACATCTATGTAGATTTGCTGTGCAGCTGTATGCTCACAGCTCTTTTGAACGGCATTAATGTGCCAGCCTTGCTGCCCCACTGCTCATGTGGTTTGCAGGGGGTGGCTACTGCAGAGGTAAGTGGTGACAAGAGTCATTTCCCACCATGCTTCCCCTCACCCCCCTGCTATATAGCATTATGTAGTTCCGATGCTTTTGTGGATTTTGTCAGAGTGAGAGAACTGGTAGCATACCATTAAGCTGTTTGCTAGCTGAAGGCAATGCAAAAACTGTCTGAGGCAAGATGTGCACTATCAATCTATCTGCATGCAGCGTATGAGAAAGACACACAGGCTTCAAGGAAAGAAACACTTTAGAAGATATCTACAAGCCCTTCAGCAAAACTGTAGATGGAATTCACAATGATCAGTAGCTGTGCAATGGCTGTACAGTGGCTGTCAGATGGTGATGACCTTGTGCGTGTGTGTGTGAGATGGGGGTGGCAAATGCATAGCGGAAGGGTAAGGCTTTTGTACAGCAAGGCTGCAGTCACTTTGTCCTTTCCACACAGGTAAACAAGGGACATAGAGATCCTTGGACTGGCAAGGTAGACCTCGGATGAAAAGCCTTGGATTCAAAACCACTGCTTTTGGATTTCAGTGTAATGAATGTTAGACACCATATGTAAAAAGGTGCACTGAAAAGCAACTCTTGAACTGTAGAATACGATTGGAATTACATTAAAAAAATAGAAACCTTCAAATTGTTGTATTTTATTTCAGATTGCTGTGAAAAATCCATCTAGGTCCCTGCATACTGCACACCAGTTTACACATACAGATGTGTTTTTAATTGGAAACACTGGGGTTTCCACTTTGTGTGTGCTTTCAGACATGCTAATTGTCTTACTATTTTTTCTTGCAATGAACTCTGTGAAGGATAGTGTTATTCTAATTTTCTGTAAAATGCTTAAGAAAAGTACATAAAAATATGTTTAATTATAATCCCCCAAACATATTTGGATGCAGAAAAAATAAAGAATATTTAAGGCTCAAAATCATAGACAGAAAAGTCACAAATACAGGTGACAACAACCTCACATACATGTGTTGGCCTAATAAAATATATTCTCTCTTTTAGTAATCCCTCTGTCTCCTTTAAAGAACACCAAGATATTTAAAGTGCTGTCACAACTTTTGAATAGCTAGTTTGGTTATGGTGGGTCTGGCTGAAGGAAAAGGATTGCTTTTTAGAGATTATTGTGGAAAAACTGCAGTACTGCTGATCTGCAGTCAGCTGGAATACAAGTCCTTGCAGTCCTTATGGTTGTGTCTGCCGAATGATGGGTTTACAGGCTCAGTGGCAAGTCATAGTCTTTTCTCCTCTTCATTTCTTTTTGCATTTTTACATTACCTTTATTCTAGGATGCTTTTGCAGGCATGAAGGGGCTGTGTCCATAATGATATATGATTTTTATAATCCTTTCCCAAGACCTTTCATTTAGTTAGAATGAAGACCAGGCATCTAACTTCAGCCTGTGTGTTTCCATGTTAAATATCCAAGGCTGAGGTCTCTATTTCAGTATTATGAGTAGCCTATAATTTTATCATTACAGCAATATGATTAAATAAAAGCTACAGAATTATCTTGATGTATTTTGAGAAGCAAGTTAAAGAAATTGCAAGTATCAGGCATACCAGTTGGTGAAGCACTGTGGCAACGCAATGTTTTTTAAGTTTTCTATCCTCAATACACAGTTTCAAGGTTCAAGTGATTTATGCCTTGATATTGAGTTATGATAGACTGTTTTCTAATCTTTCTTGAATTCTGTTTGGATGCTCAGGAAATCTTTGGTGAGACTGAAAAGCTGATAGTTTTTCAAATGTCATAAAGATATGGTACATAAAACAAATTCTGAAAAAGAACTCTATTAATAACAAGTAAACACCAATCACAGTATTTCAATGCTGAAGGGTTGCCTATAAAGAGGATGGATTCTCTCTCTTCACAAGGAGCCACAAGAAGAAGACAACAAGCAATGGGTACAAGTTTCAGTGGGAGAGGTTTCATCTTGACATAAGAAAGAATTTTTTTTTACAGTAAGAACAATCATTCACTGGAACAACCTCCTCAGGTATGTGGTAGAGTCCCCATTGCTGGAGGTTTTCAAGATGCAATTGCTAGATAATCTCATCTAGTCTGCCTTTGCAATGAGAGGCTGGACCAGATGATCTTCTGAGATCCCTTCCAACCTGAGCTATTCTATGATTCAATCAAAACTTGGAGTTTTTCATTGCACATTTAAATTTCACACAACGCCACACTGTACTTTATGAAGGATATGAGCAACAACTGAGAGCATCCAGTTTGGCAGCAGAGATGATAATAGTCTTAAGAAATGAGGTCCAAAGATCCTTTCTATCTCAACATAAAAGCAGAATGAAATGAAGAAAAATATGCAATTTTAAATAATACTTTTCCTATGGATAAATATTAAGGGCTTTCTTGGCCTCTGCATGCACAAAAAAAGACAAAGAAGGTGTCAAGTCTATGTTAACATTACATTTGAGATAGCTGTTCTCCAAATCAATTTGAACACCTAACATACTCTGGATAACTGGAATCTCATGTCCCTATTGACCTTGTTGGCAACTGATGCTCAGTTTGAATTTCAGAAGATTACAGATCCCAGCTATCTTTTTAGCCCTCACCATTGGTCTTTTCTATCAGGACGCCATGTCAGACTGTCTTGTCTACCTGAAGCTTGTCACAGAGCAGCAGCACACAAACAGAGAATTTAGATGAAGGCTGTTCAGCCAGGCAAAGAGTAAAAACCAGTTTGGGTATTTTGCACATGGAGAGTGTTTTCTTGTGGACCAAGGGTGCTCCTGGAGGTAGATAATGTGGATGAAGAACTGGACCTTGATCTTGGTAGTTTTCTAACACAGAGATGTAGAAGTAGGCAGTGATTCTTACCTTAAGCTGAAGTTGAACTCTGAGGACTTTTTATTTTTATTTGGAGGAGTAAGAGAGGAAAGCCTGTTTTTCAAAGGTAAAGTAGGATTTCTCTTAAAGAGAACTAATTTTAAAATAAGAGAAGTACATCGTTTGGAGTTAAAACTATTATCCTAAGCATCTAAAAATGAAAAAGATAGATATTTCTAACTAGTGAGATTATATTTCATAATATTTATTTAAAAAGGGAACTTTTTGGATGACTCCACACTGCCACTATTTGACATTTGCCCTTGCCCTTCCACAATCCACCATTCTGGTCTAGCCTCTGTTTCTTGACAACACTTGAGCAGCCAGCCATTCTGTTGACCTCCATACTTTCCCACTTGTAAAGTAGTTCTTAAATTGCTGTGGAATGCCTGCACACAGGTAGAGATGATGTAGCTCATCTTTATGTAGGCAGATCAAACACCACTTCTGACAGTGTACGTCAATGGCCTTTGTGCAACTCCAGAGGATCAATGTACCAACAATGCTCATGGCAGTTGGGCCTCATTTCAATGGTTTCTCATTTCTTTTCTTCTCCTGAAGACTATGTTACCTAAATTTACATATGTCATGAGAAGACCACATATGTAGCTTTGTAAACGGGAAATGGTTTTTCCTCTCCCCCCCCCCCAATTGCAGGAACACTGCAAGAAGACAGAGTAAGGTATGAAAGATGAGGAAGGAAAAGATGTTTGCTGTGATCCAGCTGACAGTCGTACAATTAAATTGATGGAAAAAAACCCCAGTGCTTTATTTGTCTAAAGACTGGCTTCAAGCCAAGCACATTTTGTACTGCACATTCAAGGAAGTAATTAGCATATCTGGCATTGTAATATCTTAGGTGATGGGCAACAAGATATTAGTCCCTGGAAATAGCTGTGGTATGGGACTAAAGTACATTACACAGATGGTTGTTTGACACCATTTATCTGAGAAGAAAGAACATATAAATTCATCTAAATAAATTAGAATGAAAAATTACATTTCTCCCTTCCCTTTGAAAATAGGATTAAATTATTGAAATACTTTTTGCATCCTTGCTTCACATCGTCTTGTGAACTTTTTTAGAATAAATGGGCTGAGGATAGTGAGTAAGCACAGGTCTCCTAGCCTCTGCATTAGCCCATACTCTCTAGGAGCAGCAGAGATTGGGATTACTGTATATCAGTCCATGCTTTGCAGTGATCATAGAATCATAGAATGTTAGAGGTTAGAAGGGACCTCTAGAGATCATCGAGTCCAGCCCCCCTGCCAAAGCAGGATCACCTAGATGACATAGACAAATCCAGTAATATAATTTTTTTGGGTAGGACCCCATGTTCCTCAGATGAATTAAATGAAACAATTCATCTGAATCAGTTAATCATGAAAATACAGGTGTAATGCAAGACATGGTGTGGAGTAATGAAAGGAAGGAAAGGAAACTGTTGCAAGGAATTACGCTTGGGTCCCAAATCTCAGTGGCAGTCAGGAGGCAAGTCAGCCTCTCTACTCACACAGGACAGTCTGAGATAAAGGACAACCACATTAGTTTTGTGATAGAAACAAAACAGAACACAACAAAAGTCAAACTCTCAAAACGAAATTCTTGTCTGGGGTCCTGTTTTCTTTCCAAGTATTGTTTTCCTAAAATTTCCCTGAGGATAATTATTTGAGTCTTCAAAAAGTTTATGTGCCCCTGCATACTCAAGAATAGCACATGCTTAGCTAACACAATGTGAATGACAGATTTGATAGGAAGCACTAAATAGGTATCAGCTCAGATGTGGCAGTGAGTTCAGAATTAAATTGTTCATCAACACTCACTGGATGGGTGTTTGTAAAAGGAATGTCACAACTGGGCTTTCCAGTATCTTAAGGGGGCCTACAAGAAAACTGGGGAGGGACTTTTTAGGCTGTCAGGCAGTGATAGGACTAGAGGGAATGGATTAATGGCAGGGGCTTGTAACTAGATGATCTTCAAAGTTCCTTCCAACCCTGACAATTCTATGATTCTGTGATTCTATGATTGTTGGTATAGAGGCCTTGACATTGGTCCATGGCTGTAAAACTTACATATCACCTTTTACAAGAAGCCAATCTTAGATAAAACTCACCATGTACTAAGTAATAGAAGAGACCTATCAAACACCTCTACATCCAGGAATGCAGAGATTATTTTTTTCAGCTAGAAAAAAATCCCATACCAGCAAACAACAACATGAAACGTCTGATTTTAGACACACGGTGAAATGTTAACTGTGATAATGATTACTACTGCAGGCAGTTATCCAAAGGCTTTTATCAATTTATTTTAGAATATGGCTTAAGCAGCATATTATCTACATCTGTTATTGATTACATGAAGAAAATCTGAGTATATATGGGCATCTGAAGACGACACACAAGGGGAGTATGTTTACTTTTCCTAAGTCTCTCAAAAAGCATCGGATCAGTTTATCTGTTTTTCAGAAAGCTCATTTTAATATTATTGACCAAATCAGACTAGATCAAATGAACTTCAGTAGTCTTAGACAGTGTTCTTGGACTAGTTATCTGTTGGGAATCTCTCTCTGTATCATTAACTAGTACTTCCTAGCACAGATAGTAATATCTTTTGTGGAGAAGCATGGACATAGAACTGAAGACTTTCAGGTAGAATTACAGTCTATATGTGAGGAGGAACCACAGGGGAAATTTAAGACTCTTCAGAGGAAAAATCCTCTTCAGAAAGGATTGCATTACTTTTTATTTCTCAAGAACTTATCTCCTGCTGTTTCCATTCTGATTCTTTTTGGTCTCTCTGCTACAGTTTATGCTTTATAAATTGGCAGTAGAAATACTGCATACTTCCAATTTCTCACAACTGCAAATGTTCTCATTGTTCGTTCAAGAATTAATCCTGCATCTGGAATACAATTATACTCCTATTCCAAGCCCAGGTAGCCACCATGAACTGAACTACTCACTTTTTCACTATTGTCATGTACAAAAGTAACATTCTGATGTGCTCTGAATATTAGGGTGTGTTAAACTAAACATACTCCTTATGTCCAGTTTATCTCCTGGAACAGCATGACATGACTGAAAGATGAGAGGTGCACTCCTGAAATAATTTGATTTGGGTGCTGTCATCCAAACTGATTTGGGGTCTGTTCATATTCAAGCTGATTGCCCCACTGCTTTGTCACAGCCCTCTCTGGGACATTGTCTCTAGGATGACACAAAATCTTTTCTAATATAGTCAGAGATTAGTAGGAATTTTGTACATATACAAACATATTTGTACATATACAATTATACATCTAAATCTATCCCGGTCTAATTTAAAACCATTGCTCCTGGTCCTGTCACCACATGCCCTTATAAAAAGTCCCTCCGCAGCTTTCCTGTTGATCCCGTTCAGGTACTGGAAGGCCACTATAAGGTCTCCCCGGAGTCTTCTCTTCTTCAGGCTGAACAGACCCAACTTCCTCAGCCTGTCCTCATCGGAGAGGTGCTCCAGCCTTCTGATCATCTTTGTGTCCCTCCTCTGGACTCTCTCCAACATATCCATGTCCTTCTTGTGTTGGGGTCTCCAGAGCTGGATGCAGTGCTCCAGGTGAGGTCTCACAAGAGCACGGTAGAGCAGCAAGCTGCAATACAAGAGAGAGGCATGATGCCATATTGCTGAAGTGTATGTTACCCTTGGCTAGTATTAAATAGTTCTGGTTTAAGGCATTTGGGTTTGTTGTGGGGATTTTGGGGGGTTGCTTGTTTGTTTTTTTTTTTTTCTGCTTGAACTGACATTGAAATGATCATTTTATAATTTGTAATCTACACTACTTCCGCATATAGTTATTGGGGTGCAACTTAGCAGGTGAAACTTGTCACTGCTGTTTGAGTTGATAGAGGCATCACCAAGTATACTAGCTGACAACTAATTCCATACTATGCAGTGTCCACAGGAGCTTATTTTTAAGCTAAACTTACATTCAGTCTTTTTGCAGGATACTTCTACAGTGAAAAATTTAACAAAAAGTAAAAAAGTGTAAGAAGAAAAGCAGTAAGAAAAAGTATTCAAAATGTGTTGAATGACTCAAATATGCTTCTGAGTATAGGAGTTAGTTTAAGTTAAGCTTAGTTGACAACAGTGTCAGCATAAGTAGATGATGTTTAGTTACTGCCTTAGAATAGGGGAGTAGATTAGTCATAAGATTAGAGAAGTGACTTAAGCATAAACAATCTATTATTCACTGTGAAGACTGCAAAGGTGTCGAGAAACTTTGAGATGAGCAGATCACAAACATCACTGGTGGTGGCAGCCAAGTGTAAGAATGAGTCAACAAAGAGTGAGGTATTCCCTATCCTGTCCTGTAACACTTGATGCTTGGAGTTGCTGTGGAAGAGTCTAGTGGAAAAGTAGAAGTCCATATCTGTAGTAGTCAAGTCTACAATTTTCATATTCAGTCTTCTCAGATTTACTGTATAGGAAGCTTCAGAATAATTTTAATGGAAATGAACAGATTTTTCTAAGCATGTATGTGTGAAATGAAAAAAACACGATTATTTATTAGTAAGTAGTTTGTCATTATGTTAAATGAGACAGAAAAAAGGAGTTTGAGAGAGCTTATTCATCTATGGCATTTGTTCGAATTCAACAAAGTAAACAATCTTTTAAACAGCAAGAGGTCACAAAGAACAAGGGATATAGGTATCACACATTTAGAAGTCAACATGTAATGCTCAACGTTACCAGAGTGTGGGGATCAGTAAAGGAAAATCCAGTCACTAGTTATGGTGATGGTTTGATTTTACACAAATATTCTCAGAAAATGAAGGAATTATTTCTTCATCCTAATTGCGTGATGAAAAGTTACCTTCATCTACATATGCTTGTTCAGGTGATTGTAGTGAATGAGAAATGTGACAAAAGAAAAAGATGCTACTTTTATATTGGTTAAACAAGTGCTCAGCGGGTTAAAGAATATGAAGTTGATGGATCTGAGGGGGGGCAGAAGGGGCCTGAGGGGCTTTGGAGGTTACCAATACGAGTAGTTGCAGACTCTTAGGGATGAGCAGATCAGCAACTATTTGTCCATGCAGATGGGTAGGACAGGGGACAAATTAAGATAACCTTGGCTCTGCTCACACTCTCTGCAGTTTAGGAAGCTTAACTCTGCCTTTCATAAAGAAGGAACTATCCTTCAAATTCTTGCACATGATCTCTCTAGTAAACCACCCAACAAATCCTTAGCTTTAGTTGACATATTACTTTGAAAGTGAAGGAAACTACAGACTTTTCAGGCATGTAAATGCAACACTCCCAATCCAAAGAGTCACAAATTCAGAGGACTATTTAAAGACATATATGGTATGTACTATATATGGTATGTGCTTGTGCGTGTTGAATGTCAACATTTACACATATCTGAATTTGTAGTCTTCCAGGTATACTTCACTTGCGCTTTAAAAATTACAGCGCAATAATAATGATATCATTTGCTTTGGTAAAAACTTAAAACCTAGAACCTTCTTGTGGGGCCAAAGACTTACGTTTTGGAAAACAACGCAAGAACCCCCCCCCTCAAAACAAATACTGTAGAATTCCTAAGAAACCTGAGGCAGCGCCAAGTTCAAAAGAGCCAGGTGTGTGTTTTCATTTCTACCTTGTACAGACAAAAGCCCTACACTAAGGTTAAAACAAAGGTTGTAATAATCTTGGTAGATAATAATAATTAAATCTATCAGTTTGAAAACCCTTTACAGATTGTATACAACAGCTGGTGCTGTGTGCCAGTGCACCAGTGCTCCTCAGGAACAAGAACTGAACAATGTCAGCTTGGCCTCACTCATCACAGGGGACAATGGGATTGTTTCGGAAACAATCACAACTATGACTGTAATGAATCCATCTGCATACTCAGATACTCTCCATTGGATGCAGGGAGCAAGAACACTCCTCTTCCAGGGGAACATATACCTTTGCATGTAGAAAAATATTATATCTTTTGTATATCTCATTTGTTTCTCTGGAAAGCATAGTTATACTCAAATCAATATTTTTGCAATTTGAGCGTATGTTCCAAAATAAGAAACTTCATTGTTTTATTAAATCTAAATAACAAAGTGACACAAAACACTCAAAGTAATTTGTCTGACTGCTGTCACCAGGAATTGCTACTGAAGATGGATGATAAACTTCACTGACTTTTTCTGTTTCCTAGGGAAACAGATGAAGGAAATGTGTCTGTGTTCGTCTATTCTTGCCCTGGGGCATTTTGATTAATATTGACATCATCAAGCCCTGTGCCAGTGGACCAAAAGAATAACATATTCTGGTGACTAATCCAATACTGACAGCAGCAGGCAGCCTGAATTCAACATAGAAAAATATTTTTAGTGAATTTCTCCTGAGCCTAGGACTGAAGCCAGCTTGGCAAGAGTCATCACCAGATAATCAGCACTAACTCTGAAAGCTTTTGAAGATATGAAAAAATACAGTCTTACTCTTTAGTATTTCACCTTGCACAATCAGTTTGAAAGATAGCTCCATTTTTGAATTCAACTTCTTTGAACAAACTGGTTATTTAGACATATCTGCCAGTCTGTAGTGTTAAACACACAAAGTTGAATGAACAAAATCAAGCATGCCAGCTGTGGTACACTAACAGAATCAAAAGTGTATGACTTTCACTAGAATTTAGTATGTTCTGTTTCTTTCTCTTTTCCTTGCCCTTCCCCATTTTTGCTCACTTCTTGTTGTCCTAGCTAGGCTTGAAGTGTTGTTTAAGAAGAGCATATACTCATGTGCAATGCAAATAGTCACCCTTGCAACTGAAAATGATGGTGGGAAACAAGATGTTTCTGGGCTAGGCTGGTGGGACTCTGCTTTTGCGTGGAATAGAGAAGCTAGGTGTAGCCAATTGCTTTGAGGACAGGACATGGTCTTGCTTACATGGTGAAGGAAGATAGACCAGTGTTCAACCATGTCTTCTACAATCACTGTATGTCAGGGCTGCAGTCATTCAAAGGAAAAAGGGGATTTCATGACACGTTCTTCCTCTTCATGCAGGCAGAGAGGTAAAGTAGATAGGAAAAGGGCTAGGATTTGGCTTTTTTCAAAGTACCATTTCAAATGGAAATTACCTGGATTAAGGAGAGAATAATTTATTATGAGGAGAGTTGTCACATGTGCCTTCCTTCCTGAAGCAAAAAGACAAGCCATGAAGACAGTGAAATGTCACAGATTACACTTACGTCCCCCAGGCTGATCCTGAATCCTCTAAATTCAGAGAACTGAGACTCAGACCAATCACCTAAATATCAACAATGAAGGGTGAAGGAAAGGAGACAATTGAATGGTGCAGAAGGCTTTGGGGGTGACATGTCTGAAAGGGAACAACAGTTCCTTTTCAGTACAATCCCACAGCTTTCTGTGTTAGGGTCTTTAGATGAAACAAAATAGAAGTTTATATTCATTGGTAAACAGGAAAGAATCTAACTGGGAGCTTCCTAGCCACGTGTACTATTCCTGAGGTAAGAGAAAAAAAAAACCCCACTTTAAAAGAATATGATTTCATAATATGCTTACCTGGTCATTCATACAGCATGCGCTTTTAAAACACTACTTACAGCTCTTCAATTAATTTTCTGAAAGCTATGCTTGATATAATTTTGAGTATGCAGCTGCATAATATAAGAAATATCCAAATTCAACTAGAACTCAATGTAAATATTTAAATTCAATTATTACTAGCAGGCAAGCACACAGATAAATATTACCAGACAACAATGCCAGTCAAAATTACACATAATTCACTGCACTTGGAAGACAGTCAGAGTTTATAGGAGCTTGTGAGTTCTTTCTGCAATAAAATGCATACCCAAATTAGTTCGTACTACCATATTGTAGGCATGTTATCACAATCAGCTAGCTAAGATCCCATGCAGCACCATGCATGGGCAGCATCAGACATCTTTCCTTCTCTCATTTGGAAGAATTAGAAACCTGTCTCTACTGCTATTCAGATCAGTGGTTCTATCTGCCTGACTAGCATTTGTTTTTCTGATAGAGCTATTTATGTAAAGACACTTTAAAATCAGTCCGAAGGAACTAATGGGAGTCATCTGAAAGCAACAAAACATTGTGTGCTTTGACAATACATTTTGTTTTCTTTTTCTTATCTATCCTGGATTTCATCTTCTGTCTTATCCCAAAGGCTGCTTCTCTGAAACATCCTGAATAGTGGTTGAATTTATGGTTATGCTGATCTCATTAAAAAGCGTTTGTGCCACAGCTAGACCACGTAAAACAGTTCCTACTGCCAATAAATGTTTGTGAGACAATAAGAATGATTGCCTGTCTTATTGCAGTGGATGGTCATTTTGAATACATAATTGATTTCATGGAACATGTGAAGAAGAGGAGGGAATGTATTTTCTGATGCTTGCCACTGTTATATGCTTCTGTGACAGGTTCAGTTCCCAGCCTTTAACCTTAATGAATTGATTTTATCATGATTCAGGTTTTAGATTGACCGTTTTAGGTTTTAGGAATAAAGAACAGACATACATTTCCTAGAACATCTACATCCACATTTTAGCCAGAAGCCACAACTCCAAACCAAAGTTTTCCTACAACTTCCTCCCGTGAAACAATTTTCCTTCTGATTGTATGCACAGAAAATAATAAATTGTCAATTCCCTGTACTAGTGAGATATGTGGAGGTGATGCTCTCCAGACAGATGTTTCCCATGCCCAACTTACCTGTTAGAAGGCCTGACATTATTTGACTGAATCTCAGCACATTTAAGCCAGAAGCACAAGCCTCAAAGAAAAAAAAAAAAATCAGTGAGGAATTGCTTGATGATGTGTCTCTGGATACCTTCCAAGTTTGTGAGGCTGGCTGCTGTGCTAGTCAGGGCTCTGGCCTTAAAGACTTAGGCACGAGTGCTTTCCTGTTTGTCTGTAATTTTTTGATGATGAGGAATGTGGTGAATGACCATCTAAGATGACTGGCTAGCTCGATTCAAAATGACTTGATATCAGAGGGATTTCGGCAGGATGTTTCCTTAACAAAAACCATGCAATGATTTTTAAATCAGGGATGTCTGAAACTGATAGTTATGACTTGGTTTTAACAAGCTCTTTTTAACAAACATATCCCAAAAAACAAGGCAAAAGGTAAGGTAAGCTTATTAGGCAGGTTTATTTGTGGATTTAATGATCACAGAGCTCAGAAGTGAAGAGCTCAAATGTTAGGAATTCCCAAATGTAAATTCTAAAATAAAAAATCTGAGTGTGAGTCATACTTCTGGTTTTGTTAGTTTCGTCTATGTTTAATTACAAACCCATTATCATATTTCAATATTTTTAGGATTTTTTGGTACTATTGACAAAAATCATTATTCAATGAGTAAAATGCAATCAGCTTTGCATAAAACATGTCTACCTGGTCCTACTATTAAAAGATTTTGCAAATAATTTGTTTTTATATAGCATCACATATGTTATTTAATATGTAAAGTCTCAGGCCTTGACTTGATTCTTGATTCTCAGTGACTGTTCATAGCAGCCAACCTTACAGAAAGCCTTCTCCAGTCACATCATCACAGAATCACAGAATAATAGGGGTGGGAAGGGACCTCTGGAGTTCTTGCACTCCACCCCCTCTGCCAGAGCAGGTTCACCTAGTGCAGGCAACACAGGAATGTGTCCAGGTGGGTTTTGAAAGTCTCTAGAGGAGAGTCCACAACATTTCTGGGCAGCCTGTTCCAGTGTTCTGTCACCCTCACAATATCTTTATTAATGTTAAATGTATAAATACATATTAATTTATTCAATAACTAAAATAATACTGAAAAATAAAATAATAAAAAATATTAACAATTTCTTAGGTTTTCCTTATGTTGAGGTGGAACTTCCTGTATTCTATTTTGTACCCATTGCCCCTTGTTCTATCACAGGGCACCACTGAAAAAAGACTGGCCCCATCTTCTTGACACCTACCCTTCAGATAGGATAACATCCCCTCTCTGCCTTCTCCAGACTAAACATCCCTAGGTCTCTTGTCCTTTCCTCATATGAGAGGTGTTCCAGTCCCTTCCCTGTGTTTCTTGAACTGAGGAGACCAGAACTGGACACAGTACTCCAGATACAGCCTTACCAGGGCAGAGTAGAGGGGGAGGAGAATCTCCCTCGACCTGCTGGTCACACTCTTCTTAAAGCACCCCTGGATACCATTGGCCTTCTTGGCCACAAGGGCATATTGCTGTCACATGGAAAACTTATCACCCACCAGGACTCCAAGGTCCTTCTCTGCAGAGCTGCTTTCCAGCAGGTCAACCCTTAACCTGTATTGGTGCATGCAGTTATTCCTCCCCAGATGCAGGACTCTACACTTGTCATTGTTAAATTTCATTAGGTTTCCCTTCTCCCAACTCTCCGGTCTGTCAGGATCTCACTGAATGTCAGTACAGCTTTTGGGTGTGTCAGCCATTCCTCCCAGTTATGTCTTCTTCAGTCACAAAGTTTTGATCCTCAGAGGCTCTATGTTTGAAATTCTATTAGAGCTGGAATAGACAACAAACTCTTTGCTGCAAAGCAGTTTTCTTCATTTACCTTGAGAAGCAACATAAGTGAAAAGAGAATTTATTTTGAAAAACTGTGAAAGAATTTAAAATGGGAAACTGTGTCTGGTTATCTTAACTGGAAATGCACTGCTCCATGGGTTGTATGACACTGACAAAAAGTGAAAGGCTGATTTTTGAAGAGTGTGAAGCCTCAGGACATAAAAGATATGTGTTGGAGAAAGCAAAAAAGCACCTGAGCAGGAGTGAGCATGCTTGCCAGTTCAGCAGAAAAGCTTAGGCTGTGATTGCTGCATTTTAAAATTCCAAAGAGGAAAGTAATTGAGCAATTTAAGTAAGGTGGGCATGTTAAGCAAAATCAGTGCACATGCAAATAGGTGTGTAATATGTAACTAAGAGTAATTTGCTAATCAAACAAGGTAAGCAAGAGGAATGGTCTTACAGGAGAACATCCTGTGTGAATGTCGCGAAGCTTAACCACAATGGTATTGGAATGTACTATCTTAAGCTAATGCTAAACTGCAATGTTACTATGACAACATGTAGGGGTTTTTTTAACCTTTGTGCTAATCAACAATGTAAGGGTGGGTTGCCTAAAGCTGATTTCACAACAGACGTCTTATCGGGACTACCTGAAACAAGTTTGGACATGAAGAAACCGTGACCATGGAAGAAGCAGAGGGGCATACCGAAGATGTCCCAGCGAAGATAAAAGGGGCTGCTTAGCTTGTTTGAATTTGTGAGCCGTTGGTGGAGCTGTGACTCCCCAGCCACCCAGCGCTGCTTTTGCTTTCCTATTTTTTTTAATAAATATTTGATAAAATCCCTTTTGGATTCAGTTGGTTTCAATTAAACTATAATAGGTTCATTTGCACTTTTCCTAAAATACCACCTTCAGAATGAGACGAGGAATGAAGATTTCTGTCTTTATACTGCCATTGAGTTATAGTTTTTTAAATACTCTGGTTTGTATGATTATAACCATCAACAAAGCTTCATACAAGCAGCACAGAGAATGGAGTTCATGCAGGACCTTTTGGTAGAAAAATACATGCATTTGTCATTTGAGTTAAGCAACAGATTCTGTTATCCACAGCAGCAGCAGCAGGAGAGCTTTTATTCAACTTTCAGAATGACATAGTAGGCAATATTGTGTGAAAATAATATTTCTAGGCAATATTGTGTGAAAATAATATTTCTAGTTTCTTACCTGAAACTATGTGTTTTATCAGGATAAGAGGGCACTGTATATATTTTAAAATTAGTTTTCTGCTTCCATTGCATAACAACTTTTCCTTTGGGAGACAGTCATGCAAAGCAGAAATCCATCTAGAGGAAGAGTACTTCGGTGGCATAGAAGTCTGGATCTGGATTCAGTTCTGATCTTCGATTTTCTCTGGATCAGTTTTAATGTTGTGGTAATAGTGGGCATTAAGAATATTTTATATTCTGTGAAATTATATCACGCATATTTGTCACAGGGCTAAAGGGTAGAACAGCGAGACTTTTTACAGGAGCCATTTCCTCTTGTGAAGTTAATAGGATGTACCTGTTTTACTGTGTTTTGGAGGCAAGCTGAAAATGGAAGTGTACTGGGTTTGGCTGGGATAGGGTTAATTTTTACCAGGAGCTGGGGCGGAGTGTGTCACAGTGGGGTCAGACGACTGAAGCAGGCAATGAGCACACCCCACTGGCGCCATGGCCGGGCTACAAGGGCAGGGGGTGGGCCGGCAAAGCGCGTGCTTTCTGGCGGCCCTGTCAGCCGGGGCTGTGGCGCGGCACCGCTGCTCCGGTCGTTCCATCTCGCTTCTTTTGGGTATCGCTTCATTGTTAATATTACTGTTTGTTACTTTTCCTGTTGCTTCCTTGTATTAAAATCCCCTCATCTCCATGGGTTTTGCATTTTTTTTCTCTCTTCCCCTTCCCGCTCGGGCGGGTGGGGTGGCGGTCAGCTCCTGGCTGGGGCTAAATCGTGACAGGAGGTGGTAACCCCCAGTAGTTTCCCCAAACCATAAGGTTGTCTGAAAACAGATGGAAGCCTGGAAACATGTTAGGGAGCATTGTGAACCCTTTCATTTGAAGAAGCAGGTGGTGCAGAGGGGTAGGGGCAAAGGCTCCCACTGTGCTGGGGCCAGGCACTGCAGGACGAGGGGACACCTGTACCACCAGCCCAACACCCTCCCCATGCAGCCTGCCTTGAGAACCTGAGGAGAAGCCATCACGCTGCCCTGGAGAGAACCCATTTCTTGCTTCTTCATTGGAGCAGAAATAATAGAAAGACTAAATCTCTCAGAGCTTTCTTTGACCTCCTTTCTTCTCCTCTTTTCCTGACAAATCTCCTGGTTTCCCTTCAGGTTCTCACACCATTTCAAGCTACACATTCTCCAGATCCTCTGAGGGCTAGTAAATTTGATTACTGTAAGGAATAAGGAAACATTCAGGAGTGACTGAAGCACAAGAATTAGGACTTTAAGAGGAAAATATATCGCACAGACTGCAATGAAATCTTAGAGAAGGTGGTATTGCTTTTGTGTGAATTATGGCTAATTTTGAAAAGTGAACTTTACTATGATTACCATCAGAACCCATCCCTCTAATGAATACGAGTATTTTACACTTTCAAGAGGAAATATTAACATTAAAGGCAATGGCAAACTGGGATGGTATTACCCTTGCTAGATGAAGACAAGTAGTTTTTCAAAGTAAACTGAATCTTTCAAACACAGATGTAAACCAAGTCCCTGAATTGAACTGGAGAACAGAATTTCATTTAATATTTTAGCAGAAATTTGACTTAGGATAGATTAATGTTCAGCCAGCAGAGATCAGTAACAGGATTGGAACCTCAATACTATATATCTAATTTCACTTCAGGAGAATTACAAAAGCCTGCCGAGGGACAATTGCTTGTATGTTGAACCTGGCTGCTATTTTTCTTCAGACAATATTACCTAGTGCTGCAGATATACTACAGTGGTGTTTTTTCCCAATTTTTATCAGATGGAATTAAGCAGATGATCACTTACAGCTGAAACTGAATACTTGCAACTTAGGTTTCCTCTTTAAACAGAACTGTCTGCTAACTGCCAAGAAAGTACTTGACATGCTTGAGCATGTCTACCCTGGATCATCATTGCTTCATAACGTTTTCATTTGCACCAATTCAACTTAAAAATTAAGTCCTGTCCAAATCTGGCTTTTTTTTTTTCCTTTGCATGGTGGCAAAGTTCTTGACTGTTTGGTCTAAATGATTAGGCAACTAGGAACAAGAAAGTTGGAAACTAGGCTTATGTGTCTTAAGTGAAATATTTCAATAATCTTAAATAAGCATCAAGTAAATGGGAATATGCTGTAGGTGAACAAGCAATTCCAGCATGGAAAAGGGAGAGAATAAATAGGAAAAGATGATCCTTGCAATCATAACCCACTGATTCCATTTACTTTTGAAGAGTTTTCTTTTGTAAGGAAGACAAAAAAATGAATAATTTTAATCACTTTATTTCTTGTTCAAAATACATATGAAACAATTAGAATAAAATTATTTCAAATGAGTTCTTTTTCTTGTCTTTTTCAATATAAAATTATCACAAACTGTACACTTCATAACATCTTTTGAGGTTTCATTGTTACATATTTTTTCAGAACTGACATAATTTCACACTTTCTAGAGAATACACTGTAAAAATACTGAAATGTGTTACAGCTCTCAAAGGCTAGTGCAAAAAAACCCATTTACTATCAGTAGTACAATTTTATGCTGTCAAATTTCACAAATGGCCATTTAGCGCATACAAAAAGCCAGTAACACAAGTTCAAAAAGTTTTGTTTTCTTGTCTCTATAACGCAAAAGCCAAGGATATTGACTTGAACAATGGCTAGGTATCAAATCACAGACTTCATTTAAAAAGTCACATCATGAACACTGAATAAAGGGTACTAAAACAGTCAGGTATTTAATATTAGATCTTGGTCAGCCAACACCACATAGCAAGAAGAGACAAAATCTTAGAAGAACTGTGCAGTTCTTTGTAAGCTACATAGACTTGGCAACATTTCTGATCTAATTATATGATTTT
The DNA here is from genome assembly GCA_025345505.1 of Todiramphus chloris collaris. NCBI lineage: Eukaryota > Metazoa > Chordata > Aves > Coraciiformes > Alcedinidae > Todiramphus > Todiramphus chloris. The sequence continues at coordinate 10,003,865 of JANVCC010000130.1, read as the reverse complement.
AAAGGTAGGGAGTTTTGTTAGAGTTTGGGCAAATTAGTGCCTAATCCAGAACCCCACATTGTCACAGGAAAGATGCTTATTCTGACAGGCATTTTATTGGTTGATTACTTTTAGTATTTCAAAATATTAAGCGTTTCAATATTGCGTGGGGTTTCTTTTTTTAGCTGTCAATGTTTCATATGGCCAGGAACTCCAATTCAACTTCCTACCTTTTGAAGCATACACTCTGGAGAATGCCTTCCCCACGAACAAGCATATACTAGAAAAACATAATGTTCTGTGCTGAATAAAACATGTGGCTAATTTCTGTTTTCTACACACCCTGCTTCAGTTCTCATGAGGAGCTCACTGAAGGAAGTCGGCTTGAATGCAGGGTGGACTACAAGCTCATGAGAAGAAAGGAGAAGCTTTTTGGCACTCCCCTTGCAGTGTCTAGAGGAGTGTCTGTCTGGCACACAGAGGAGCCGACGCTGCAGTCCTGCTGCCTAAGGTAGTGAGGACTGGGCAGAGCAGGACAATGAAGAAATGCAATTTGGCTTTGTCTGCTCTCATCCCAGCTAGCAAAGCTATACTAGCATGGAGGGTGCCCAGATGTGCTTTTAGAATATTCTAGCCATGAGACTCCCCACATCACTCCATTCCTAGCCAGCAAGCACTTGAGAAGCTGCTCTGCTTAGGGTGTGTGCCCCAGCCATTGTGACTTGACAGGGACTCAACTAGCAGGTATTTAAAAAAATATATCACACTGTTTGCTGAACAAAGGCCCTCATGATCTATCTATACCAGAAAGGGGAAAAAAGTCTCAGAAGTGCATCTTCAAATCAGGATGCCAACAGTGCCTACTTGTAGGGCAAAAAACTAGCCATATCCCATCCTTAGACATGTGCATTTAAGTCCAATGTATCCTACTGAGACTACTCACCTAAATAGAGAAGAATAGAAAGAACTTAGACTCACACTTGGAAGAAAAAGAAACAAGAAACAGTATGAAATATATATCTATACCTTTTCCTTTTCTTAAGAAATAATTTTCTATTTATTTAACAACAAAAGTAAATTTTGTTCAATATTTTTCCATAGAAATATAGAGTGAAAAGAAGTGCTTTATATCTGGTGTGCAACAGGACTATCTAAATGTTACATATTAAAGATTTGGTCTATATGCACCCCCTCTGAGATTCAATAGCAAGATGGCATCGTGTGGAAAACTGTAGGCCACTATTAAAAAGGAAAAATCCAGTAAAAAAATGTCTGACCTCCATTCCAACTGCAGAGATCAGAGATTTTTATTTACCAAATCAGGCAGCTGAGGCTCATATTTCTTACTGTTATTAGTAAAATCAGAACTTGCAATAATATTTCATACCTTAGACATGCACTGAAGACTTTATTAATATAGTCCAAATTGTCAGTAAGCCACAAACATCTGTGGTGGATATAAGAAAATTCATTCTGCTTGCCTTGAAACTCCTTGCTGGGTTCCTTTCTTAAGGTGCCATGATACACCATTACATGTAGCCTGATGCAAAGCCAACTGAAATCAACAGCAGTGCTCCTACTCGATTTCAGTAGTGGGCTGGTCAAGTACATAATGCTGTGCTTTGGAATGAAATGACATATTAAAAAGGTCTACAGAGTAATTTTGCTGGATATACTTAATGGTCTATTGCCATGATATTTAAAAAATGTATTAATTTTAATTAACACATGAACAATTGCCAATATAAAGTAGCAAGTGATAGACTTAAAAGAAAGCTCCTTTCGAAAGCATGTTATAATTCTTGTATATTGGAAATAAGATAGTGAATAGATTTTGCTAAGCTTATGTAGTAATGCAAGATATATAAATGTGTATTGTTAGAACTACACCTTAAAAGGTTGAATTGAATCACTTTTTTGTGCTATATTATTTCAATAAATATTAAAGCTACTTTAGATACATTTACCATTTTGTGTTTTTCATGACATAGTAAAAAAAGGGAGGTGAAGTATTATAATTTTATTCAAAAAAACAACAACAAAAAAATACCACAGAAAAAGCAAACTGTCTTTTCATCAACATCTTTTGCTGCCACAGATATTTTTGCTAAAAGGCTTTTTAATTTTTCTTTTTTTTTGCATCAATATTATTTTCAGTGCATGAGTAGATCAGTACTTTAGTACCACTTTTTGCTCTGATAGAGAAAAGTTCTGTCTTAAGAAAAAATACATTTTTAACAACAGTACAGAAAAGAAGGCAAAAACATTCTAGAAGATGCCTTGGAATACTTTGAATTAAATCTCTTTCTCAGCACAGATTGCTCATTATCAAGCCCTCTTTAGATAGGACTGCTTTTTGACTTCATAGGCTGCCGTGTTTCTGAAGACAATGTAGAACCAGACACAAGATTTTAGAGTTTAATCCTCATATCTTCTCTGAAACCTGGCTATGACCTACAATTGTCGGTCTGCTACTGGCATGTAGCTAAAGTGCAATAGTGCCAGGGTCCCTTTCAGAATAATACAGAAAAGGTCTAGCTGTGCAGATTCAGTTGGCGACTAAGAAAAGTTTCTTTGTTAGTGATTCTGATTCTCTGGCCCAAAGAACTGAAAAGACTGTAGGTTTAAATAAATAAAACATGTTCTTGTGCTTTAAGGATAATTAAGATCATGAAACACTTATACTACATGAAGCTTGAAAGGAATAAAAATAAAAGTGTAAATTGTTCTTTGGAGAGAATATGAAATCTCCTTTTTCATTCTCTGTGGTAGCCAAATCTCCCTTTACATAAAGAAGAAAGACATACCTATCCATACATACCTATTAAGCAAAAATAATTACAGCTGGCAATTCTACCACTTGTTCAACTATGCAGTCATTTACCTCAAACTATTATTATGGTATTAAGCCTCAGAAAACTGTGGTGAGGGTAGTAATGGTCCTCTATTGATCACACTGATTTTCAGTAAGAGGCAGCCATTCCCGGGGTGAAACAATCATAGTACACCCAGTATTGTGTGACAATTTGGGACAAAGGAATAAGAATTCATTATTCAACTGAACTTCCATGAATAGGAAGAACAGGAGGAGATGGGATTTGTCTGGAACATAGGTTTGAGGACCCTATTCATACACAAAGACCAGTGGGATATTAAGTGAGAAATGCACCATAATTATGATTTCAGTTTTGTGAGTCATTGGAGAATTAGCACCTGCAACAGCCCAATGACTCCTCCACCATTGTATGACATCAGTTTAGGCTTGATGTGAAAACAAAACCAGTACCTTGTGTATCACAGCAGCATTTTCAGAGATATTTCCTATTAGTAATTCAAGTACTGATTGTCAGAAGCTTTGAAAATGTGAAGAGGTGACATTATATAAAAATAATTTTTTACCTATTGGAGATTTTCCAACCTATTCCAGGTGCAAATAAATAGGAGGCCATTATAGCATCTAGACAGGAGTGTGTCTGAGCACATGCCAGCAATGTGTCTTTTTTTTTTGGCCTCAATTATACTGCAAGAGAAAGACCAGAGGGGGAGGATGTGCCATGAGCAACTACCAGTGCTCTTTGTGCTGTGAATCCTCCAGGATCAGGATCTGTGGAGAGTTTTTATTTTAAAACAGTCCCAAATTCTGCAACATGGCTCACACTACCCATGAGAGCTTACAGATAGTTGTACAAGATATGAGGTGGTCTGTCTTCAGTTGTCATTTCATGTCAGGCTTCCTGACTTCACCTATCCAAGGGAGAGGCAAGATTTCACAGTTCTATAATCATGGTAGGCTTTGGGACACGGTCTGTGTCTGTAGTAACTGTTCTAAATGAGACAGTCTGAATGGATTTGCAACTTTTATTGCAGGAAATCTCTGAATACTCCATTTAAAACAGAATGCTATTTAAATATTTCAGCTTAAATATGTAAAATATTTCAAAGAAATAGTTTTGAAAATAATAGCCTCTGTACCTATCTGTCCTGCTTCAAGGTTTCCCATCCATTAATAGGAGAGTAACCCAGCCTAATTTCTCTGTAAATGATAGCGACAGCTTACATCTAAGCCTGCTCAGATATAAATCTTGTCTGTTCCGAAACAAATCATTTGATCTTTCCTATGTTTTTTTTCCCTGTGCCTGCTTAGTGTTCACCATTTTAGATAAGATGCATTTTTTAGACCAGCTGTAGCAACAGTAGAATCTCCTAGGCCACCACAATGGACACTAATGCTTTCTAAATCTCACTTTCTTCAAAGAGGCACTCCCTTGTCAAACATTTTCTGCCTGTTGCTCTTTTGTCCCTAAAGCCTACTTATTGAACTCACCTACTTCGAGACAAATAGCCAAGCCAAGATACTGTATTCATAAATTATTGCAGAGTAGCTCTGCTTTCATCACAGCAACTATGTGACTTCCTGCAGATCCAGCTTTCAGAGAACACTGTCATGAATTATGTATCAGGAAGTCAGTATGTGTTTGCCACTGGAGAGAGTTTTGGTACTCTTGATAAACCTATATAACCTGTGTTTATATTTATTATTTATATGTTGACAATGTTGATACCGAAGGTCTTCCATAGTACTAACATGGTTCACAAACAAGGGCATAGTATCACAAAGTACCGTATGAAATGTCCTCCCTTGGATCGGTAAGGCACCAATGCTTCTCCTTAGAATCAACAAAGTGAATAGTCCTCATGATGGCACAGTGCAAAGCTTTAATTGGTTTTTCCTGTTCTGCAAATTTAACATGCTTTTTGCCCTTTCAGAGGACTGAGTTCCATGTAACATAAGAGTCATGCTATATACCTAGGTGGAAAAATTTTACATAGCGATAGCAGAGACATTCTCTTCTCTGAGCCAGTGAAGAAGAGGTTTCCCAGCAACAGCAACATTGTAGAGGTACTAACAGATTAAAATCACAGCCCTGAGCACTTGCTATTATCAAGCATCCCATAGCACTCAGCACAAGATTGTAAGTGCTAGCTCTATTTTCCTGGCCAGATTCCGCTGTGATATTGAAATCCCACCTGCAGCGTCACTGTCTCATAAGAGTTCCAGCCCTTGGTTTCCTGTGTGCTGTTAGAAAAAATCCAGTTTCCAGTTTGGGATAAGGAAAAGAAGAATTGTGCAGGAGAAGTTTATTCATTTGGACAAGTAAACAAAAGACACTTTTTGAAGTTAAGGTATAATTTGCCTTGGAAATGGCAAATGGCTGTGATGAGCACCTCAGTTAACTCCTATACCTAATGCTGACTCTTGTTCAGGAACACCCCTTCTTTACAGTACAGAAAGAAAGGACAAGTGATATGAATATTGTAATGATTTTCAGCTTTGAAAGGAAGTTTTTAATTTCAGAGTGTTTTCAGTTGCATTGAATAGCTGTGCGTCTGCTGACACATTTTCCTTTGTCTTTCCTTGCTCTGCGGTCTGCTCTGTGCCATGATTTAGCTATTTTCTGACACCAGAGATCTCAGTTTAGACTGGCAAGTCCCAGAAGCAAAGAGGAAGTGAATCTTAACCAGAGGGTTAAGCTGTGTCTCAGGTGTGGTGTGAATGAGAGAGAAAAATTTCCATCAAAACATGCATTAATATTCCTGTCATATATACTATATTTTATACATATTTTGGATGGTTTAACAGATATTACACAGGCTTTGTCCGAAAGTCACCTCACTGTCTAATTAATGTAGAAGTCATATTTTAACACCTACAGAATTTGCAAGAATATTAATTTGTAGAAATATATTCATACCAACTTTTCATGTTGAGGAATTGTACAGATTTGACCAGTACTTATCACAAACTGAAGCATATTTCTGATTAGGTGTGGGTGTTCTGCTGTAGTAGAAGTGATAAATAATAATGGTTATACATTTTGTAGGTGCAAATACTTGTATGTGCAAATCTAGGTTTTTGCGTACTCTAATAAGGTTTACAAATTTTGCAGGCACATTTATGGACCTCTGAAAAATTTGGCATTTTCAGCAGGATAAGAACTCTATTAATGAGTTCTAAAATAGCTACTCACCCTTCTTTTAAATCTTTACACACTTTAAAATATAGTCAAATGATTTCAGATGAATCAAGCTTGTTAACATAGTGTAATAAAAAGTACATATAAAAGTCTATAAGATAAAAGCAGTTAATTGATTAAAAAGATATAGTAAAATAATCTTGGAACTAGACTATCATGTATTTGTTGTGCATCATCATGTTAAAAACTTTAAAAAAGATTATACTGAAGCCAATTTAAAAAAAAATGAGACACAGGAGAAGTGGATGGATCAAACCAAATGTTTTTTGGAAACTCTTAAGTTTTCTTAGTATTGCTCCAAAAATGCATCCATAGAAGGAAATTAGGTAATTACTTTTTCCCTTGGAAAAAATCAACCCAATGAAAACATTTCATGTTTGCTCAAAATGTTCTTCAAAAATATTGAATGTGGTTATGTTTCATTAAGAAGAATGTATAGTTTTGTTACTTAAATGTAAGAAATAACAACAACTTGAAGAAGAAATTTTGTCTTGGTAGACTTTTGTTTTATCTTATTGGTTCTGGTCACTTTCTCAGTCCCTGACAAATATACATATACCAGAGATCTGTATATTGCTCTTTTAGTGCTTGCTAGAAGCAAAAAAAACAGGCAGGATTACTGGTCTCTGAATGTCCGATGATCATAAGGGACTGTGTAGAAAGAAAGTTGACAGCTCTTCATAGAATTAAATGAGTGATGTAGTTAACCTACACCTTTTGGCCAAGACCCCACACATTTCATATTACTGCTCTTTTAAGGCCACAATTCAGCTTTCAGCACTGCAGACAAAAGCAAGGGTCAAGTTTCCACTGCTTGAACAGAAGTCCAATATAGACCAATATGGTGGGGAAAGATGATTACTTGCTGGGAGAATGAGGGAAAGGGCCATATCCGCAAAGAGTATACAATACAGTGATTTAAAGTTGAGATCATGGAGTACAGTATGTGACTTACATCTTACTGAGCATATGCTCACCTATGCAACTGTCTGCAGTGCCACTAGAATTCTAAACCTACCTGTGGTTTAGGGTCCTATTTAACATTTTCCATAGACTTACTAACAATTTTATAGTTGCTTAGAGCAAATCTAAACGTCCCTGAAAACTTACTTAATGTGGGGAAGGGAAACAATTGCTTGAAAACAGTATTTACCCAAAAGACTAGAATGGCTCATTAGATACATTTGTATGTGGGCTTTTTCACTTTACAGTGCATTATTGAAAATAAATACAAAAATCTAACAGCTCCCCTGGAACCACTTAATCCATCATGTACTTTCTCTGTACAGTTCTGTGGTTTACTGTTGTGAAAGTATAAAAAAGCTCTGCAGTGCAAAATACAATTCTTATTAAGTACTGTTACTGTTACCAGTAAATCATTTCAATAAAAATAACTCGGGCTTTTAGGAATGCAAGTTTTTAAAATTCTTGTAAAATTACTACGATATATTTTACACCAACCATTTGCCAGATTTGATTTTGCTCGAATTAGGCTCATGTTTGTGATATGGGCAGAGATGTGGATAAGCAACAAAAAAAACCCCACAATCGGGATGGGAGTACAGAGTTTATAACTTCTCCAAATTAAGATATTTTAAATTTCTTAATAAAGAGATACATAAAGCAACATATTCATTGACAAAAACTGTGCTAAGCTTTCACTTGGTGCTTCTGTGAGTATGCCGAGAGAGTAAATTGTGAACCAGGCTGTAAAGGCAATGGGTTGGTTATACTAAATATATACCTTGCCTTATGAGATAGCTAAGAAAGTGGGGGGGGGGGAAGTGCCATCTTTTCTGTTAATTCTATTAATCACTGATAAGATATTAGAAATTATTGATTAGGGATCATTTTTGAAATTAAATGTCCTGATAATTTTGTAGCCTGATTTCTTCTAGATGCAGAGCACCCATAAATCAAGTTTAGACACAGAAGTCATTCACAATTGTTATTAACAATACCAAAAATAACACAACAAAAGGGAACAAACTGAGCTACTATTCCTTTGGTGTTTGACAAGAATCTAAATCTAAGAAAATGAATCTTGAAATACCTTACTACTTGTGATGAAACAAACAGGATACTTATAGAGAACAATGAAATAGTTAAAAAGATGCTGCTCATTGTTGAACACTTATGCTACATTTCATCATGAAATTGTTAGTTTTTTGGATATTAGGTGCAAAAAAGTGCAAAGAATATTTAGTTAACTATTACAGTACCACATTACAAAAAGTATTTTCTAGGCCACAAAGACCACTGCTGATATAATTTATATTAAGATAAATGTATACACAAAATAGTTTTTCAATCTCCACATATATATCTCTGTTTCTATATCAACCTTGCAAAATCATGATGATGATCTAGGCCACAGAATCTGATGATGATAACAATGATGGGAGGAAAAAACCCCACAGAGGAGAGCTCATTCTCCTATTTGAAAAATTACTCACCCAGAGCAAATGGAGGAATGAAATTCTGCAAGGTTGCTTTGTATTTATGGTGATGAGAATACAATCTTGAGCAGGGAGGATCAGTGTTCAGCATTACCAACCCTCTCTGGGAAAAAACTATTTCTGTCTAGAGACCATGAATAGCAACCTAGAACAGACAATCAAAAAGTTGGTCTGGAATATCTTTTTTGCTTGCTGTTCTTTCTTTCTTTCTTTCTTTCTTTCTTTCTTTCTTTCTTTCTTTC